>OZ030028.1:34373200-34973200 GCA_964023405.1 Apodemus agrarius
GTGGTAGATCTCCTGCCTAGAATGGCCCAGTGAGGGGTTTAGAGTACAGATCAGTGGCAGAGTCCCTGCCTAGAACCCCCCCAGTGAGGATCTGGGGGCGTGGCTCAATGTCAGGGTTTCTGCCCAGCATGTAGGAGGCGTTGAGTCCGATTGGTGGAGGGCTGAAGGACATGGAGGGACCGCAGAAACCACAGTAGCTCCTGGCTTTATCATCAGTGGGGATCAGCAGGATGAACTATAGCGGAAATGTTTAATGACTTTCTGTCTCTTGGGGGCTTGCTGCAATTACGTAATCAAAGTGCAGCCTTGACTAGACCTCAATTTGGGACAGCTTGCACATAATTCCCTTACATATGTCACTGTGAAAACCTCATTAGAAAAGCAGACTGCCCTGCGAGAGAGTGTAGTGTCCAGGCTCTGTGTCACTCAAGTTCCAACATGGAAGAAAATACGGATGTCTACAGAGACCTCTTTTCGCAGCCTGCCATGAAAGAGGCTGCCTGGGAAATAGTCTTCGCTCGAGTGCTGTGAAGGAGGGGGAGGGGTGCATCTCTAGCCAAGGTGTTAAAAGTTTTACAGAACAGCGGATTACTGTGGGCCTCTTACCTGTGAAGAGTTGTGGAGCCCGCGCCTCCAGCTTTAATGACACAGCAGAATGTGACAAGATCGATCTTGCGGTCTCTGAGCCAAAGCCCATCTTCTCAGCTGCAGGTTTTGCTGGGTGTTTTTAGGATTCTGGGACCTACTCCATGCCCTGGTTTTACGGGTATTTCTACTGTGGGATTTCAGAAGAGCTTGAAGCCTGACTTCTCCGAAAGAGCGAAGGAGCCGTGTTCAAGCGAGCATACCTGTGTCCTCAGCGCGTGAAGGCTGAGGCAGGAGGGTTGTGTGTTTGAGGCCATCCTGGGCTACATAGCAAGATTCCATCTCAAACAGAATAAGTGGAAAAGCTCAGGGTATTGATGAATCTTGGTTGCCAATGTTGCTTGGTTTAAAAAAAAAGACATCTGGTGTGTGTGTGTGTGTGTGTGTGTGTGTGTGTGAGATGCGCTTACCCATGCATGTGTGTGTGGAAAACAGATGTGGACATTAGGTGTCTCCCTCAATCATTGGATACTTTTCCTTTTGAGACTGTGTTTCACACTGGGTATGGAGCCCACTGGCCAGTGAGCTTCAAGCACCCTTGTGTCACTGTGCCCTTCCTGTCAGCTCTGGGGTTAGTGGCAGATGCCACCATGCTGGCTGGCACAGTGTACTGAGACGAGTCCAGAACCCTCTGCTTGTACAAGCATTTCACCCGCTGAGCCGTTGACCTAGCCGGTGCTCTTACCCATTGTCCCAGAGTACCTCAATAAGGATACCCGAGTCTTGTCACTCCCGTAGGCAGATTCTACATAAAGTCCGTTGGAACCTTGATTTTGAACCAGGAACTCTTCAGTCGGTCTTCCGGAGAAAAGGACCATCAGAGCTGTAATCCAAAGACACCTTCCAGGGGGCTTATCCCACTGAATCCCTTTGAAAATGCTGCCTGCATTTCCAGTGCGGAGCGGCTTGCTTTGAAAGCGAACGCAGGCTGGAACGCCTGCGTGAACCAAAGTCCCTGGAAAGATTCGCACCTTCCCCTGAGCCTTCAGCAAGGCTGGTAAATTGGTTAGACCTTGTGTGGCTCTCGGAGGTTGGGATGGTGCAGGTCTAGAGCTTGGCTGTGTTTGCCGCATGCCGTCCTCAGCCCCATCAACAGCCATCCCCTGACCTCGTGTGTCCGACCTGACATCCTTGTGACTAGTAGACAACAGAGCCCCCTGGCTTCTAACAACCAAAGGGCTAAGAGTGTCCTTAGGTCATGTCCATGGCCTGGCACGGAGATTTCTCTGCTCTGCCTTAACTGCTTAAAACACTCCCAGCTGTTTCCACCGACGTGTGTGAAAAGTGCCTTGATTCACTTCCTGTCTTCCATTACTATAAAGTCTCATCTCACTGTCACCATACTGTAACACACACTTAGTGCTCAGCTAATATATGCTCCCTGGCCGGGGTCACTCATACTGGCTCCAGAGTAAACTCTCTCCTGTCACCTTTGAGGCAAGGGCTGTGTTTCCGTGACTGTAGTGACCTTCTTGGGTCTCCCGGAAGCAGCTGTGGTCATTCATTCATTCATTCATTCATTCTACATTTCAATCGCCGCTCCCCTCCCTCCTCTCCTCACACCCCTCCCCCCCAGCTGCGGTCTTATTCCAGAGCCTGGGAGGGGCGGAGGATGATGGGAGAAGGGTGGGCTTATTTTTTAACTTCCTATGTGTAAGTGTTTCGCCGACGTGGATGGGTGACTGTGCCACTTGCACGCCTGGTCTCTGCGAGGGTCAGAAGAGACACCAGATTCTTTGGAACTGGAGTTACAGGTGGCTATGAGCTGCTATGTGGGTGCTGGGAACTGAACCCTGGTCCTCAGCGAGAACAACAAGTGCTTTTTAACCACTGCACCATTTCTCCAGCCCTGAGGATGAGCTTTGGAGCCCTTTGCTCGTGAAGCGTTTCCCTGATCGTTCTGCACAAACAGGAAGGCTTCCACTGCTGAAGACAGCACGTACACAACTCATTGACCATGCAGAAGCTGAGTCGGGGCCTACAAAGAGCCTTGCCCCCACATTCTAGCACTTTCGTATTCTCCACGCTCTGAAAAGAGAGACATAGAGGCCAAGCCAGCCACAAGCCCTTTATCTACAATGGCGTCCTGTCTGCCAGACATGCTAGGGTGATGGTGGCACAAATGATTACAGAGTAAGCAGCTAATAACTGACTTGACGCAGGCTCGCTCCACGAGATGGAACCCCACAACGACACCAGGTGAGGAATCAAGAACCTGAGGTGAGATAGCCCAGGGGTCTGGGGTGAAACCAAGTAACTCGGGTCTAGTAAGGGGTCCTGCGGGAATTCCAAACAACCCGAGCTGTTGCCAGGAGTATAGGTTGCTTTCCACAACAGACAGCAAGGCCCCATTGCTGAAGACAGCACCTACACAACTCACTGAATACGGAGAAGGCGAGAGCCTTCGCCCCTATCTGTCTTTGGTACAGGAAGGTACTCTGCACACTACCAACAACTACCAAACCCTCTGATCTAAATGGTCTAATGCCTGCGAGATATATTAGGGTCATACAGCTTGTGGCACAGAAATGGCAGGAGTAACCAACCAATATCTGATCCTTCTTAAGGCCCTCGCCATGAGATGGAACCATATTAGTCACTATTTGGGTGACCAAAAACCAGAGACTAACTAGAGAGGGAGCTAGGATAAAACCAAAAATCACTGTTCGAAAAACAAATGACCAACAACAAAAAACAGTAATAAGATGACCCCGAATGTCCTAATGACATTCCGCCACACTCACACACACACACACACACACACACACACACACTCACAGGCCAGGGCCCTGCTCAGCCACCATTGAGACGCTTCCCCCTGCAGGAGGTGAGAACAGATTCAGGAGGAGTGGAGGAGCCAGAGCGGGTGGAGGACGCCGAGAAAACCAGCACCCTCAGTCAACCTGATCAAAGCTCATATGAACGTGCAGAGACGGAGGCAGCGAGTACAGGGCCTGTGTGGTAAACATGGCTTTAGTGCTTTTATGGGATCCCCGAGTGCGTCTCCGTTTCTTGTGCCTTTCTTGGATGCTTTTCGTTCTGTTGGTTTGTCTTGCTCCCCCTGCCAAAGAACGAACGAACGAACGAACGAACGAACGAACGAATGAATGAAAACCTAGCCACTAGGGTAAAGGTTGACAACTGAACTGTCATTTAGATCTGCTGGGAAGAGGGAAAAATCAGTTTTCTCCAATAGAGCGACCCTGGGTGCGTCACACACTCGAGGCAGGTCCTCATGTTCAGGACCAACAGACAATCAGCCTCCACAGTTCTGTTTTCATTTTTTTTTCTTTTTTGTGTTTTTATTTGGTTACAGTTTGGAGTCTTTTTTTTTTTAATCTTTTTGCATATGGTTTTATTTTGCTTTCTTTTTTGTCTTGGGTTTTTCTTTCTTTTTTTTGAGGAAGAACTGAAAGTTGGGTGGATACGGAGGGGAAGAGGATCTGGAGACGCTTGAGGGGGAGGGAAGAATATGATCAAAATATATTTGAATTTGAAAATTGTTTTTAATAATGAAATATGATGATGGTGATGATGATGATATTAAGGATACTGGTAAGAAAAAGGGAAGAAAAGTTTTCCTGAAAATAAAATGAGTGAAACGCTGGATGTGCTGGTGTATACCTTTAATCCCAGCGCTCAGGAGACAGATCTGGAGAAGTCCTAGGCCAGCCTGGTCTATATGGAGTATTTCAGGTCAGCCATGGCTACATAGTGAGACTATGTCTATGAATGAATGAATGAACGAATGAGTGAATGAATCAATAACTCAATCAATAAGTAAATATTTGAGAACCAAATGGACATTCGTACATCACAGGAAGATTGCCGTGAATTTGAGGTCAATCTTGGATATGGAGTAAGTTCAAGGCCTGCCTGGGTTACAAAATAACCCCCTATCTCAACAAATAAACTTTAACCAAGGCTATAGGCTAGCGTATGCCAAGGCAGGCTAGCTTCTAGAATTTTCCATCATCACCGACCTCACGCCATACTTGAATTCACGTTTCAAGCTCGTCCGTTCTAATAATGGTGTGAGATAAGTCCGTTTCCTTCACCGTCACTACCCTAGCATCCACCGCGGTACCTGACACAAGGTAGGCAAAAGAAAACGCGTTTGAATGGAGGGGTGCAGTCCCGGGAAGGCGGAAGAGTCTCTGTTCTAGTAAGCTTGATTGCCTTCCTTGTCAAGAGTCACGACCCTGGGTAGGACGTAGCTAAGAACGCTTTTCTCTCTGCTCTGGGATTTCACAGAGGGACCTCTGTGCGACATTCATTCCTGAAAGGGCAGGGATCCTCAGTAGGATGGCTCTGCTGCTGGGAGACGGAGGGGGAGGGGCAGTGCCTGGAGAGGCGTGCCGCCGCCACCGCCCCCACCACCCCCGGGAAGGGTTTTGTTCATTCAACTGAACCCACAGACTCCTCTGCTCTTCAAACTCCGCCACTATGTGTGTACACGGGAGCTAAACCTTGTATTCTTAGTTCAACAAACGTTTGCTCACTGAATATGTATAACAGGCTGGTTTGGCACAAAGCTGGATCTTTTCTCAGACTCAACAAGCTGAGTACAAGAAGGGAGGCCCTCGCCGCCATCTTCATTCTCTGTCTCCGTCCTTCGGACCAGCCACGCGCTGACCTCTGCGTCCAACCACATTGATCACCCCAGCAGTGCCTGTCTCCTGATAACCGGCCTATCTCCTCTCCACTGAAGGCAGAACGCACGGAGATAAGAGTAACCAACGGGGTCGAGAGATGGATCCGTTAGTAAAGTGTGGACGGCATGAACATGAGCTGAGTGTAGCTCTCCGGCGCTACTTAAAGCCAGGCGTGGTGATGAAGTCTGTCAGGCCAGCACGGGATGGAGAGGCACCGGCAGGTGGATCACTGGAGTCTGCCTGCTAGCAGATCTATCCAAATCAGTGGCCTCCCAGGTCCAGTGAGATAGCCTGTGTCAAAACAAAAGACAAATGAGACTGGAGGAAAGGCGCTTGCCAACAACCCTGAAATCCTGTATTAAACCCTTGGAACTCACATGGTAGAAGGAAAAAACCCGACTCTTGCAAGTTATCCTGTGACCTCCACATGGGCGTCATGGTACATCTCAGACCCATGCTGCTTCCCCTAAATAAATAAATAAATAAATAAATAAATAAATAATGTCATAACAAAAAATTTTAAAGGAATGAGGCAACTTGTGACAGAGGAAACACCTAAGCATGTATACACACTCATGCACGTACCTAGAGCTTGCATGCACACATGCACACACATGTGTGCACACGCGCATGCTCACACACATGCACGCATAGGCACACACATGCACATACATGCACACACATACGTGCTCACACATATGCACTCAAGTGCATGCACGTGCATACAGGTGTACACATGACAGGTGCAACCGTTGTTAGCTTGCAGGGAAGGACCAAAGATCAGTTTGGGAAGAAATCAGGAGGGCTACTAGGAAGGTTTCACAGAGACAGTTTGGCCGTGTACTTTGGGAGCTTGCAATGGACCACTTAGGCGCAGACCTGGGATCTAAGGTCTACCAGTTTTAGAACTGACAGCAGGCATCTCAGAGAGGCCCTTGTCCAAGAACAATTTCTGAGACAGGAAGGAGAATTTGTCCTTAGACCTTCTCCTGCTGGGTGGAGATCCCACCTTCCATTTTAATACTATTACAGATCTGTTAAAGAACTGACACTACCGTTGAAATCAAGCATGTCCCACTGCCCTGGGTACTACACCTCTTCCTGGATGTCTCTGGTTTTGCAGAATAGGTTAGACTATGTGGGAGCCACTGAGATGACTCAGTGGATAAATGCTCCAGCCACCAAGCCTGACGACAGGAATTTGACTCTGAGGGCCTGGTGATGGAAGGCGAGAAACAATTCGTGTCCTCTAACCTCTATCCATGGACCTTGGTACATGGACATATAAACACACTCTAAAAGTAAATAAACATAAGACGGTGTCAGCTTAAGCTTTGGTGATTTTTGTCATTTTAAGTAAGACCTTTAATAGGCCTTAAATACTTTTTTTTTTTTTTTTTTTTTTTTTTTTTTGGTGCAGGCAATAGAACCACGGCAGGGAAATGAAGCCATCTGTCACATGCAGGCCAGGAAAGGAAGGAGCAAGCGTGATGTAATAGGGGTGCCAGGCTGCCGAGATACCTGCGCAAATGAAAATTGATTTTCTTGAGAATTCTTCACGTGAAGAAATAAATTAAATCTGCATTTGCTTCTATTTGTTTAAAAACCTCTTTGTTAAAATAAGCACAGCGCTGTGCAGACGAAATCTAATAGATTAGAGAATACCAAATCGCGGCTAACCCTGTTCCACAGACAGCACTTGCCCAGAAAACTCTATGGAGTCACACCGTGAAGCCACTTTAAGGTGTGGATTAATTCTATTTATACCAGTGAGACTGATGGACAGATGTGTCTAGGCCTCTTTAAGTCAGTTTTCTTTTATTCTTTTCCAAAGTACTTTTATTATCATCTTAATTTGGAAAAAAAACCCACTGTGTTTCCACTTTGCCTCAAGACAGACACTTTTAACTGGCTATTAAAGTTAATGTAGCTCAAATGGTGCACGAGACAAGTAGGAATAGAAGTTTTCTGGTTTTTTTTTTTATATCAGTGATTGAACCCAGAACTTTGCACATGGGACAAAAAATAAATAAATAAAAAAAATTTTAAAAAAGCTCTACCACTGAGCCACGCCCCCAGTCCCTCACTGGGGGATTCTAGGCAGGGGCTCTACCACTGAGCCACACCCCAGCCCCTCACTGGGGGATTCTAGGCAGGGGCTCTACCACTGAGCCACACCCCAGCCCCTCACTGGGGGATTCTAGGCAGGGGCTCTATCACTGAGCCACACCTTAGCCCCTCACTGGGGGATTCTAGGCAGGGGCTCTACCACTGAGCCACACCCCAGCCCCTCACTGGGGGATTCTAGGCAGGGGCTCTATCACTGAGCCACACCTTAGCCCCTCACTGGGGGATTCTAGGCAGGGGCTCTACCACTGAGCCACACCCCAGTCCCTCACTGGGGGATTCTAGGCAGGGGCTCTACCACTGAGCCATACCCCAGCCCCTCACTGGGGGATTCTAGGCAGGGGCTCTACCACTGAGCCACACCCCAGCCCCTCACTGGGGGATTCTAGGCAGGGGCTCTATCACTGAGCCACACCTTAGCCCCTCACTGGGGGATTCTAGGCAGGGGCTCTACCACTGAGCCACACCCCCAGCCCCTCACTGGGGGATTCTAGGCATGACAGAGCTATACCCTCAGGCTACTTTTTTCTTTTAATTTTGAGTCAAAGTCTCATTAAATTGCCAGGGTTGGTCTCAAACTTGCAATTTTTTTAGCCTCAGCTTCCACATACCTGGAATTACAGGTCTGTATTGTAGTACTTGGCTTCATTTTTTTGTTGTGTCTGTTTGAGTCAAGGTCTCCTTAATTATGCTCAGACTGGTCTGGAACATAAGACCCCCCTTGCCCTCATCTCCTTAGTGCTTATAATTGCGTTGAAGGGACCATGAAACCAAGGGGTTCATATTCTGTTTCTACTGACTGTGGCTGCTTACTTCCCTTTTCCTCTTTTGACTTCTGCCTTTCCAAATTCAGTCTGAGCTGTTTTTAGAAAGGGGAAGTTCGTGCTCTCTTGACCTCCAGGTCAACCTAGTCCAGGGTGGTTTTTTTTTTTTTTTTTTTTTTTTTTTTTTTTTGAGGAACTGGAAGCCCTTGACTTTTGGAACTGAAAGCCTGTGGAGTAAAGCTAACAAAAGAACCAGAGCTTAGATGCACGATACCCCTTCATCTCCTGACCCCAATTTTCTCTTTGGCTAACCCTCAGCCTCCGTGTCTTCTGTATCCTCAGTGGGATCTGTGTTCGTGTCGCCCAGCGGCAAGCAGCAGCGAGTGACACGCTGGCAGAAGCCCACAGTGCAAGGTGGCTGACGCCCGAGTACGCGGTGAGATGTTCTTGAAACCCTGGAGAGGCTTCTGGAAGCTGAGTCCTGAACGTGAGCGAGGCGGATGGATGTGCAGAAGCCAGACCACGGAGCATCCTTGTCGTGACAGGGGCTTTGGCTTGGTCTGTCTTCGGAATATCAGGTGACCCTGGGCAAGGAACAAGAGACATTTTTGACTAGTAGGGACCATCTTGGTCACTCTTCTGGTGCTGTGAAGAGACACCATAATCAAGGCAACACTTATCAAAGAAAGAACTTAGTCGGTAGCTTGCTTGCAGTTTCAGAGGCTTCGTCCGTTATCATCATGGCTCAGAGAAGAGTGGTACACAGGCAGACACGGTGCTGGAGAAGTAGCTGAAAATTCTACTTACCCTGTCCTGATCCTCAGGAAGAGAGAGTACTGGGCCCAGCATGGGCTTTTGAACTCTCAAAGCAGAATCTCTAGTGATGCACCCCCTCCAACAAGGCCACACCCCCTAATCCTTCCCAAACTGTTCCACTAACTGGAAACGAAGCATTCAAACATTGGAGCCTAGGAGGGCTATTCTCACTTACATTAGCACAGGAGCTATAGCGTGGGAGCTAACTCGGTCACCTGAAGCCCATGGCTATATCCCAGACCTTCTCTTGGATACTATACGCAAGCCTCTTGCTGTTGAGTCAAGCCTCTAGGTGTTCACTGGGGGACTCTAGGCTGACACTCTACCATTGAGTCCTCTCCCAGATCTTATTGTCAGATCCCAGGCAGGAGCTCTACTGCTGGGCCCCTGCCTTCCCTCATTCCTTCCCTGGTAGATTGTACCCAGGCACTGTTGCAGGTGTTAAGGGAGACACAGGTGGTTTGGACTGCAGCGGGTGCAGAGGGTGGATGGAGAGAAGCAGGGATGGTTTGGAAGGTGTTTGAGTATGCCCTGATACCCACCGTCCTTACTCAATACTCTCTCTGAGCTTCCTCACATGCCCCGCGGTGAGACAGAAAGGCTGGTATTTTTCCATTTGGATTCAGACTGAAATCTTCAACAGAATGGTTAGAACCAAAAGAATGTGGCAGGCAGCGATGCTGAACCCTCCAACGGCCAGGTTAGCTGAGGCCGTGCACCTACCTGGCTCCCTGCAGATGTCCACTCAGTAGACACCCTTCTGGGAACTTACGTCTGTGATGAAGAAACCCGAGTTGCACAGGGAAGCTGGTTTTTAAGACCATCTGTGGGTTGGACATGACATGTTAGGTCTCTGAATGACCCTGGTCCTCAATGAGAATGGCACGTCCCCATATGTGTCGGTTTAAATGTGAAATGTCCCCGATAGGATTATGTGTTCAGACATATGGTCCCCAGCTGGTGGTAGAATTTGGAAAGAGAGGGAACTTTGGAGATGGGATGTAGAGTCTTGTTGAAGAAAGTATGTCACTGGGGGCAGGCTTTGAGATTTTATATCCTAAACCCATTTTCAGGTCTCTCTGTGCTTTGAGACTGCCAATGTGATGTGACCGGCTAGCTTCATCTCCCACCATCACGCCTTCCCCTCTGTGATAGAGTACGAGGCAAAACAAAGGCTTCCTAAATTTCATTGTTTGTCACAGCAACAGAAATGTAACTAATATGGAAGTCTATGCTGAGTAATTCTGAATAAGTGAAGTAACTTGGGGGTTACAAACAGGTAAGCAGCCTCGGTCTGGGTCTCCTTTCCCCAGAGCCTGCCCTGGAAGCTTCCTCCTGGCCTTCATCTTGCTCTTAAGCAGTGATAATTGAAGGCCAGTGATCCCCAGCCTTCTCAAGCCCCCATACTACTGCAACTTTGTGACTTCTGTGCAAAAGGCTAACCTTGTATTTTCCTTGGCTTTGTAGGAAACGCCTCCCAGGATGTGTTCCAAGGCGGGAAGAGCTCCAAGTTCTTTGTTCGGATTTGGCTCGTGGGTTTTATTCTGTGTCACACACTTCAGCTTGCATGTGTGAGAGCGTAGTTGGAGGTGGAGACCACGTGCAGACACTCTTCTCGGCCATCTTCCTCCACTGCCTGTGTCTTTGGTTTTTGGAGACATGGGTTTGCTATTGTAGCCCAGGATATCCTGGAACTTGTGGAGACCCTCTTACCTCAGCCTCTGACTGCTGGGATTACAAGTACGTGTCACTATACATCTCTGTCTGACGCTCTTGGTCTCAGAAGTTAGCTACACAGTTGTCTTTAGGTTAAAAGTCTTCCTCTCCTTCACCCTCTCCCTCTTCCCTCTCCCTCTTCCCTCTCCCTCTTCCCTCTCCCTCTTCCCTTTCTCTTTGGTCTTTGCATATACATAGGTCAAAGGTTACCACTGGTTATCTTCATAGACCACTTTCCATCTTTAAAAAAATAATTATTTTATGTGCATGTCTCTCCATCTCTCCGTGTGCCTGAGTATGTGTATGTGTGGCACATATATGCAGGAATCTACAGAGGTTAAGAGACTATGGACTTCTTAGAACTGGAGTTACGGATGGTTGTGGACAGCCACGTGGGTACTGGGAACTGAACCTGGGTCCTCTGTGGGAATAGCCAGTGCCCTTGACCATTGAGTCACCTCTCTAGCTACCCCCAGTCCTTTAGTTTTGAAGACGGAGTCTCTCACTTAACCTAGAATTCACTGATTCAGCTACATTGGTAGTCCAGCAAGCTCCAGGGGTCCTCCTGTGTCTGAGTCCTCAGTGCTGGGATTACAGGCACACGTAGCCAGGCCTGGCTTTTCACATCCTGGTGCTGGGGCTCAAACTCAGGTCCTCAGGTTTGCACAGCAAGCATTTTACCTACTGAGCCATTCTCCAAGCTCAGTGCTGTTTTTTTCCTCCTAAAAGATCTATTTTTATTAGTTTTTAATGTGCATGAATATGCATGCGTGTGTGTGTGTGTGTGTGTGTGTGTGTGTGTGTGTGTATGTTCAACTGAGCATTGGTGTGCGTGCCTATGAGGGTGTTCTTGGAGGCTGGAGATCAGTCTTGGCTGTCAGTCCTCAGAACACTGCCTGTTTTGGTGTTGTGAGTCAGGGTCTCTTCACTAGCTAGGAGTTTGCTGACTCAGCGTGGATAGTAGTCCACTGGAATCTGGGAATCGATCTATCTCTGCCTGTCGAGCGATCGTATTCCAAGCATGAACTACCACAGCTGACTGTCTTTTCGTGTGGGTCCTGGGGATCAAATTTAGTTCCTCAAGCTTGTGCAGTAAGGCCTTTGCCACCGAGCCCTCTGCACAATCTCAAAACAATGCCATTTCTTTCGTTTAAAATTATTGTATTTATTTATTTGTGTGGAGACCACATGTCTCCACCTCAAATAAATGCGTGCACATGCCATGGTGTGCTTGTGGAAGTATGTTGCTAAAATTTCTTCCCCGAGGGAGATGTCAATATGTCCTCCAATGGTTCCAAGGACAAACCAAGGTGTTATCTTCCAAAGTTCCTTCCAGGGAACCACTGAGTTTCCTAGGCCTACTTAGAGAAAACAGGTAAGGGTAGTTGCTGGATCCCGGGTAGCCTTGAAACAGCCGGTATGGTTACAGCATGCCTGTGCCCAGCATGGGTGATGGCTCCTTGTGATATAAACTGACTACATGACCTTCCGTGGTATGGTAAGGGAAAAGTGCCCCCCCATTAGTTCATTTATTTACTCATTTTACATTGTGATCCCAGCCTCCCAGCCCCCCCGCCCCTCCCCTCATCCCTCCCTCCCTTTATCTCTGAGAAAGGGGAGGTTCTCCATGGGTACCAACCTACCCTGGCACAAAAGACCTTTACCAATCCTACATCTGACAGAGGGCTGATATCTAAAATATATAAAGAACTCAAGAAGTTAAACACCAACAAACCAAATAACTCAATTTTAAAATGGGGTACAGAGCTAAAAAGAGACTTCTCAACTGAGGACTCTCTAATGGCCGAGAAGCACTTTAAGAAATGTTCAGCATCCTTGGTATTGGGGACATGCCAATCAAAACGACTCTGACATGCCACCTTATACCCACCTGAATGAGTAAGATCAAAAAACTCAAGCGACAGCCCATGCTGACAAGGATGTGGGGCAAGGGGGACACCCCTCCATTGCTGGTGGGACTGCAAACTGGGACAACCACTCTGGAAATCAGTTTGGTGTTTTCTCAGAAAACTGGGAATATAGACTGAACATAGCCAGCAGGCTAAATGTGGCCATGAAAGAATCAGTAACAGAGGAGAGAGAGAGAGAGAGAGAGAGAGAGAGAGAGAGAGAGAGAAAGAAGAAGAAGGAGGAGGAGGAGGAGGAGGAGGAGGAGGAGGAGAAGGAGAAGGAGAAGAGGGGGGGGGAGGAGGGAGACACAGAGGGGAAGACAACAAGTGTGTAATCCAGAGAGTATAGCTCAAAATAGGGTAGTAAGGAGAATGAGTAGCTGGGGGAGGAAAGCCCTTGAGCTAGAGAAGTTTGGGGGGGGGGACAATGAGGTGTGAAGGTGAGGGCTGCTTGGAGCTGGCGTGGAGTCTGCAATGTGCGACAGGTACTTGCGACACCGAGGGAGCCTGGAGGCCAGCATGCACTCTGGTGTGTTAATAAACACCACAAACAACCATTTGTGCCTTTTTCCAGTGATAAAGGGAATGGCTCTCTTTGGTAGAGGGGAATCAGCTTCACAAATTCCTGAGGAATCTGGCTCCTCCCCCACCTCCCCAACCCCCCCACCCCCCACCTCACCCCTCCTCCCCGCCATTGGCCATAATTTGGGGAGATGGAGTATGCTATATAGTGTAATGTCAACTTGACATAAGCTAAGGTCATCTGAGGGGAGGGAACCCCAATTAAGACGCCTCCACAAGAGGAGGCTGCAGGCACACCTGTAGGGAACCTTCTGAATTAATGGTTGGTGGGAGAGGGCTCAGACCATTGTGGGTGCTCCGTCCTTGAACTGGTGGTCCTGGGTTCTATAAGAAAGCGGGCTGCGTAATCCACGGGGAGGCCTCCCTGGCCTCTGCATCCGCTCCTGCCTCCAGGTTCCGGCCATGTTTGAGTTCCTATCCTGATGACTTCCTTTGATGGTGATGTGGAAGCATGATCCAAATAAACCCTGTCCTCTCCGAGAGGCTTTGGTCGTGGAGTTTCATCACAGCAACAGAAATGCTAACCGAGACACAGAGTTTCCTTTGGACCTAACACCCATGGCTGTGTAGATGGAGTCTCTCTCTTTATCTTGACCTGTCTTCTCTAGCCCTTCTCAGAGACCCCAAAGCCATGTGAAGTTAGGGCAAAATAGTATGTAACTAGTTGAGAGAGGTAGTCAAGTGAGGGTCCCGCAACCCCACCCTCTCTTTCCTTCCCAAAAGGAAGGACAACAGCAAACCCAGCTGCCACAATCTTTGGAGAGAAGGCACAGCCAAACTCCTCAAGATGGCGGCAGTTTGCCTCCAAGAAGTGTCCTAGTCTTCAGCAAGGCTAGAGAACAACTTTCAGGAGCTGGTCTTACCATTCCGTTGAGGACTGAACTCAGGCCGCCAGGCTTGTTCAGCAAGAGTCATTTCTAAGGCAGGTCTTACCTATGTGTCAGACCTTGTCCTTATAATGAACTCCACCGGCCTAGGTGCCCAGGCTAACCCAAGAGTCAGAGAAGAAGGATATCATATCTGAGGGGGGGAGCTCTCCCACCTGCTACAACCAGACAGGATGCCTGGGGCTCAGAGGATGTGGAGTGTCTGAATCATGGTTGTTGAGGTTGAGAGTGTAACACGGCAGAGGTCCACATGTCCTCACCAGAGTGACCACAATCTAGGGCTGGTCAAAGCAGGAAAAGCAGATGCATGCTGGGTTTCCCCAATGTGGGTATTGAAGGGCAGGAAGAAGTCACCAGGGGTGCCAGTAAACGGAGATCAGGACCACAGGATGAGGTGACTGATAGCCGTGGATGTTCTCTCTGTTCCCATCGGTGGCTTTCTGTAGGAGGGTCAGACTTCAGTGGCAGCTGGAGAGAATGACCAGGAGCAGATGTGAGCAAGCTCTGAACATTCCAGATGTGGGTCTTAGGGGCGGCTCTGATGTTAGCTATGCAAATATGAACATTTGGCTTATGTTCTTAAGGTAGAGATCTCTCCTATGGGCCTGGGGAGACGGCCTCTCCTTGGATGGTAAAGTGTTCGCCTTGGAAGCATAAGGATCTGAGCCACGTAAAGTTGAGTGTGGTGATGTGTGCTTGTAATACCAGACCCAGGGAGGCAGATACAGGTGGATCCCTAGGGCTGTGGTTGTTTGCCAGATAGCTTAGCCTGCAAGATATGCTCTGGGGTAGTGAGAGATGCTGTCTCGAGGGAGAAGTTTGAAGCACCCAAGGAATGGTACCCAGGTTAGTTCTGGCTTCTACATGCATGCACACATGTACACATAAGCACATGCAGAACCACACAAAGAAATTGTTCCTGTGAAAGGCAGCCAGTAATAGCTTCTCTAGAGAGCCATTGGGGAGTAAGCCAAGGATGTGGATCGGGCTGGGCAGTGTGGCTCAGGGGTAGAGCTCTTCATTAGTATACATTAGGCTCTGGTTTAGCCCTCAGGACCACCTTTTAAGAAAGGGATCATTAGTCCTGGGTGCTATGGTTACTTTGTTCTGATGGGACCCCAGCTAGTGGCTGTAGAGATGTATGAGAGAATGGGCATTCCTGTGAGTCGGAGTCACAGCAAAGGGGGGGGGGAGCTCTACGAGGCACTCTGATGGTGTGAGAAGTTGGAAGTGATCGGAAAGGGGACATGGAGGTTGTATGTCACACACTGGGGTCTTTGCTGCAAATCTTTGTGGACGTGTCCGTGTGAAAACAAAAATCCTCTGAAGAAAAATGCTGATTGTTTGGGTGCGCAGTCTGTGATCCTGGCAACTTAGGAGGCTGAGGCAGGAGGATTGGAAAACCAGGGCCTCCCTGGGATAGAGTGAGATCAAGCTTAGATCAGACAACTTAGTATAAGACTCTGCCCTAAAAGAAAACAATGTTTACTTGCTTGTTTGTTTGAAGGGCTCCAATTATATCTCAGTGGTCAGCAGTAGAACACTTACTTGCCTAGAATCCCCCAGGGAGGGGCTTGGGTGTGGCTCAGGGGTAGAGCCCCTGCCTAGAATCCCCCAGGGAGGGGCTGGGGTGTGACCCTCAGTAATAAAGTAAGCTAAGCTAAGCTAACTAAAATGAAATAAAAAATAAATAAAAACAGAAAATAGACCCAACAAAAGCAGATCAAAGAGTAAGGGATCATGGCTATAAACAGAAAGAAATCCTGGAGGTCATAGTGTCATCTCAAGTCCCACAGAGCTTTTATACTGGGATCTACAGCCTGGCACAGATCCTCCCTCCTCGAAACAAGATGGACTTGTGATAATGTGTGACACCGTGGGAAAGACAATGTGTGGTTCAAAGGCTAGACACTAAGATACCTTCTTGCAGGATCTCCCTTCTCTTGAACCTGGAATCTGGAAGAAGCTGGTCACTGAGCTGTGAGGATATTTAATGGAGAGCACAAAGCAGTGAGGGTCTGGGGTCTCCTGTCCAGAACCACCTAATAGGTTGGTCTTGGTATGACAACATCACAATGGTGGATAGCCATACTATAGATGGGCCTTCAGATACAGCACCCCATGCTGACATCTCCACTGTAGCTTCATATGAGACTCTGAACCACAGTCCCCTAGTAGGGACACCCATGTTCTGGTTAGTTTTAACTGCCAACTTGATTCAACTAGAGTTACTTCAGAAAGGAACCTCTGTTGTGGAATTTCCAAGATCAAGATTAGCCTGTGGGGATGTCTGTGGGGATTGTTAATTGAGATAAGACGTCCCAGCCCGCTGTGGGCAGCGCCATTCCCTAGGCAGAGAGCTGGCTGAGCACCAGGCAGCACCTTTCCGTAGTCCTGCATTACTTCTTTGGCTATGAAGTGAGTTCCTTGGTTGAAGGCAGTGCTGTGTGAACTAGCAAGCAGTCCAGCGTTCAAGTTTCTACCTTGACTTCCTTCAGTGATAGACTGTGACCTGGCAGGGTAAGCCAGATAGAGCCTTTCCTCCCCCAAGAGGCTTTAGGTCAGAGTTCAGCAATAGAAAGAGTATTAGAGTACCCACAAACTACCAACCCACAGAAACGGTGTGGCAAGTGTTTTGTTTCATGTAAGTGTTTGAGCTGGGGAGATGGCTCCAGGGGTGAAGTGCTTGCTGCACAAACCTGAAGACCGGAGTTCACATCCTCAGCAACCACAAGAAAGTCGGACATGGTGGGGAAGGATCCATGAGTCCAGTCCTGGGGAGGTGGAGACAAGTGGCTCCTGGAGCCTTGTCTGTGCTGGAGAGCCAGTCTAGCGTAACTGGTGAGTTCCAGATTCACGGAGAGTCCTTGTTTGGAAATGTTTGGGTGGGGACTGACAGAGGAAACTATCCATGTGATGTTCTGGTAGAGTCTTCCCGTGTTCAGTGCTTGTCCCGAGAAACGAGTAAGGCTGACCCCGGAGGGGATGGGCTCTCTGGTGGGTGGAGGAGAGTTGGAGTCGGGGGAACATTCATACTGAGGTAAGGCTGCCGCACACATCCAAGTCTTCAGTGCGAGAAAAGGTGAAGAAATGGAGCAGAAAGGGAATTTTTCCCCCATCTGGTAAGGCATTCCCCAAGTGATTTTAAAGTTTAATATACTATGCTAATTACTCTTCTAATGTCTGTGACGAAAGAGTTGATGGAAACAGCTTTAGTTTTTTTTTTCTCTCTCATGGTTTCAGGGGACATAGTTCACCATGGTGGGGAGGGTGTAGTTCTAGCCTGTGGCAGTGGAAACCACATAATAGTGGTCCTTGAGCAGAAGACAGCAACTTGAAGCAGAGACTACCTTTAAGGTACATCCCCAAAGCCCCACTCCTCCCAGCTAAACCATATCTGAAAGGTTTTACAGCTTCCCAGAATGGCACTACTAGCCAGGGAAGAAGTATTCAAGCATACAAGCCTGTGAGGGACACTTCACATTCAAGTCACAACACCGCCGTCGCATCTGACCCTGTACACATCTTAAACACATCGATTTCCAGGATGCCCGGTTCAAAAGGTGATGGCCTTGCGATTGTGAGGACCCGAGATCCGCTCCCAGAACCAACATGCTCTAGTTTCCTTTCTGTTGTGGACAAGCACTCTGACAAATGAGAGTGTCGGGGAAGAAAGGCTCCTGGGCACAGTCCCTCATGGAGGGACGCCAAGGCAGGAGCTAAACAAGAACTTGAGGCAAAGACTATGAGGCCAGCTGGCTCACTCCTAGCCCAGAGCTTTCCTGCCCAGGGAATGGGTGCAGCCCACAGTGGATTGAGTCCTCCTGTATCAAGCAACTGTTAAGACCCCCCCCCCCGCCAGCCAGGCCCTCAGCCATTCTGATCTAGACAATCTCTCAACTGTGACTCCATTCTCAAACATCCCTAGTCTGTGTCAAGTTGACAGCTAATGCCAGTTAGAATACCATGTAAGAAAGTCAGACATGGTGGTACAATCTGGCTCCCAGTATACTTAGGAGGCTTGACCACTATAGCCTAACAAGACAGCCCTACTTCAAAACTCATGGTGGATAGTGACCAAGGAATAATACCTGAGCTTTACAAGTGACCTCCATATCCATGTGCCAACCTATGTCCTTGTACTCAGACACACGCATGCAGCCATATGAACACACACATACAAAGCACTAATTTCCAAGGCTGATGCATGCATTTTTCAAGGCTCCGTCCCAACAGCCCCGCCCCCCAAATCCTGGAGCAGATCAGGAATGGACTTGAAGCCTCGTTACAGACCCGAGGCCTCCTCCACAGATTGCGTCCTATCGATTTCTGTTTAATCATGACAGGTGCAGCCCGCGAGCTCTTCCTCTGATGGATCCAAGGAGAACAAGGGCAAGAGCGAAACCTTCCTGTTGCATTGCTATTCGTTGGACGGATGGGAGACTGCAGCATCCACACGGGGTTCCCACGCAGCGATGGCGCAGAGCCCCCAGGTAAGAGGGTAGCTTCCAAGGCCTGAGTCCTGTTTGTCGATCTCACCCATCCATCCCACCCTCGTGTCTTCCTTCTATGAGCCCGCACCCTCAACTCAAGTGAGACCACGACCAGCTTTGATTCGGGTGTCCCCAGCATCTTCTACAAACACCACGATCCCTTCTGCGCCCTCCTCTCCTCTTCCACCTGCCCCCACCCCAAAAATGACAGCAAGCTCTCCGCCACTTTGTGGGTGTGACTAATGACATCGCTAAAAGGAATGTGTGTGTTTATGCATGTATGTGCGCATCTCTGTGTGTATGTGTGCATGTGTATATGTGTGTATATATCTGTATGTGTGTATATGTCCATGTGTGTGTTTGTATATCTGTTCATATCTGTGTGTATGTGTGCATGTATATATGTGTGCACATGTGCATGTGTGTATATGTCTATATTGTGTGTGTATGTGTGTATGTGTGCACATATATATGTGCATGTGTGTATGTGTATGTATGCATGTGTATGTGCACCTGTGTGCATGTGTATATGTGTGTATATATATGAGTGTGTATGTGCGTGAGTATATGTATGTGTGTGTGTATGTGTGTGTGTGTGCTCTCACACATGTGGAAGATTGATGTGAATTTCATGTGTTTCTTAGGAGAAATTTACTTTTTGTTTAAAGATAGGATCACTCATTGATGTGGGACTTGCTGAGTAGAATAGGTTGGCCATCCAGTGAATCCCAGGGATTCTTCTTCTATGTCCACTACTTACCACTGGGATTACAAGCGTGCACCACCGTGTCTGGGGTTTCAATAACTGTTTACATTGTGTATGTGTGGGCACATGGAGGTCAGGGATTAATTCTCTTTCTACCTGTGGGTTCCAGGCACCAAACTCAGGTAGCCAGGTCCTGTCATAGCACTTTTACCTCTTATTGGCCTGTGCTTGACTTTAAAACAACAACAACAACAACAACTTTTCTTTTACATGTATGTGTGTTGACTGTGTGTCTGTGCACCACATGCATGCAGTTTCTATGGAGGCCAGCAGAGGGCATCAGATTCCCCTGGAACTAGAGTTATGGGACGTTGTGACCACTGAGTGGGTGTTGGGAGCCAAATCGGGATCCCCTGAAAGAACAGCAGATGATCATGACCATTGAGCCATCTCTCTACGCCCCCACACATGCCTTTCAACATGGGTCTGGGGGGTGATCTCGGGTTCTCATGTTTGTGTGGTCAGCTCTTTATGACTAGGCTATCTATCTATCCTGCCACATACCTGCCCACCCCACTCCCATCTTGAGACAGGATGTCCTCACGTTGTAGACCAGGTTGACCTGGAACTTACTGGCTAGCCCAGGGTGAAGTCACAGTAATGCTCCTGCCTCATAGTGCTAGCAAGTGTAACAAAAGGATGCACTTCTCGTGCTTCATACGTGCTGCTGTGCAGTGGTTATCGCCAACAGAGAGAATCCAGAAGACCTTCCTCATGCAGAACGAGAGCTTTCCAGAGTGCACAAATTAACACTCAAGTGTCCCTGAGCTATTCAAACTGTCACCAAGGTCCGGATGTGGGGAGATAGCGTCCCATTCCCTAGGTGAGAGTCAGTTTAAATGTCACCATGTGGCCTCCTGGCGGCCATGCACAGCTCCTGTCTCTCCCACTCCAGCGTCCCTGAGCACCAGAATCAGGATGGAGGCTCATGCGGCCCCATGGGATGCCTTCCAGCTCGAGGTCTCTGTCTGGGAGTTGCTCCTTTCTCAGAGGAGTTGGAGGGACACCCTGAGAAGAGGAACAGCAGCAGTTTCCCTACTAGGGGTGTGGGTCATTTCTCTCCAGCACAAGGACGTGTGGACCAAGGGAAAAATTGGCAGCTTCTGGAGATAAAACTTAGGGATCGATGCCGGGTGTGGTGGCGCATGTCTGTAATCCCAGCACTCTGGGAGGCAGAGGCAGGTGGATTTCTGAGTTCGAGGCCAGCCTGGTCTACAGAGTGAGTTCCAGGACAGCCAGGACTACACAGAAAAACCCTGTCTCGAAAAACCAAACCAAACCAAACCAAAACAAAACAAAAAAACCCATAGGGACCAGCAGGCGTGCACACATTGTGCATGTGTGTGTGCACGTGTGTTCACCTGTGCACATAGATTAGCATGTACATAGGTGTGCACATCTATGCGGCGGTCAGAGGTTGAAGTTGGATAACTTCCTCAATTGAACCGGAGCTCATCACTGTCTAGGCTGCCTGGCCCACAAGCCCCGCCCCTCTGCTCTCTACCTCTCCAATCCTGGGATTACAAACCTACAGCATTGTCTTTTCTTTCCGTGGGTGCCGGGGATGAGACCTCTGCTCTCCATACTTGTTTGGCAAGCACCTTAGAAACTAAACTGTCTCCCCAGGCCAGAATGCGTCATTTGTGAAAATTCCCCAGGGGGAGGGCCTGCAGGGTGACTCAGCAGGAAAAGGCACTTGACCCCAAGCCTAGTGACCCAAGTTCAGCCCCTGGAGTCCACACGGCAGAAGGACTCTGCCATTTCACCGCTACATGTAAGCCACGACAGGCCACACACAGAAAAATAATTAAATGTAATAAGGTTACTTCCCCGGGTGGAGTCCGGCAGGGTAAGGCCTTCCTTCCATGCTTTTGGGGAGGCTGAGGCAGAAGGACATCCGGCTTAAGGCCTGCTTGAACTTCAGAGTGACATGTTATCTCAAGAAACAAAAACAGGGACGAGGAGGTGGCTCAATGGGCCGAAACGATCGCCGCTGGACAAGCTTGAGGATCTGAGTTCAATCCCCAGCACCCTCGTCACTAGCTGGGTGTGCCTGTGTGGGCCTGTGATCTCAGCTGCGGCAAGTGGATAGAGGGTGGTCTCTAGGCCACTGGCCAGATAGTCTAGCCTAATCAGCCAGTCCCAGGCTCTAATAAGAGACCCTGTCTCAAAAAAAAAAGTAAGGTGGCTAGATTGGCCAGGCATGGTTGCCACACACCATTAATCCCAGCACTTGGGAGGCAGAGGCTAGCCTGGTCTACATAGTTAAGTTCCAGGACAATCAGGAATTCGTAGGGAGAATGTGGATCAAAGAATCATCATCAACAACAAAGATGATGATGATGATGATGATGATGATGATGATGATGATGATGATGAAATGAGAAGAATGTCTCCTGAGAAACAATACTCAAGTCTGTATAAAGACTGGAAAGGGGCGCAAAGCCTGTTCTGAGGAAGTTCTGTCACACTCCTGGAATTCCCTTTTTCCACCACCTTCACTCAGGAGAAATCCTTTTTCCATTCAGGTTCTCCCAGAAAACGAGTTACCCCAAATCCCATGGTGGGTGAGACCCACGCGTCAGAAGACCGCATGCCTTAGAGCACTGGTTCTCAACCTCCCTAAGCTGCGACCCTTTAGCACGGTTCCTCATGCTGCGGTGACCCTCCAACTATAAAATTAGCTTTGCTGCTACTTCATGTTGTCATTTTGCACAGTTATGAATCATAATGTAAACATCTGATATGCAGGACATCTGATATGTGACCCTCTAAAGGTCGCACCCTTCAGCGTTTAGAACCACTGTCCTACTGTGAGGAATTTTCCCCTCACGAACCTCCCAACTCCTTTCTTTGTCCCATCTCTGAATTCTTTATTTGATGACGATAAGAATCTGCAATGGTGATGCAGAGGCTTCAGTGTCCTGTGCCTAGACATCAATTACCCAGCAGTAACAATCTCTATTAGTCTTTTTTTTTTTTCTCTTGTAAACAAACATCTGATTGAGGGAATGCAAGGGAGGAAGGATTTATTTTGGCTCCCAGTTTGAAAGGGTTCAGTCTATCACGGCAGTGAGTGGCTCACACTCGTGACAATCTTGCTGTGAGGGGGCTAGTCACAGCAGGTCAACTGTCAGGAAGCAGAGCATTAAGGCAGACATATGGTCAGCCCGTGACTGACCCTCAGGTCCCACCCCCAATCGCCCACTTCCTTTAGTGGACTCTGTCGTGTTAAAACATACGAGCGTGTGGGGAGCATTTCATATGCAAACCACAACACAGTTACAGCTAATGTCTCATGGTGAACCCATGAGGCACTCTGAGCTGACCTCAACCTCCAGACCGTGCAGGACAGTAAGTGCCTTATGTGTTGAGCTATTGTGCATGAGAGAGAGAGAGAGAGAGAGAGAGAGAGAGAGAGAGAGAGAGAGAGAGAGAGATTGCAGCCATTGAAAATAAGACATTGCTGCTGAACGTGTGTGTGTGTGTGTGTGTGTGTGTGTGTGTACATGGCAGGGTGGTAGATCTTGAGGGCTTGCTAGTCAGCAAGATTAATCAAAATAGCAACCTCCCAGTTCAGTAGGAAATCCTGTCTTAAAGCAATTAGGGAGAAAGCAATAGAAAAAGGCACTGATGTCCGATTCTCGTGTCCACATGTATGCGTGCAGACAGGAGGATCCCTGCGGCTCACTGGCCAACCAGTCTAGTCAAATCTAAATTTGAGGTTCAATGAATGACGCTGTCTCAAAATATAAGATGAAGAACGATCATGGGAGACAGCTGACACGGGAGACCCCTGGCCTCCTCACAAACACATCACACATGCACATGCAACTAACTCACACATGCACACACACAATAACACATGCATACCACACACACACACACACACACACACACACACACACACACACTACAAACACAGAAGAAAATACAAGTCTTTGCTGCTTCCTCTCAGAGTTTGCTAGACTCTAAGAGAAGGAAATGCAGATTTGAAGGAAAAAAACACTTCCAGATTATGGCTCTTTAGAAGTTAGGCTCAGTGTCACTAGAAAAATCACTGTGGTGCCCAGGTTTACCCCTGTGTTCACCATCACCGAGAGCATCACTGTGGTGCCCAGGCTTACACCTGTGTCTCACCATCACTGAGAGCATCACTGTGGTACCCAGGCTCACACCTGTGTTCACCATCACTGAGAGTATCACTGTGGTACCTAGGTTTACCCCTGTGTTCACCATCACTGAGAGCATCACTGTGGTACCCAGGCTTACACCTGTGTTCACCATCACCGAGAGCATCACTGTGGTACCCAGGCTCACACCTGTGTTCACCATCACTGAGAGCATCACTGTGGTGCCCAGGCTTACACCTGTGTTCACCATCACTGAGAGCATCACTGTGGTACCCAGGCTTACACCTGTGTTCACCATCACTGAGAGCATCACTGTGGTACCCAGGCTTACACCTGTGTTCACCATCACTGAGAGCATCATTGTGGTGCCCAGGCTTACATCTGTGTTCACCATCACTGAGAGCATCACTGTGGTGCCCAGGCTCACACCTGTGTTCACCATCACTGAGATCATCACTGTGGTGCCCAGGCTCACACCTGTGTTCACCATCACTGAGAGCATCACTGTGGTGCCCAGGCTTACATCTGTGTTCACCATCATGAGAGCATCACTGTGGTGCCCAGGCTTACACCTGTGTCTCACCATCACTGGGATCATCACTGTGGTACCCAGGCTTACACCTGTGTCTCACCATCACTGAGAGCATCACTGTGGGACCCAGGCTTACACCTGTGTCTCACCATCACTGAGAGCATCACTGTGGTACCCAGGCTCACACCTGTGTTCACCATCACTGAGAGCATCACTGTGGTACCCAGGCTCACACCTGTGTTCACCATCACTGAGAGCATCACTGTGGTACCCAGGCTTACACCTGTGTTCACCATCACTGAGAGCATCACTGTGGTACCCAAGCTTACACCTGTGCCTCACCATCACTGAGATCATCACTGTGGTGCCCAGGCTTACACCTGTGTTCACCATCACTGAGAGCATCACTGTGGTACCCAGGCTCATACCTGTGTTCACCATCACTGAGAGCATCACTGTGGTACCCAGGCTTACACCTGTCTCACCATCACTGAGAGCATCACTGTGGTGCCCAGGCTTACACCTGTGTTCACCATCACTGAGAGCATCACTGTGGTGCCCAGGCTCACACCTGTGTTCACCATCACTGAGAGCATCACTGTGGTGCCTAGGCTTACACCTGTGTCTCACCATCACTGAGAGCATCACTGTGGTACCCAGGCTTATATCTGTGTCTCAATGGCATCTCAATGAGATCCTTCTTTCTCTTCCACTTTGTCGGGGCTTTCACAGTCTGTGTTTTTCTGTGACAAAACTCTAGGGTCATTCCCTCCCAGTACTGACCTGCTGACCAAGACCTGGCATGGGCACACATTTATCTCCCCTCAATTGCTCTTTCTAGAATCACAGTCGGCAGAGACAGACACGCTCTGCATTTTGATCATGTGGGCTGTGGGTGATTTGCTTTCGGATGAGTGCTCCTGGCCCAGCCCTTTCTGCCTAAAGTTTCACCCAGGAGGAAAGATCTGAAGCAACTGTATCAAAGGTTACAAAAGCCTTTACACAGCAATTGAGGTCTTGCTTAGCAATTGGGGAGAGAGAGAGAGAGAGAGAGAGAGAGAGAGAGAGAGAGAGAGAGAGAGGAGAGAGAGAGAGAGAGAGGAGAGAATTTGCTTCAGGCGGAAGCCCTCTGTTATTGCATCATTTGTACAAAGTGGAATGTATGTTTCTATTTTGTAAAAAGAAAGCAAGTCCAGCTGATAAGGGACAGGCCACTGTCTCATTTGCATACAAATTAACTGGTACTTCATCCTCAGAGGAAGGGAGGGGTGCGAGTTTCTTGTTCTAGGGAGTAGCAAGTCTTGTCAAGGAACCTTAGGTATTTGCCAGAACTTTCTGGATGCAAGTGACAGAGACCTAACACGACCCTGTGCTGCTTAGGCAAGGACTTCCTTATCTACCCCATTAAACCATCGGGGTGGACAAGAAGTGAGCCAAGGAAGGGGGTGAGAGGTCCACTTGGGATTAGTGGGTAAAGCGCCTGCTGTGTAGGAAGAAGGACCTGGGTCCAGATACCCAGCACTTAGGGAAAAGGCTGGGCAAGGTGCTGTCTGTAGCTGTAGTGCTGGCTAAAGATGGGGAGACGTGGGGTGTCTCTGGAACCGATCGGCTAGTCAGACTGACAGAGTCAATGAGCCCCAAGTTCAGTGAGAGACCTTGTCTTAGGAAATCAAGTGTGATGCTGTTCAGTGGTCAAAGTGCTTGGCCCACAAGCGTGAGAACTGGAGTTCAGCTCTCTAGAACCCTTGTAAGTCTTCTGTAGGTAGGTATGGTGGCTCACCTGTAATTCTCGACACTTAAGGAGAGACCATGGAGGGGTGGTACTCACTATCTTGTTCCCCCCGGCCCCTGGCTTGATCAGTTTGCTTTTTTATACCACCCATAACCACGGGCCCAGGTCTGGAACTGTCTCCAGTGAACTAGGCCCTCCCACATCACAGTCAAGAAAATGCCCTACAGATTTGCCTATAGGTCACAGTTACGGGGACATAGTCTCAGGTACATCTCTCTTCCCAGACGTGTCTAGGTTTGTGTCAAATTGACAAAAGCCGATCGGCACAATTGACCCCTTATCAAGCTGACATAGAAACACATCATTATTAAACCATAGCCCAATAGACAATCAATACAATGGTGGCCTACATGATTTGCTCTCACAGCAGCTGTAGCATGTAATTACATCGTTTATTCTGGGATTCACTGTGAAGAGAGGCGTATGTAGCCTTCAGGACCTGACCTGGGCAGAAACTGACAGACTTGAATTGAGACCACAAGTACCAAACAATGTAGAGGACTGCTGATGTGTTAGACAGTCATTTGCTAAGCACACAGACACCTGCAGTCTGTTAGGATTTTTATCTCCTTCTCTAAGACAAAACTATTTTCTACACGTAATGCAAATTATTTGGATTCAGTGTGGGTATCTCTTGTGCACACTGAAATTGGTACATATCATACAAAAACATGACCTTCCTTGGTTTTTTACTTTTTGAAAACTTTTTGGTGTGGGATATGTGTGTGTGTGTGGTATCTCTGTGTGTGTATGTGTGGTGTGCATGTGGTATGTATATATATGTGGTGTGGTTGGTATGTGTGGGCATGAATGTGTGTGTGTGTGTATGTGGTTTGTGTGCATATGTATGCATATGTGATGTGGGTGTATGTGGTGAATTCATAGGGTGTGTGTGCATGTGTGTGTATGGTATGTATGCCCATGTGTGTGTGCATGTGTGCGTATGTGTGGGGTATTTGTATATGTGTGTATGTGTGTGTGGTATGTGCATGTGTGTCTCTCTGTATGGGGTGTGTGTGTGTGTACTCACTCATAAGAGGTCAGAGGACAACCTGTGGGAGTTGGTTTGTTCTACTCTGTGTGTCCCAAGGATCTAACGTCAGGCTTGGCAGCAGCTGTCTTTACCACCTGAGCCTTTTCTCTGGCCCTGTTCTGGTGTTTGGCCTGTTACACAAACTAAAACTCTGATTGGTGGCAAAGGAAGGCAGAGTTAAAGGCATTCAAACTCTTCCCTTTTCTGTCTTTGCAGTGATTGCGTGAGTGCTTATGTGGAATCTACTGTTTAAGCACTGAAATGTGTTATGCATGACACACTGAAGACCTGAACCATATACCGAAGAGAGCCCAACAGCCCAGAATCTGGGAGAACTTGTGTTTCACAGGAACAATTCACAGCTGAACCCCTGTGGATGAAGCTCCAACTGTCCCTGGGACTTCTCCAAATTACCTTCCAGAACCAACACATTGTTTGTTGAGAGGTTAGATCCTGCAACGTGCCATTTGGAAGCTGTACCGTTCAATCAACTGTAAGTGCTTCACTGTGTAGAACGTAGAGCAACGAAGAGATTCAGGGCAGAGACAGACAGCATGGTTGGCATCAGGCAGATTAGCTGGCATGTGGTAATAATAAAAAAAAGCGAATTGGCTGTTAGTGGGTTTTATTTCTGTTTAATATTCTCTACTGGTGGCTGGGGATATGCCCAAGTTGGTGGTGCACCTGCCTAGAATCCCCCAGTGAGGGGCTGGTGGTGTGGCACAGTGGTAGAGGCCCTGCCTAGAATCCCCCAGTGAGGGACTTGGAGATAAGACCCTGAAAATGTTCATAGTATCAATACTGCAGAGGCAGAGGCTGTAGGACCAGAGATGCTGGCTAGCCATTACCACACAGTTAGATCCTGTCTTGTGAAAGCATCCCTTTCTTCCTCCCCCTGGCCCGCTGGATGGCACTCCATGCCTGCATTGCTATGTACGGGCACTCACCCACATTCCTGCCTCATACTGATGTAGCTCGGGCCAGGATAGGCCAAGGCCTCCCAGAGCGGACCTCCAGCTTGCGAAAACCACTTTGGATGTTCTGGGGTTACAGCACCATTGTCTATGCAGAGTCTTTTAAAAATGCATTTAAATATTTCACAGAGCCTCTAAATTTTTTAGAATTCATAAATTTGCAATGGTAACAAGATCATAAAAGGAAAAGCATGTGCTCAACCAACCAGGACACAGAACCCACTTATTTATATGTTGATCATTTATTTCTATTTTTTTTTCCACCTGGATTCTCTCCAGAGATTTTATTTCTCATTTCTCAGAGACTCTAAAGACGGATAGCAGAACTCGGTGTTAAATAATCTTCATTCTACACCTGCTCAAATGACCAGCAAGACACTGGTCATTCGTCCTTACACACAAACTTCAACCCAGGGGACCTGAGAAAATAAACAACCTCACATCCACACCAAGCTGCCTCTGAGTCCTGCGTCAGAAGGCAGATAGCATGAATTTTCTACGAAGGGAAGCTCTCCTTGCTCTTAAAAGTCTGGTGGGCTGGGAGCACAATATTAGGGATGATGCCCGCTTCCCCTCTGCCTGTGTCTATCCAGCTGCTCCTGAAAACCTTGCTTAATTAATAATATACATAGCGGGATTAGTTTTTCTTTCCTATTTGAACTATATTCGAAATGAGATGGCTGGATGCTTCTTATAGAAACCCTTTGAAAACGACACCATGTCAGAAATGAGTGATTTCTTATCATTCTGCATGCTGGTGGGGGAAGTTTCAGCCAAGCAGAGAATTGATGGCATCTCCTGCTGCTGTCTCTACCACAGAGCCAGTCCGATCTACTTTCTTCCTGGACCCACGCGTGGGGGCAGCTTCTGCAGGCGGCACTCCTCTCTGCTGTCAGAAGCTTTCTTTCTTCTCTCTGCCTGGAGTTTGCATAAGCCTTGAGAGGCCAGATGTTCCTCGGGTGCAGCAGAGCCGGGCGGGGCTGAATGGAGCCGAGTCCTTGGGGACACAAGCCACATGGCACAGCTCTGCCCTCACCACACAGCTAAAGTCTACATTCAGGAGAACGAGGCTTTCAGAGGCTGGAAGACCTCAGCCATGACTGCACTATGCTGTGAACTGTATGTCTTGTTGAGAGCTCTTGGTCAAGGTTCCTGAGTAATTTTTGCCCGAACCACAGGGAGGCTCTATTTGAAAGAATTTTTCTGTTAGGAATATTTATTGGGCCATTACCACCACATACCTGAATGCTCCTAGGCCTCCTGTATGAAATTACACTCCCTTTTGTTCTTCCCTTTTTCCTTCAGGATTGGGGATTGATTCCAGGGCCTCAGCCACAACAGGCAAGTGTCCTTTCTCTGAGCCATGCCCCCAGCCCCTCACTGGGGGATTCTAGGCAGGTGCTCTACCACTGAGCCACGCCCCAGCCCCTCACTGGGGGGATTCTAGGCAGGGGCTCTACAACTGAGCCACACCCAGCCCCTCACTGGGGGATTCTAGGCAGGGGCTCTACCACTGAGCCACGCCCCCAGCCCCTCCCTGGGGGATTCTAGGCAGGGGCTCACCTACTGAGCTATAGCCTCAGTGTTTTTTTTTTCCCCCCTTGAGATGAGGTTCAAGGAGGTCCTTGAACTCTGTCTGTAGTCCAGGGTGCCTGGAATTTGACACACTCCTGCTTTAGCCTCCAGAATAGCTAGGACAGCAGACCTACAACAGGAGACTGGGTTATTACACTCCTTGCAGGCGTGCAAGACCCCGTGGTGCCTTCTCTCGTCTCTCCTTCTCCCCATCGATGCTTCCCTTTCTCCTCCTGTGTTGATCCTCTTTCCGTATACATGTGTGCACACAACAGACACGCTATTTATCTTTTAGAGTTTGACATATCATGATTGACAATTCTACCAATTTTCCCATAAAGGGCATAATTTCATTTTCTTCTGTGTCTGAATAGACTTCCATGGTGCGTGAATGTCACCCTCTCCTTTACTTGTGTGTCCACTGAGCACGTCCAGCTGATCCTAAATCTCAGCACCGTGAACGGTGGAGTCGTGGACAGGACTGTTTGCCACAGAGGCTCCTGCCTATAATCCCAGCACTTGGGAAGTGGAGGCAGAGTGATTGTTGTGAGTTTGGGGCAGCCTGGACTACACGATCAGTTCCAGGATGGTCGGTGCTAAGGGTGAAATTGTGTATGAAAACCCACTAGGCAAATCGTGGATTCTGAGACACTGCTGTGGCCTGCACACTTCAGGAAGCTGGGTGACAGCTGTCCTAGTTTTTTTGCGAAGAACCCCTACACAAATTTCTGCACTGACCACTCTATCTCATACCCTAAATCCAGTCTTTCTTTTCTTCCCCCCTCTCTCTTTCTTTTCTTTCTTCTTTCTCTGCATATATCCCCCCCACCCCACCCCACCCCATCTTTCTTTTCTTTTTCTTGAGACAGAGGCCAGGTTGGCCTCAAACTTACTCTTGGGGATAAGAATGACCCTGAGAACGGATCCCCTAAGTGTCCATCACCGAAAGGAAAAAGGACACAGCTGGAGAATTCTGAACACCTGGCTCATTTAAACGAGACCAGCATGCAGCAATGTGGCTGGCTAATCACCAAACTATAATGTCAGGAGGCGAGGGTCTAGAGGCAAACTCTAGGAACGGGCTGCGCCGACTGTCGGAGGGCAAAGCTGGCGTACGGAAGACAGTCCAAGCACCCATCCCCCGGTTTAAGAGAGGGCCTGGGGAGAAAGAGCCTGCAAATGGGGCTCATCTGAAATGTTTAGTTTGGGGGTCACGGGCTTGAGGCGGGGTCTCACTCTGCAGTGCAAGCTGGCCTAGAACTCACTATGTAGCTGAGTCTGCCATTTGACTCACTGTAGCCAAGGCTGTCCTGGAACTCACTCTGTAGACCAGGCTGGCCTCGAACTCAGAAATCTGCCTGCCTCTGCCTCCCAAATGCTGAGATTACAGGCGTGCGCCACCACCGCCTGGCGTGAACTTGTACTATTAATCTCTGTACTTTTGTGTGTTTTTAAAACATTCCTGATATAAAAAGCCAGTGAGAAACCACACCCTGGATCCACGTGGTCCTCCTCTTGTCTTGAGGCAGAGCTGACAGCGAAAGGAGACAAATTTTGCTGTCCTTAGACTTGAGGCTTTCTAACGAACATGCCTCCCCTCCCCCCGCCCCCACAGGGCAGCCCACGCACAGCGCAAGAGTCGGCTGACTTAAGAGGCGCACCCAAGAGACCTTAAAAATATCTGGACATGGTGGACCTTATTGATCACCATAGCCACAGAGGCGTGCGAACGGGGGCGAGGGGTAAAATGCAATCCAATCAATATATGCCTTTCTTCTGCTTCTGACCTCAAATAATGTATGTGCTGATTAAGGAGCCTGTCACTTAGTTTTAAAAGCAGTGTTAAATATTAATTACGAGTTGTCTGGCTCGACCCCGGGACGGGTCACCATCTCCTTCCTTCTGGGGTTCTCCTGGGACACTGAAGGAAACCCCACCTCCACTCTACCGCTGGGAAACGGAGCGGATTTCGATTAGAAATCACCACCACTCTCTGTTCCCTCTCCCAGCGTTAACTGTGGACAGGACAATTACGGAAACAGAATTCATCGTTCGAATAAGCTGAACTCATAATATTAGTGTGGATTTAAAAATTTTTTTTCTTGGCCAAGAATTAAAAATAACTCCTTCTCGCCGTCCCTGCCCCCTACCCTCCTGTTCCCTCGTTGCCAGATTTAGAAACTGGGGAACCTTCATAGGTTCCATCCTAGTTAGTATTCGCAAGGCAGCTTGGCTCAGAATCATTTTATTTTAAAAACCAAGTCTGCACTGGATTCCTACGGGGGAGTCCCAGTGCACCGGCTTTGTGCTGGGTACACGGAGAGAGACACAGAGGCGGGACATCCTTCTGGGGAGGCTGGGCGCTGACTCCGTGGTGATAACCTGTCCTAGTCAGGATTATCATTGCTGTGATGACACACCATGACCCAAAGCGCCTTAGGGAGTTGCTCTTGATGGTAAAGCGCTTTCTGTACAAGTGTGGAGACTGAGTTCACACATCCCTGAGAACTGGTAAAAACCTGTTAGCCTAATGCCAGACAGGCAGAGACAGGAGGCCCCAGGCCAGTGAAAGGCCCTGCTGGAAAAAAGAATGTGGGAAACCATCCGAGGAAGATACCCAAGGTTGAACTCTGCTCTCACATGTAAACACACGTGTGCGCCTGCTTATGTTACTGCCGTAGGTCAGGCTAGCTGGCTATCCAGTTTCTAGAGCTGTCCCTATCTGTCTCCTAGCTTGCAGCTCTGGGATTATAAGTGATACTATGTCTGCCTGCCTGCCTGCCTGCCTCTTTCCTCTCCCTCTCTCCTCCCCTCCTTCCCTCCATCCCTCCCTCCCAACCTTGCTCCTCCCTCCCTCCCTTCCTGTCTGCCTTCTTTCCTCCTCTTCTCTCTCTCTCCCTGTGTCTCTGTGTCTGTCTGTCTGTCTGTCTCTACCTCATATTCTCACACTTGCAGAGAGAACATTTGATGGCCGAGCCATCTCCCCAGCTCAGACACTGTGTTTCAGATTTTTTTGGGAACTGGAAAAATGTCTCTAAAATTAAGAGCATATACCATTCTTGTAGGGCCTGAGTTCAGACCCCAGCACCCGTAGGGTGGCTCACAACCAGACCCTAAATCCAGCTCTAGAGAGTCCAACACCCGCTTTTGTCATCTGCGGGCAGCTGGTACTCACATGTACATACCACACCCCATACACATAGTTTAAAAATAAAAGTAAGTCTCAAAAAAATTTTTTTATACACATTCCCAAAATGCAAAGAAGCGTTGACTTGGTGTCCTGGTACTGTGTCCCTTCCGTGTCAGGTTGAAATGCTCCTGTCCACCCCCACCCCTCCCTTCCAACAATGTAGGGTCTTTACAGTTGTAATTTGCCAAGATTAGGCCATGATCCCTGCCTGCTATTCCAGTGGCCTGCACTCTTCCAAAGCTGTCCTCTAGAAGCAGGCTCCTCAAGCCTCAGTTCTGGGCCTGCTGCTTCCTCTTAAGCTCTGTGGGTCCTGGTGCTGCAGGTGTGGGGGAGATGAGGTACACACGCCTTCAATAGCAAACCAGGTGACACCCGTGACATCTGGGCGGTTGCTATGGGAGCCGCACTGAGTAGCTCCCACTTCACTGTCCCTTGTCAACTTTGCCCTTTGTCAGTAACTTCCTGGTTCGTCCCACAAAATAGGAAGTTCGCGAGCAGCGGGCTGTCATCAGAGCAAAGTGTGGGGATGGTAGTTGGTGTGTGTGTGTGTGTGTGTTTGTGGGGACAATCAGGTGTTTTTCTCAATTGCTCTCCACCCAGTCACTTGCCATCTTAATTTGAAAAAATAATCTTACTGATTTATTTTATGTTTAATTATATGTGTGCCTGTGTAGGGATATAGGTGTGTTAGTGCAGATACGCACAGAGGCCCGAGGGACCATTAGATCCCCTAGAGCTGGAATTATAGACAGATCTGAACCACCTGATACAGGCGCTGGAAACCAAACTTGGGGGCTATGCAAGAGCAGTCTGTGCTCTTAATGCTGCTGAGCCATCTCTTCCACTGTCCTAATTTGAAACAAGGTATTATTGCCCTTGAACCTGGAGCTCACCATTTCCATTGCGCTGTCTGGCTGATGAGCCCTGAGGCATTCTCCTGTCTCCACCTTCCCAGTGCGGGGATAACAGGCATGTGCCACCACATTCAGTATTTAACATGGGTTCTGGGTCTCGAACTCTGATCCTTGGGCTTGCGCGGTAGACACTTCACCCAGTGGAGCCATCGCCCCAGTCCAACGCTCCTACGTGGCCCCATCTCCTCTACACTGGCAGCTCTGTGACTTCAGTGGTGATGCTGAGCTGTGCCCAGAGACCTTGTGCATAGACCTCTCAGATTCTTTGATGAGCAAACATTTGAGATTCCTAATTGGGCTACTACCGTAGAGAATTATTTTATTATTAGAGATGAGAGGCGCTGCCCTAAACCTTGATCATTGTGTTCCCTTTGTTGGGAGCTTCTGGTAACTGAATACGCCGGCGTTTCTCTTACACATCTCATTTTTCCTCCCTGCATAGCTAATCAGGGCTCTCTGCTTTACTCTTATAAGAGTTCTATATACGTCTGTTCAGTTTCGCTGATGTCTTTCTTTTTTTGTGCGTTTGACACGCTATTGGAGGACAGTAGAAATCTTTATGTTCAAGGGCTGGGGGGGAACAACACTCAAACTCGGATACAACTCAGAAATTATAAGAGGAAATAATTATTACAATAGAGAAGAAATATCACCCCGCTCTACGCTAATGCACTTAACTGTCAAACAAAGAGATCTTTAAGATGATGAAGCACGCACTGCGGGGTAGGAAAATTGAGAGGGGGAGAAATATGGCAGCAATTTATTCCCAGGGCAACTGGAATAGGAAGGATCCCATTCTGCATCGTAACTGCTTACGGAGGAAATCGGTGTGAACTGGGGAAGAAGGATGGGGCTGGGAAAACCAGCTTGAGCGCAGGCGTCACAGGATCACGGCTCTCACCCACCAGGAGAGAACAGAGACGCGCGGCACGCTGGGGAGGGAGAGTGATCAATGGCGGAAGGCTAGTCGCCTCGAAGCATCCAATGGGGTGGGGCATTGGTAACGAGTTTGCTGAGCAAGCGTGGGGACCTGAGCTCCATCCCCAGCATCCACACAGAAAGAGCAGATGGTGGCCCTCATCTGTCAGCCTCTTGCTGGAGATGCAGAGATGGGTGGGTCCTGGGGCTCATCGGTGGATCCTGGGGCTCATCGGCCAGCAGGACTAGTCAACAGGCAAGCTCCAGGTTCAGTGGGAAGCTGTGCCTTGAGGGGTACTGGGGGGCTGTAGAGATGGTCCATCAGCTAAGAGCCTATACTGCTCTTGCAGAGAGAGAACTGGAATTGGATTTCTGGTCCCCACACTGGGTAGCTCAAAGCCACCTGTAACTCCATTGATACCTTCTTCTGCCTCCCCCAAAATACCCTCATGCCTGTTCATGTACCGCTTCCACAATACACATATGAATACCATTTTAAAATACAACGGAAGCTTTTTTTAAAAAAAAAAAAGGTAGGCAGCAAATTGGGAAAGACCAGTTCTGGCCTTCCAGACATTTCCTGTTCACTGTCCAACCTCATCTGGAGTAAATGAATTCTTCATCCATTCTAAGTATGAAAAAGTGGACTCGGGGACCAGGCATGGTGGCGCACACACGTAATCTCTGCACTTGGAAGACCGAGAGAGAAGGGTGACCTTGTCTTACAGTGTTACGGGCTGACCGTGTAGCTCAGTTGGTAGTGTTTGCCTGGTATGCACAAAGCCTGAGTCCATGTAAGACTGAGTGCGGTGTCATACATCTGTAATCCCAGTACTTGGGAAGTGGAGGCAGAAGATCAGAGGGGCATCTTCAGCTCCGGAGTGAGGTCAGAGCCAGCCTGGGCTGCATGAGATTGTGACTTAAAAGAAAAAAAAAAAAACCTGAGGTAAAACTGGGTGTTTCTTTTTATATCACAAAAATGTAGCATCAGGGTTTTCTTAATGCCTGTATAGGATAATGCTCCAAACACACTTTAGAGAGGATGGAAGGTACAAAGAAAGGAGGAAAATGATGAAATAAGGATGCAAATGATCTCATTGTGATGGATATGGTGTGACCTGTTCTCCATAGGCTCACATGTTGGAACACTGGGTCCCCAGGGGGCAGCACAGCTTTGTGAACCTCAAGGAAGTGGAACTTTTGGAGCAAGTGGGTCCCTGGAGAATGGGAATTACGGTTCACAGCCCCGGCTGACAAGAGCACGTGACTTCCAAACCCCGCCCCCAGGACTGTTCAAGGAGCACTTCGCCCCCACGTAGGATCTGTTCCCAAGTTCACAATTGACCTTGCCCTTGCCCCAGCTATGTGACCCCTGCCCGCTTTACAGATTAGAGTCAAGGGACTCTGAGGCTGGCCTTGTTCTGCCACTGCTAGCCAAAGCACACATATTTCACTCACCGACCTGGTGCCACGTCCTTAATGACTCCAGACTGTGTCTGCTCTGCTATCTCTGCCTGCAACAGCTGCTCCCTCCGTCTGCTCACGGAGCCAGTGCAAGCTGGGTTAGCATTAGTTACTTTTTTCCTCACTAGGACAAAATACTTGGCAGGAACAGCTTCCGAGATGAAGAGTTTATTTGGGCTAACGGATAAAGGGGGTGTAGTCCATCATGGCGGAGAAAGCTGGGATCGGCTCTGCGGGAGCCACAAACACCTGTTTCTTCACATCTCTTTGGACCAGGAAGCAAAGAGTTTGGGCAGAAAGCGGGCCCAAGGTTCAACGTCAATCATAACTGTCAGTCATCCACTCCTTCCAGCTAGACCCCGCTTCCTGTTGGCTAAACTCCCCACATAGCGCCATCGTCTGGGGACCAAGTATTTAAACCACATGGGCGGCGTCTCACAGTGGAATCACCACGCTGAGCAGTGCATTGATTCCTCGCGCCCATTAGCATCCATCTGAGTCCAGCACTGTCTCGCTTAGCCCTCATTAGGAACTCTCTTTGTCTAACAAAGTCCAAAGTTCCCAGCAGTTTTGAACTAGTGTTAACAGTGGTCTGTCTAGACGGGAGTTTCTAGGAGCTTGCCATCTTGTTCAAAGAACTGAAGAAGTGTGTGCTCAAAGAGAGAGGCAGCGAAGGATTTTATTCAGAATCAAAGCTGTAAGGAAACAGAGCTCTGAGCAAGCACGCCGCTCGAGGGCCCCTGGTGACTTCCTTTTACGGGTTCTTGAGGGATTGGTTGCTGTAGGCGGAGTGAGGGTGGTTTTCTGCTTTGATTGACAGATGGGTTATGTCGGCCTTTGTTCAGTGTACACACCCTCCCCCACAATGCATCTGATTTTAATCATATGTACATCCAATCATGAATAAGATGGCAAATTAGGGAGTTTTCCCTAAAAGTTCACCCACAGGATAGTTTTGTCTAATTGTACATGCACCGGAAACCAGCCCAGGAGGTATTGGCCCACTGCTCCCAGTTCCAGAATATACTTCAGAATGGGTTTAACCACAGAAGGGGAATTTCTAGGGAGCTGTAGTTTGGAGTGAGGATAGACTCCTGGATAGAGAGGGGTGTGTGAGGTTTGATGAAGGCGGGGTTTCCAAAAGGGCGTTTGTGCCATTGAAGTCAAGTGGATTTCAGGTCGCTAAGTGGTTCCTGTGCTTGTCTGCCTCGTTAGGGTCTCCATCACCATGGAAGCCTGACTCACTCTTTCCTGTCCCTTCAGATCGCTATCTTCTAATCGCAGCACTTCCTGTACCTGTTTTCTCCATGTGAGCACCCAGGCGCAAGCTTGTCCACCCCAGACTGCCCTTGACCTCTCCCTGCTGATGATCCCTTCCAGCCTGCCCTGTCCCATGCAGTCCATTGATCAAGCTTCTTTGGGTCTCTTTCCTGGTGAAGCCCACAGCCACACCTCACTGTCCTGGACCTCCTTCTTTCTGGCTGCCACAGTGTGGAGCCCAGAGGGGGCGCCACACATCACCTGTGTCTCCTGGGCCAGCGCTCCACCTGGCAGGCAGACTTAAGATTTGTTTTTGTTGCAGATGGTGAGACACACTTTCACAGAAATGATTGCCCCACAATTACACTCACAAATCCCCAGGATGGGGAGGTGGGGAAGTTTGCAGGGCACGCTGGGAAGCACCTGTCCTGGTCAGGAGGGCCTTCAGTGTGACCTCAGAAGACGGATTCCCAAGGCTGGGCAGTCAGGTTTAGCATTGAATATTTGCTTTGTTGTTTGGCTTGGATTCCAAATTTGGATTTTGGGTTTGGGCTGGAGATCAAATTCAGGGCCACCAGCATACAAGCACTGAGCCATATGTGCAGTTGTCAGGGCTGTCTTATTTGGGTGATTCCAGTGTTCTCTGGGTCATTGAAACTATCCTGGGTTTGTCTGGGGCTGGCCCTGAAGTGACTAGGTGTTATGTGGCTTCTTCTGAGAGACATGAATAAAAACGTCTGTTCACCTCAGATAGGGTGCTGACAACAGACATTACTGTCCATCCAGGTCCAGCTGCTGGACCAATGATTTTGCTGGGACTACATGAAGGAGCATTTAGGACTAAGAGGCAGCTGCATCACCAAAAAACCCACACCAGCACACACACAAATACGAACACATACATGCACATATACACACATATACACACAAATATATGTATACACACATGCCCATATATACACAAATATATATTTATACACAGACACAAATATACATATACACACAAACTAACACACACCCAAAATACATATACACAAATACAAACATACATATACATACAAATATACATGCATATATGCACAAATATGCATAGACATATACACACAAATATACATGTAAAATACAGATATATAAACATATACACACATATGCACACATATATACACATATACACATACATATACATACATACATACAAGCATACATGTAAAATACATATACACAAATACACACTCATGTGTAGACACATATACACACACACACACACGAATATGCATATCCACATTTACACAGACATACATGTTTTAGGTATGGAAAAAGCAAGGCTTTAAAAATATGTAGGTTGGGGGTAGTGGAGATATAGCAGGATCTGATTGGAGGCTTGGGCTATGAATTTGATCAGGTAGCTAAGAATGCCTCTCCATCAGCTGGTTGCTGGGTAACAGCTCTCTGGGAAGGGGTGTGGACTCAGGGTGCATTAGTTACTTTTAGTTACTATAGCAAAACACCATGACCTAAAGAGACATGAGGAAGAAACAGTTTATTTGGGCTTATGGCTCAGAGGGAGAGTCTTTATGGCAGGGAGGTACAGTAGTAGATGGCACAAAGTCGAATGATTGCTTTTTGTCACACAGGAAGCTGAAAGTGAACTCTAAATGGTGCAAAGCTATAAACCCTTCAGGTCTGCTTCCGCCGGCAACGCTGCACCTCCTACAGGTTGCCTAACATCACCCAAAACCACACTGCCAGCCATGACCAAGTATCCAAATACACTAGCCCTTGGGGGCCTTTCTCAGTTAGCCTCTACAGATACCATGCGGTCTCCGAGGGGGAGGGGCTTGCAGGTGAAGGCTTCTCAGCCATTGTACCACCCCCACTAGGGCAGCAAGGTTCTGACGGAGGGCGGAGGGTGGCTGGGGACGCCCACCGCTCACCACGGCCCACCTCCTCCCTTAACAAGAGGCAGCCTCAACCCAGCTTGCCGTTATCGACCCTCCCTCATCTGCTTTCCCTCGCGACATCGGGTTGGCTTACTTATTTATTTATTTTTGCATTCCTTCTCTGTCTTTAGCATATCGCTTTCCCATTTGCTTTTATTACAGGGTATGCTAATTGCTGTAGAGGAGGAAGACATTACATGGAGTGTGTACACACACATCCTCTAGTGGGTTCATTAAGTGTTAAATAATTAGGTTATTGGTGTTTTAAACGCTCTGTTATGCAAAAAAGGAGAAATACCTTTTGGGTTGTTAAGACAGATGTTAGAGAGAGTTTTAGTGATTTTAGGAAATTGCTAGGACTTTTGAATGAACTGGGAACATAGGATGGGATCTTTCCGTTTAAAAGGTGCAGTATAGATGCAGAGGCAGGAGGATAATAATTTATAATAATAATTTCTAGACCAGCCCTGGTTTCAGAGGAAGATCCTGTGTTGAAATTTTGAGGACTGGAGATGTAGCTCAGTAGTTGGACACCTGCCAAGAGCCATACAGTGAGGGGCTGGGGTATGGCTCAGTGGTAGAGCCCCTGCCTAGAATCCCCCAGAGGGGCTGGGGCGTGGCTCAGTGGTAGAGCCCCTGCCTAGGATCCTCCAGCGAGGGGCTGGGGCGTGGCTCAGTGGTAGAGCCCCTGCCTAGAATCCCCCAGAGGGGCTGGGGCGTGGCTCAGTGGTAGAGCCCCTGCCTAGAATCCCCCAGGGAGGGGCTGGGGCGTGGCTCAGTGGTAGAGCCTCTGCCTAGAATCCCCCAGTGAGGGGCTAGGGTGTGGCTCAGAGGTAGAGCACCTGCCTAGCATGCACATGGCCTGAGGTTTAATCTCTAGGAGAACCTTACCATCATGACCAGATGAAATATAGTTTCTCATATTGATTTATCTCTGAGCTGCAGAATTTTACTCTGTTCTTTTAAATGGTTACATAATATTTCATGGCATGGATGAATCAAAAAGTCAATGATTGAGTCCAGAATGAATCCTGCCACTTAGTCTCCTGAGGCAAGCTTGGCTTCTTTCTGTCTCCCACCCCCACAATAAACAAACCTAAAACATCACTGAAGCCTTTCTATGATTTCCCGTCAAATTGCTGCAGGGCTGTAAGAACCCCTTTCTCCTAATCCCACAGCTTGTAGTAATATATACAGTAAACAGTTCCCATCCCAGCATGCTGTGTATCCTTGAATTGATACTAGTACAGGTAAGATTGTCTGTAGTTGGGTGACTTGTTCAAAGGATACACATTTAAAATTTCAGTAGCTATTTTAAAGGTTAATTTGGCTAGATGTTACAATTCATACCCAAGAACCAGATGATGGAGAATCCGGCTTCCTACAGTCTGGCTAGCACCAGAAGGTATTAGCACTTACAATCATTTTCTAATCTAATAATGAGACATGGTAATCCCACAATCAGCATCATTTCTACTTCCCAGGCTGCTTAGCGTAGCTGAGCCTCTGTCTGCCAAGCTTGCTAGGCAATTTCAATGTTCTTCTGGGAACTGTCTCCTTATCTTTTGAGATGCTCTGACCGGACATCGCTATTGACCTGACACCTTTATTTTCCCATTCATAAAATGGGGACAATAGTAAGATTCATAAATATTTAACAAGTCAAAGAGCACTGTATCTAATAGCAGTGGGCACGCTATAATTCTAATACCTCAGGGGTAGAGGCAGAAAGATCTTGAGTTTAAGGCCAGCCTTGGCTACCTAGCAAGAATCTTTGGCAAAAACGATGAGTTTTGAAGTCATCATTATTTTGACCTACTGGATGCCAAATATGGGTTAAATGTAGTAATCACTTAAGTTCTTAAACTCCCTAATGCCACAATCCTTTAATACAGTTCCTCATGTTACCGTAATCCCCAGTCATACGATTATGTTATTACTACATCATAATTGTAATTTTGCTACTTTTTGAATCATAATGTAAACATCTGACATACAGTGTATCTCTTCTATGTGACCCTGTGGGTCATGACCCACAGGTTGCAAAATGCTGGCCTCGATTTTTGTTTGTTTCTTTGTTTGTTTTCAAAAGATGTCTCTCCTACAGTAACCTTGGGAAGAAAAGGTTCATATTAAAGTGAGAGAAAGATATTATGGGCTGGATGACCTCAGGAGCCAGTGGCAACGAGAATTAGAACAGGCAACAACAATCGTCAGGAACTAAGATTGGGGATGGGGAGTTGGCTCAGCATTCAAGAGCACTCGCTGCTCTTCTAGAGGACCAGAGGTCACTCCTAGAAGGCACGTTCAAAGGGCAGGCATGGTGGTTTGCACACGGAAGCATCCAGCACTGGGGTGAAAGTGACAGGAGGATCTCTGGAGCTGCCTGGCCCGCAGGAGACTGCTTCAGAAGACAGATGATGTCCTGAGGAATGGCACCCGAGGCTGACCTTTGGCCTCCAGCGACAGGCACATACATGTGCATGTGGACACCTTCCAGCCACACACAAAAGAACTAAGGCTGGGGGTTGAAATTCCGGTGATTGGCAGGGGCAGGTTTAGGGTCAGTAACATCTCATGGTCTGGAGGGGGCCGGGAACTTGGAGTTGCGTGGACAGTGCACAGGGATGGAGCCTCTTGTGTGTTTCAGTGAAATGGTGTAGTAATATTTTTATATATAAATCCTGGTGGGTTCCTGCTACCTGCCCCAATGTTTAACATTCCTGAATGAAACACACACACACACACACACACACACACACACACACACACAGCCTCTATATTTTGATATGCCTTAATCAGCTCAATGGCTGGGCCACTTCCTAATCTCCATGTGGTTAATCCACCTCCTGCTGATAATCCCGAGTTATTACTTACTAAATCCTATATTCTATCTCGGCCGCCCTGGACCCAGCCGGGCAGTCCTCTTGGGCCGCTCTTCCCCACTCCTGTGCCATGCCTCTCTGTCCTCCTTCTCACCCTCCGGGCACGGCAGATCTCGGGCATGGCAGATCTCGTCTTCTTTTCCTCTCTCCATCCCAAGCCAGAACATTTCTCAAGTCCCGCCTCTGTCTGCCCTGCCCAGCCATTGGCTGCCAGCATCTGTATTTACCAATCAGAACCAACTTGGGGCAGGGGCCCTGCAGACACTTATGTGAGCAGTTTTGGGGAACATGATTAGTATTTGTAATACAAGCAGCGCCAAAATGGGAGTGATTATTTGCTTACATCTCAATAATCAGAGGGTCTAACCAACCTGCCCAGGGTCATACAGGACAAAAGCAGCAAGATGTCGAATGTGATCCAAAAAGTATGTATGACCTTAGTCCATGAGGACTCCTTTACCCCCTCTCTTCTGTCATGTGTGCGTGTCTACATGTGTATGTATGTATGAGTGTGTATGTACTTGCATGTGGAGCTGTGGAAGCCAGGGATCAATATCAGGCACCATTCCTCAAATACTGTTTACCTTGTTTACTGAAACGGAGGCTCTCACTGCCTTAGAAGCTCAATTCTAAGGAATTGAGTGGCTGGGCAGGGAGCCTGGGTATTCCCGTCTCTAACTCCCCAGTACTGGGATCACACGTACACACCACCACTCTGACACATGTTCTGAGGATCCCGACTCAGGTCCTCATGTTTGTGTAGCCTACTGAGCCGTCTGTCTCCACAGCCCCGCCCCACCCCACCCCACCCCGCCCCACCCCACCCCCTTTTGTTCGCTTGGCCGAGTTTTGAGACAAGTCAGGTGAAACGCAGCCTGTCTTTGAACTTACTCTGCAGCCAAGACTGGACTCCGAGTTCCTGGTGTGCCTGTCTACACATCGCAAATGCAGGGGTGACGAGGAGGAATTCCCGATGCCCCAGCCTTTGTAAGATATTGAACCAAACTGCTTTCCAGGTGGGCCCCAGATTTCTCTGCTGAGTTTCAAGAAGAAAATGGGAAGCTTCCCAAAGCTACTGTGCGTCCTGCACGTCCCTCTCAAGCGGGAGGTGCATGTGTTGCTTTGCCAATTACAGCAGAAATGAACTGAAATTCCGGGTTTCAGAAGAAAGACATTGATCCGCAGGTGCCTGTCATTACAGGAGCTCAGGATGCCGGATGTTTGTGGGTACAGCCGGCTCTAACTTTGTGCTCAGAAACACACCATGTGGGCTTCTGGCTTGCCGGCACTCATGCTAACGCTAACCTAACGTTACATTGAGATAGCACATGTCTATCTCAGTGTTGTAATCTGGCATAACTATTGTAAATAAATCAGTGACACCTTCCCTCCGTGGCAGAACAGAAATGAACTTTTTCCTATGAAAATAAAATAAGAATTTTATTTATTACTATTTTTTTTTATTGAGACTGGCAAAAAACCTGAAAAACAGCCATAAAGAAGTGATTGCTTGCCTCTCTTCTTTCTCTCCATTTTCTTCCTTTCTTTCTTTTTGGGTATAAACAATTCACCTCTCATATCCAGCCCCGAACAGGAATTGAACAAATAAACAGGATATGGTAGGATTGCGTAGCTCTGCCTTAGAAAGCCCCATCCATGGGGCTGGTGAGATGGTTGAGTGGGAAGCCACTTGGTGCACAGGCACCAGGACCTGTGCCAGCATCACCGGCATCCGAATGCAAAAGTCAGGCAGGGGTGGGGGGGATATGTCTGAGACCTCAGCTCTGAGGAGGTGGAGGCAGGGGGACTCCCTGGTTGGCCAGCTTAGCTGATGTGGCAGAAAAGTGTAGGGTCAGTGAGAGACTCTGCCTCAGCAATGTGGAAAGTGACAGAGACACAAGACATCAACCTGCAGCCTCTACTTGTGTATAAATGGGCAAGCTAATCCACACAGGCACATGCACATATGTGTTCATGAACACACACCGCACATGGGTATATATGATTTATATATAAAAAATTTTCAATTATAAGAAAGAATCTAGAATCAAGTCCATCAGGCTGGAGGACCTGGCTGATTATGAATGACACGGGAGAGGGGTCAAGTGCCTAGAAGCTATTTTTCCTTGTGAACAGTGGTTATACACATATGAATGTGTGCATGTGTGTGGTGCATGTGCATTGTAAGGTTTTGATGTAGCATCTGCATCAATCATCACCAAGCCAGGAACATTTCCACCACAGGGAACTGAGTTTGATATCTCAGTCTTGAACTGGAGAGATCCCGGTCTTTTTCTCACCTGCCTGGGTTCTAGAGTCTTTTTGTGTCTTGCCCCTGCATCCGCGTGAATATATGAACAGATCTTGAATGACCAGGCAAGATACCAGGGGAGTATGTCCCACAACCTATAGTTTGATAAGCAGACCCTACCCAAACTAGTTATTCTAATGTAGGGGGACTTGGTCCATGTCCAAACAATTCAGCATCTTTAAAGACAGAGAAGGTTGGAGATTGTACTGGCTGGTTTTATGTCAACTTGACACAGGCTGGAGTTCCTGCCTAGAGTTTCCCAGTGAGGGACTCAGCACATAAATGCCCTTGATTCCGTTCCCAGTTCTGCATAGGAGCATAGGAGGACTGTCTTTGAAGATAATCAGGAGCTGTGACTAGTTTTAACTTTAATGGTGGATGTGCTTATTTGGAAAGATGGCTTTAGATCAAGTGAGGGAATGCCCAGGAAGGGCTTTTAAAGGCTCAAGAGATGCTCTTGCATGGGTATAGGAAACATAAATCTGGATACTGGCTGTGTGTGGAAATTGTTGAAGCTGGATGAGAGCTCTGCGGGAGCTCAGGACTCTCCTGTCTTTGGAAGGTCATCACTGCCATTCCAAGGCTCCCCTAGGCGGCAGTATAGCACAGTGATTGAGATGGCGTGGAGTTAGGATGGATGGATGGGTGTGTATGTTTCTCCAGGATGGGGTCATGAGAAGATCCTACGAGGTAATATTGACTTGGGGGTCTCACCCACGTTGCTTTCTTATCCCTGGATTCTTTCTTTGAAAGGGGATCTGGAAGTTTATCTATTAGAGGTCATTAAAGGCTCTGGGTGGAGGGTATGGTTCAGTTGGTAAAGTGTTCAGCTTGCAAGCTCAAGAACATAGTTCAGATCCCAAGTATATGCATAAGAAGGCAGGCAGTCTAATGTGTACATGGATCCACAAGTGATATCTGAAGGAATGAGTTTCGAGCAAGCACCTTTGCCTTCTGAGCCACCTTACCAGATCCTCGTTTGGCTTTTGTTTTGAGCCAGTGACTCCTGTGACTCAGGCTGGCCTCAAGCTCACTATACAGCCAGGGATGACTTCTGAATTTCTGGTCCTCTGCCCCCACCTCTGAAGTGCTGAGGTCACCTGCATAGACCACCATGCCTGCTTACACAATGGTGGGGATGGAGCCTAGGGCTCCCCCTGTGTTAGGCAAACACCCCACTAACTGAGCTGTGCCCAGCTTTGCACATCTCATTTCTAACTGCCTCACCAAGAGGCAATTGGGGTCCCCCCCAAGGTAATAAATAACATTCTTCCCTTTACCTGTAGGAGAGGACCGAGAGTCCTGTGGAGGACACAGGAGCCCTGTTCAAGGGTTCAGGAGAGTCTGTGAGGGCTGAGGGTGGGTAAACTTCTCTTCCCTTAGCGATGCAGTGAGCATTTCAGAGGGGACAGTCCAGCGTGCTTGTCCTAGTTCAATCCTCCCAGTTTTGGAGGGCTTATGGTGGATTCTTGGCAAACCAAATAACTGGTTCTTTATCACAGCTGTCTGGCTTTCCGGCTCAAATCTGAACCTGTTGCTTTGGGTTCTGCAGTAAATGAGGCTGTGACTAGTGAGCTCAGCCAGGAGAGACGCTCTGCTTAGAAACACACCAGGAGCAGACCTCCTGCAGCTGTGGTCAGCATGGGAAAGTGGATCTGCCTTCCCCTGAAACTCTTTAAGCAATTGCAAGATTGTTGCCATTTCTGTTAGAAATTATTTATATATTATTATTTGTGTGGCTTTGTGTGTGTGTGTGTGTGTGTGTGTGTGTAGATATGTGAATTTGTATGTATGTATGATATATGTGTATATGTGTGTATATGTGTGTTTGTGCATATATGTGTGTGTATATGTATGTTTCTATGTCTATGAGGTACATACCTACATATGTGTCTCTGTGTATGTATGTGGTATATATGTGTGTATGTTTATGTGAATATATGTATGTATGTATGTATGTATGTGTGTATGTATATATGCATATTTCTGTCTGTCTATGAGGTGTGTGTGTATTTGTGTGTGTGTGTGTGTGCCTGTATGTATAGGAGTTGATGTGTGTGTGTATGTGTTTGTGTGTGTGTTCATGTATGTGTTGATGTTTGTGTGTGTATATGTATGTGTTGTGTGTGGTATATTTGTTACTCCTGCATGTGTGGAGGCCAGAGGAGGATACTGTGAGTCCTTCTCATCACTCTCCATCATATTCCCTTGAAACAATGTCTCTCTCTGCATTAGGAGCTAGGGTGGTAGCCAGCAACCCCCAGCAACCCTCCTGTCTCCACACTCCATCCTGGTAGAATCTTTCTTTAGCGCAGGTGTTTATTTGACCACACCCAACTTTTTACATGGATGCTGGGGTTTGGATATAGGTCCCCACGCCTATGTATCAAGAGCTCTTACCCAATGATCCACCTCCCTAGCCCCTTGTTTTGTTTCTGAAATAGAATCTGTGTATTCTAAGTTGATCTTGAATTTGTGATCCTCCTGACTCAGCCTTCTGAGTGCTGTAATTACAGTTGTGCACCATCACACAGGGTTTATTTTTTATTATTTTAATGCCACATCTGACGAGGTAGACAATGATCATCTGACATGTGTTAATTTATACACAGTGCTAGCGATCACGTTAGGGGCACTCTCTCCTGAATAGCACACAAAAGGCCTGGCCATCTGTCAGGCACACAGGGCAGGTTACCAAGGAGGATATGGAGGGTTGAGAAGGCAATCTAGAATAACTCAGAGCCACTTAGGAGCTCTCATCAAATCCTGATCATCTCTGATCCCGCAGGACACCCAAAATCTCCAGGTAGCTGTAAGGAACCATAGAGAATTCACGCTTAACAAGCACATTTCTGCTTCTGCTTACTAAAATGTTTCAGGCGAATAAGGAAAAGAAGAAAGAACAGCTTGCCCTCTGGTTTCATTTCCATTGCTGTGATAAAGTACTCGGACAGAAAGAAACATGAGGGAGAAAGGATTCATTTTAGTTCACAGCTCTAGGTGATGGCCGATTCTTGTAGGGAAGTGAAGGCAGCAAGAACTGGAGGCAGCTGGTCACCTCGGATCTCCAGGTAAGAACAGGGAACCAATCTTGCCAGGTGTGGTGGCGCACGCCTGTAATCCCAGCACTTGGGAGGCAGAGGCAGGCGGATTTCTGAGTTCGAGGCCAGCCTGGTTTACAGAGCGAGTTCCAGGACAGCCAGGACTACACAGAGAAACCCTGTCTAAAAAAAAAAAAAAAAAAAAAAAAAAAAAGAAAGAAAGAAAGAAAGAAAGAACAGGGAGCCATGAAAGCATGTGTGTAAAGTACTATGCCCACTTTCTCTACTCTCATACAGTCCCGCTTTGAATTAGGGAATGGTGCCGCCCACGGTGGGCTGGGTTAACAAACAGCCGCTGAGACTCTCTTCCTAGGTTGTCAAGACTGAGAGCTAAAACCAACCACCATGGCTACACTCAGCCTAGCATAAGAATGTAACCAGGACAGTTGACACAAGCACCTCTTTGGGGGAAAAAAACAACATATGCTTTTCTCTGGTCTGCGAGGGTGGAAGAGCCTTTCCCAGTGTCTCCCTTCACCAACTAGGACAAGATGGCAGACTTGTGGTGGCAATGGTAGGGTGGGGGTTGCACCCCCATTCTTTACAGCAGCCAGACACCTCCCTCCCCTTCCAGCTCACTCCTGGCTTCTCCCAGTTCTTTTGAAAACACTTAGTAAAGTCACTCACTGAAGCCCTATTAGATTTGAGTCTATTATTCTCAAAGCATCCAAAATCCTGCTTGGCTCATACAGGGGAGCTCGCGGGGATGTCTGCCATCCGATGACATTTTCAGCCCGAAGTGGTGGTTCCCAGGAAAGGGTTAAACTCCCAAAGCAGTTAGCAGAAATCAAAGACTAGCACACTCTCATTATCTGCTAACAAACAGATCGGGTTAATAGCTGTCACCACCGCTTTCCACACAGCCTCCTATCATGGTGTTCTATGAGTGCTGACACCGCGTGTTTGCCACAACTTGACAGAATAATAGCGGCTCCCACCAGAAGTTCCCTTTAATGTTTTACATACTCTTTCCTGCAGGTTGCCTCAAAGGATTTGAATAATTACTGTGTTTAATGGGGGAGATCCTTCCCCTGTCTAATCTCCTCCTGCAGAAACATTGGCGAACGTTCCAGGGTGCCCAAGGGTGTCTGACTCTCCACATGCGTCCTCAAATTCACTCATTCTTTAATTTTTTTTGGAACCCAAGGGCCTTCTCAAATGGTGTGGGCACACCTGTCTGCTGAGCCACACCCCCAGCCCCTCACTGGGGGAGTCTAGGCAGGGGCTCTACCACTGAGCCACGCCCCAGCCCCTCACTGGGGGATTCTGGGCAGGGGCTCTACCACTGAGCCACACCCCAACCCCTCACTGGGGGATTCTAGGCAGGGGCTCTACTACTGAACCACGCCCCCAGCCCCTCCCTGGGGGATTCTAGGCAGGTGCTCTACCATTGAGCCCCAGCCCCAGCACCTCACTAGGGAGTCTAGGCAGGGGCTCTACCACTGAGCCACACCTCAGTCTCTTACTGGAAGATTCTAGACAGGGACTCTGTCACTAATTCATGTCCCCAATCTCTTTGTACAACGAAAAGATTAATTATATTTTTATGTATACTTATGTGTGTGTGTGTGTGTGTGTGTGTGTGTGTGACACGTGTGTGCAGGTGCTTGTTCATGGAGACCAGAAGGGCATGTCATCAGATCACCCTGGACTGCATACACAGTTGTTCGTGAGCTACCTTATGTGGGAGCTGGGAACTAAACTTGGAGCTACAAGTACTCTTAACTTCTGAGTCACCTGCACAGTTTCTCCCTTTACATTTAGAAAGGGTCTCACTGAATAGCCAGGGCTGGCCTTGAACTCTCTCTGTAGGTGACCCATCTTAGCTTTGATCTTTCTGCTTCAGCATCCCTGGGCCTGTATCCCTGCGCATACCTGCCTATTGTATTTGTCCCAAGCACACACACAAACCTTTAGAAGCCATTGTCTCTGGACCAAGGCTGCCAGATGCTTAGCCAGATGCTAAGAAGCAAGGCTGGGTATTCCGCAGCCTCTGCCCTTTCCTAGCCTCCTCCCTCTGGTTGGCCTCCTGGAACTTAGCAAGGAGTAAAATGACTCATAAACCAGCTGTGTGACCTCAGACAATCTTCTAAATCCCCTAAGAGTGTTGTTCTAGGTGTATGGTTGTCCCCTGAGGAGGCATATTGGAGGAGGACCTCCAGCATCTGGAGACTCAGCTGTATTGGAAGAAATGGGTCTTTGCCAAGGCACTTAAATTGAGGCGGAGTCCAGAGGACAGACATGACTGTGTGTGTGTGAGGTGGTGGTGGTGGGACGGGCCCAGGACACATGTGGAGGCACACTGAATGATTCAGACTCAAACCAGGAAGCCAGAGGCTGTTGGGAACTGGGAGAAGCAGGGTGGCCTGAGGGAGGGGCGTGGTGGACCCCACTCCTGGTCTCTGGGACGTCAAGAAAACAAATGTCTGTTGCATTGTGTAACTGTCGCCTTGGAAAAGTAATAGTACCAAGGCCAGATCCTGGCCAGAGAGACACTGGTGCTAACTGTGATGGCTTGTGTGACGTCATTGTGATATCTATAACCCCTATGCTCAGAGACTGGTTTAGAGTCAGTTTGAGGCTAGCCTGTGCTACAGAAAGGCTGAGACAGAAAGACTGAGAGATCAAACTAGCTAAGTTTGCAAACTGTCTTGAAGATAAAGAAGGAAAGAAGGAAGGAAGGAAGGAAGGATGGAAGGAAAGAAAGAAGGAAGAAAAGGAGGAGGGAGGGAAGGAAGGAGGGAGGGAGGGAGGGAGGGAGGGAGGGAGCAAGCCAGCTTAGAATTTTCAGACAGGACAATAGGGGACAGGACGATAGGACTGACAGGGCTTTCCCCTCACCTGTTGACTATTAGCCTGGCCTCACCATTGTACCACTTCATTTTTATTCCACAACATTTTATTTTGCTGGTCAGGCGTGGGAGACAGTCAGAGAATGCAGAAAGGTGCATGCAAATTTATGCAGAATCAGAAACGCTATTTGGAAGCTGAGCCAAAAGCACTGAAACTCCAGTGCTCTCTGCTCTTCCTTCCTTCCCTCTCCCTCTGACTGTCTTTTTCTCTGTCTCTCTGTCTCTGTCTGTCTGTCTGACTGTCTGTCTGTCTGTCTCTCTAAAACGCACATACACGCGCACACACACACACACACACACACACCTTCTTATCAAAACCAGGAAAGCAGTTATAGATTCCTTTGTATCGAAACCATCCCACCGCTTTGCTCTCCCTCCTCCCGCACCTCCTCCACTTCCTTTTCCTAACAGGTCTAACTTGCAAGGATTCTATGTGGCTCTCTTGCAGCATACTAATTAAATGTTTCAAATGCTCTTTATCCATGGTTAAGTGAAGATAAAATTTTAATGATTTAATTAGCAAGCTCTAGGAAAAAAAATCATAATGAAGAGAGGCATTTGCAACCGTCCTGGGCTTTATGCATTTCTGCGCAATGCTGTGCTGGAGGCAGGGGGAGGCTGAGCCAAAACTGTTCTTTGCCAGGCTCTCTGGAAGCAAAGACCTGGCTGGTTCCTCGGGGACTGAGGTCTTGGGAGCCTGGATAAGTCTTATTTCCAGAAGGGGTGGGAGAAGGGTCTCAGAAAGGGATCCATCCAGAGATGAGAAAGTCACTGACAGTTCTCTCAGAGATGCTCCCAAGGCAGTATGCAGTGTATAGCTGTGATCCTGGAACTCAGTGGGCTGAGGACGAAGGATTTGGAAGTTCAGGCTAGCCTGGGCTACATAGCATTTTCGAGATCAACTTGGATAAGGCTCTCCACAGTTCTCAGTATTGGAAAATAATAATAACAGAATCAAACCAACCAATTAATCCATCAATCAGGCAGAAAGGGCCCGCTCTGAGGAAAAGAGCTTGCTCTGCCAGAGTCGGGGCTATAGTTCAGATCTCCAGCATCCCACATAAAAACCAGCTGGTCACTGTGACCTGTAATCCTAATGCTTAAGGGATGGAGACAGGATCTCTGCCAAGGTAGCCAACTAGAACAGCTGAATTAAGCGAGCCTCCGGCCCAACGAGAATCTGCCTCAGTAAATAAAATGGAGAGCAACTGAGGAAGACACCTGACCTGGATGGCTGGCCTCCCCGGGCACACATAGATACACATGTGCATGCATATACATGTGTGAACCATCATACACAAGGTGTGCACCACCGAACACATACAGAGGATAAATAAATAGATCAATTGATCAATCAATCAATAAATCAATCAATAAATAAAAGCCCTGCAGTAATCCCACAGACCCCTTTCCCACGCCTCCCCTCTGCTGCTTCATGCCTTCCCTTCTGAGAGGCGCTGGCTTTCTCTTGTTCAGTGTGGCTGAGTATTACCAGCTGCATTCATGGTCTGAGGTTACTAAAGGAAAATCCATGGCTTTGTGAGGACGGGGTTGGGATAGAAAAACTAATTGCATTGTTGGAAGATTTTTGTGTGTGTGTGCTGGAAACCTCTGTAGGAGCCCATTTTTCAATGTAGTTGTGTGTGTGTGTGTGTGTGTGTGTCCATGTATGTAGAAGCCAATAGGACAGCCAGATGAGTATAGGTATACTTCTGTGGTATGTGCTTGCCTGGCATGTGGGAGGCTCTGGTTCCAACAGCAGCACCATAAAAAAAAAAAAAAAGGCAGGAAGAGGAGGAGGGAGAGAAGAGACAGGGGAGGAGGGAGAAGAGGGAAAGAGGGGTATAAAACAGGAGGAGGGGGAGAGACAACAGAGGAGAGGAAGAGAAGAGAAAGAAAGAAGGGAGAAAGGGAAGAAGAGGAGCAGGGAAGGAGGGGGATGAAGATGAAGGGTGAGAGGAGGAGGAGAGTAAAGGAGGACAAGGAGGAGCGGGAGGGGAAGAGGCGGCGGCTGCTGACATGAGAGCCTTTCCATCTAGATGGATCCGCCCACTTCCAGGCCCCATCGTAGTTACTCACCCCATTCTACACCATCAGAGTCCTTTATTCACCCCTTTCTATTTATCCCTAGCCAGAGACCCACAGATTTCCCAAATGGCCTTAGAGAAAGCAGACCACATGGTGTTTGTTTGGCAGAAGAGACCATGTCCTGAAAAGCCAGTGGGTAGTATCTTCCAAGCCAGCCCTGGCACTGGGGAGGACGGTGTGTGCCCAGCTGTTCAGAGAATTGGCTACAAAAGAGGAGTCTCGGGTGCCCACGCCTGGCAACAGCCATATTCAACCAGGAATGGATTCTTCGTCTTTCTGGAATACATGCTGCTGCTTAATCAGGGATGCCCACTGTACCTGCCTGAGCCAAAGTCTGACCATGTCCCACAGGTGAGGAGGACACAACCCCAGTACACACTGAAATTCTCCTGCCTTTGCCCAGGGAAATCCAGAACAGTAGTACAGCCCCTGCCTAGAATCCCCCAGCGATGGGCTGGGGGCATGGCTCAGTGGTAGAGCCCCTGCCTAGAATCCCCCAGCGATGGGCTGGGGGCGTGGCTCAGTGGTAGAGCCCCTGCCTAGAATCCCCAGGGAGGGGCTGGGGGCGTGGTTCAATGGAGTGAGCCATGCTCTAGTCCCTCATTAGGGGATTCTAGGCAGGGGCTCTACCACTGAGCCACACCCCAGCCTCTCACTGGTGGGTTCTAGGCAGGACCTCCATTACTGAGCTATATCCAGTATTCTGTTTTACTTTTTACTCGGAGATAGTCTCACTAAGTTCCCAGTCTGGCTTTGAACTGAGACCTTTAGGGTTTATAGGGCTGTGCCACCAGAAACTGCTCATAGCTCTTCTTCTGTGGACTCTTCCTCCTGACCTCTACCCCTTGTCCTAAGTTCTGGAGCCAGAGAATGACAAGCAGGGAGGGTTCTGAGCCTTCAGAACCTGTCTCCTATCCCTGCCCCAGAAACCACAGCGGAGACCTACTTTTGTACATTTCTCCATTTCTGTCCCTCCTGACCCACACTGCTGTATCATTACATAGATCTGTGTGGTGTCTCTTGCCTCCTGAGTCAAAGCATCTATGAGCATATATGCACATGCATGCACACACACATGCATGCATGCACACACACATGCACACAGGCACACTTATGCAAGGTGAGGCACACAGCATACACATATATACACACATGCATGCATGCACACACACACATGCACACAGGCACACTTATGCAAGGTGAGGCACACAGCATGCACACACACACATGCATGCATGCACACACACATGCACACAGGCACACTTATGCAAGGTGAGGCACACAGCATGCACACACACATGCATGCATGCACACACAGATACACACAGGCACACTTATGCAAGGTGAGGCACACAGCATGCACATATATACACACAATGCATGCATGCGCACACACATATACTTGCACACACACATGCATGCAGGCGCACTTGTGCAGGGTGAAGGATACTTAGGAAAAGTCAGGGTTATTTATAGGAGCATATGGTGCCCACAAACTGCAACATCAGAAAGTCTTACCCTCTGCATGGCTGATGACTTCCATAGTTGCATCGACGGGTAGCCAGCCCCCTTCTGAGAACCTTTTCCTCTACACTCTGTTTACTGTACCACCTCCAGAGACCGTGCAGCGGCTGGGGGCAGAATTGCATACAGCTAGAACACTGCAGGAGGGAGTGGCTAGGCTCTCAGGTGAGGGCCTAAAGACCCTCCCTGTAGCCTCCTCCTACGAGCAGGTGTCAAGGAGCCCGGTCTTGAGGATCACTTGTGGTCCTCAGGATCACAAGTCACGAGTTACAGCTGCTCTCACGAGGATGGTAAGACGGTTAGTCGGGGCCTCTATGTAGTCCAGGCTAGCCTGAAACTTTCGTTCCTAAGGGATAAGGTGACAGGATTGTGTCACCACTTCTGGACTTCCTTTTCCTTCTTGTCAGTTATCCACGTGTTATTATACCTGATTAAATACATCCTGTATGAAAGTGACATTGATACACACTACCTAAGGATACACTGGTCCCTGAAGCCAAGAACATCTGAAACTCAATTCTCAAGGTTTATATAAACATAAGCAAGCGCGCGCGCGCGCGCGTGTGTGTGTGTGTGTGTGTGTGTGTGTGTGTGTGTGCGCTGTGAGTTCTCTCCTTCCATCACATAGGTTCTGGGCATTGAACTCAGGTCAACCAGGCTTAGCAGCAAGCACCTGTACCCACTGAGCCCTCTCAGCAGCCCCAAAGCCTCTGAGAAAGAATGAGCTTCTGCATTTAGTAGCTCTTGGCTAATGACTGATATAGGGACATATGCATGTTTAATATATTCAGCATAATATACTCAATATAAATACATATTTCAAAAGACAATAGAAATGTAACTATAAATATTGTTCTCAGCACCAGCCAGTTGGAAACAGCTCGGAAGGTATTGGTGCCCTGTAGTTAAGTGTCCCTTGCCAGCTGTGGTTGGCTTCATGTCGTCTTTCCTGGCTTCCCGCTCTTCTCTCTCTCTCTCTCTCTCTCTCTCTCTCTCTCTCTCTCTCTCTCTCTCTCTCTGTCTCTCTCTCTCTCTCATCCCCTAGCCATGTTTCCTACAGCCACCATCCAAGGATGGCCCCACATTCATGCTGTTCCTTTGGTGTCCATTCTACAGAAATTCACACGAAGACCACGAGTGAGCAAACCCACGTTGTTCTAAGATGCCCCATCACATCCCTCGGTGGAAGACGCACCCAATCCGTGGTAGTCTAAGCAATATGGAGGCTCGAAAGCCAATTCGTTTATCCTAAAATTTAGTTGTGAGACGTAAAACCACTTAAAGTGGTTCAGTCACAGTGTCTTTTCTTTTTCCCTTTTATCTTTTTTTGTAGTTTGAACAAAGACAGAAGGACTTATTTGACCCTACTTAGAGATATTTATATTAATTCTTGGAGAATGTCATACAATGGATTTTGATTGCATTCACCCCTGCTCCAAACTCCTTCCAGATGCACCCTGGTCACCATCACCTCTCTCCCTGCCTGACCAAGTTTTACTCCCAATTCCCCTGAGTCTAGTTTGCATAGAGCACCCTGCTCTTGGCAGTGGAACCTGCCCTGGCTTGTGGTCAGTCTTCCAGGGGTCACACAATTAAAGAAAACAAATTCATTCTCTCTCAGCAACTATCAAATGCCAAGAGCTTGCCTGATAGGGGTGTGGCTTGTGCCCTTCCCCATCCCGCGCTGGGACGTGGTCTGGTTTGAGCTTGCACAGTTCTTATGCATGCTGTTGCAATTGCTGTGAGTCCATCTGTGCAACTGTACTGTTGTGTTGAGAAAACACCATTCCCCTGGTGTTATCGCCCATCTCTCAATCTGACAATCTTTCTGTTCCCTCTTCCTTGAAGAGCCTTGTGTGTGTGTGTGTGTGTGTGTGTGTGTGTGTGTGTGTGTATTATGTGTATACATCATTTAGAGTACTCAACAGTCTCTTATCCTGGATGTGTTGACCCATTGAGGGTCTGTCACATGACTTTTTGATGTGTGTGTATATGTGCTCATGTGTGTGTGTGTGTGTGTGTGTGTGTGTGTGTGTGTGTGTTATGTGTATACATCATTTAGAATACTCTAAAGTCTCTTATCCTGGATGTGTTGACCCATTGAGGGTCTCTGCGACATGACTTTTTGATGTGTGTGTATATATGTACTTGTGTGTGGGTGTGCGCGTGCGAATGCGTGCACTCATGCTCATGCATGTGCACATGTGCCTGTAGAGGTCAGAGAACAATCTCAGCTGTTACTCATCAGATGCTGTTCACCTCCTTTGAGACAGAGTCTTTCACTGGCCTAGAGCTCACCAAATTGGCTGGATGATCAGAGAACTCAAGACATCCTCCCATCTCTGCCTCCCCAGCACTGGGTTGACAAGCACAGGTCATTACACTGGGCACTTTTATGTAATGTGGGTTGTCAGGTTGAAACTCAGGTCCTTATGCTTGCAGGCAAGTGCTTTATTGACTGAGCTGTCTCCCAGTCCTTTCCTTGGTGAGACAGGGTATTGATGTTGCCTACCCATTCTGGTCAGGAACTCTTGAGTGCAGACCGGAAGGACAGACAACCAGGCCAAGGATTGAGTTTCCCCATCTCCTTCCTGGTAGGATTCTGCTGGTCCAGTTGTGTCCCTCCAGTGAACCTAAGGTTGTCTCAAATCAATCACATCTACAGGACATTCTCCTTACTGAATCTGGTCTTTCCTTGCAGGTGGCCTTGCAAGGCCAGTCACAGTGTGTTACATTCCTTATGTGGGTTTCTGGTAGCCTTCTTGTCTGATATATAAATTTGCAATAGTCTCTCATATAGCCCAGACTGACACTGAACTCCATATGTAGCCAGAGAGAACCTGGAACCCCTGATCCCGTGTTCTAGGATGACAAGTGTGTGCCACCACACCTGGTTTATGAAATGCTGATACTTAAACCCAGGACTTCATGCATACTACATAAGCATTATACAAAATAAGCTACATCTATAGCCCCCTCTCTACCCTTGGAAGTAGCTTCCAGCTTTTCAGCTTACCTTGAGCTTGGCACATCATCTTTCCTGATGTGTCCTGACAAAGACATCCCTTTCACTATCTGGGCTGGTTACTGTCCTTTGTAGTCAGACATGTGACTTTGGGCTTGAGGCACAGGAAAGCATCCACTTCTCAAAGCCCAGGCGTGAAAGCAATGTTGGAATTGGGGGTCCCATTGAAGGCAATGTTGGAATTGAAGGTCCTCTCCAGGAGAGACCGCCTCTGCTGGGCCTGTTTTATATTCCCTCATGGAGACAACCCTTTGTTTGAGAGTGAAAGACTGAAGGACAAGATATTTATGCCAGGAAGCCTTTTCTTGTCATTAATATGTTAACAAATGCTGTCAAATAGCAGTCGCAGTCCACAGACTCTGCCGTTGGCAGAGACTGCATGCTGCCAGACAAGGTTGAGTCTGTTGTACACAAGCCTGGCTTCTTTTGCCAGGAGGTCTTGGCATCGGAGGTCATGAGTTCCGCTTTGGGACCCACCTATCCTGTCAACAGTGACAGTGTCTCATGTGTGAATATTTGCTCACATTCAGCGATGCTGAATTCCTTCCTGCAAGGAGGAGTTGGGACACAGTCAGAGAAACAAGCACCGGTTCATGCTACAAGGAGAGGAGAGGTGGGGAGAGGAGGAAGGGAGAGAGGAGGGCCAAATGCAGGGGTGAGAAGGGGTGAGGTTTGGATGACCAGAGCCAGATGCGGGAGGTGCTAGGAGCTTGAGAAAGGCTCAGGGAGATGGAAATGTCAATACAAGGGAAATTGATGGACTGGAAAATCAATGGTGGTGCTGAAGGGGCTAGGAAGTCAATACTGGGACAGCATGCAGAGAAGCTGCCAAGGTGGGCGTGTTAAGAGGTGTGAGTGGGCCAAGTATGTGAGGCAGGAACACCGAACAATCTATGGGAAGAGGTGTATCAGATAGCTATCGCTATGATATTGCTGCTTAACAAATGACTCCAAAGCTCAATGGCGGAATATAGTCATGCTGGTTCCAAGGTTTGTCTGAAGTTTGGAAAAAACTAGATGGATGTGATGGTTAGCTTTGTTTACTCGACATAACCTAGGATGACCTGGAGAGGGTCTGAATGAAGGATTATCTTCACTGGGTTGATATGGGGACCCTTCCCATTACATTTATTTGATATGGGCATACCAAGCCTACTGTGGGCAGTACCATTCCCTAGACAGGGATTCCTGAACTGTGTGAGAGTAGAGAAAGTGAGCTGAGCACCGCCAAGGAACACGAGAGCATTCGTTCTCTCTGCACTTGATGAAGGATGTTATATGACCAGCTGCTTCAAGTTTCCCCACAGTGATGGACTATAATGTGGGAATTGTGAGATAACATAAACCTTTTCTCTCCTAAGTTGCTTTCCGTCAGGGTATTTTACTATAGCAACAGAAATAAAACTAGAGCAGTGGGCCTGGCCAAGATGGGTGTGGTCAATGTCTCTCCTCCTCCTGAGACAGTCACTTCTCTAGGTACGCTTAATTCATGCTGATGGCAGAAGGTAAAAGAAGAAATTAAGCCATGGGCACCCTTGGTGTCTACACTGGGAACAGGCACATGCTCATATCCCATTCCCACATGCACATATGCCATTCCCATTGGCAAGAAGAACCAATGTTACCAGGAGGGAATTGTGGGTTAATTTTCTCATGGCTGGCCATGATAGAATATCTGACGGAAACAGCTTAAGGGAGGAAGGATTTATTTGGACTCATGGTCTTAGGGGATGTCAGTATGTTGCTGAACTCAGTCTTCCCATTAAAACAGCCACCATCTCCATCAGATTAGCTGAGCCTGCTGCAGAACACAGCCTGGAGCAGGCATGTTAATTGTTGGTGCTCCCTTAGAGGAGACTGAAGTTGGTGCTCCCTTAGAGGAGAATGAAGTTGGTGCTCCCTTAGAGGAGACTGAAGTTGGTGCTCCCTTAGAGGAGACTGAAGTTGGTGCTCCCTTAGAGGAGAATGAAGTTGGTGCTCCCTTAGAGGAGACTGAAGTTGGGAAGAATCATTGGACCCTCGCCTGAGGACCCAGCCATTTCCTGCGGCCATTTAAATGCAGTTCTACCCTAACTGTACTTTGGGATCTAGTGGGTATGAAATAATATAGTCTAGATACTGCTAACTAGAGACCAGACTTATGCAGCTAACACTGTCCATGCTGGATAGACTTTCCAGTGAGTCTGCTCTGCATTTTTCCATGTTCCTGCCCACAATCCCTCACCCATGCTCTGTAAATGAAGTCCGATAAACTAGTTGAGTGGAATCCATCTTTGGTTTGTTAACAGGACGTTTTGAGAGGGCAGGTGTTGTTTATGTCTTCCCAAGGAAGGAATTCTCACAACCCAGACCATCATGGCAGAGAAGGAAGAATGACGGGATCGGGGCAGGTCTAGTCTTGGTGGTAAGGTCTTATTGTGTCACTGTCTACATCTCAGCAGATGTGGGAGTGGAGGTCTGGCCCAGAAGCCAAAATAGAAACAGAGCTAAGCTAGGAAACTTTAAAGATTTGCCTTGCAATGGCCCACTTTCACCAGCCATGCCTTGCACCCCAAAGATTCTGCACCCCCTAAAACAGCATCACCATTTAGAGACCAAGTGTACAGACACCTGAACCTGAGTCAGAGGGCAGGGATGACATTCAATGTACAAGAGTATGGACATGGGAGGCATGGAAGACCCATGGCGGGGCAGTCTGTAATACTGAGCTGATGGAGACACACAAGTGTAAACCTAGGCATTGGGCTGACGTTGAACCCACAATCCTCCTCAGCTGAGTGCTGGGTGACATGCCACCATGCCTGGCATTACCTTTTCATCTTGCTAGATCATCACTGGATTATAAATTTTTCTAGAGCAGAACTCTATGGCTCTCACTGTGACCAGTCTCAGCCCTACAAGTGACCAACTAACTGTTGGTGAGCCTCCATTTATTTACACAACTTACTGGTGACGCTTCTGATGGGTCATCTTTTGTGTGAGATACTGTGGAAAGAGGGGAGGACTGACTGTTCCTTTTGGAGGTCTCAGTTATTTAGTATCCTATAAACTTGCAAATGGTCAAAGAATGGATTGTAAGGAAGCCAAATGTTAAGTTCCTTTAACTCTGAGCAGAGGGTCCAAACCAATATGATAGTGAACTGCTAGTATCTGAAAAGGTCTCCAATTATAAAACAAAGCTAGTACCAGCTTGCAATCCACTCTGGAAATCAGTCTGGCGGTTCCTCAGAAAACTGGGCACGGCACTTCCAGAGGACCCTGCTATACTACTCCTGGGCATATACCCAGAGGACTCCCCAGCATGTAATAAAGATACATGCTCCACTATGTTCATAGCAGCCCTATTTATAATAGCCAGAAGCTAGAAAGAACCCAGATGTCCCTCAATGGAGGAATGGATACAAAAAATGTGGTATATATACACAATGGAGTACTATTCGGCCATTAGAAACAATGAATTCATGAAATTCTTAGACAAATGGATGGAGCTGGAGAACATCATCCTAAGTGAGGTAACCCAGTCTCAAAAGAACACTCATGGTATGCACTCACTGATTAGCGGATATTAGCTTAGAAGCTTGGAATACCCAAGACATGATCCACATATCAAATGATGTCCAAGAAGAAGGAAGGAGTGGCCCCCGGTTCTGGAAAGGCTCAGTGCAGCAGTGTAGGGGAATACCAGGACAGGGAAGTGGGAAGTGGTGGATGGAGGAACAGGGGGAGGGAAGAGGGCTTATGGGACTTTTGGGGAGTGGGAATCCAGGAAAGGGGAAATCATTTGGAATGTAAATAAAGAATATATCGAATAAAAAAAAAACAAAGCTAGAGAGATCTGGAGAAGGCAAATTAATGTAGTTTCAAATGCAAACCTTTCCTCCCATCCAGTGGGGGCTCTTGTAGTCCAGGCTGGTCTTGATCTCACTATGTAACTGCAGATACCTTGGACTTCTGAACCCTCCTGGCCCTATCTCCCAAATGCTGGGGCTACAAGCATGTGCCACTACACTCTGCTTTATACTTTAGGGATAGAACCCAGGTTCTTTTTTGTCATACTAGATGAACCCTCTCCCAACTGAGATATATTCTCAGCCCTAGATATTTTAAGAGGAGGTTTTCTGTCTATGCCTATGTGTGCACGTGCATGTGGATGCATGGACGCGCATGCACCTGTGTGCACATGTATGTGGAGGCCAAAGACAACCTCAGTTGTCATTTCTCAGATGTTGAGAACCTTGGGGTTTTTGAGACCAGTCCTCTCACTTGCCTAGAACTCAGTGATTTGGCTAATCCGGCTGGCCAGTGAGCACTCAGAAGTCCTTCAGCCTCTGCCTCCACTCCAGTAGGAGCATACTCCCATGCGACCATTCCTAGCCCTTTCTTTCTCAAATGCGGGTCCTGAGGATCAAACTCAAGTCCTCATGCTTGTAAGGGAAGCACTTCACCAACTGAGGTATCTCAGGAACTCTTAAAAGGTGGTTGTAAATCTCTCTTTGTTGATACAACTTGCCGGACTCTAAAACTTTCAAAAAAACGTAATGCATCGAATGGCCATGTCCTCAGAAACTATAGTCTGTTTTGGTGTTCTCTTTATAATGAATTTATGACTTGGCAACAAAAACTCATATAAGATGACCCTTTGACCTTGAGCTTCCGGTTGCAGACCCAAGAGGTCAAAATAAAGTGTGCTCTCCTTCCAGGAGCCTTGCTGGGGACAGCTCACATGTGCAGAATCCTAATGTATCCCCACAACGCATTCCCCACGATGCCCCATTCCTACACAGGCACACTGTCACAAATCATCTAGCAAATGATACTAATGACAAATTCTTCCAGTGTTGGGTTTTGTTAAAGCATTGAAGAAGATAAAAATTAAATGTCAGCTTTTTGCCATTGTGACAAAAATATCTGAGAAAATCAACTTAAACAAGGAAAGGGGCCTGGAGAGAGAGATGGCTTACTTGATAGACTGTTTGTTTGCAAGCGTAAGGACCTGAGTTTAATCTCCAGCACCAAGCAATGCATGGGGGTGCCTATTTGTAATCCAAGTTTCAGGAAGGCAGAGACAGGAGGATCTCTGGGTCTCCCTGCCAGCTACATAGTGAATTCTTAAGCTAGCTAAAGACACTGTCTCAACAACCAAGATCGGTGGTATTTTGAGGAAGGAGAGCAGAGGTGGTTCTCTGGACTATATACGTAAGTACACACATCTGGACACATACATGCAACTGCATGTAAGAACACACACATATGCATGTAAAGGCCAGATCAGGGTCAGGTGTCTTTATCTCTTGCTCTCCACTTCATAGCCCAGTGCAGTTTCTCTCTGAACCACCAGTTCACCATTTCAGTCAGACTGGCCAGTCTGCTGTCCAGATCTGCCTGTGTCTGCCTTTCAGTGATGGGGTTACTGGCACACACAGCCATGCCTGGCTTTTGATGTGGGTGCTAGAGATCAAAACTCCAGTTCTCATGTGTACAAAGCAAGCTCTTATTCATTGAGCCACCTTCCCATCCCGTCCCAGCGCTGTAAATAGTCAAAACCCAAAACTTTGCATTTTCCATATGAGAAGGTACTTTTGTTTTGTATCCCTGTGTACATGCATATGTATGCCTGTGTGTGTGTTTTGTGCATGCATCCATATGCCTGTGTATATATGTATGAATGAACACACATACGTATCTGTATGTATATGCATGGGCTTGTACATCCCATGTGTACACGTGTGTGCCTATGTGTCCATGGCTGCACATATATGCTTTTCTGTGTGTTTGTGCATATGCCTATGCCTGTGTGTGCATGAATTATGTATATGTGTGATTCTGTAAGTACATGCATGTATATGTGTGCTTGTATGTGTCTGTGTATATGCATGCTCTCACAAAGGCACATAGAGGCTGTGTGTGTCTGTGGGCATATGTATGCTTATGTGTGCACATATGTACCTGTATGTGTGCATATGTGCACATATGTGCCTTCAGAGAACAACTTTGGGTGATGTTCCACAGAGATTTGTCAGTTATTTCACTGGCCCTAAGCTTCATCACGTAGGCTGGGCTTCTCAGCAAGCTTCAAGGATGCAGCTGTCTCTGTCTCCCATCTCTCCACCCCTGGGACTGCAAACATTTGCCCCCATGTTTAGTTTTTTACATTGGTTTTGGGGCTTGAACTCAGATCCTTACATGGGCAAGGAGCCCCAAGTCTCCTGTTTTCTTACCTTCCATCTCAATTTTTACTCCACACCCCACACCCCTGAATACTACCCCTCCCATTAGCAATGGCAACAGTTGTCCTAGGCCAGACTGGGCCACTCTGGCAATGCTGAAGGACTCTATGCTCCATGCTCCTTTCTTCCATCCTTGGTGGGAGTCCTGGGAAGGGTCTTTTGCTTGTCATCCTGACCTCTAGAGGCTTCTCAGGTTGTCCCTTTGAGATCCTAATTGGAAACCTCTAGCTAGCAAACAAGAGTCTTCATCTGGGAACATCCATCACGTGCTGCCGTTGGGCCCCGATAGCGTTGGCTGTTTCGGATTAACCGTGAACACCCAGCCGTAAATTCTGATCAGGGGCTTTTTTTTCTTTTTACTTTTTAATCATGGCGGGAGCCATGTATTCGCAGCAGACTGACACCCTGCTTTCGGAGCGTCCTTTGGAACAGCTTCCGGCCTGTTTCCTGGTTGCTTCTCAGCCTCCTACTGCTCCCCGTGGGAAATTGACTGGAAGACTGCAGTCCATAAATTAGGAATTGGGACCAACCTGTTTTCTTTGCTCCACTTGAATTGACATTTTACCCAGCCCTCCCCAACACCCACACACCCCACTCTCTCCCCTACCAAGGCTGGTCTTTAAATAGCATTTAAATGGGGGCAAAGCACCGAGGCGCCTCATGATGGGATGGGATAATTGGATAAAGTGGATGTGGAAATTTCTAGAACAGACATCCCCTGCCCATTATGCATTTCATCAATGGGACCCAGGGGTGTTCTGCATCTCTGTCAGCACCCCCTAGAAGGGGCTGCTGTTTCCTGCTTTGATACTTGCTCAGTTCAAGGCTGTCATCCGTCTAGATGACATACGGATGGAAACTGGGAAGGTTCCAGCAGCTCACTGCCCTCAGTGGCCCCTGGCTGTCAAGGTTCAGGACCCCATGCATGCTTCATCAAGGGGGCAAGTGGTCTGCAGAGGGACTTTCTGCCCGCATTGACGGGAAATGCAAAAGGGGCTGGAGAGGCTGCCGGGAGGATCAGGGCCATCCTCTAATGTCCCTGGACTCACTGTCACCTAGGATGGGGCCATTCATCTTGCTGGCAGACCACAGCAAGGGACACTGTGTAGGCTGAGCCTGACACCCTGGGAAATTGACAAATTTGTATTTGTTCACTTGCAAGCTCTATGGAAAGGAAGAATAAAATGCTAGGGTGGGAGAGGGGAGGCCAGACCTGTATGGCTACAAGTTCTGACTGGGTGCTGATTTGGGTTGCCGTCCATCTCCTGAGTTTCTGTAGTCACACTATGTGAGCACAGCGGTAGTGTAAGTTCCTGCTGGAGGAACAGCTGGTCTGAAGCAGAATTCAGGGACCCATGGGCTTTTCCTGAGTGGAACATCTCCCCTAAGGACAGAGGAAGTACATCCTGTATCCTAACACATCCACATGGATAGGGAAGGGGTAGCTCAGAGACCCCCAAGTGACGTCACTCCTGGAAAGCCTCAGCCTAGGAGTGAAGACAGACAAAAGAAATCGATCGTTGGCTTTGAACTTCTGAAGGTCCTTCTCAAGCATAACACCGACTCTGTGAATTTTACTTTGCAGGACTTTGGAGTCTGAGCTTCGAGGGAATGCATGTCTGTGAGCGCAACCACTGATGCTCGCCTCAAGCGCTGTGGTGTTATGATGTTAGCTACTAGTGAGACTCCATCTCAGGAAAACCCGACAAGGGCGGAGGGGCAGGGCTCAGTTTGTAAAGCGTTTGCAAGACAAGCATGAGGGCCGGAGTTCAGATCCCCAGAACCCATGTAAAAAGGCAGCTATGGCTGTGCACACCCATAAACCCAGCACTCGGGCGCTGGGACAGGGATGATCTTCCTGCTTGCTGGCTAGCCAGACTAACACAATCAGAGACCACAAGGTTGGCGAGAGGCCCCAGGTATTAGTTTAATTTCTCACTGCTGTGATAAAAATACCCGGGAAGAAGCAATTTAAGAAAGGAAAGGTATGTTTTGACTCACGGTTCTAGGATGCTCTTGACCTTTTTTGGTGTTTTCCTGTTTCTATGGTAAAACATCATGGCCAAGGCAGTTCATAGAAGGAATTGTTGGTTGGGCTTATTCCAGAGGGAGACTGATGGCAGGGGAGGATGGACGGGTGTGTTGAGGGGGAGGTGGCTGGAGCAGGAAGCTGGGGAGGAGGTGTGGCAGCAGGAGGGCGTGGAGGCAGGAGGCTGGAGCAGGAAGCTGCAAACAGGAAGTGAAGAAAGGAAACTGAAAATGGGGGAAGGCTATAAATTCTCAAAGACCACTCTCCATGAGATAATTCCCCTTCCTAAAGGGTTCCTAACCTCCCAAACAGCACTGCCAACCAGGGATCAGGTGTTCACATGCCTGTGCCTACAGGGGACATTTCTCATCCAAACCACCACAGGGGCCACACCACGGTGGCAGGAACCGGAAGTGACTGGTCATTATGAGGCTATAGTAAAGAAGTAGAAAGACCCTCCTCTCCTTTCCTCCAGTGAAGCTCCACTTTGTAATAGTTCCACAACCTCCCCAGATAGCAACATCACCATCGGGTCTAAGTGTTCAACACATGAGCTTCTGGGGGCCATTTCACCTTCAAGGCATAATACCCTCTGTCCTGATTTCATTCCTGTTTATGTGATGAAATACCCCAACAAGCACCTTAGGGGAGAAAGGGTTGGCTCACAGTTCTAAGAGTGGAGGAAAAAAGAAGTTATTTCATGTATGCTTACTTGTGCTCAGCCCCTCTTTTGTGCTGATAGTTTAGAACCCAAACCAAAGGAAGGATACCACCCACAGTGGGCTGGGTCTTCTTATATCAGTTAAGGAATCCGCCCCACTCCCCCAACACACACACAGACCTACTTGATCTAAATAATCCCCGAGAGTCCCTTTTTTAAATCTCAGATGATGTCAAGTTGGTAATTAAAAGTAACCATCATACCCTGTCATAAAAAGTAAGAGAGTTATATAGAAAGATCTAATATTAACGGTTGGCTTTTGTAGGTATGAATGTACACACACATACATACACACACATACACACACATCATTTGCATAACAGCAGCACATGTATAGAAACCACTCTTTGGAGGATACACAAGTATTATCAACAGTCTCTGGGTATCTGAGGAGAAGGTCAGAGGTCAGGAGAGGGTGTCAACTTCCTCTCACTATATATGACACTCCCCTTGTGCTGTTTGAAAGTTCTACCCCATGCAAGCCCAATTAAACATTTTCTTTTGTTCCACGGGTGGCAAGGTTATTCTCGGCTCCTGAGTTGATTTTCAGTTTGTACGACTGGAGGATGGATTTGATGATTATTAAATGAAAAAGGAAAAAAGCAATTTCTTGCAAATTGCTAGCTGCAGGGAGTGGGGGCTTTTATGCTGGTTCAGGAGGGGGCATTCTGTGGTGAGGAGAGAAGCCAGCTTTCTCTTTTCAGTGGGTCAACACAGGCTTTGCATGGGTTTCTGAAACTGCCTCATGTTGGGTGCTATGGAGTGCTCTGACACCAGCAATGAAGAGCAGCAGGCACTTATGTTGAGTGGGCAAATGTTTGCTTCTGGTGGCAAGCACAAATGCCATACCTTACCCAGGCTTGAACGAGGGGCACAGGCTGAGAAGCGGTGGCTTCACTCCCAGAATTATACTTGGAAGAAACTAGGAGCGTATTCATTGGTAATGTGGGTGTCTCTGCCACCTCATCTCAATGCCACTGAGACGGGGAGTTCTGTCACTGGATGGAGGGGGAAATCCAGTTAGGCAAGGTCGTTTGGTTTCTCAAGGGGTCATGGGCTCTTGATGTTAGAGTGAGTGCCACCCCCCCCCCAGGTTTCTCACTGTGTCTTTGCATTTCTGTTATGGAGGTGGAGCGTTGTCACGTGACTGTCACCTTAAAGCAAAGAATTCAGGCTGGTTAGCTGGTTAATCTTGTCAATCTGATACAACCTAGAGTCACATGGGAAGAGACAGCCTGCATTGAGGAATTACCTTCATCAGATTGGCTTTCCGGGTGTGTATGTTGGGTATTTCACTGACTAATGATTCAATGTGGAAGGGCTCAGTCCACTGTGAGTATTACTATGCCAGGCAGGTAGTTCTGAGTGGTATACGAATGCAAGCTGATGGGGAAACCATCTAGCCGGCAGCTTTCCCCCTGGTTCCTGCCTCTGTTCCTGCTTGAGATCCTGCCTTGATTCAATGATGGATTACCATCAGGGTGTATAAACCAAATAAGCCCGTTCATCCCTAAGTTGCTCTTGGTCATGGGGTTTATTGCAACAGAAAGGCAAACTGAAGCGAGAGACAGAGGTAGTTTAAACATTGGTTTATTTAGCAAAAGCTAAACAAAGCAAGACTTCAAAGAACAAGGTTGGAGTGGGCCACCGAAGATGGGGGACAGCCGGGAGGTTCTGCAGTGTGGAGTCCAGAGAAGCTTTCACAGATGTTTTTGAAGCGAATGGCTTATTTCAAGGATAAAAGTGACCCTTTCTCAGTCTCCAATTTATGACATTACTGCCCATGATCCACACAAAAGTGTATGTGTGTTTGTGTGTTTGTGTGTGTATGTATGTGTAGAAACCACAATACAAGTGACATAATACCAGCATCAGGTGTCTTGAGAGTGCTAACCTGCCCTCAGTGCATGTATAGAAGAAAGCACTGGTGCCTCAGCTTCTGATGTACCTGGTACATCAGCTTCAAGCTTCACCACAGCTTCAAGGATGCTTAACCAGAGAGGGGCATCCTGACGGACAGGAGACACTGCTACCAAGATGTGGTACCCAGCTCTTGGCAAACCAGTATCACTTCCTCTACACAGCCCTCAATGGAAGCAAGAACTCATGGAGGTGGATTTCTTTCAATGTTACTATTATTCTTATTAATCTACAGTGCTCAGATTCAGACCCAGGGGCTTCAGCACACTGGGGTAAGAACTCCACCATTATGCTGTATTCCCCAAGCTTATCATTATTTCTAGACACCTTCTTCCCACGGATCTCCGGATGTGCTTGCCATGCCTACAGTGCGGGAGGAATTGTTTTTCCTGTACAGCACCTTTGTGCCCAGTGCCTCAAACATGCCATCCAAGTCTTCTTTTACAAATTTTTGACAGGGACTCATTGCATAGCATAGCCTACCTTGAGTTCTTGATCCTCCTGCCTCAGCTTCCCACGTGCTGGGACCACGAGACCTGGCCTAATTTTTAGTGCAGTTTTAACCCACGTTCTGACACAGTGTACTCCTCATGGAGTACCTAGGAGGCTTTCCTCAATGGGGCTCAGACTCTGCCGTTCTGCTTGGGGCCCCCCAACTGCTTCTCGCTCCACAGCAAAGCAAACTCTGAATCATCACACACTCTGAATTCATGTTCCCTGTCCCCACACGGTGGCCTACCTCATGGCCCCTCTCTGAACCTCTGTCTCTCTTGTCTCCCTCTCTCCTCAGCATGCCTTTGCCTTCTGGGCTCCCCGGAACCCCACCTTGGCTCTCTAGATCCCCGTCACCTGTGGTTTTTGCTCATGTCAGAGGCCACCTCTCAATACAGCCTTCTCAGCTGTACATTAATTCTGCAAAGCTAGGAGCTAGCAAGATGGCCCAAAGGTTAAAGACGCTTGATATCGAGGCTGACAACCTGAGCTCTATTCCTGGCATCAGCAGGGATGGAGACAGCTGAAAGCTACCCTCTGACCAACACATGAACAAAAAGGCATACGCACTCGTGCGTGTGTGCACACACACACATACACCACATACATGTACATACACATGTGTATACACATACTATAAAATAAATTAGCTTACAAATCCAGCTTTCACCTCTCACCCTAGGGCAGTACCTTTTCTTCATGACTGATAAACTGGTCATTGGCTGCTCTCCTACATCTTTCTTTCTTTCTTTCTTTCTTTCTTTCTTTCTTTCTTTCATTTTGTAGTTAAAATCACCAGCAATGCTCAGAAAAATTTCTAGGGTGCTAGTCCTGGTAACCATCATGCCCATTATCCAGATGCTCTGGAGACTAAAGCAGGAGAATTACAATTTCAAGACCATCCTAGGCAACATAGATTATCCGAAGATAAAAAGTAAAAAGAGGGCTAGAATGCATGGCTCAAGTGATCTAATATCTGCCTAGAATCCCTGGGCAGTGGGTGGGGCTCAGTGGTAGAGTCCCTGCCTAGAATCCCCCAGTGAGGGGCTGGGGGCGTGGCTCAGTGGTAGAGCCCCTGCCTAGAATCCCCCAGTGAGGGGCTGGGGCGTGGCTCAGTGGTAGAGTCCCTGCCTAGAATCCTCCAGTGAGGGGCTGGGGGCGTGGCCCAGTGGTAGAGCCTCTGCCTAGAATCACCCAGTGAGGAGGCTGGGGGCGTGGCTCAGTGTATTTAGTACCTGCCTAGAAGTCCCTGAGAGAATGGCTTAGAAGCAACGTGTTTTGTTTGCCTATTATGTACAACACCCTGAGTTTTATCCCCACTGTCCCCACCACACACACATACACAGAAGGAAGAGGAGGGAGACAAAGAACAGGGTGAGGAGAGGGGAGGAAGGATGCAGGATGGGAGGAGAGATTTGTAGATGCATAGTGAATCTGGGCCTGACATCGCAGAAAAGCGACCTATGTTCTTGGTATGTTTCTACCATGGGGCAAAGAATCACAGAAGGCCAGCGACAGCCTGCTACCCTTTCTACTTCCTTCTCTGAACAGTGTTAGTGAGGATGGCCCATGGCTGTTACCCGATTTAAGGATTTGTTTCTGAGCTCCTAGCATCGGAGTCTTTATTTAAGAGGGTCTGGCGAAGCTCCGTGTCACACTGCCTGTGACCAATGACAGCTTAAGTCTTCTGGGGTGTAAGTAAATGCCAGAGTGGTCATTTACTCCACAGGTGGTTCTGGTTCCTGGGACTGGACCCTGTGTCCCCACCAATGTGTGACTCCATTTTAATCCCCAGCCAGCCCTGGAGGAAGTAAACAGCTCACATTTGCCCCACCCCCACCCCAGACTCCCACTCCCCCATCCCACCAGGTCCAGATAACAGACAGTGCAGGTCACATTCCGTCTGATCCCAGATTGCACCGCACCGCTTATTGTCCATGCTTGGTGCTTTTCACAAACCAAGACACGCACCATCTGCCTGCTGGTTGGAGGTCTGGGATTCTATACACATCGGTGGCGTTCACACACGGAAGGAGGTGTGATTGTTGCCGCCACCCGGAACTGCCTGTCCTTGTATCAGGGCCTCCTCAGTCCTTCTCCGCCACATCCAGCAGGCACAGATGGTGTTGACGGTGTCAGAATTCTAGACACATGGCATATGTCCTAGGAGCAGACAAGGCGCTAAATTAATTCTAAACGTCAGTTGTAAGTTTCTTGCCAAAATACTCCCTCGCTATATAAATAGTGTCTGCACTCTGTATTTTCCCCAGCAGGCTCTGCGGATGCCCAGGTATGCTGCTCTTAGTTTCATTTTATAGCACTGAACATTCTGCAAAACAGCCCCTGCTAAGGGAAAGGCAATCGGAAAATAGTGGATAAGAATTAAGCTAAGACTAGGTAGGGGTAAACCTTTCTCCTGTCGCTGTGATAGAGAGCATCTGGGCCCTCCGAGGGATGACCTCTGAGTCAATTTAAGAATGACATTTTATAGATACAGGGAGACATACAGAGTGACATCCCAACACTCAGGAAGCAGAGACAGGAGGACTGAAGTTCAAGGCTTGCCTGGGCTATAGAGGGAGTTGAAAGCCAACCTAGGCAATTTAGTGAGATGATGTCCCAAAATAGAGTGAAAACAGGGCTGAGCATGTACCTCAGTGTGTGCTTAGAGTTCTACAGAGAGAGAGGGGGCATGGCTGCACAACAGAGGGCTGAGTGCATCACTGGGGGACTCTAGGCAGGTGCTCTACCACTGAGCCACACCCCAGCCCCTCCCTGGGGGATTCTAGGCAGGGCTCTACCACTGAGCCACACCCCAGCCCCTCCCTGGGAGATTCTAGGCAGGGGCTCTACCACTGAGCCACACCCCAGCCCCTCCCTGGGGGATTCTAGGCAGGGGCTCTACCATTGAGCCACGCCCCCAGCCCCTCCCTGGGGAATTCTAGGCAGGGGCTCTACCACTGAGCCACACCCCCAACCCCCTCACTGGAAGATCCTAGGCAGGGGCTCTACCACTGAACCACATCCCAACCCCTCCCTGGGGGATTCTAGGCAGGGGCTCTACCACTGAACCATCCCCCAGCCCCTCACTGGGAGGGTTCTAAGCAGGGGCTCTACCATTGAGCCACGCCCCCAGCTCCTCACTGGAGATTCTGGGCAGGGGCTCTATGACTTAGCCATGTTTCCAGGCTGTCAGTGTAGCCATCAGGCAGGTGTTCTACCACTGAGCTACTTTCCCCTCTCTCTTTTCATATCCCAACTCCCTGAGATAGAGTCTCACTACGTGACCCAGAATGACCTTGGAGTAACCATTTAGTCCAGACTGGCCTCTGACCTTCGACTCCCCTGCTCACTCCTAAGTAGCTAGAGATGTTAGGCTAGAACCAGCAGTTTGCTGTCTGTATCCTGAACTGCCAGAGGGGAGATGCTTGGTCCAGACTCATCGAGGCAGTGATAGGAACAGCCTGAGGATGCTGATGAAACTCTGATAAGCTCTCCTTGGTCCCCTCAGCTGTGCAGTTGGGTAAGGGACAGTGAAGGGCTAAGGTGGCCTCTTCACTTAACATCACCTGTCGTGTGAGGAATCCCGAACCCCAGAAGGCACTGGGCCACTCCTTCTGCCACATCAAGCACCGTGCTCCATACAAAGTACCCATTATGCCCATGTGACTTCCAAACACTCTGCACTCTGTGGGCTGTGTCCCTGCTTTTGACTCCCACGCTGGCTGACAGTGTCACTGCTTAAAAAGAACTGCATTGTGGAAACTGCTGGAGCCCCAAACATAAATAATCTCTGTGGCCCTTGAGACTGGACGGGGTGGGGGGGGTCTTTCCCACATGTGGGCCCCCCACGTGTGATTGTGCTACATGAACTTTCCCAGGTAGATAAGCAAGTGTCTGTTCATCCCAAGTGGAGCAGCCGCGACAGATCAAGCAAACGATTCCATTCAGCTCCAGCTTGGTCCAACAGTGAGTTTAATGGGGTTTCCTTCCGAGAGCTCAGATGTTGTATGGGCAGCTACGCCACTCAGGAGAACGCCATCTCTCTGTGTCTCTCAGCAATTAACTGTTTACTTATCATAGGGTCAGAGGATGAATCATGCTGATTGTTAACTGTCGATCAATCCTTGGGGAGGAGGAAGGCTTCCATGATGGGAAGGTAATGGATGTTTTCTGTGAGTAACTGCAGATAACCGAAGAGAGCAACCTTGTTCTATCGAGGACATTAAAAGGAAAACTTTGGCCCGAAGGGAAAGCTGACTAGACCTCAGAGGACACAAGGGATAAGTAATCCCAGGACCTGGTGTTGTCCTCTGACCTTCACAAGCATGCACACACACACACACACACACACACACACACACACACACACAGGAACATTCACCTGCTTTATCTGTGCATACACACAAACCCACACCCCATATAGACACCAAACCTAAATACGTGAGAAGTTCTTTGTTGTTGGAAGTTGAGCCATTGTGTTCCTTGTTTTTCTTGCCACATGGTCCTAATTCACACGAAGAGGTGCGTTTATAGGTGAGATGGGATTAGCTAATGAGCATGAAAATATGCTCAGCCCACGCAGCTCAAAGGAGATGAAGTTTGCAGTAACAGTGCCGTGGGCACTGCCTTTGGACCTGGAGTCTCTCAAATGCCCATGCTCTGTAGATGTGGTCCACAAGGTGATATGATTGGAAGAATGAGACCTTCAGGGAGATGGGGCCCCGATGGAAGATTTTAGGTCATTAAAGAAGTGTCTTTGAAGGAGACTGTGGGTCCCTAACTACTCTCTCACTCTTTCTTCAGTTCTTGGTGCGTAGATTCACCACACGCCCTATCACAGGCCCAAAGCAACAGAGCTAACCAATCACGGCCAGAAACCTCCAAAGTCCTGAGAACAAACAAACCTTGCTTCTTTATATGCTGATCGTCTGTGGTGGTGTTTGTTACAGTAACAGAAATCTGAGGAATAGAACTAGGAAGACATGAAGATGGGTAACATGCTGTGCTCGAAAGGATGCGGGCAGTGGGGATCTCAACCACAGCTGGAGCCATGTTTGTTATGCAGCGTTGTGACCGGATAGTGTCTACAAAACCACAAATGGACGTGTTGTGAGTCACGAGCCTGCTGATGCCAGTTTGCAGAAACACCTGCACATCTATACAAAGGAGTAAGTAGAAGAAAACATCAATCTGGAGCAACAGCAATTGAAGAGAAGCTGGACACAGTCCAAATTGCTTCCAAGAGGACTTGGTTAAATAAATCATGACGTAGCCACACCATGTACAGCTCCACAGCTGTCAAATGCAAGAGCTTTGGGGCTATGGGATCAAACATGGAGAAACTTCTAAGACAACTCATAGGCGCTGAAGCCAAATACTGTCCTTCCTGTGTGCAAAGGGATGGATGGGAGTGTTGAGAAGATCTCTGAGGTTCACTCTGCCCACTGATGCAAAAAGATGGTGATTGATTGATTGGCGATGTCTGCCACAGGTATCATAAGGGTGGAAAGAAGGTACAATTTTTGACTGGTGTCAAATTCACTATATAGTTGAGATTGACCTTGAACTTTTGATCTGTTTGTCTCCATGTCCTGGAATTGCCAGTGTAAGCCAATGTGCCTGGCCTGTGGTTCTCTCTGTCTGTCTGTCCTCTGTCTTGTCTGTGTGTGCATGTGCTCGTGTGCGCGTGCGTGCGTGCGTGCGTGCGTGCGTGCGTGTGTGTGTGTGTGTGTGTGTGTGTGTGTGGTATATATGAATTTGTGTACATGCCCACATGCAAACACAGACACCAGAGAAGGATGCCAGGTGACCTGCCTGTCATTTTCCACCTTTCTCTTTATCGCTCCATTTAGACAGGATCTCTCACTGGGCCTGGAACCATGCCAGCAGCCAGCCTTCTCCTCTGTGCCCTCCGTGTAACATAGAGGTCTCCAACATATGAGGCCACCCTGACTTCATGAGGGGGCTGAGAATTTTACCTCATGTGCTTTCACGTGCAGCAAAGGCATTACCCTCTGAGCTATCCCCCCCAACCCCCTACCTTATATTTTGAGACAAGGTCTCACTCTGTGCATGGATATAAATCACTGTCTTGGACAGGGTGCTGGCCATCAAACCTTCAAGATCCCCTTATCTCTGCCCAGGCCTCCCAGTGCTGGGGTACAGACCTGTGCCAATGCATTTGGCTTCCATGTGCTGTGGATATGAACTTAGGCCCCCATGCCTGCACAGCAAGCATTTTTGCCCCATAAGCCATCTTGTCAGCCCCCGATGCTTCATTTTAGTTTAAGGAATTTGGGGGATTGCTTGCAGAAGGGCTGGTGTTTGGACATTTGAAACTGCCTCTTTGAGAATCTATTCTTCCCACAATCTCCTCCCCATGCCTTCAGCTTCCATCTGAATTGAGAATGAACCAGAGAGATGGTTCTGTAGATAAAGCATTTGCTAAACAACTGTGAGGACCTGAATTCAAATGCTCAGAACCCACAAAAAGTTGGATGCGGTCGTCCACATCTGTGATCCTGTAGCAAGTGGAGCAGGAGAACCTCAGAAGCTTGGACCAGCTAGCCTGGCACTCAAGAAGAGGAACAACAGGAGATAGCACCGCTAAACAAGTCGGAGGGCAAAGACCATACCAAAACCGTACCCGAGCTTGTCCTCTGACCTTCACACATGTGCCCCACGGTGCACACACCTGTATTTCCACAGAGTAACCAGCCTCACAAAAATGAAGATATTTTAAAGAGACACTTTTATCCCTCAATCTGATAACCAGACTATTACAACAATGGACCATAAAGAAATGTGAATTTCTTCAGGCATCTCAAGTGTGGAGAAGGAAAATTCCTTCTAACACACACACACACACACACACACACACACACACACACACATACCACACACACACACACACACACACACACACACAGAGAGAGAGAGAGAGAGAGAGAGAGAGAGAGAGAGAGAGAGAGAACTATAAAAAGGAGGATGATCAATACATAGTGAACGTGATATTGCCATGACAGGGTATGACTTCTAAGTCCACATTTCTGTACACACAATCTTCGTGCCACCAGAAGAATGTAGAATCTGATTGTTAGCAGAGCAGAGACTCAGAGGCAAAAGGGGACAAGGACCGATTGCTTATGAGTATTCTCCAGCCTGAGGCCAGCAGGGAGATAAATGGGCCTAGGGCCAGGCAGCTCCCCTCCCCTCCCCTCCACTGGCTAAAGCAGATGGGGACCATTCAGAGACAGCCTGTGCGAGTCAGAACTGTGTGTGATGGGAGAGCTGAGGCTGTTGCCCGCCCGTTTTGGGAATACCGTCCCTGGTTGTGGTATGCTGGAGCCTGGGAGATATTTTCTCCCTTGTTTAATGAAGCAACCCAAGCATCTCCAGTCTCTCAGTTGTTCCCAGATAGGGAGGAACCAGCACAGGCCAGGGGCTTCTGTAATATTTGAAAGCACAGACTCCCAAGAGCTGGGTATCCATGCTTCTATGTCCCAGATAGGAACTGTAGTGCTCGAGATTGTAAGTAAAGGGAGGTTTCTTCTCCTAGATGGGTGGGAATATGAATAGTAGTGATGCAGTCCTCAAAGGAGGTAAGCAGAGGCGTGATGGCTGACAGTGACTGTCAACTTGAAAAGCCTAGAGTCACCTAGGAAACAAATGTCAGGGCATAGCTGTAAGGGACTGTCTCAATTAGAGTAGCCTCTGAGCCTATAAGGAATTTTCTAGATTAGGTTATTGAGGTAGGAAGATGCACCCTAACTGTGGGTGGCGCCATTCCCTAGGCTCCGGCTCTGATGTGAATACAAAGTAGAAAGTGAGCTGAGAACCAGCATCCATCTCTCTCTGCTTCCTGACTGTGGATACATTGTGGGCAGCCGCCTCCCTCTCCTGCTTCCATGCCTTCCCCAACCATGATGGGCTGCATCCTTAAACTGTGAGCCAAGGTAAATCCTTCCTCAATTAAGTTATTATTATTTTTTGTTTGTTTTATATTTTGACACAGCAAAGGCTTAGAGATGATATCCGGGTCTCGGGATCACTGGGAAAGAGGAGGGATGTGTAGGAAGCAGGTGTGTGAGAAACTGGATGAGTGCTTTCATTTATTTCTTATCCAAGGAGAGGAAGGGTCTAGTGTCTAGCTTCCTTTCAAATGAGGAAGTGGTATTAGGGGAGAGTAGGTATTATGTTCTCGATGTGAAATGTCCCCCACAGGACCATGTGCTTTAATACTTGATTTCCAGCAGGTGGCGCTGTCAGGGAGAGCTGGCCAGTGTAGGACTACAGAGGCAGAGCTGTGGCTTGTAGATGGCTCTATTTAAGCCTTAGCTCTTTGCTTCCAGGTCCACATATGAGGAGGCCCAGCAATGTGCTCCTAACACCATGAACTCAGGCACACCTTCCCTGTCACAGCGGAATGGGACAATTAACTAGACCATGGCGACACAGACAGCTATGTTTCATTTCTAACTTATTTGTTATTTATTTGTGTGTCTATATTGTATGCATGGCATGGTCCACCTGTGGAGGCTAGATGATACATTGCAGAAGCTGGGTCTCTCCTTCTGCCGTTCTATAACTCAGGACAGAATTCATATAGTCAGGCTTCGTGACAAGCACCTTTGCCTGCTGGGTGTGTGTGGTATCTACATGTATGCATGTGCCTGTGGGTGTCTACATGTACATATGTGCCCGTGGGTGTTCTTGCTTGTGTAGGAGACCAGAGGTCAACCTAGGTGTCATCCTCAATCACTCTCTACCTTATTTTTTAAGGGAGGGTTTCCCTCAGACCCTGGAGCTCCCTGACTGGGCAAGGTGGCTAGCCTTTAAGCTCCAGAAACCATCCTGCCTCTACCCACCAGCCTTAGAGTTACCACCAGGCCCAGTCTTTATGTGGGTGCTTGGACTCAGTCTGAGCTGCCAGAGTTTGTGAGGTACTAAACCTAGACATTTTTTTTTTTTTACTTAAAAAAAAATTCTAGTCAGAAGAGCAAATGTAGCTACAAGATGTGCACAGCTACTAGTGGGGAAGGGGTGTGGGCCCTCAGCTTGCACTGACCTCATGGGCTCAGATGCCAAAGGATTGCCTTTCCCTTCCTCACTGTTTTTGGTGTTGCCAGAGATATTTCTGTTGCTATTTTCTAAACTAAGTGAGACACTCCGAGGAGAGGAAAAGTCCCCCCTACAGTGGACTCCCCCAATTCATCTCTTTCTCTCTCTCTCCCTCCCCCAACAAAGCCCACCATCTCACAGGCCTGGAATAGACACTCAATATATGTCTATTGATTGCGTCTAAATTACAATTTTCTAACTCCCTCGGGAAAGCTAACTAGCAACCAAGTTTGCCCCTATATATTGCTGAAGTACATCGATTACCAACCCACAAATGGGTGTTGTTTGGCCTTGAATACTGGTGCAGTGTGAGTTTTCCAAAGCCATATAAATCATTCACTCAGAGATTTACACACTGGTCCAGTTGTTGTCAGTGTTAGCCTGAGAGGTCAGTAACTTGGCTATTTTATTTGTGAGCATGAGCGTGTGCATGTGTGCGTGTGCATGTGCGTATGTGTGTGCATGTGTGTGTGTGTGCATGTGTGCATGTGTGCATGTGTCTGTCCATCTGTCTGTGTGTCTGTCTGTATCTGTGTATCTGTGTGTTTGTGTACATCTGTATATTTGTGTGTGTCTCTGTGTCTGTGTGTCTCTGTGTGTGTCTCTGTGTGTTTGTGTGTCTGTCTGTGTCTGTATATCTTTGTGTGTGTGTATCTGTATATCTATGTGCCTGTATCTGTGTATCTGTGTTTTTGTGTGTGTCTGTGTCTATATTTGTGTGTGCGTTTGTGTGTGTGTGTCTGTCTGTCTATGTCTGTATATCTCTGTGTGTGTCTGTCTGTATCTGTATGTGTGTATGTGTGTGTGTGTTCCTGTTCATATATATGAACTCGGACTTGTGTATGCCATAGTGTATGTGTGGAGGTCAGAGCTGAATTTTGGTTGTCAGTTCTCGGATTCCACCTTGCTTGAGGAAGGATCTCTTGTGTTCTGCATGTGTGCCCAGCTTCTGGGCATCCTTCTGTCTCTGCCTTCAGGCTACTTGTAGGCCTGTTGGGATTACAGACCTAGGTACAGGGTCTCAATCTCACAGTGCTTCTGGGACTCCAGTCCTCTATTTTAATAACGGATATCTTACCACTCAACCGTATCCCCAGCCAGGCCTGCTTATTTTTGTTGAAGAAGCCACTCATCTCCTCCTGGAACGCCTGATGCTCCAGGCTCTGCTTGTGAACAAACAAGCAAAGGGCACACTGGCCCAACATCCCTGGAGGAGTGCGACAAAGGTTCCTCCACTCTGCCCAGCCTCCTCTGCCAGGAGGCAGACAAGGCACAGACAGCACGCTCCCCCCCCCCCCTCTTAGAGGAGTGCACGGTGGTACGGGTCTTCTGTCCCTATCTGGTAAGAGTCTGGGTCAGCCTGAGATGCACATTTGACAGAAAAAAGGACAGCCAGAAGGAAGGAGAGTGGGGACCTCTGAGTGACTGTCGTGTTAGGGAGATCAGGAGGGAACAGGAGATAGGCGTTGGTTAAGGTGAGGGGCAGGCATGCAAGTAATGCCATTTGTCTTAGCAACAACAGGAACCCTAAAGGAGAGGAGACTGCCTCGGGTGTGGGGTAAGGGCAGAAAAAGAAGGAGCAGAGCAAGATCCAGGGAGGATAGCACTGGACACCCCAAAAGGGCAGGGGGCACCCTGAAGAACAGGCCAAGCCTAGAGCAGGGGCACTGGCGGGAAGGCAAGGGAACTGGCTGGCACCCAGGAGTGGAAAGGCCAGCAGCCCGAAGGCTCTTCCAGGAGGTTCGTCAATAGGGAGGAGTTAAGGGGAACAGGGGAAGCCAGCCCCTCCTCTCCCCCAGTTCTCCTCTCTCCCCTTTAATACATGCTAGCCCCAGAAACAGTCACACCCTGTGGTGCTGGGGCTTAGAGCCTCAACAACAATCTCATAGGTCATAACTCAGCCCATCTCAGGCCCGCAGGGCCTGTGAGTAATTCTGCAGTTGTTGTAGTCCGAGCCTGGGCCCCAACAGCACTAACAAGCCAGGATCAGCCATGTTCCCTCCACGGGACGAAGGAACATACGAGTCACAGTGAAGATCCGAAGAAGGACATGTATACAGTGTGGTTACATGGGGAACAAAGAGGTCTTGTGGCCTCTCTTGATCATCACTGGGACCCTATCAGGAGGTTTAGGTTTAGATAGCGATAGGAATGGTAGGATAAAGAGATGCGTCCCTGGATAAAGTACCTACAAAACAGGAGTTTATACGTCCGTGTAAACGCTGGACAGACATGGTGGCCCAAGGCATGATGGCCTACCTGTGATCCCAGGATTTGGGAGAGAGAGAATATCCCAGGACAACCTGGATAGCTAGATTGGTTCAATGGGAAAGCTCTGTATTCCTGCCTTAATATATAAAGAGCAATCAAAGAATTAACTTTGGCCTTAACTATGGCCTGATATGCATGCATGCCTGTGCACACACATATGCACCCATACATACGCATGCCTCAAGTTTTTCTTTCTTTCTTTTTTTTAAATTAAAGAAGTATGAACATCTAAGCAGCTCTGGTCAAGCTATGGCCCTCCTAATCATTGAGTCATCATGGTCTGGGCTTCAATCTTTCTTGTAAGGTGATATGACAAGTTTGTCAGAACTGTGTGAAATCTCTTCCTGAGAGACAAGGTCATTCCCCTCTGGCTGGCACCTGGGGGTCAGCCTTTTCCTTCACCCAGAGTGAGATTCCCTGGGAAACTCCAATTCCCTGGGGTCTGGGACAGTCTGACAGGCAAAGAATGGGGCGCCTGCGCCTCTTTTGATGGCCTTCATTCCTGTCAGGAGAGCTATGCAGCTATGCGGGGAGCAGAGAAGAAAAGCAGAAAGGAGTCTGGGTCTCAGCGGCCTCTCCCCCGACCCCAGTATTGTTTCTCACCTGAAACTGCTGAAGCTCCCCAGAAAACAGCCTCCAAGAAGCGAGACTCTGTTGCTGACATCTCTCCTGAGCAGCCAGCAGCAGCCTCCAGGCCCCAAGGCGGAAAGCTCACCCTGTTGTCTAATCAGCCCTTCCGGCACGCCTTCAAGCCAGGCCATAATGCTGCTCCTGCTGCAACGTCCTCTCGCCTCCCAAGAGACCGGCTCAGAGGCTGCAGGTATCCCAGGCAGGATGTGAGGGGAGATAAGCCCAAAGTCTTGCTGCCTGAGGCCTAGGTCCCAGAGGCAGGAAGCCTGTGCCTTGTGTCACACAGAGAATTAAAAGTCTCTGATGATCCTGTTCTTCATCCTGACAGGCAGTCCATCGCCGGGATTGGCTCTTAGCATAACCACCTGACCCGCCCCTAGGCCGCCAGAGAGTGCCATCCTTGAAACAGTAACAAACACAGAGCTCCTCTCTCTCTCTCTCTCTCTCTCTCTCTCTCTCTCTCTCTCTCTCTCTCTCTCTCTCTCTCTTCCTCCCTCCCTCCCTCCCTCCCTCCGTCCCACCAATTTGGTACTTCCAGGTACCTCTCATTTGCCTAGATCAGCTGAGTCAAGGAAATGGGCCTCGTGGGGCAGAATCTGGAAAGGGCAGCTTGGAGTCGAGTATTGAAAACAAATCAGAAGGCTGCGGGTATAGCTCAACAGTTGACTGTTTACCTAGAATTCTTCTGGTGTTTATGTTGGGTATGTGGCTTGCTAGCAGAAGCCCTGCCTACAGTCCCCCAATAAGTAGGGCTGGGGCGTGGCTCAGCGGTAGAGTCCCTGCCTAGAATCCCCCAGGGAGGGGCTGGGGGCGTGGCTCAGTGGTAGAGCCCCTGCCTAGAATCCCCCAGGGAGGGGCTGGAGTGCGACTCATCAGTAGACTACTTTCTCTGGATTTGATTGCCAGTGCCACACATATGCATACACAAAGAACCAACCAAATGAGGACAGTGTGATAAAACCTAAGTCCACTCCTCAAAGCAAACCCCGTGCCAAAGACTACTCAGAGGTACATGAAAGGATGCAATTGACAGAGAAATGGACCTCAGCTCAGCAAGTGGTACTGGTAGCCTAGGTATTACCTGAGCAGCAGAACCCTGCAGGGACATTCTGGTCCCTGGCATCAGGCCCCTGCCTTGGGTCATCCTGGGGAAAGAGTGAAGGGAAGTTACACCCAGCATGGCCGGTAATGCTGTCTCTGGGGAAACATAGAGTCCTGGTTGTTTCTTTCTGCCCTTGTCTCGCATACTGATCAAGACCCTAGTTGCTTTGTGAGCGCGGTGTACAGAACGGGTGTGGCGTGGAGGTGCTACAGAAGGCACAGTCAGAGACCACAGTCTTTATGGGGACACACGGTGGCTGGGATGGAGGGAGCATGCTTGGAGAGGCTGAGAGCCTGCAGCGGGCAGGTCATGAAGGCTAAGCCAGGGAGCTTCAGCCTGCCCTTCCATGGGGCCACCAGAGTGTTCAATTTTCCTTTTAGCAAGCTGAGTCAGGCTGCAATGAGGACCTGGGGCCAGATTCCCTCCCTTTTCCTGAGCTCGGAGTCTTCTGTTCTGACTCCGGGGCAGCCTGTGGCTATTTCTGCTTCTCCCACGGTGGCTCTGATGTCCACCTTCGGCCCTGGGCGCTGGCCAAGCCATTTCTAGAAGCATGACCCTGGCTCGGAAAGTTGTGTGGAAGCTTCTTGCCCTCTGGCTCTTCAAATCACTGCTGGCTTGGGGCCTTACATTGGCTTGGAGGCTGAGGTGGAAGTATCACACTGGATTTCGACTGCCCACTGTCTGGTCTTTACAAGAGCAATGCCCGAGAAAATATCTACTTATCTTTCCTCCACTTATAATGATGTTATTTTTCCCTTTGTGTGTGTGTGTGTGTGTGTGTGTGTGTGTGTGTGTGGTGTATCTATGCAGATATGTTTACATGCATGTGCGGACACCAGAGGCTGACATAGGGTGTCTCCCTAAATTATGCTGTCCACTACAGTTTTTTGAGGTAGGGTCTCTCACTGAGCCTGGAGGTCACTAACCCCACCAGAGCGGTGGGCTAGTAAGTCTCAGATATCCTGTCTTCACCACTGCATTTCCTCAAAGGGCAGGAGTTATATGTTTACACCTCTAAGCTTGGCTTTCCAGCTGGGGGCTGGAGATCTGAACTTGGGCTCAGCAATTGCCTGGCAGAAACGTGACCAACGGCGGCGGGAGGGCTCCCACCCTGCCCCAGCAGCCTTTGCTTCTGAAGGACACCCTCACCAGACAGGCTTCCCAGCTGGCAGCCCCTTTACTCCTGGAAAATGTCGAGCCTCTTCCTTATCCCCGTAGTATCAAAATCCTACTGTCATTCAAATAATTGTTCCCAAATAAGTAATAAACTGTTTCTGCTTCCCGTCTGGCTACTTAAACATTTCTGGGCCAGTTTTCAGAAGGTGAATTATTATGTGAATCTTTAAACTTGTTACAGGTAAAAGCTATTTTGTAACATTTAGCGCCCTCAGCTTCTCCGTGGCGTTACAGGTTCAGGTCTTTGTCCAAATGTGGGACAATTTCTGCGTACCTTTTCCTACTGCTCTGTCACCTCTTGGGACCCAGAACATTTGAGTGTTTGTTCCTTTCTTACTGTCTCAGAGCACTCCGAGACTATTTCTTTCTGACTGGTTTTGGCTCTCCAGAATAAATGTTGTGGCTGTGCCTGTATTCACTGAGCTGGTCCTGTCATGTCCATCCGGTCCTTGGATTGAGACTTTTCTTTTCCTTTGTAATTTTGTGGCTTTTGGTTCTCTAATTTCTTTGTTTTATTTATTATTATTATTATTATTATTATTATTATTATTATTATTAGCCAGGCGGTGGTGGCGCATGCCTGTAATCCCAGCACTTGGGAGGCAGAGACAGGCAGACTTCTGAGTTTGAGGCCAGCCTGGTCTACAGAGTGAGTTCCAGGACAGCCAGGGCTACGCAGAGAAACCCTGTCTCAAAAAACCAAAAAACCTCACATTATTATTATTATTATTATTATTATTATTATTATATACTGAGGTTCTATTATACTTTTTATTATTTTCAAGAGAATTTGTAGTTGCTTATTGAAGGATGTTTATGATGACTGGTGTGTATGTGTGTGTGTGTGTGTGTGTGTGTGTGTGCGCGCGCATGTGCACGAATGCATGTGCATGCGAAGGCCAGAGGTCAATGCTGGGTATCCATTATGTGAGTCCTTACTAGACCATTAGTTGCTCTCCACCTCGTCCTCTGGCTTGGAACTCATCACGTAGGCTTGGTTGACTGAACCCCGAACTCCAGAGACCCACCTAACTTAACCTCCTCAGTGTCGGGACTGAGTGTGAACCAATGTGCCTGGCTTCCTATGTGACTGCTGGGAATGAAGCTCAAGGTGCCCGTGATTGTGCTCTTTACTGCCTGGGCTATCTTCTCATCCCTTGGATGCTTTAGAGTCCTTGATAGTTTTCGCCTCTGACCCATTTTCCAACTGATGCCTGTTGATTGATTGATGATTTGTCTTCATCTTTTGATCAAGTTATAACTCCCCCTGACAAGACACTTGCTTTCATATCTCCTCTTGGGCATTTTGTGAACTGAATAATGAGATTAGGATTTCACTTTGTTTTTACTTTGGGCATTCTTCTTGCTGATGGCCATGCCATGGCATACAAGTTGGATAGAGGCATGGACACTGTGTCTACTCTGCTTCCTGCTGGGCCTGTCCTTACAGAAGTCCATCGTGACTCCTGAGACTTCAGGGCAGACTGGTGAGTAGCAGGCAGCTCCCTTCTTGGCCATGTTGATAGCTCTCCAATGGTAGTGGGGCCAGGACTCGCTTCATCTCATGGTATATGGCCCAGGCCTAGGAGGAGCAGAGAGATGAGGCTCACTGTTAGGTTGTTGCAGAGAAGAGGATAGCAGATTCTCGGCTTCCTAGTAGATGCCGCTGACATCACCTTAGGATGCTTTGTCCAGTGTGTGTGTGTGTGTGTGTGTGTGTGATGTGAGTGTGTGTACGTGCATGTGCTATGTGAGTGTGTGTGCAGTTGTACATATGCACATGTGTATGCATGTATGTACATGTATGTGTTATGTAAGTATATGTGCACATGTGTATGTGCATGTGTATTGTGTGTGCTCATGTTCACATATGCATGCATGTGTGTGTGTATATATATGTGTGTGTGTTATGTAAGTATGTGTATGTGCCCATGTATATGTGTTATGTAAGTCTATATGTATACCCGTGCATGCATGTGCATGTATGTTATGTGTGCATATGCGCATGCTCACGTGTGTGCAGAAGTGTACAAGTATGTGCTAAGTGAGTATGTGCAAGTACATGTGTGTGTTATGTATGTGCATATGCACACATATATGTGTATATGTGTACGGATATATATATACATGTGTGTGTTATGTAAGTGTATCCATGCACATGTATATGTGCATTGTGACTTGTGTCCATGTGCACATAGGCTTGGGCTGCATGTGTGTACATGTATGTGTACTATGTGGGTGTGTGCATGTGCTGCACAGGTGCACAGTGTGTGTGTGTGTGACAATCAGAGAACAACCTTAGGTGTCATTCCTCAGTCACCTCCCACCTTTTTGTTTGAGACAAAAGGTCTTGTTGTCTTTGTTTGAGACAGGGTCTTGTTGGCCCAGAACTCCACCACATAGGCCATTGGCTTCCGGGGACCCATCTGTCTCTGTGGTAAGAAACATTCTTTTCTTATCGGAAGTCTTTACCCTGCCACACCTGTCAAGAGACTCTTGAGTACCTGCCTGTTTGTCCAACCTCCGGACACTCCCAAGATTTGACTCTGTCTCACTTTCCCCCTTCGTGCTGATGGTGAATTAGCCAGTCCATCAGATCATGAGGTTGAGCTTCTACCCACGGAAGAGGACACAGTTACCAGCCGTGTTGGAATAAAGACTCAGTGACATCCCCACCCCTGCATGCTCGCCCGCCTCTTTGGGTCTTGGCTCAGGAAACAGTCTCATCTCAAAAAAGGAATTGCTTTGCCTCCGGGTTGCTGTTTGCTCTCTTTGCAGCACACTGAGAGTATCCCTTCCCAACTCCCCTCTCCTCCCATTCGCTTGGACTACAGACATGTGTCCCTCCCTGTGCCTGATTGTCTGCATGGGTTCTAGGGATCCGGACTTAGTTCCTTGTGCTTGCACGGTCACCATTGTTACTGACCAATCCCTCTTTGCAGCCCCAAGAGGGTTCTTCTGTTGTGTGAGAGAGAGGGCTTGGGAGGAGTGAGGCTGCTCCATCTTGTCCAGAGCAGAGCTTCCTACCTTTACTTCTTACCTTCAGATGGGTGCAGTAGCAGTTTACACCACAGAGCCGACTTACAAATGAGCTGAGGTCTCTATAGACATGAAAGTACACTGGAAAATGCTTTGCTCATATAATGATGATGATGGCGATGGTGATGATGGTGGGGGTTGTGATGATGAAGATGATGATGATGGTGGTGGTGGTGGTGGTGGTGATGATGATGATGATGATGATGATACCATAGCAACAACAACATTGGTTGTTACTTCCACGACTGACATCTAGCAAGATTAGCTTGGGCAGGAAGGGATATAAGTGGCATTGTGCCTCCGCAGTCATCAATCATTTTAATATTGGTGAAAACTAACTTGACATAGGGGTCAGTTCTCTGTTGCCTCTTTCTCCATTTCCTTTGAGGCTGTGGTGACCTTTCTCTTGACAAGCAGTAACCCCAGAGGAAAGCTGGAGGAAAACAGAGATTAGGTTCGTGGCAAGGAGAGAGCAATAAAGTATCTTTAAAGAGCTCAATAAACCAGGATAATTGAATGTAGTAAGGACCGCAGTGAGGCGGGGAACCGGGCCGTCTCTACTGTCCCATTCTCGGATGAAAAGGATGCTGGCCTGGGGGACAGAGGGTGAGTCCCCCTTCAGGGGACCCTAGAGCTGATGGGGGAAAGCCTCCCAGAATGGAGTCTCCACTGTGACCCAGCAGCAGTCATAGGCAGAGGTTAGTGTTGGAGTTTTCAAATTCCTATTCCCGATGCTGAGTCTGGGCGAGGGAGGCTGCCCTGCCTGCGGGCGCAGTGCTCGCTGTGCAAGCAGGAAGGCCCGAGTTCAGATCCCCAGCACCAATGTAAAATCAAACGGAGCAGCCGGGCGTGGTGGCGCATGCCTGTAATCCCAGCACTTGGGAGGCAGAGGCAGGCGGATTTCTGAGTTCGAGGCCAGCCTGGTCTACCGTGTGAATTCCAGGACAGCCAGGACCACACAGAGAAACCCTGTCTCGAAAAACCACCACCACCACCACCACCACCACCAACAACAACAACAACAACAAAAATAAAACGGAGCCTGGCCGAGCAGCAGTAACCCCAGCACTGGTGGCTATGTGACAGATGGATCCTGGGGGTGCCTTGGCCAGCCACACTAACCTAAATGACGAGTTCCAAGTTGAGTGAGAGACCCTGTTTCAAAAAAATAATGTGGAGAATGACTGAGGAAAGCACTCAGTGCTACCCTCTAGCCTCCACACGTTCAGACACAGGTAAGCACACTCGTGCATTCCCACATACACATACATACGTGCACACATCACACACACGCACACAATGCACTCACATATAGACATACACGCACATGCTTGCACATGCATATACACACATGCAGTCACACACGCACATATGTACACATATGCACACACATACATATACATGCATGCACGTACATATACATGCATGCACGTACATACACACATACACACACAAAGATGCCATGGTCTTGGATGTCATTCATCCCCCTATAGGCAGGGAAAGAATTCTGGAGGGGGGGGCATGGGTAAGTCCCCTGACCTCTTGTAAGAAGTGGGAACGTCTACCAGGTTATTGGAGGATTGGCAGTAAGCGAGGGTGTGGGCCATTCTGTCGGCCTGTAACTACCCAGATAGTCAATACTGTAGACAGAGACCCCAGCCCAGATCAGTATGAACTGTGCTCTAGCTGAGGGTGTTCCCACTTCAAGTGCTTGTGTGCCCTAACATCATCATGCCCTCCATGGTGACACACACAGGAAGACCCAGTCAAAGTGACTCCCTCCGCCAACCCCCCGCCCGCTTCATTTCAGCCCCCTGGCTCTCCTTCTCTCTTCCCCAGTGAGCTCCCTGGCTGGAGCAGGCCTCTGCACACCTAGTCTCTGGGGCTGGCAGCAAGGGCATGAAGCTAGCATGCTGGAGGTGGGTACCGAGAGGAGCTCTGGAGCAGGCTCTGTGTCCCACCACCTTCTCCCCGCGCTCTGTCCAGGGAAGCTAGATTTCAGAGAAGCTGGGTATGCCCCACAGAACTAGCTCAGAAGCCAGGAGCAGTATCTGGGTGTGTCACACCTGTGACACGATAGTCCCACTACAACGCTGTGTGGGAACCAGCTCCTACCAGGTCCATCCTCAGTACTGCAGACAAAACACAAAGTTCATTAACAAACACGAATGCTGGTCCACACTGAGCCCCACCCCCAGGCCGTGATGTACTGACATGTCCAAGGGACCAGAGGAAGGTCTAGTGTAAAACAGACCAGGAAGGAGCAGAACGCTCGTGGGTGATCCTGGCCTGGCCTCTCTTCCCCGTGCTTTTCTCTTGTTAAGTGGAATGCTTGTATGTGTGTGCGCACACATATGTGTGAGCATGTAAATGTGCATGAGTGCATGTGTGTGTGTGTATGTAAGCGCGCAAATGTGAGTATATGTGTGCATGCATGCGTGTGTCTGTGCCTCTGTGTGTGTATGTGTGTTATGTATATGTATATGTGTGTGTATATGTGTGTATGTGTATGTGTGTATCTGTATGTGTGAAGGCCAGAGGTTCTGTTCCTCTTGTTCTTTGCCTTATAAAAGAAGGGTCACCCCCTTAGCCCCCAAGACTGGCCAGCAAGCTCCATGCATCCTCCTGTAGCCATCTCTTGTCCCCAGTGCTGGGTTCTAGACACACAGCAGCCACACCCAGCTGTAATGTGGGAGCTGGAGATCCAAACTTGGGTCCTAATGCTTGCACAGCAAGAACTTTACTGCCTAAACCATCTCTCCAGCCTTTCCTCCCCTCTTCCTCCCTCCCTCCCAGCTTTCTTCTCTTCCTCTTCCCCCTCTTTCTTTTGTCAGACAGGATCTCAGCCCACGCTGGCCTTGAACTCATGACTTTCCTGCTTCAGTCTCCTAGTGTTGGCATGGCAGGCACATATCACCAGGACTAGCATCTTGCCAGTTTTCAGAGAAAAGAGGACACAGAGCAGTTGGATCATGCATGGCCACTGGCATTGTAACATGTGAGAGGTTCAGAAGGGAATGGGCTCCAGCTGTCCTATTGACTATCAACGATTTATACAATAGACTGCAATAGCTAGACATGCAGCCCAGGTGGTCAGGTGTGTGTGTGTGTGTGTGTGTGTGTGTGTGTGCATGAGGCATTATAGTGCATGTGTTTACAGGTCAGAGGTCAATGCTGGGTGTCCGCCTCAGTTGCTCTTTAACTTTTAAACTTTTAATTTTTTTTTTTTAAACGGGGTCGCTCGCTGAACCCAGAGCTCATTGGTTTTGCACACTGGTTGGCCACTGTGCTTCAGGGATTCCCACCCCATCTTGGCATTACGGACACAGCACTGCGACTGGCTTTTGTGTGGCTACTGAGGATCTAAACTCAGGCCTCCTGTTTAGATGTCAAGTACTTTGCCTTGGAGAACCACAGGCAGCCAGCTCCGAAAGAGAGCCACGGTCTGAACCTGGGGTGTATATACACGTGCGCGTGTGAGAAGAGTAGCTATTTGCATAGGGGCGTATCTTACTTGTATGTTGGTTCAAATGAATAAAACCCAATCCCTAATCCTGTGTAGACAGAATCAGAGTTCTCCACACATCAGAGCTGGTCTGACAGGCTGCCAGTTTACAACCTCTGCTCTCTGAAAACCACCCAACAATACTGCATTTATTAAGTAATAATTCATCTGTTTCCCCATATTTTATTTATCAAAGACCTCTGTAACTGTCAAGCAGAAGTTCTTATCAGCAGGAACTGACCAGCGGACAAGTGTTACCTTCCAGCCCGATGATAAATCTCGGCCGACCAGGAAACCGTGACATTTTAATTAGCTGGAACATTCTTATCAGCAAGTCTGTCCGGGACATGCCATTTCACAGTGTTTGTGAACCCCTAATTGGGAATCCCTGACTCTGTCCTCGCAGGCCACCTAGTCACACAGCCCCTTCCTCGTTATTTTACCTTGGCATCTGCCCTTGTATTATTCAACAGGCAGCAGTGCCGTCAGAGCTGAGTTCCGCGAATGCTGAATCTAGGGAAAGGAAAGAGGGTTCTTCATGCTGCAGGATTGGCAAGAAGTACAGGTTTGTACATGTGTGTGCATGTGTGTGTGCGCACATGTGTATGGGGGGCTGCATTCATATGTGATGGGTGTGGAGGCTACAGATCAATGCTGAATCTCTTCCACTATCCCTCTCCACCCTAGGTTTTGAGGAAGTGTCTCTCACTGGACATGGAGCTCACTGTTCCAGCTAGACTGGCTGGTGAGTGCATCTCCGGGGTCCTCTGTGTCCACCTCTCTCCATTGTTGGGATATTTATATATGTCAATGTGTGTGTGTGTGTGTGTGTGTGTGTGTGTATGTGTGTGTCATTCACTGTGACATCATGATGGTGTCCACAAAGCTCTCTGGTGAGAGCTATACTACATATATACATACATATACACACATACACACAAATACACATAAACACACACACATACATACACATGCACACAGATTCACATATATGTACATATATACACATGTAATACACACATATATACACATGCACATACTCATAAATATACATACATACAGATACACACATATATACACATACATACATATACACATACATACACACATATATTATATATATATAAAATGTCATATAAAGCATAGAATAGATGGAAAATAATCTCCTATTCAGGGTCATATTGAAACTTCAGTATCCCGTAGTGAGGACTATAACTACACAATGATACTCAATTATCCTCCATGTGATATGTCACTACAGGCAAAGATGATGCTTCAGAAAGCCGGGACTAAACAAAGTAAGCAACTGGGGCCTTTTCACAACTGGATTCTGAACAGTCCAGTTTTATCAGATTCAAAATTGAAGGGGTTTCCTGATTCCCTGCTTGAATGAGGAGCTAATGAGCTATTTTTGTGTAACCAAACACTTGGGGACAGCTTAAAGGAAGAAAGATTCGTTTTGTTCACAGCTTTCAGGGGTGTTCAAACCTTGGACACTGTGACAGGACGTTGTTGTCCACACAGCTCCCTGGTGAGAGCTGCAAGAGTGGACTCTCATCTATTTTTTCAAATATATATTTGCATATAAATGTTTTATATGTGTTAGATGAACATGTGTGTGTGTGTACTCACGTGTGCTTGCGCAGATGTACATATGTGTACCCATGTGCGCAGAAGCCAGTATCTCATTCTCCACCATATTCCTTTTATGCCTTGTTGGACAAGACCCAGGGCAAAGCCATTGGCTAGCCACGTCAAGCCCCTGTCTCTGCTCCCTAAGTGCTGTGCTTTCAGATGTGTGTAGCCATGCCTAGCTTTGTACATGGGTGCTGGGGACTCGAACTCAGATTCTCATGTTTATGCAGCAAGGGCTCTTACCCACTGAGCCATCTCCCCGGCTTATCATGCTAATATATGGAGTGACTTTACGATGTTGAGATGTGGGCTAAAGTTTGTGTACACCTCGTTAGATAGCCCAGGCCATGATCACTTGGCCCTATAACATCATGGCAGTGGGGGTGTGTGGTACCTCATGGCAGAGAGAAAGAGAGAGAGGGGGGAGGAGTAAAGGGAGGAGGGAGAGGGGGAGGGGGAGGAGGAGGGGGAGGGGGAGGGGAAGGGATAGAGAGACAAGATACAGATAGACAGAGGGGGTCCTTCCATTGATCTACTCTAGTAGCTTGTTTCCCTAGACTCTTATCTCACCATGTTTCTAGAACCCTCCAAGATGGTATTAGCATCAAGGACCAAACACTCGACATCTGAGCCTATGGAAGGCATTTCAAATTTATATTCAAATCCTAGTAAGGAGTAAGTGTTCTGGAAATCATCCTCATGGATTCCATTTGCAGAGAGGTTGACCGTTGCTGCACTGGGGTTTCTTAATCATGGTGGCTTTGGATTAGACTACGGAGGTTAGGGCTGGGCTCTGGGCAGCCAATCAGATTCCCTGGACTAGGGGCCTGATGTGATAGCTCAATGTTTGCTTTACAAACAAGAGAACCGGAACTGATCCCCAGAACCCGCTTTAGACAGCTAGGTGTGATGGTGCACACTTGCCTTGCAACCCCAGTGCTGAGGAGACAGATACCCACGTTTGTCTCCTGGGAAGAGATTCCTCACACTTCCTCAAGTGTGCTTCTTGCCCCTTTCCTACTCCTTTGGAGTCAGCTCCTTCCTCCCCACCCCCACAGGTAAGGGTTGGCACATCTCCAACCTCCTTTGGACCTCTCTCTTAGCAAACAATCCCGTTCCTGTGTGTCTCTGCAATGCACTGTAAAGGTGACACAAAAACCTAGGCACTCCAGTACCTTCCCTCCAGACTCAAATGCATGCTCAGGACAAGTGGGGGGTGGGGAGTGAGACAGGAGAATGGAGGAGCCACCCCGGGAGAGGGGAGCCACCCTGCAGAGAACAAGAGTCATCACTCATCTCCAGAGTCCACCTTTGACACACCTTGTCTATGAAACCCCCTTTCTTGAGTCTAGATGAAAGTTGAGGCTCTGTGTCTTATGAAGTGAGGGAAATCCCAGGAACACTCCCCAAATCCAAGAACTATAGCTCTTAGGAGACCCCATGGAAGATATTCTTTTTTTTTTCTTTCTTCACAAGAATAATCAATCACAGATTTTGCAAGCAAAACCTTAATTTGGGGGAGCATCGACGGTGGGGGAGGCTGGGTCTTGAATGGAGAAGGGGGTTGTGAGTAGTGTTGTGATCCTGGCAGGAATGAGGGTAGCCAAAAAACCTTACTGTGCCCTTCCCTTCAACCTAGATCACTGAAACAGCACACCCTAAAACCCGTAATTAGGCCTTCCCCTTAAGAATCTCAACCTGGGAGGAAAAAAAAAGGGGGGGGGCCTGGGAGCATGGCAGAGGAGAAATTTACCTTCTAGGAAGAGATTTCTCACACTTCTGACAAGTCCTCAGACCACCTTGCAGGAGAGACTAGAGCTAAACAATGGTGGGGTGGGGCAAACCCTAACCCTAACCACCCCCTAAACAATGTGGGGGTAGGGGTGGGGGTGGGGCAAACCCTAACCCTAAGCCTAACCCTAACAAACTCTGACCCTGACCCTGAAGCTAATCCTAACCCTAACCCTAACCCTTGATATTTAAGCCTAAACTTCCCTTCAGAATTTGGGGGGAGAGGGGATATCACTCTGTTCCTCTTCACAATTTGTCCACATTAAACAAACTCCTTTGTCCAAACTGCTTTTCCGCGTGGTTTGGTGGGGTGACTGAGCTTAGGTGGTTAGCAGGGCTGGGGCCCAGGCTCTGTGGCCGTGACCTCCTTGTAACATCAAGGAAAGGACTTGGCACGACTGGGAAACTCTCCAAGTGCCTCAAGGTTAGGCAAAAAGTATTTTCTTTTATGGGACAAATAAACAAAGCTAGAGAGAGCTGGGGAGGAGAGTCAGATGGACAGGCGCAGCGAAGGGAGGGAGCAGGGGGCATCTTTGCCTGAGGCCAGCCTGTCCGAGTGAGGACGGCTGTAAGGAGCCTCTGTCCTGGCTCTCTCCACGGAGGAATTAATGAGTGTTTGGTTCCTCTTCATCCTTGGAGACAAGCGGCTGCCCTCATTGCTTGTGAAATAAACAACAAGAGTTTGGAAGGTCAGTGTGACCTTGGCCCTTTACTGGAGGTTCTCAACCTGTGGGTCGCGACCCCCTTGGGGAGGCCGACCAACCCTTCCACAGGGTCACTTAAAACCATGGAAAAGACAGATATTTATGTTCCAGTTCATTGCAGTAGCAAAATGACAGTTACAAAGTAGCAACGAAAATAATTTTATGGTTGGGGGGGTCACGGCAACATGAAGGACTAACTTGAAGGGTCCCAGCTTTAGGAAGGTTGACAGACATTGCCCTAGACAGACAAGGTGACCCATACATACAGCCTGTGCTCTTCCTATACCTACCACACCCCTAACCCCCCAGGAGGTGCCTTCCCTACCCCAGACTCAGGCCTTACATGCATGGTGTCCTTGAAATCCTAACAGTGCCTCCATTAGGGGAATCCGCCTGTAACAAGGACAGGGGAAGCTGAGTTTCCTGGATAAGAGAATTCACACATATTTATGGTAACACAGTAGTTATTGTCCTCTGGATTGTTCTTCAGATCACCTCTACCACAAACTCCCCACAGGTGTGACTCTGTCCCCAGCACTGTTTGGATCGACGACATCACACAGGTGACGTCATCAATCGGATTCGTGTAACAGAAGCCCCCAGAACCGAGTGGCTTGTTCCAGTTTGCAGATGAGGAAAATAAGACACCAGAGAAGGTGCTATATGGTCCGAGGTTGCAGAGCTGGGAACTCAGCCTCGGGGAGGCTGGGCCGGGCCATTCTGGGCTGCGACACTCTCTAGTCCCAGCAGCAGGGTGGCACGCCTTGTCACCCATGCCAATGGTTTCTCTCTGTGTGACAGGTGAAGTAGACACAGGACCTAGACTGCTTCAGAAAGCGAGCGACCGGAGCTGGGTTTGCACGGACTTCCAAACGGTCCCTTTTCAGTTGGCGTGTCGGCTAAGGCTGCATCAGTGGCTCATTAAATGAAATGTTTTGCATACAAACATAAATGCTCTGAGTTTGATCCCCAAAACCTGTACAGGAAGCCAAACATGGTGGCGTGTGCCTGTGATTCAAGTGCCGGGGCAAACGGGCACAGGAGGATTCCTGGGACTCTCAGGTCAGTCAACCTAACCTAATGGGTGAGCCTCAGGTCTCAGTGAGAGACAGCCAGATTAGGTGGATGGCTCCTGAGGCGTGACACCTAAGGGTGACCTCCCGTTTCACACCTGTGTACTCACCTGCATACACATCTGCACACGCACACACGTGTGTGCTCACACATATGCATGCTGCCACACATGTACACACAGAGCAATTTACTTTGAAGAAGGCAAACAGGTGTGCCTGTTTCCAAGAATGTTACTATAGGAAGGGCCACTGACCCCTGGGTTACCCGTGAGCCACCAGCAATCTCAACATCAGCTTCGGGAGCATAGGTCCCTTTAAGAAACTCTAGAAGTAAAAGAACTTGAGATTTCATTAAGATAGCTATTGTGTAAGAAATCGGGCCAGTCTGGCTGGACAGGTTACCAGACCCAGGGTAGTTTTTAGAGGCACTTGCATTAAAATTAGATTAAGCCTAGTGCGGTGACACATATCTGCAATCCCTGCACTTGGAGGTAGAGGCAGGAAGACCAAGAATTTTAAGGGCGGGCAGCCTTGGTACATAGTGAGTTGGAGGCTAGCTTATCTTAAAAAGAAAGTTACCGCCCCCATCCCCAAAATAACCCGAAACAAAGAAAATTAGCAGACCAACGAACAACAACAACAATACAAGTAATAACCATCAATTAGTGTCCATCGGGTCTCCACTCTCTACAAGCAAACCTCCTCCCTTGAAGGCCCTGGAGTTGGGTGGCACTGTGACTTTACAGTTCACTCCAAAATGGACCGGGACCAGGGTGAAAAGTTGCCAGCAATGGAGCCCTCCTGTGTGCAGGCTCCAGGAGCATGCCTTAACCCAACATCATCTGCAATTCTTTTCTTTCTTTCGTTTGCTATCTGTCTTTCTTTTTCCTTCCTTCCTTTCCTTTATTCTACCTGGTTCTTGTTGAGTAGCCCCCCTCCCCCCCTGTCAGCCTCGGTCACAGGTGCATATCTCCGCTCTCTGTCATCTCTAACTCTGATGGCTGAGGTATGTTACAGCTGAACTTTGAGCACCGCTGTGCTCTCCAATTAAATTAACCCTCCCCCACTCTCCCCTCCCCTCCCCCCTGGCCTTCCCAGACCACCACTCACTGAAGAGCCACACAGACTGCTTGTGGAAGCTCCCAGTATAGGCTCTGGCTTCCTCCCCTCAAACTGGGTCTTGAACTACCTGCCTAATAGGGCACCTGTAAGGGTGAATGAACTCACATAAATAAATAAGGTAGCTGGCCAGGTGGTACAGAGCTGTAATCTCTGCATTCTGGGGCCTAACCCCGGAAGGATGGCAAGTTTGAGGCCAGCCTGGGTCACATTGAAAGACCATGTCTAAAAAAAGTGTGTATGGGGATAAAAAGCCACATATAAAACAACAACTCAATAAGCATTAATTTATAATACACACACACACACACACACACACAAAGCCAGGTGTTAGGCTACAGGACTGTAATCCCAGCTACTCTGAGGATTACAGACTTTGTATGCAGGAACATCATTATTCTGAGGGAAATCTAGAATACAGAATAAGAGATGTAGAGTAAGTTCAAGGCCATCTTGGGCCACTGCTAAGACATTCTCTCAAAATACAAAAGTGAAAGGAGGCCTGGTGTATGGCTCAGTGGCAGAACCCTTGCCTAGAATCCCCCAGTGAGGGGTTGGGGGTGTGGCTCAGTGGTAGAGCCCCTGCCTAGAATCTCCCAGGGAGGGGCTGGGGTGTGGCTCAGTGGTAGAGCCCCTGCCTAGAATCCCCCAGGGAGGGGCTGGGGGCATGGCTCAGTGGTAGAGCCCTTGCCTAGAATCCCCCAGTGAGGGGCTGGGGCGTGGCTCAGTGGTAGAGCTTGTGGGGTATAAGAGGCTATTTGGGAAAGGAGGAAAGAAAGGAAAGAAGGAAGACGGGAAGGAAGGAAAAATAATATTAACAGGGTAAGTTAAGTCAACCTGAGAATAATTCAGAACCCAGATTTATCAAGCCCAGCTGGGCCACTTTGATGCCAACCTCTCCGAGCCTCAGTTTCCTCTTCCATAAATTGCAGACAATCCCAGGTGAACTCGACAGCTAAATTGAAGGTGAAGCAAGATCAGGTTGGAAGGTGCCTGGCATGTAACAAAGCCCTTGGTGGTATTTAGGTATTAATTTTATTATTGCAGTCTCCCCAGTGTGTGCACGGAGGCCGACAGGCCCTGTCAGGAGGGAGCAGGCTAACTCCGAGGCACTTCACTCCTTTACGAGCTGACCTGGCCGAAGATCCCACCCCGTCTCAGAAGGAAGGTCAAATGAAGACCTGACCCGCCATCGGAAACCAGCCACGCCTCTAACCTTGGCTTTGCCCTTGGCTTTCTGCCTGCCCCAAGAACACCCTTGACTGCTCTCCGGTGCGTCTCAGTTCTACCAGAGCCCTCGGAGACAGCCAAGTTCTTTGCCCAGGCATTGGCCTCCCTTTCCCTTGCGTTGGAGAAAGATGAGCAACATCTCTCGCCCCGCCCATTTCCGCATTCTCTTCCTCAGTTTCTTAGGAGTGAAATCACCCAAGCTATAAATAACACATTCTAAGTAAAGCCATGTTCGACTGCGGCATAAGACATGTCTGTGTACGCATGTGACTGTCAGCCTACAGCGGAAGTCATGTTTGTATAATTTTCCTAGCATCGGAGGAGAGAGACAGGCAGACCTGTGGTAACGCCCCGCCCTGCTGCTCCCCAACATTGGAAGAACGCTGTGCTTCACTCTAGCCAAGTGACTGGTGCGCAGGGATGGCTTTTGTTCCCGTGTAGTTCCTGTGCTTGGGACCTTTATTTCTCAATTACTGCAAATGGAAAGAAAGGTAAACAAAACTAGAGGAGCAGACATCAAAGGCATTCCGCGTGCAGGTGGCGGCGGTGCTCTTTTAGCGGCGGGAGTGCGGGGGGCTTTGCGTAGGGCCTGAGGGCTTTTGTTCTCCAGCTTAGGAAGGTGGGGCAAGCTGCTTGGGAATTTATAGAAAATCTGTTGTTAGCTGAGAGTTCTCACTGTATCATGGAGGTCGGAGGAGTCGGAAGGGAAGGAGGAGGGGACTAAGTCAGTAAGTAATGTGCTCACCTTGCAGGAGGACAGGAGTTCAATCCCTAGAGCGCCTGCATGCATGTACACATAATGGTCCAGCATGTGGCTCTGGCTTGTAATCTCACTGCTGGAGGAAAAGGTTCGTGTGGGTTTCTGAGACTTCGGGCCAGCCAGCCGAATTGGCCAAGCTCCACGCCCTGTCTCAAAAAAAATCAGAGTAGATGGCATCTGAGGAATGACAACTGAGGGTCTCTGGCCTCTGCATGTACACACACACACACATACACACAGACACATACACACACACACACACAAAGACACATACATACATACATACATACGCGCACACACACTGGGCATACACACATGCTGGCATACAAACACACATACACAATCACACATGCACACATGCATGCAAACATACATATACACATATACACACACTAATCACACAAACACATACATATGCTCTCTCTTTCACATACACATTGGGCATATACATGAATGTACACACACAATGGGTATACAAACATACACTGTACATGCAAACCATATGCACACACACGTTCATGCATGCATGCACACGGGTATATACTCTCGTATACATGTGTGCATGAACATACATGTACACATACTAAGCACACAAATTCATATACATGTCCTGTCTCACACATATACATTAGGCATATACATAAATGCACACACACACTGGATATACAAATATACATATATACATATACACACATGCACATGTATGTACACACACCATATACTTGCATACACATACACACATGCGCACACACTGGCATACAAACACGCAGAAAAGAACTTAGAGGCTTCTAGTAGCATGCCTGAAGGGGCTTTTCTCAGTCTTCTAAAATCATTCAAGGCTGGTCAAAGCAGGAAGGCTGTCACTGTAGCAACATCAATTATACCATCCTACTATATGCCTAGTATATGCCTATATGCCTATATGGTCTTGGTGCACTAGACATGTTGAATAAAATATTTCCACCAAAGAAACTGGAGGTTATGGTGCACACCTGTAATCCCAGCACTCAGGAGGCCATGACAGCCTAGGGTACATAGAGAAATGCTCTCTCCAAAACAGACAGACAGATGTAAATCCCTGTCGGGGGGAGTGGAATGGGGGTGGGAAGCAAAAACTCCAGTGCACAGGAAGTAATCTTGATCTTCTCTGTGTGTTCTTATAGACATTATATAATAGGATCTTAAATCCAATCCAACCTGATACATAAAAGGCCAGTTTAACTGAGTCACATTTATTGTAGTTGGGGACAGATTCTAATTTAACTTAATTCTATTATCTTCTCTTGTATTTTCCTATTCGGTACGTTTTCTTCCCCTCCTTTTCTTATTCCTGTGGGTTCATAATGTTTTCTTTGCTGACTCTTCTTTCTTCTACTGCTCTGGAAATGGTAATCATGTTCTTCCCCTGCCACTCATAAGGCTGAAGGTGCACGGTGTCTCTCTGTACCTCAGGCAAGAAAAGAGACAGCCAATTCCGCCTGTCCCTCCTTTCTCATTTTCCATGTTTTTTTCCTCTGTAGACTTTGAGGCTGCCTTTGTAAGAGTTGGTTTCGAGGTCAATGGTGAAGACTTGCTGGGCTGTGGGGATGATCGGCGGGTAAAGTACTTACTGTTTATATGACGACCCGAGTTCAGTTTCCAGCAGTCACAGACACACAGAGAACACCACATCAGGAGCCCCAGTGCCAGAGAAAGGAGAGAGATGGATCCCAGGGACTTGCTGGCCAGCCAGTCCAATAAAATAGGGGAGCTCCAGGCTCAGCGAGACATCCTGTCTTAAAAGATGTAAGTTGGCGAGTGCTGGAAGACCCGTGAGGTGGCCTCCACACGGGCAAGCAAGGATGTGTACGCTGTCACCCCCACACAAGATGGCAAGCCATGTTTGATGATGTCATCTCGTAGCGTGTTTCCTGCTCCTTCAGCAGTGTGTACGATTTTTGCTGCTGAAGCTCATCCTTCAGTAGTTCTCCCAGGAGAAGGTCTCTGGTCATAAACTTGTCTCGTTTTTATTTCATTTGGATCTTTGAGACGGAGTATCTCTGTGTAGGCTTAATGACCCTGGAACCCACCTTATAGACCAGGCTAACCTTGAACTCAAAGATCTGTCCACCTTCATCTGGCTCCCACACTTGAGTGCTAGTTCAGTGGGGAGTGATCGCCTGACAACTGTTTTTCTTCAGCTGCTTTTTGGTTCCTGCCCAGTGCTGATGTCATGTTTGTCTGAATGTCATTGCATTATGCTATATCAGTGTCGTCTTCTTTTTCAGGGATCAGAAACTTTCCCATAATTATTTTTAATATTCTCAAGTTTCACTAATGTCTTAGGGTTTTATTGCTGGGAACAGACACCATTCCCAAGGCAACTCTTATAAAGACAATATTGAATTGGGGATGGCATACAGGTTCAGAGGTTCAGTCCATGATCATCAGGGCAAGAACATGGCAGCATCCAGGCAGGCATGGTGCAGGAGAAGCCGAGAGTTCATATATCTTCATCTGAAGGCCCCTAGAAGAACATTATCTCTTACATGGCTAAGAGGAAGGTCTCAAAGCTCACCCCACAGTGACACTCCTCCTTCAACAAAGCCACACCTCCTAATAGTGCGACTCTCTGGGCCAAGCATATTCAAACCACCACAACTAACTTCATCTCTGTGTGGATTTATTTGTATTTAACCTATTGGGCACAAAATGTGGAATTTGTAACTAAGGATTTGATCTAGCCACAAAAATAATCTTGAGACATTTCTTGTTTAGCAGCAAGACAGCTCAACATTCTAAAATATGTGTATTTATTATGGCTTATAAAAGAAGGAACTTCAAGCCAGCAAGTTTGCTCAGTGGGTAAAGGCACTTACTGTCAAACCCAATGACCTGAGTTCAATCCCCAGGTAGGAGAGAGCTGACTCCTTCAAGTTGTCCTGTGACTTCCACATATGAGTTATGACTTTACATACACATACATGTACACAAGAAATAAAATAGATAAGTAAGGTTTTGAAATGTTTCAAAATACCAACTTCTTTTCTGTTATTAGACAAGTTGATGTGAATATTCAAAAGAAAAGATAAACACGCAAATAGAGGAAATCCATATAAAAAGGCAATAGCGGCTAAGATATTAAGACATATAGTCTTTGTAGTAAGAGAGTGGCATTAGAAGCAAGAAAAGTAGAAGATCTAGACATAGGCACAAAGGCCTAAAAAAGTCATGTGATCAATGTGACTTCCCAAATCTCTGGGGGGAAAGAGAAACTTAAAAAAATATATCATATTAACTTATTTGTGTGTGTGTGTGTGTGTGTGTGTGTGTGTGTGTCCAGTAGGATTTGTTCTTCACCATGAACTAAACAGATTCTAAATGAATTACAAACACACATGTTAGCAATGGCAATGAGGAGCAGTTTCTGTAGTGAAACTTGGCTCTAACTTAATGGGTTTGTGAAACACCCACTTGTAGCCGTGTCTGAGAAGGTGTCCAGAGAAATAATGAGGGGGAAAAGGCACTATGGATATGGTGAGCTTCATCCTAAGTTGAGAGTTTGGATGGAAGTACAGGGAAGGGAAAGCCAGTTCAAGCAGGCATCTCTCCATCTGCTTCCTGGCCTGCAGGAAGCCTCTCTGCTCCACCCTGATGGTTAGTCTTCATGGCCAACTTGGTGAGGCACACCCGCAGGGTTATACATGAGAGTTACTGGAGAGGATTACCTGCAAGGGAACATCCACCTGAATGTGGGTGGCCCCATACCAGGGGCAATGGGGGTTAGATAAAATATAAGGAGGGAAATAAATTCATCAGAATGCAGGTATAGCCCTTTCTCTGCTTCTGATTCACCGTGAGGTGAACATCTTTCTGCCACACGTGGATGGCCTGAACCCTTTGAAACTATGATTCAAAATAAATATGCCATCAAGTTTTTTTCTGCCAATCATTTTTGTTACCAAATACATACCTTTCATCTTTGAAGAAGGATGAAAAGGAGGAGGAGGAGGAGGAGGAGGAGGAGGAGGAAGACTTGAATACTTGGAAGGAGAGATACCATGTAAGTCTTCCTAGACATTCTGGGCCATGGTACAAAGTCGAGAATCCCTACATAAGGAATCCTCAGGTAGCCGACCAATGATAAAGATGTTGCCTTTGGCCCCATAGATTCCAGTGTGAAGAACTTATTTTGTAGATGTGTGAAGTATGAAATAATATATGAGTAAGCTAGTTTTTACACCCATAGTTCTAATAGCAAAATATGGTTACGTGACTGAGATACAGCTGTATCAACAGTGAGGGAGATCTCCCACCCACATACTAACCAAGCCCAACCTGCTAAACTTTCCAGAGCAGATGGTGTGGCCATAGATGGCGAAAAGAAATATAAGAACTAAGAAAGCATAGTTTCCAGAATATCAGGCTATAAAAACAAAGCTATGAAAGAAAATTGTAATGTGCTAATAAGTGTTTCTGAAGAAGAATGAAAATGAAAAATTAATTAGAGCATTTGTGAAACTGACAGGAACAGAATTGAGGTGTCTTCAAACTGAACATGCTAATGGGTTAGTATCTACATTTGTAGCTGTTTCTTATTTGGATTCCTTCAGTTCCCATCACCCCTTCCTATCCTTTTCTTTCCTTCCCCTCCCCTCGCTTTTCCCTCTGTTCCCCGTCCCTACCCTCCCATTCCTCGCCTTCCCTTCCCCCTTTTCCTTTTCCCTTCTTCTTTATTCCTTTCTCCTAGTCTGCCTTCTCTCCCCCCTTTCCTTCCTTTCTCTTTTCTAGTTTAATTTTCATTCCTGTGATTAAAAAGCTACTGCCCACTTCTGGTTTCCATCTGTTCCTTGAGCTAACCCTGTGCCACACCTCTCCATACCTGGGTCCTGCCTGGAGAGAGCTGGTCTCCCAGGAGTACTGACACACCCGACACTGTCAGAGAGCTAGACACCTGTGAGCACAGGTAGGAACACTACTTCTGCTCCCAGGGACCTGCCCAGAGTCCCCAAGACACAGGAACCAAGGAGCAGCCTGGGACAGGATCCTTTCAGCAAGAACATAAGCAACAGAAACCAAGGCTACTTGGCATCATCAGAACCCAATTCTCACACTATAGCAAGCTCTGGATATCCCAAGACACTAGAAAAGCAAGAGTCTTATTTAAAATCACATCATGATAATGATAGAGGACTTTAAGAAGGACATAAGTAGCTCCCTTAAAGAAATACAGGAGAACACAGGTGAACAGGTAGAAGCCCTTAAAAAGGAAACACAAAAATCCCCTAGAGAATTACAGGAAAACACAACCAAACAGATAAAGGAATTGAACAAAACCATCCAGCATCTAAAAATGAAAATAGAAACAATAAAGAAATCACAAAGGGAGATAACCCTGGAGATAGAAAACCTAGGAAAGAGATCAGGAGTCATGAATACAAGCATCACCAACAGAATACAAGAGATAGAAGAGAGAATCTCAGGTGTAGAAGATATCATAGAAAACATTGACAAAACATTGTCAAAGAAAATGCAAAATGCAAAAATCTCCTAACCCAAAACATCCAGGAAATCCAGGACACAATGAGAAGACCAAACCTAAGGATAATAGGTATAGAAGAGAATGAAGATTCTCAACTTAAAGGGCCAGTAAATATATTCAACACAATTATAGAAGAAAACGTCCCTAACCTAAAGAAAGAGATGCCCATAAACATACGAAGCCTATAGAAATCCAAATAGATTGGACCAGAAAAGAAATTCCTCCTGTCACATAATAGTCAAAACACCAAATTCACAAAACAAAGAAAGAATATTAAAAGGAGTAAGGGAAAGGGTCAAGTAACATATAAAGGCAGACCTATCAGATTACACCAAACTTCTCACTAGAGACTATGAAAGCTAGAAGATCCTGGGCAGATGTCATGCAGACCCTAAGAGAACACAAATGCCAGCCCAGGCTACTGTATCCAGCAAAACTCTCAACTACCATTGGTGGAGAAACCAAGATATTCCATGACAAAACCAAATTTACACATTATCTTTCCACAAGTCCAACTCTGCAAACGATAATAGATGAAAATCTCCAACACAAGGAGGGAAACTATACCCTAGAAAAAGCAAGAAAGTAATATTCTTTCTTTAAAAAAAAGAAAAGAAAGAAAATAGCCACAAAAATATAATTCCATCTCTAACAACAAAAATAACAGGAAGCACCAATCACTATTCCTTAATATCTCTTAACATCAATGAATTCAATTCTCCATATAAAAAGATATAGACTAACAGACTGGATACATAAACAGGACTCAGCATACTCTTCAATCTATTCCACAATAGAAACATGAGGAACACTATCCAATTCATTCTATAAAGCCACAGTTATGCTGATATCAAAACCACACAAAGAGCCAACAAAGAAAGAGAACTTCAGACCAATTTCCCTTATGACTATCAATGCAAAAATACTCAATAAAATTCTTGTAAACTGAATCCAGGAACACATCAAAATGGTCATTCACCACGATCAAGTGGGTTCAACCCAAGGATGTAGGGATGGTTCAATATATGGAAATCCATCAATATAATCCATTACATAAACAAATTCAAAGATAAAAAAACCACATGATCATTTCATTAGATGCTGAAAAAGCATTTGACAAAATTCAGCATCCCTTCATGTTAAAAGTCTTGAAAAGATCAGGAATTCAAGGCCCATACCTAAACACAGTAGAACATACAGCAAACCAGCAGCCAACAACAAACTAAATGGAGAAAAACTTGAAGCAATCCCACTAAAATCAGGGACAAGATTAGGCTCCATTTTCTCCCTATCCAATATAGTACTTGAAGTTCTAGCTAGAGAAATTAGATAACAAAAGGAGGTCAAAGGGATGCAAGGGCATCCACATTCATAAAAGAAAGTTTACTAAAGCTCAAAGCACATATTGCGCCTCACACAATAATAGTGGGAGACTTCAATACCATACTCTTCCATTGCTGGTGGGATTGGAAAGGAAGAAATCAAAATGTCACTATTTGTAGATGATATGATAGTATACTTAAGTGACCCAAAAAATTCCATCAGCGAACTCCTACAGCTGATAAACAACTTCAGCAAAGTGGTCGGATCTAAAATTAACTCAAACAAATAAGTTGCCTTTCTATACTCAAAAGATAAATGGGCTGAGAAAGAAATTAGGGAAATGACACCCTTCACATAGTCACAAATAATATAAAATATCTTGGTGTGACTCTAACCAAACAAGTGAAAGACCCATATGACAAGAACTTCAAGCCTCTGAAGAAAGAAATCAAAGACCTCAGAAAATGGAAATATCTCCCATGCTCATAGATTGGCAGGATTAATATAGTAAATATGACCATCTTGCCAAAAGCAATCTACAGATTCAATGCAATCTCCATCAAAACTCCAACTCAATTCTTCATAGTTAGAAAGAGCAATTCTCAGATTTATTTGGAATAACAAAAACCCTAGGATATCAAAACCTATTCTCAATAATAAAAGAACATCTGGGGGAATCACCACCCCTGACCTCAACCTGTACTACAGAGCAATAGTGATAAAAAATGCATGGTATTGGTACAGTGACAGGCAGGTAGATGAATGGAATAGAATTGAAGGCCCAGAAATGAACCCACATACCTATGGTCACTTGATCTTTGACAAAGGAGCTAAAATCATCCAGTGAGAAAAAGACAGCATTTTCAAGGTGCTGTTTCAACTGGCGGTCAATATGTAGAAGAATGCAATTTGATCCATTATTATCTCCTTGTACAAAGCTCAAATCCAAGTGGATCAAGGAGGTCCACATAAAACCAGATACCCTTAATCTAACAGAAGAGAAAGTGGGGGAAATCCTCAAACACATGGGCACAGGGAAAATTTCCTGAAAGAACACCAATGACTTATGTTCTAAGATCAAGAATTGACAAATGGTACCTCATAAAATTTCAAAGCTTCTGTAAGACAAAGAACACTGTCAATAGGACAAAATGGCAACCAACAGATTGGGAAAAGATCTTTACCAATCCTACATCTGATAGAGGGCTAATATATATTAGCCCTCTATCGGATAATATATATATATATATATATATATATATATATATATATATATATATCTCAAGAAGTTAGACAGTTAGACTTCAGAGAACCAAATAACCCTATTTAAAAAAATGGAGAACAGAGCTAAACAGAGAATTTTCAACTGAGGAAACTGGAATGGCCAAGAAACACCTAAAGAAATGTTCAACATCCTTAGACATCAGGGAAATGCAAATCAAAACAATCCTGAGATTCCACCTCACACCAGTCAGAATGGTTGAGATAAAAAACTCAGGTGACAGCAGACACTGGCAAGGATGTGGAGAAATAGGAACACTCTTCCATTGCTGGAGGGATTGGAAGCTGATACAACCACTCTGGAAATCTGTCTGGTGATTCCTCAGAAAGTTGGACATAGTACTACCTGAGGGCACAGATATACCACTCCTGGGCATATACCCGGAAGATGCTACCCAGATGTGCTAAGAAGACAAGCTCCACTAAGTTTATAGCAACCATATTTATAGTAGTCAGAAGCTGGAAACTATTCAGATGTCCCACAATGGAAGAATGGTTACAGAAAATGTGGTACATTTACACAATGGAATACTACTCAGCCATTAGAAACAATAACTTCATGAAATTCACAGGCAAATGGATGGATTTAGAAAATACCATCTCTATTGAGGTAACTCAGTCACAAAAAAACACACATGATATGTACTCACTGATAAATGGGCATTAAGCAAAGAGCATGGACTACCTACAATACAACTCATGAACCACATGAAGTTCAGGAGAAAGGAAGACCAAAGAGTGGATGTTTCAGTCCTACTTAGAAGGGGGAACAAAATAATCAGGGGAAGTAGAGGGTGGGAGAGACTTGGGAGGAAGAGAAGAGCAGAAGGGGAAAAGAGGGAAAGAATCAGGTATGGGAGGAGATGGAGGAGAGGTACAGAGGGTCAGGAAATTGAACAGAGGTATGTAGCAATGAAGATGGGAGACTGGGTGTAGGAACCATAATGTTCCAGATGCCAGGAAAGCAAGAGCCTCCCAGGACCCCATGGGGATGACATTAGCTGAAATACCCCACAAAAGGGAGGGAAAACCTGTCCAGACCATATCCAGAGGTTAGGCATGGCCCGCTGGTTGAGGGATGGGATCACCCACCCATCTCCAAAATTTTAATTCCGAATTTCTCTTTTCTAAAGGAAATACAGGGACAAAGTGTGGAGCAGAGACTGAAGGAAAGGCCGTCCAGAGACTGCCCCACCTGGGGATCCATCCCATATACAGACACCAAACCCAGACACTATTGTGGATGTCAAGAAGTACTTGATGACAGGAGCCTGATAAAGCTGTCTCCTGAGAGGCTCTTCTCTATCCTGACCTATTCAGATGAGGAGGCTCACAGCCAACTATCAGACTGAGCACAGGAACCCCAATGGAGGAGTTAGGGGGAGGACTGAAGGAGATGAAGGGGCCTTATCTGGTATCAATGGGATGGGAGGTCCTTGATCCTGTGAAGGCTTGATGCCCTAGTGTAGAAGATTGTTAGGGCGGTGAGCTGGAATGGGTTGGTGGGTGGGGGTACCTCATAGAAGCAGGGTAAGAGGGGATGGGATAGGAGGTTTGCAGAGGGAAAACTGGGAAAGAGGATAATATTTGAAATGTAAATAAATTTTTTAAAAGTGGAAAAAAACCCTATTGCTCAATTCCAAGCTACAGTTTATCCTTCCTATGAAGTAAAGGCAGGAACTCTAGTGGTTAAGCACATCCTCCCTTCTTCCTTCTCCCTCCCTCCCTTCCTTCCTTCCTCCCTCCCTCCCTCCCTCCTTCCCTCCCTTCCTTCCTTCCTCCCTCAACTCACTTTTTCACATGCTTACTTGCTCTCACCCAGCTTTTCCCTTTCTTGTGCAGTTCAGGATGCCCTGCCTGAGGAATGGTCCCACCCACAGAGGGCTGGGTTTTCTTACATCAATTAATAGTCAAGATAATCTCCCATGGGCACCTCCATACATCAACCTGATCTATATAATTCCTCATTCCTTCTCTCCCCGGGTGATTATAGGTTCTATCAGTCCCCCTTTTCTCTTGCCCTCCCCTCTCATCTCCTCTGGCCCTCCTCTCCCTGTCTCTTCTCTCTTATTCCCTTCCCTCATCTCCTGTCTCCCTTCTGTTCCTATTCTTTTGGTTTTTCCATGTCTCAGCTTTCTCTGATTGTAAACACGCATTATTTTGTTACCGTCCTCTCCCCAGTTGGAATGCCAGCCATACTTTCTTTTTAAAATGACTTACAATGTATAATATACATTCCCAAATAACTCAAGTGCCCCTTCAAGCATCACCATGGAGAGTGTAGATGCTGTGCTGCAGAGGGTTGTCCATCTCAGATCCTGGCAGTGTCCCCACTGCAAATTCCACTTATTTCTGAGTTATCCCCATCCAATAGATTCTTATTATTTTGAAGAAATCGTTATGTTACATTGATTAAGGATTAAAAACTAACAAACTTTCATTGTCTTTATTTATTCCTTCTCTAACTCCATGCAGACTTTATATAGACCCGAATTCTTCACGTGTACCACGGTCTTTTTACCTGAAGAATCTTTAGTATTTCTTGCAGGAAGTCTCATGGTAAGAAATTCCATCGGTTTTCCCTGAGATCGCATTTCTTCTTCACTTTTAAATGGCATCTGTGTGTGCATGCCAGGGTGGGTGCCAGGGTGAGTGTATGTGTGTGGAGGCCAGATGTCAGCCTGTGTCACTCCTCAGGAACTGTACAGCTTGTTTTGGAGGCGGGCTCTCATTGGTCTGAGACCCACAGCTTTGGCAATGTTGGCTGACCAGAGAGTACCAGAGCGGCTCCTGTCTCCACCTCCCCAAGGCTCGGATGGTGTGTGTACCACCATGCCGCACTTTTTCCCATGAGTCTTAGGGCTGTAACCCGAGTCTTCATTCTGACTCAGTAAGCGCTTTCCAACACACCAGCTCTCCTTGTGTGTTTTCACGTCTCATTCCATTTCTTCCTCCCCCCCCCATAGTTTCTGGAGAGAAGTCTCATGACCTTCTCATTCGTGTTCCTCTCCAGGAAAGCTGTTTTCTCCTTCGGACGTTTTCTGGTTGTCTTCAATCTTCTGAAGCTGGCCATAATGTGTTTGGCTGCTGCTTTATGTTATTGTTTCTCCTTAATTGGGTTGTGGATTCTCCTTGACCTCCTCTAAGGTTCTTAAGAGTGGAATCCATCCCTAATCATTAATTTTGGGAGAGTCTCATAAGCTTGTAGTATATCAAGTATTTCTCCTGCTTCTTTTTTCTGTATCTTCCTTTCCTGGCATCTCCATTACACAGATGTAACCCTTTGCCATTGTCCCATCCTTCTTCCATAGTCTTCCTCTTCCTCTTCCTCCTCCTCCTCTTTTTTTTTTTATTTTGCAAAATGCAAGACGAATTTTTATTAAAACCAGCATGCTGAGGCTGCTCTGCACATGAAGAGAGAACGACCCGCACTCCTGGCTGCGCAGCCTTTAATACAGGTCTCAGGGCAGCCGCCATTAGGCACAGTGTGGTTGGCAGAAGAGAGTTACGTTTAAACTGATTGGTTGTTAGGTGATGACGTAGGTGGCCAAAGGCCAGTCCTTCGGAATGTGTCCCCACCCTCAGGTCCGTCTCCCCTTCCCCTTTGTGGTCTGCGGAATGTAACTTAGCCTCTGATCTTTTTAAAGTTCCCGAGTTAACCCTTTCGTCTTCCCCTTTTTTTTTGTGCATGCTTCAATCCTGAAGCAATTGCTGGTATTCTGATAGCTCATACTCCTGATCTTCCGTATTTAGTTCTTTGTATCTCTGCTTTAAGATCATGGGCTGTACTGTACCTAAGTGTGTCTTAACAATAGCAACTAAGCAGTTCAAAATGTAGGGGCCAAAAGTCAACTATAGCTGGAGAACAATTAGGGGTCCTAACAGGGTTAACGACCCTGAATGGTCTATATAAGAGCAACACTCCTCAGCTAAGGCAGCACAGAGCCCTCCTATCCTGCAGTACTACTTCTGATAATGAAGTCAATAATTCTTGAAGATGACTGATGGAAGTTTCTATTTTCTCTATATCTAAATCAATGGCTGTCCTCACACTGTCATAATTTTCCCTTAATAAGACCAGAGTGGAAGTCCTCCTGGTGGCTGCCCTGGCCATCTCTAACCCCAACAGAAGGGAGACAGTGAGTGCCATAACAGGTTTGGTGAACGGGCACATAGGAGTGGGGGAAGGAACCAGAATCCAAGGGCACCACCAGGCAGCCATGATCAAGGTCTAGTGATCCTGAGCTTGAGTAGATTGTCTTCTGTACCACCCAGCAGGGTCTCTGGAGAGCTGGGCGTCTGCAGGTTTCACGTGGGAAGCATGCACCCAGGCCGCAGTACCGTCTACCTTGAGGCCTGTGGGAGTGGCTAGCAGTGCCAGGAAGGGTCCCTTCCATCAGGGTTCTAGCGATTGTCCCCAAAGCCTCCTTACATAGATCCAGTCACCAATCTGGAAGCGGTGAGGAGTCTCTGGCATCCCTGGAGCATTTAAGGCAGACAGTTTGGGCCAAATCTCATGTTGTGGGATACCTCCTGGGAGGGCCCAATGGACACCAAAGGAGTTGGGGTACCAAAGAGGATCTCAAGAGAGGTCAGGTTAAAATGGCAGAGACTATTCTGGACTCAGAACAGGAACAAGGGGAGGGGCACCACCCAACCAGAGCCAGTCTCCAAGGTCAATTTACTTAAGGCCTCTCATAGGGTTCTGTTTATTTTCCTTACCTACCCTGAGCTCTGGGGACAGTACGCCCAATAATGCTCCCAATTATTTCCCAATATCTCTTTCAATCCCTGACTTACCTTAAGAGACAAAAGCAGGGCCATTGTCCGATCCAATTACCTTGGGCACTCTGAAACTCGGGAATATTTCTTCTAATATCTTTTTTTGGCTATCATGGCAGCTGTTTCCTGCTTGGTGGGGAAAGCCCCAACCCATCTAGAGAAAGTATCCACAAACACCAGAAGGTATCTGTAACCATATTCCTCCTCCTCCTCCTCTTCCTTTTTCTTCTTCTTTTTCTCCCTTTTCTTCTCCTCTCCCTCCTCCTCCCCTCCCTCCTGTCTTCCTCTTCTCCTCTCTTTCTTTCTTCTCTTCTCTTCCTCCTTTTCCTCCTCCTCTCCTCCCCTCCTCCTTTCCTCCTTTTCTCCTCTTTCCTCTTCCTCTCCTCTTCCTCCCTTCCTCCCTTCCTCCTTCCCCTCCTATTCCTCTTCCTCCTCATTCTTCTCTTTATTCCACGGCTCTCTCCACTGACATACCCATCTCCTGTGTTGCCATCTCTAACACAATGTTTTAGGCTCCAGCATGTCTTTTTAGTCCATTCCTTCTCTGCTTACATCGCCCATCTGCCCCAACACGCTGCCCTTTCTTCCCCAGATCCCTTTGTGTATTAGTCATGTGATTTCACATTTCCAATGTGATGACCTCAACCCCTGGACCCTGTCTCATGCTCCTTCCGATGCTTGTTTTATCTCTTTGGATTGTTTTCTCCATTGCCTCTTAGCATGTCTGTAATTCTCAGCTGAAAGCCAGAGGTAATGTATCAGGTAGTGAGAACAGAGGCAAACAGGCTTTTTAGTGAGATTTTATGTTTATCCTTCAGGGCGTCAAGCTGTGTTTAATGTGTACCAGAGCTGTAGGTGTCAGGCTCGTCCATTTCCTCTCATGCCCTGTATTTTCTTTCCTCTTCCATTGTCTTTGGGTTTCCCTGGAAACTTCTTTTTTGAAGAGTCCATGTCTTGTGGAGCTCTTGGCTGTAATGCACTGTTATTATCTTGGAGTCCTGTTGATGTGGTGGTAAGGGACTGAGGAGGGAAGACAGCCCGTAATCTTGTGATTAAGCCTCTTTTTGAAGCAGGCCCAAATCCCCGTGCAATGACTTTTAGAAGATCCATTCAGGTGAGCTCTCTGCTCTCTCCTTGTGTAAAAGAGGGGTGCTGGGCTGGAGTCCAGGTATCTCATTAACTCTTGCCCTCAATCAGAGCATGTTTAGAAAGTTTCCCCTGACTGTAGGACTTGGTGACTGAGAACAAAGCTGTCTGGGTACATTTCAAATGACTTTGGGCTGAGGGAAGAGCTGTCATTAAAGTGCTTGCAGAACAAACATGAGGGTTTGAGTTTGATCACAAGAACCCACATCAAAAGTCAGGCATGGTTGTCCTACCGATGGAGGTGGAGGTGGCTCTGTAGGGCCCACTGGTCAGCCACCCTAGATCAATCAGCTAGTTCCAGGGAAAAAGGAGAGACACTGTCTCAAAAAACAAGGTGGTTGATTCTCGATGATTGACACCCGGGGTCAACCTTTAGACTTCATATACACATGTACACACACCCACATTTGCACCCAAACTCATGTGCACCCATGACACAGCACACACACACACACACACATACACACACACACACACACACACACACACACACACAATTACTTTTGCTTCTGTCTACCTTATTTGTAGAAGTTTTCCTTTGTCTTTACCAGGAGAGTCAGGTGGGTCTCCCTAAAAAGGATGGGAACTCCTAAGTCTGGGTCCCAAGATTATCCAGTTAGCTTATGTCTAACTTCTGCCTATTACTGGCTTTAGTGGCTTCTGTTCTTCTAAGAATGAGCATTCATGATCATTCGTCTGTATTCTGTTTCAAAAGCAGCATATTGGTTTTAATTGTCAACTCTGATTCAACCTGGAATCTCTGAGGAAGAGAGTTTCAGTGAGAGATTGTCTAGATTGGGTTGGCCTGTGGGCGTGTTATGTACAAGAAGAATTTTTTTTTGATTGCTTTAATTGATGAAGGATGGCCCAGCCTGAAAGTAAGAATGCCCTCCCTGGATTTCATGCTCTGGACTGTCTAAGAGTGGAGAAGGCTAGCCAGCATGAATGCATTCATTCATGTGCTCTCAACTGAAGGATTTGACATGACTTAGTTGTTTCAAGATCCCACCCCTGTGACCCGTTGTAATCTAGAACTATAAGCTAAAATAAAGCCTTCCTCTCTGAAGCTTTGTGTCAGTGTGATTAATCAGAGCATCAGGAATGAAAGGGGGACACCCTGCCATCTTGATTCTTTGATGTAGCTAAGCAGAGGTGTTGTTTCTCTGCTTGGTTAGTTTCTTATTGTGACAATGGGAGAGAAAATGTCCACATTCCTAGCATGTTGGATCTTAAGCTGTAGGTCTACTCCTGATTTTACTTGCTAGTCTATTTTGTTCATATTGGATAATTTCTACACATTTTGATTTGTTGTTCGGATGTTTTGTTTTGTTTTGAGACAAGATCTTACTCTATACCCAAAGCTGACCTGAAACTCAGAGGCTAACCTTGAACTTGCAGTGATGCCCCTGCCTCAGCCATGTACCATCAAGCCGGATTTATCTTCTCTTTAATCTTTAAGTCTACTGAAATTTGTTCGTTCCTCTGTATGTATCATGCTGGGAGGTCTGTCCACAGAGGCTTTATTTCAGGTGATGTAGTTTTCAATTCTAAAATGCCTGTGATTCTTTTCTTTTTAAGTCTTCTCTTTCTGTGTTGATTCTGTCTATATTTTCAACCATAGCCATCATTCTCAACGAAACCTTTTACAGCAGGTACTTAAATGCCTTTGTGGATTATTTACCCACAGCTTAGACCGGCTAATCAGAAACTTTAAATTGCAGTCACCCACATCTTAATCCAGATGTGGGTGACCGTGGGCAACGCCAAAGGCACGGAGAACCTCAGGACTGGTCATGCAGCTTTGATGTGCAATAAAAAAAAAAAATGTTTGAAAAACAACCAGAAGAGCAGGTAGCAGTGCTTACAAACTTGCCTGAGTTTGATCCCAGGTACCCATAGCAAGGATAGGCCCTGCATGTGGTCCTCTGGCTTCCATGTGTGGATCATGGAAACACACACACACACACACACACACAAGGATATGATATTTACTCTCTTAAAGGCATTTTTCTTTTTTGAAAGCATAAACTCAGCTCTGTAATCCCCGGAGCCAAGCAGGGTTTCTGCTATCTGTTTGTCCTGATTGCTATTTACACAGAGTCCAGGTGATCAACCAAAATACATCAGGATGAAAATAGCAATTTTGCCCACCCCCCCAATCCACTTCCCTTTTTCTGTCGCCCATCCCAACCCCCACCATTTCAATTTGGCCATAATTGTACCGTTCCCATAACAACAGCCACATAACTGGATCTTTGTGGAGGGCTTATGACAGGGCTGTCCACAAAAGCCGCTGGCAATGCTGTACAGACCCTGTATGTGTCGGCTCACAAAAGGTACAGCTATCAGCAGGGACGAATCTTGGCAGTCTCAAATCAAACCTACCGTTGATTACCGCTGCTGTGTTGTGGGAAACTGCAGCCCGCCCCACGTATTTTTCCCCGTGTTCCCACCACGTACTCAATCCCGGGACTGTCATTCCCTTGTGGACTGCCTAGGACATTAAAAAAATGCATACACAGAGAGAAACTCACGACAAAAACTCTTTCACTGTGTAGATTGCCCGGAACTGCAGCCAAGTTCTCTGAGCAGAAGCCTTGATGAGGTCTCAGGGCTGTGCTTTGGATTATGAGGGGGAGGCATTAACACAAAGAATCAAAACACCTTCACAGGTGTGCCTGTGCATATATGTATATACACGTACATACGCACATCTGTGGAGATGCACATTCTGTGTACATATATGAAATTTCATATCCACAAATCTCATGGAAATGTGCTAGATGGATGAAATAGACATGCATATTTGTTTCTTATTCTCTGAACTACCGTGTGGTTTCAGGAAGCAAATCTGCTCATCAGGGAACCGAAGTAGGCTTGATGGGAAGCTGTCTGTCACAGCCAGCAAGTTATGCCAAGGCAAGGTAGACGCTTCCCTACCAACTGCTCTTTTGATCTCTAGCAGTAAGTAAGACAACCAACGTGGAGAGACTGGAGCAGAATACCAGGTTCACTGTGAATTCAGGACTGGGAGTTGGTACCCTGACATCTCCAGGACCTTTGCTGGAGTGTTGCCCAGATACAGATACAGATCGACTGAGGTCAGAATCTCTGGCAGGGAGGGAGGAGACAACGGAGGCAAGGAGCTATGTCCCATCATCTCAAGCACTCTTGGGGACTGGAAGTGCTGCAGTGCTGGGGCTGGAGCCTCGAGGGTAACACTGTCGGAGGGGATGGCCCATGTGGGGCTGAGTCTCCAGACTGTAAGCCACTTCACTCGTCTCCACGGGCCACAGGGGAGATGAGGCACCTAGCAGAAATGTGGCCTCTGACACCTGCTGGTCTCAGTTTGAGTCAAGAGACGAGTTTTAAATGCACCCCTTTTGAATGAGAGCTTCTCTTTCCATAGTAAAAACGAAGTTTTCAACTTGAGCGAGGACAAGGATATTTCACATGCTCAGGAATGGCTCTTGCAAGCAAGGCCTCTTGTTCACTGATGGGTGGATCAGTGGTGTGCATGTTGTATTACCCTCTACTCATCAGACAATCAGTGTGTGAACGGCAGCAGTCGGGGTGGGGGGGGGCAGCAGCAGTGAATCTCCAAAGGTTTTTTTTGGCAGACTTGGACCCCAGGGTTCCCTGAAAATATCCAGGAGACTCCATGCATAGAAGTACTGACCCAGGTACACGCTCTGCCTTTCCGTTTCTTTGGCAGAAATAGATCTGTTTGTCAATGCTCAGGAACAGCTGTTTAAAAGCTCATCCTGAGTAAGTGTACATACGTGTGCCTGCGGGCGTGTGCATGTGGGAACAGCTGGACATGTATATGTGTTTGTGTGCATATGTGCACACACATTTTGTATGTGCATGTAAATTCATATGGGTGCCTATGGGAGTGTGTGCATGTGTGTACTCACATGTGTTTTGAGAGATCTTTCCTGAAAGGATACAACACTCTTATGCCAGAAAGGGATCCCTTGACAGACAAAGTAACAACTGTCCAACTCAGTGAGCCAATGAGATTTTATTGTGGTCACTAACGGGCGTGTGGACTAGGAGTCACAGGAGCAAGAAGGGCTCAAAAGCAGCGACATCACCGAAGGCCCACCTTGACGTAGGTGACGACTCACAGCTCACAAAGGCTTCAACCCCGGAGTACCTAAGCCGAAATCAACCCTTTCGCTTTTAAGTCACCTTCGTCTGGGAAATTTATCACAGCAACAGGTAAGAAACTAAGACACCAGCTGAGCCCTGGTGTCCCCTTCCCTTGTTTCCTGTCTGCCGAGACATGAGCAGGCAGCTCTGAATTCCTGGAGCTAGGCGGTCACCTAATCTGCCAAGATGGGAGGCGGCGGCTTCCCACTCCTGTCGCTCCACAGACCTGAGAGTCTCTTCTCTGGGGCTCCTCTGGTCACACTGTCCCCTTAGCAGTTGTTCACTCTGTTCACAAGCAGCAGGAGGCGCCTTGAAAAATTCATGCACGCTCCAGCTTCCCAGAAATGTGAAGCTTGTTTGCCTCCTGAGTTTCTGAGCCTCCTTCCCCACTCCTAGGCGGATTGTTTTTTTTAAATGAAGCTCCTATGTAACAACACACAAGTGTGTATCTTACATATGTTTGTATCCTTGTGTATGTGTGCAAGTGTGTGTGTGTGTATGCACGCGCGGTGTACAAGTAAGTGCGCATACTCAAACACAAGTGTGCATTCATTTCATAAGTGTGTTTGTGTGTATACAGTGTTCACCACAAATGTATGTATTGCTTATTCTCCTGAGGTCCTGGGAAGCTCAGTTGAGAACTCAGTTGAGTAAAGGAGCTGCAGTCCAATATACAGAAGTTGGACCCCAAATTCCAAACCTGCCCAGCAAGCTGCTTCATCATTTGTAACCTTAATGTCATTGCAAAAGATGTAGTCTTTCCTCTTGAGGCAATTTAAAAATATCTCTAGGGCAAGAAATCTAAAATATGGGTAATTGCGGGTGTGCAAACTTTAGAGATTGCAGCACCACAGAGTGTGTCCCCTGGGCATTGCAGCATGAGCAATGAGGCTATGGGAAGGCAGAGACCATGACAGGTGTGTACGTCTTGTTTGTATAGAGCTGGGGATGGGATTTCATGTTAGGTAAGCACTCCTAACAGCCACATCTCCAGACATCTGGACATAACTCTTGATGGGTGAGGAGTGAGGAGAGAACGACTCCTTTTACACGGCAGATGCTGTGTAAAGACCCCTCTTGATGGTATATTTGCTTTAGATACCCACATACTTATAATATATGGCATTATGGTGGTTTGAATAGGAATGGCCCCCATAAACTCATGTGTTTGAATCAAAATGACCCCCACAGGCCCATAGGGAATGGCACTATTAAGAGCTGTGGCCTTGTTGGAGTAGGTGTGGCCTTATTGGAGTAGGTGTGGCCTTGTTGGAGTAGGTGTGGCCTTGTTAGAGAAAATGTGGGGGCAGGCTTTAAGGTCTCACATGCTCAAGCTGGGCATAGTGTGGCAGCCTTCTGCTGCCTGCCGATCAAGATGTAGAACTCTCAGCTACTTCTGCAGCACCATGTCTGCCTGCATGCCACCATGTTTCCTGCTATGATGACAATGGACTAGATCTCCTGTAAGCCAACCTCAATTAAATGTTTGGCTTTATGAGAGTTGCCATGGTCATGGTGTCTTTTCACAGCAATAAAACCCTTACTAAGACTGGAAGGAAACAAGAGCATTTGGAAGTCTTGGTTGGCGGCTACCTGAGACTTGTAAAGGCCAAGGACTGTGCGTGCTGTCAGGATTGCACGGAGAAGACCATGGCCAACGTTTTAGTTGATGGTCCACACTTCCCATACTGCTGTTCTGATCCACACCATTCCAAGACAGGGCATTTTTGTTCATAGGGACATCTGCCTAAAGGCATAAGAAAAACACCTCTTCTCTCTATCTTCCCTGACTGGTTGCTAGGATGCAGCCTGAGAAAAACGATAGCCAATGTTTAGGAACTAAATTATGTACACGTTCAAGTCAGTCCAACAAACATTTGAGGGTCTGCTGCAGGAGCAAGGAGCTCCAGACCCTGGAATACGAAAGGTCCCCGCCTTCACGGTCCACACGCATTTTCAGAGTTCTTGCTGTGAGAGGCCACCTTGCCAAATACCCATTTGCTCTCTGGCTCGGTTATTCAAGTATTTATTGAGCACCAGCTGGTTTCCAGCCACCGAGATGAGCTTTGGAACTAGAGTGTGCTGCCAAATCAGAGGGAAGATGGGTGGCTGACTCAAGGGGAGGAACAGATGTGAAGTCTAAATCTTCTAGAATGTTTTTGCATTTCTGTCTGTTTGGGTCTGGGGATTGGGATTTTTGGTTTTGTTTTAAGACAGTCTTACTGTTGTGTAGATCAGAGCAACCTCAGGCTCACGATCCTCTTCTTTCTGCCTCCCAGGCACTGGGGTTGTAGGCTTTTAGAAGGTTTTCGTATAAACCAAATTTACCACATAAGCTCGAGGCCCTGAGTTTGAGGCCCTAGAACCCACTTAGAGCTAGGCATGCTAGTGCCTGTCTGTGGCTCCAGCATTCCTTTGATGAGATGGGAAGTGGGGGGAGAGAACACTGGGAACTCTCAGGTTAACTCACCTGGCACAAAGTGCAGCAGATCATAAGAGGCTCTGTTCTGATCGTGGTCGAACGAGAAACCAACAGCTGATGCTGGCCTCTGACATCCAATGTGAACCAGTCCCCATCTCTCTTTCTCCATTACTCCACCCCCCAACACACACACACACACACACACACACACACAGATAAAATTTTAAAAGAACCAAGTAGTAACTATTTCAGCAACCACACGGCTCTATCATTGCACCATAAAGACAATCTGTACTAGTCACTTTTTAAACATCATTTCTGCAATTTAAAGGAACAGGGATTTATCTTGACTCTGCTTTTAGGGGAGTGCAGTGATCAGGGTGAGAAGACTCGGTGCATGAGTGTAGCACACCGTGCCTACTCACAGTGCATGATGTAGAAGCCGATACGGACTGGTGGCCATCCAGCCCAGGGCTACACAGTAAAACTCTTTGTCAACAAACAAACAAACAAACAAACACAAAACAAACGAAACAGACAAACAGGCAAAACAACAGCACCAGCAAAATAAATAAACAAAGCAGAAGAAAGAAAATGAACAAAGAAAAAAGTACATTTGAGGCAGTGGTGGTACATGTCTTTAATCACAGCACTTGGGAGGCAGAGGCAGTGGGCTCTCTGAGTTTGGGGCCAGCCTGGTCTACAGAATGAGTTCTAGGACCCCCCAGGGCTACACAGAGAAATCCTACCTTAAGAAGCAAAACAAAGCAAAGCAAATAAACAGACAAAAAGGCACATTTGATGCTGGCACAATGAAGACCATATCAGGGCTGGAAGGATGCCTACAGGTTAAGAGCACTCTCGTTCTTGTAGAGGACCTGAGTAGGGCCCAACACCCAGCTCACAACTGCCTAGTCCAGTTCAAACAGAACCACAATAGGAAAGAATTGAAATAAAGTGAAATTAAAGGAACAAACTGAATCTCCATGTTGTTGTTTTATGAAAGATCAGTTAAGTTGATAAATATCTATCAAAGAGTTATTCTGGTAAAAATCATAAAGCAGAGGAAGTTTAGATTAGTAATGTCAGGACTGAAAGAGGACATGACACTTTGGACCCAGAGACAAAAGATTAATAAGAGAATAGGATGAGGAGGGTGTTCATCTGCAATTGTAGGCTGAGGCAGGAGGATCACAAGTCTGAGACAGCCTGGGCTATATAGCAAGTCCTCTGTCTCGACAAACCAAGAACCCCCAGCAGCTTGGACAACAGAGTGAGACCTTGTCTCAAAAACAAAAACAAACGATCAACTTAAAAAAAAACAGAAAAACAAAAAACCAACCATCAAAAGTGAAAACAAAAACTGATGTATGTATATATGTGTGTGTGTGTGTTTATGTCTATGCGCATGTACTTCTATGTATGTGTGTGTAAGTATATGTATGTGTATGAGTGTGTATGTGTGGTTATATGTGTGTGTGCATATGGATATGCATATGCATAGGCATATGGCTTATGTGTATGTGTTTGAGTATGCATATGTGTATGTCTATATGTATATTCAAAAGTTTTTGTGTAGGGCACCAATTATAAAATACAAATGAAAAACTTCACAAAACACCAAAGCTCACAGGAGATAAAAGGGCAGCGTGAATAGTTCTACATCAAGGGGGGAAAAAAAAAGAAAGAAAGCTCCCGGTGCAGACAGTTCGCTGATGACTTCTGCCATTTATTTAAAGAATAAATAACACCAATTCTAAGCAGTCTCTTTTAGGCTACAGAAGTGGAAGGAACATTTGCCGAATCATCTTATGAGCCTGTCATTATACTGATAACAAAACCAGAAAAGACAACATCAGAAAAGAAATACCCCAAACAGCACAGGTACAGAAATCTTCAGCAAAACACTAACAAATTGACTTTAGCAATATGCAAATACAGCAGCAAGAGAAAGTGTGGCTCGTCCCAGGAATGCAAGGCTGAGCCGGATAGATATTGGGATATTTGAAAATCAATGGAGCCAATCACATCACCTCCTTAGTTTTAGAGGTTGGTGATTCTCTGAGAGTTCAAGGCCAACCAGGTGAGATCTTGCCTCAAAACCAAACCAAGCCAAACAAACCAAAGCAGAACAAAAACCCCTACTTATTTTAAATGCAACGTCATTTGGCTTGTTTATTTATCTAAAACAACATGTGTTGTTTGTTTGTATGAGACAGGGTCTTACTGTGTAGCCCCGGGTGGCCTGGAACTCACAGAGCATCATGTATGTTGATTAAGACAAATCAGTGGAGTAAGGCTAGGGAGTGCATGGAGTAAAAGCCAGAACATACGACTTTCCACACCGGCAAAATTGAATGAAAGTCTCCGACCATTCCCTAAGGTGAGCGTTGGGATTTAAAAACTAATTACAAGGAGGGGAAATCTAAAACATATTGATGTTTAATCTTCATTGCCAACCTGGCTGGGTTTAAACTGATCGTGGAAGCACCATCTGGGCAAAGCTTTGAGAGTGTTCCCAGAGACGGTTAATTAACTGAGTCAGAAAAACCACCTTCAGTGTGGATTTCCCCATCGCTTCAGCTGGACTCCTAGACTGAATACAAAGGAGAAAGCAATCCCAGCCCCAGAATTCATCTCCCCGATTCCTGACTACAGATGCAATGTGACCAGCCACCGCGCGCTCCTGCTACGACCTTTCTTAAATTGCTTTGAAGATTTTTTTTTTTTCTACAGTGAGGAAAGTCATGAAAATTGGAAATATAGAACAACACTTAGGAGATATTTTTGTTATCCAATTTCTGGGCACCAGACAAATCACATAACAGAATTTCAAATGTGACCTTCCTTTGTGGTGCAGCTGGACTTGGTTATGTCCAGGTGGTTCTGGTTATGTTTCTGGCTTTGAAGGCATGAAGGTGTCATACAGCGCAGCTAAGGCTTGACACCATGGAGGGAGTGTATGAGAGGAAAGCGGTGAATCCTAGTTGCAGCAGAAGAACCCAACATATTGAAGATGCTGGGATAAGCAGCAAGAACAGCAGCAGCAGTAGAGTGGGGTCGACCAGACCCTAGAGTGCTACAGAGGGAAGAGCTGGAGTAGTGATACAGTCTCTTTTGAGGAGCGCAGATGATCATGTCTGGATCCCGGACCTGGAAAGAAGAAAGTGCGTTATTGAAGTTACCTTGGAGACCACAAGGTTTTGAGATGCTAGAGCTGTCAGTAACCTGCTCAAGAAAACTGATTTCAGGGACTAAAAGCAGCCAAAGAGGAAGAATTGTGCTGCAGTGAACAACGCAGGAGTTAGAGATCTGAAGAACGCTTTGACATCAGACATGGAGATGTGGAGTTTGGAGATCGCCCAGCTGGCTTTTGGTCTTGTTTAGGTCCAATATTTCCTCACAGTGAAATATAGGAATGGTGAACTATATCTTATGAGTTTAGAGGTATGTGATGTGCTTTTTACACTTGATCTTAGCCAAAAGGCCAAGAAGCGATGTGATGTGCTTTTTGTATTTGAAAATACAGGGAATTACAGTTACATGATTGGATAAATCTCAGAAGAGACTTTGAACTTTGGACTTTTAACATTTTTGAGGCTGCTACAGATGATGTGGCCTTTTGAAGTTGTACCTCATGTATTTTGCATAATGCTATATTTAAGTATGATCAGCATACATTCATGTGTTTGAAGCATATGGAGGCCAGCGAAAGGAATGTGGTCGTTTGAATATGCTTGGCTCAGGGAGTGGCACTATTAGCAGGTGTAACCTTCTTGGAGGAGGTGCACCACTGTGGAGGTGGGCTTTGAAGTTCTACCCAGTGCTGAAGAGAGTCTCCTATTAGCTCCCTAGAAGACAGTCTCTTCCTGGCTGCCTTTGGCTCAAGAAACAGGACTGCTATCTCCTTCTCCAGCATTATATTTGCCTGCATGCCTGCCATGTTTCCTGCTATAATGAAAGTGGACTAAACCTCTGAAACTGTAAGCCAGCCCCAATTAAATGTTTGCTTGTATAAAAAAATGTGACCTTCCTAGGCTATAGGAGTAATAGGGCAAGGACTGGGTGGAGGTATTTGAAATACACACCACAGCAAAAAGTCAGTCTGAGAGAGATCCTTGTATACGATATACAAAGACCTGGCACCCTGAGCATGTAAAGATATACTAGAAACAAATAGAAAAATGACAAATAAATAACCCAATAAAAAAACGAATAAGGAATACAGCATAGGAAAATGCATTATCAGCTAACACTTGGAAGGAAAGATTGACTGCAGTAGTAATCTGGATAATAAAAATTATAACAGGATTAAATATTTTTCACCAATGAGGTTAATAAACCAACCATGTAAAACTATGAACAGTATCTGTCTGGGAAGGCGTAGAGAAACCCCAAGGAGCTGTTGTCATACATTGCTGGAGGATTGCAAACTGGTGCATCTGCTTTGGAGAAAACTTTAGCAGTATGCAATAAAATGGAAAACGAGAAAAGCAATTTCTTACCCAGGTATATGCTCCAGAGAAACCCCAGTATCTGTGCCTTAGGTAGCATAACAGTTTGCTTAAGGAGGATCTGAATGAAACAGAAGTCTTCAGAGCCAGACAAGATGAATGGGCTGTGGTGTCTACAGATGATGGGAAGTCAGCTTAGTCTGAGCTAGGTGCGTGGTCCACTGCTATCATTTCAGCAGTCAGGAGGCAGAGGCAGGGGAACCATAAGTTCAGGCTAGCCTGAGCTCTATAGCACGACACCATTATTCACATTTAAAATGTTTACTTTTAATCATATGCACATGTGGGTGTCTACGTGTGGGTATGTGCACATGAGTGCAGGTGCCCATGGAAGCCAGAAGAGGGCGTCAAATTTATTGAATCTGGTGTTGCCGGCAATCAGGAACCACTCAGTGTGGATGCTTGATCTGAACTCAGGTCCTCGGCATGAGCAGCAAGCGCTCCTATCTCTTGGGCCGTCTCTCTAGTTCTGATCCTGCTTTAAAAAAAAAAAAAAAGTATACCCTTATGTTGTCAGACTAAATCAATCTAACAAAACAAATGTCTTAGAAAATATGCTGCCATTTGCAATTTTTTTAAAATGCACATAACAACACCATACATTATTTATGATCACACATATATGTAGAAAAAATATAAAACCAAGAATCTAATGAATTATACCAAATTTATGATGGGAGTCAGCTGCCTCCAGGGAAGGCTGGGGAATGAGGGAAGCAGAATTAGGCTTAAAGCTGACTTCATTTTCACTTCTGATGCTTCATTTCTTTGTAATTTTTTTTTTTGAAGAAAGAAGAAAAAAAATAAAGTTATAGTTCAGTGATGGAGGAGGAGGAATAGGATGAGGAACAGCCAAAGGGTGGACCGGGAGGAAGATAACAACTGGACTGAAAAAGATTAAAAAAATAATAAAAGGACAAAAAAACAACCCAATTAACTCAAAATAAATTAAATGCTTGTGACATGAAGGGGAAAAAAGGGGGAATGGACTATTGCTTCATTTCTACCACAGTAAATGCACAGGAATCAACACATTTGACCAGATCCTCATGTATAGTTGATAAAAGTTGCTTCAAAGGTTTTTTATTTTCAAGTGTGTGTGTGTGTGTGCTCACGCGCGCGCGTGCCTGTGCACACGCATGCACGCACATGAAAGCAGGTGCCCTGGAAAGCAGAAGATGGTATTGGATTTCCTGACATGGTTGTGAGTTGCCCGGCTTGTGTGCTCAGAGATGAATGTCAGTCCTCTGGAAGAGCCACAGTCCTTCTTAACCAAGAGCCACTTTTCCAGCACCAGTAACTGCTGAGCCTGCACAGCTTTTACATGGATTCTGAGGATCCAGACTTTGATCCTTACCACTGCAAGGTAAGCACTGTGTCCACCGAGGCATCTTCCCAGGCTGACTACAGATCCTTTACCAGACCCTTCATCCAAGAGTGCAATCTGTTTCCTTTCCCTTGAATCTGGGTTAGCCTGTGGCTACTTTAGCAAATGACTTATGGGAAAGAGATATGCACAACCATTGAAAATGGCTCATGAGCACCATCCCCAGACTTCTGAGCTACCACCATAACGGTCTGATGTCACGAGACCGCCATGTTTGAGGGGCCGCATCCGTATCCCACACAATGGTGGAAGTGGTGTGGGTGCTCTCAGTAGAAGTGGCAGGGTTGGTGATAACCCGGATGGTGATGGTCCAGGTGGTAGTGACGGTGGTGGTGATGGAGATGATGATAGGAGAGGCGGTGGTAGAAAGGACGGGGCAGATAACAGTGATGATGGAGCAGATGATGATGATGAAGGCTGCTGTGGAAGAGATGTGATGGTGGAGGTGATGGTGACAGTGACATGGTGGTGCTACCATGCTTGATACACTCCCCCCCCTTCCCTTCATCATGATAAAGCTCCAACTACGTGACAGAAGCCTTGGTGGGCCTCGCAGCGCAGCTGTGATCCAAGCTGTATACTGCACATCAGCCAAAGCCACGTGGAGGCAGAAGAATTCAGCTGAGCCCAACCCAAAATGCAAGCCCACAACACCTCGAGACCTGACAGATGGCTGTCTCTGAAGGCTCCTGAGGGTGGGGTGGCTTGTTAGGTGGCAATTATTGGGACACCTGCTTTTCCAGATGTGGAAACAGAATTGGAGTAATGGTCCCTGTCTTCCCTCCGTGGCCTCCTCCTTACCCGCTTCCACTGTGCACGTAAGCAAGGGTGAGAGCATTGGGATGCCAAACAGAGCCAGCACCAGCGAGGGGCTTAACGGATGAGGCTCCTTCCGCTCTCACAGCATCTTATCCCTGACCCCATGAGAGTCAGGAGCATCCCCATAATAGATGCTCCAAATGACAGTCTGGTCCCTGAGGGGTACCATGATGCACTGGGTAGTGACTGAGGCTATTCAAATGGCCCAGTCTGAACTGGTTTCCTCCTGGAAAAGATTGAATCCGGAATAACAGAAAGACGCATGAGAAGGAGAGATGAAAGTCTATCCACAGTACATACTCCTGAACCTGGGGCTTGTCTTTTTTTTTTTTTTTTTTTTTTTTTTGGCTATGCCAGCAAGCCTCAGGAACTTTTCATGTCTCCATCCTCCACCCTATAGAGCTGGGGTTATAAGTGAAGTGCTAAGGACCAGATACGTTAAATGGACACTGGGATTCCATCCTCATAATTGTACACCAGGTTCTCTTTACCATTGAGTCATCTCCCCAGTTCTACTACACGTGTGTGTATGTGTATGTACATGTGTGTGTACGTGTGTGTATGTATGTATGAATGTGTATGTACGTGTGTGTGTGCGCGTGTGCGTGTGCGTGTGCGTGCGTGCGTGTGTGTGTGTGTGTGTGTGTGTGTGTGTTGTGACAGGATATTTCATTCCTAGGCCTAGGCTGGCCTGTAGGTGCTTTGTAGCTCAGGTTAACCTCAAACTTTGGATCCTTTTGCCCCAGTCTCCCAACTCCCAAGTGTTAGGATTATAGTTGTAAGCCAGTTTTTCTTTCTTTCTTTCTTTCTTTCTTTCTTTCTTTCTTTCTTTCTTCCTTCCTTCCTTCCTTTCTTCCTTCCTTTCTCTTTCTTTCTCTCTCTTTCTTTCTGTCTCTTTCTCTCTTTCTCTCCCTCCCTCCCTCCTTCCCTCCTTTTCTTCCTTCCTTCCTTCCTTCCTTCCTTCCTTCCTTCCTTCCTTCCTTCCTTCCTTCCCTCCTGTCTGTCTGTCTGACTGACAGGATCTTATTTTGCAGCTGAGGTTAGTTCTCAAATTCACTCTGTAGCCCCGCCACTCTCCTTCACGCTCTTCCTTCCTGGCCCCGCCTCCTGAGCGCTGGGATTGCAGATGTCTACCATTTCACTAGCCAGCTGTAATTCTTGCTATTTTTTTTAATCATAAAATGTTACTTTTTTCCTATATCAAAGGCTCATGAAATGATGCCCTCCTTGGAATGTATGTACAAACTTGGCACTGTTTCCATTCTGTGTCTGATTCACCTTACATATATCAAAGCAAGAGTTTACCTAGCATGTATGAAGCCCTAGGTATGACCCCAGCACTCTATTTACCAGGCATAGTGTGGATATCCCTAACTCTAGTACTCAAGAGGTCGGGGCAGGAGCATTGCACATATGAGGCTAGTCTGGGCTACTAATTGAGATTCTTTGAAATAGTTGAAGGTAGTCCACCACCAGGGGTATGAAACGAGTGTGTTTGAAGAGATGAGAAAGCATCAGATAGGGCTAAGAGAGCTGGTATGGCATGGCGGGGTTTCCCAGTCATTTAACTGCTAAGCCATCTCTCTAGACCCTCTGTAACATGTGTATGGGGGAACACATGCCTTGCGTGTGCAGATGCCCATGGAGGCTAGAAGATGATTCTGGAGCCTCTGGACCTAAAGTCACAGGTTGTGCGTCACATGACACGGTGCTGGGAACAGAAATCCGGTCCTCTGCAAGAAGAGAAAGTCCTCTTACCCATCAATCATTTAAAATAAAAAAAAAAGAAAAAGAAATAACAAATTGGGCTTCAAGGGATAGGCTGCCTCATCTAGGGGAAGATAGGGGATACTCTCCACTCAGAGTAAGTACCCCACTCCCGTAAGGCGACTGTACGAAGCACAATTCATCTCTGGGTAGATGGAGAGAAAGCAATCATTTAGAGGATTCTGCAGCTGCTTGGGAAGGGAGGCTCCGAGACAGTTTTGATCCATCGACGAGGGCTGCTTAATCTGCTCCCCGAGGTACAGTTTCCCTAAATCTATTAGACTTTTACAGTCTTCCAGGATCTGCAGCCTGGAGATGCTCCATCACCCTGTATTAACTTGACAACATAATGGACTGATATCTTTTATTTTCACAGGAAGCACTAGCTTTGACCTTGAAACTCTCAACCAGACTTTCTCATGCTCAGCCCGTCCCGTGAAGAGGGGTTCCCCTTAAGAAAGATGCGTCAGCTGGATTTAAGTCTGTAAAAGCTTGGGGTTCAACTGCATTAGAAGAGATTGGGAGACAGGGGCTGTGGGCAGCTTTGTCTAGAACTGCCCATGTGCATCCTAAGGGCCAAGAAAGTTGGGAGACGAGTTATATTAGAAACGTGGCTTATAAAGTGCTTTAAAATTTAAATTACACTTATTTATTCTAGTGCATGTTGTGTGTGTGTGTATGTACGTGTGTGTGCATATATGTGTGTGCACAAGTGTGTGCATGTATATGTGTGTGCATGTGTATGTGCATGTATGTGCATGTGTGGATACGTGTGTGTGTGTGTGTGTGTGTGTGTGTGTGTGTGTGTAAGTGCGCCCTCACATGCCATAGTGCACATGTGATGAGCAGAAGACAGCTTGGGGGAGCTGGTTCGTTGCTTCTATTCCACAGTGTGGAACTCAGGTCATCAGCCTTGTTGTCATGATGCCTTCACCCACTGAGCCATCTCTCCAGTTCCAGAGTTCTTACGCTATAGGTGGGCCTTGTGCATTGCATAGATTGCTATGTTTATGGGGTAGAGGGCGTTATTATGTTATAGATGATGAAGTTGACATTCAGAGAATATAAACAATGCACCCAAGGTCACTCAGGAAGTATATGTCACAAATTGGGCTTAGCATCTGAGTCTTACTCATGTCTGTGTGTCTATCTCTCTGCATGTGCCTATCCATGTGTATGCACAATATACAAATATGTGTGGGTGAAGGTCAGAGGTCAACTTTAGTATCTTCCTCAGTCACTACCCATCTTGCTTTTGAAGACAGGGTCTTCACTTTTACTTAGATCATGCATACTTGACTAGACCGGCTGGCCAGTAACCCTTAGGGATTCACTGATTCAGCACTGTAGTTATAGGTGAGTACTGCCACACTCAGCCTTTATGTAGGTTCTAGGGATTTGAACTCAGGTCCTCGTGTTTGGGTGGCAGGTGCTTCACCCATCGAGCCAACCCTCCTGGCTCCATCCCCCACCTAACTGCCCTTGCTTTGTAGATGGTAAGCCCAAGGTTTAGAGAGTTAGCTAACTTAGTTTAAGTCACTCAATTAGGGTTTTGCAAAGCCTGGGCTCAGAGTCATCCTTTAACCGTGCCATATTGGCTTTTTTCAGATATGCTCAACATACAATATGCACTAGTAAGACATATATAATAAACTAAAAAACACAGTAAATTTAAATGCTGCTCCTGAAAAGAGGAAGTCAACCTGGTTGTACTCATCTTGTCTGCCATCCTCTCTGTGACCCTATAAGTCTCCACTTGTAAGAGCCATTGGCTGAGTGCTTTCTTCCCCTGGGGACGGCATTCCTAGAACACTGGATCCTTTCCTGGGAGTGGGGTAAGGGCAACGTGGTCGGCTTTCTTTCCTCCCCAGGCTACACCACAGGTCTCTAGAAAATAAAAATTAGACGATACTGAAGTGCACCCTCCGGACAAGCTGGAAGTCATAGAAGGTGGTCCTTCAAGCAGAACAGCCGCCGTCTTCATCAGAGTCAGCGCGCCGACCTGAGGGCCCCTGCTGTTGAGCTTGCTGACTGTTGACACCTCCACACAGAGAAGGACAAGGGACCTCGCCTGAGATTCCAGCTGCTCCTCGAAGACATTTGTACGCCATTCTCCCCTGATCAAAAGTGGTTTTGTGGACTTGGAAGGTGCTAGAACAGAGACCCTGGGAGCTTACCTGCAGGGGATGGGGGTGGGGTCATCCATCCATGTGGCGATGGGAAGCCATCATCCTTGCTCAGTGGGGAATCTTCTAGTGTGGGTACTTTAAGGTCACTCGAATTCTGGCCTGGATCCCCTCTGTAAACAAGCCCAATAAACTTATTGGTTCCCCCAGGGGAACTTTGATGGCATTGTTCTTTGGTTTGCCACCGGAACTTATAAGAAGGGTGTAGAAATCACAGGGCAGGGATTCTTAGAGTAATGCTTTAAGTAGCTGTTCCCATTTAGGAGCCAGCCTTGAGTGTCTCTAGTCTGTTTGGTCTGTTTCCTAGGAAACATCTGGAGGGGCACCTTGGCAGGGTTGACCTGGTAGCCCCAGAGACCAAAAACCAAGGTGAAAAGTCACTGAAGCCAGCCCGTGACAGACTCAGAATGAATGAGAAGAGATGGAGGAGCCTGTAGTGGGCTCTCTGGCTTCGCCTCCTCCACAAGCCATAAAGACTTTTAATTATTGAAGAATGATTCTCGCATCTGGCCAATGTATCAGCCTCTGGCAAGAATAAAGAGTCCACCGGCCATGAATCCTGCCTGATTACTAATAAGAGTGACATTAGGTGACACCATTGCTGAGCAATGCCCTCAGCTGGGCTCCAGCCAAAGCAGACCTTCACGGGGCATGCCACCTTCTAGCAGCCCAAGCTTTCAAGGTGGCTCTCGGCGGAGGCGTGTGCTGTCTAAGGACAGATGCTCAGGGTTGTAGCAGGATGACCTACGATAAGGATGGCATCCAGAATGTTCCCAAGTATTCTGACTGTCTCAGTTAGGGTTTCATGGCTGTGAAGAGACATAATGGCCACAGCAACACTTACAGTTTCAGAGGTTCAGTTCATTATCATCATGACCGGAAACATGGCAGCATGCAGGCAGCATGATGCTGGAAGAGATGGAAGTTCTACATCTTGATCTGAAGGAAGCCAGTCGGGAGGAGACTCTCTCTTCTGTAGGCATCAAGGAGGACACACTGGGTGGAGCTTGAGCACTAGGAGCCCCCAAGGCCCCGCCTATACAATGACACACTTCCTCTAACGAGGCCACACCCATTTCAACAGGGCCACACCTCCTACTAGTGCCACTTCCTATGGGCCAAGCATATTCAAACCACCACACTGACCTTCCAGGGGAATTCTCACTCCTTCCATCCCACCTCTGTCTCCTTGTTGGCTATCTGCTGACCCTGGTGTCCTACACTGGTGACTCCAAGCTAGGATACCTGAGTTCAGATCCCAACAGAACGGCCTACCAACATGTGGTCTACTCATATAATTAAACACTGTTCATGTAGAGGATGAAATGGATGCTATAACATAATGGAACCCCAACAACGTGTCAGAGAGGAAGCCAGACATAAAGCCACAGACTGTATGACTGGTGTGGTAGTTGTCAACAGGATCGGGAAGCGCCAAGGAGGCACACTTCAGAGCATTATGTGAAGAGATTATCTAGACAGGGTTAATTGTGGTAGGAAAGCCCACCCTAGCTGTGAGCAGCACTATGCCTTGGGCTGTGGTCCTGAATTGGGTACAAGGGAGAAAGTGAGCTGAGCACGGCATCCATCTCCCTCTGCTCCCTGACAGTGGACACAGAGTGAGAGCTGCCTCATGCTCCTGCTGCCGCACCTCCACTGTGGTGGACTGTATCTCTTTCAACTATAAGCTGAAGTAAACCCTTTTCCTTTCATTTGCGTCTTTTAAAAAAACATCCTTGTTCAATGTATATGTTCCTGTGTACCACATGCTCACAAGTGCCCTTGGCAGCCCGAAGAGAGCATAGGATCCCCTGAAGTTGAAGTTACAGGTTGTTCTGGGACACCATGTGAATGCTGAGGAGTGAATCTGGGTCCTCTGCAGAAGCAGTGAGCTCTCTCCACTGAGCGTCTCTTCAGCCCTGTAACTTTCTTCTTGTCAGGCGTTTTTGCCTCAGCAACAAGGAAAGTAATGGAGAGAAAGCCTTTTATATGCAATGTCTAGAATCTGAAAATGAATAGAGAAATGGGAAACAGATTGGTTGTAGATGGCGGAGGGTGCTTGCTTAGCATGTACCAAGTTGTGGGTTGGGAACGCAGCACTGCAAATGGGCGTTTTAAAAGTAGATGAGTGCTCAGCGGGGTCAGTGAAGAGAGCTGTGCAGGGAGGATCCCTTAAGGGGAGGTAGCTGGAGGTAAAGGTGATGCCTGTATGACACTGAGAATGGCCTGAATGCCATTGAATTGTCTGCTTCAAAATGGTGACTTGGGGGCTACTGAGATGGCTCACCAGGTCAAGGCATATGTCCCTGTGCCTGATAACCTAAGTCAGATCTGTGGGACCCACATGAAAGAACTCTTTCAAATTGTTCTCTGACTTCTACCCATGCACCAGGGCATGGGTACTTCTAACCACATGGATATGTACTTACAGACAGAGTGAGTACATAAACGTATTTTAAAATAAAGTAATAATTTAGAAGAAGTCTTGAAAAATAGTTTAGAGGACGTGAGTTCATTCCCCAGAACTCATTTTTTTTAAAAAGGCGTGGTGTTATACTTGTAGTTCAAGAAGTGGGAAGTAGAGATAAGAACATCTCTGGGACTCCCTGGCCAGCCAGCCTAGCCTACTTGGTGAGTTCCAGGCAAATGATAGGCCTTGTCTCAAACGAATGGCAGATGAATGGCATTCCTAAAGAAATGAATGGCATTCCTAAGGAAAAACACTCATGGTTGGCCCCTAGTCTTCACATGCATGTGTACATACCTGTGAGAGAAGCCACCACAATTTCAGGAAGCCACCACCAGTACAGGAAGCCATTACCAGTATAGGAAGTCACCAGTGCAAGAAGTCATTGCCAGTGAAGGAAGCCATCAGCAGTGCAGGAAATCATCACCAGTGCAGGAAGTCATCATCAGTACAGGAAGTCATCACCAGTACAGGAAGCCAGCACCAGTGCAGGAAGTCATCACCAGTGCAGAAATTCACCAGTACAGGAAGTCATCACTAATACAGGAAGCCATTACCAGTATAGGAAGTCACAAGTGCAGGAAGTCATTGCCAGTGCAGGAAGTCATCACCAGTGCAGGAAGTCATCATCAGTACAGGAAGTCATCACCAGTACAGGAAGCCATTACCAGTATAGAAAGTCACCAGTGCAGGAAGTCATTGCCAGTGCAGGAAGCCATCAGCAGTGCAGGAAGTCATCACCAGTGCAGGAAGTCATCATCAGTACAGGAAGTCATCACCAGTACAGGAAGCCAGCACCAGTGCAGGATTTCACCAGTACAGGAAGTCATCACCAGTGCAGGAATTCACCAGTACAGGAAGTCATCACTAGTACAGGAAGCCAGCACCAGTGCAGGAAGTCACCAGTGCAGGAAGCCATCACCAGTACAGGGTATCACCAGTGCAGGAAGCCATCCCTTACCCAGAAAGCTCATCATCTCTGTAGCTACCTCGATCTGTATGGAAGCCTCGTGAGCTTCTGTGGAACCCTGTTGACTCTGCAGGATTCCCAATTCCTCCACAGAAAGCTTCTCACCTCTGCACGACCCTCTAGGTTATGCATGAACACATTACCTCTGTGGGAACTGCTTTTCTATGTAGAGACCTTCATCACTACTTCATTTTTTGTACCATGAAATGTACAAGGTGTTGACACTGTTGGTGCATTTGTGTCTGTGTTCCTGTTCAGGTTGATGATCATGCATGTGAAGGTTAAAGGTCAACCTTGGATGTCTTCCTCAGTCATTATTTACCTGAGTCTGGGTCTCACAATAAACAGTTCTAGGCTGACTGTTCAGAAAGCCTTGCAGTTCCTCCTGTCTCTACCTGTCCAACGCTGCACCCGCAAGTGTACCCCCACAGCATCTGGCTTTCAAGTGGATTCTGGTAAACAAACTCAGGATCTCATACTTGTGTGGCAAACGCCTTTTCAATTGAGCCATTCTGATATTGGTTGTTGTTGTTGTTATTGGTGTTGTTGTTTCAAGAAAAGTTCTTTCGGAATAGCCACACTATCCTAGAACTCCCTCTGTAGACCAGGCTGGCCTTGAAATCACAGAGATCTGCCTGCCTCTGCCTCCTGAATGCTGGGACTAAAGGCGAGTGCCACCAGTGCCCGGCTGATACTGGCAATTTTTAACCTCCATATTTGCACCCTTTTGACTACCCTTCTGGCTGTTCTTCAGCATGGCGATGCCCTGTCCTGTGTATTGAGAAGTGAGGACAGTAGCCAGAGCCTGCTAGAGTCTCTATTTGAGAAAAAGAGCAGGATGAGGAGTGATGCTTAAGAATTAGTGGTGGAGACCAGAAAGTGAAGTGAGTAGCTCCCATAAGGAGCTGGGCCTTGAGGAGAGATGTGAACAGTGGTTCACAGGACAGCCCTCTGTGTGAGGAGACCTTTTCTAAGAAATGGTCAGCAAAGATGCTCCTTACAGTTCAGTGTTTGGGACATGGGTTTTCCATGTCTACAATTTTGCATGTTGCAGGCTGAGCGTCTCTCTTAAAATTGGCCAGGATGTAGTTCAGGTAACAGGGTGCTTGCTTAGTGTACACCAACCCCTGGGTTCAATCCTTAGCACCACGTGAACTAGATAAGGTGGCCTATAGATGTAATCCCAGCCCAGGGGAGGTGGAGTCAGGAGGATCAGGAATTCAAGGTCATCCTTGGCTCCGTATAGATATGTAGGATATCCTGGGATACATATCTCAAAAGGAAGAAGGAGGAGGAGGAGGAGAGGGAGAAGAAGGAGAAGAAGAAGGAGAGAGAGAGGAGAGGAAGAGGAAGAAAAAGAAGAGGAGGAGGGAGAAGAGGAGATTGAGAACAATAAGAAAAAGAACAAGAACAAGAAGAGAAAGAAAGATAAAAAGAAATGAGAAGGAGGTAAAAACTAGAAAAAAGAAAAATGCATACAGGTTTCTTTGTGTTGCTATAAGGTCTAAGGCAGGGGAAAGAGGAAATGAGACAGATGGGACATGTGGGGGTCACATCAGAAAATCTTAGGACCAGAAAGTCTGCTCAGAAGTTAAGCTCATGTGGAGGACCTGGGTTTGCTTATCAGCACTCACAGTGGGTAGTTCACAAGCACCTGTGACTCTAGCTTCAAGGAAATTCAATGCCTTTAGCCTCTGCACGGGTGTTCGGACACACACACACACACACACACACACACACACACACACTTTTAAATCAAATAAATATTCAAAAAAAAAGAAAGAAAAGAAAAAGTTTGGGCTTTTATCTTGGACAAAGCCCACCATAGAGTTGCTCTTTCTATGGAACTGAACTCCTAGCGATGCTGGCCTATGCATGCCTGTATGCATTTGGAAAGACTTCAGAGATTTCTCGGTACTACAGAAGCCTTACTGATCTGGGCACACTCTTCCCCATGTTCTTCATGGTGTGTCCCTCTAGTGCAGCCTTTCTCTTTCCATCCATCCTATTTGCAGCCCACACAGCGCATGAATGTGCAACAGAAAATCATGGTCTATCAAGCTATTTCTTCATCCATGAAAGGGTCAAGGTGGTCATCTGGGTGGACAGGAGACAAACAGCCGCTGTGCTCCTTGGACTCATTCTCTATGGTGGTCAAGTCCAGAGGCTTAACATCAGAAACAAAATGCCAAGGGATGAAGAAATAAAAGAATAAGAAATGCACGTTATAAATGTGCTCTCTGTCCCTTTATTTTTACAATAGCCACGACATAGACATCTCTTTTTATCCCCCCATTTTAAAAACTGATATGGAAACAGCCTAGAGGGGAGCATGATTTGTTCCTAGTCGGAGAGTTGGGAAGCAGCAGCTCTGAAGCTTGAGTATAGGCTCTCCAACACCAAGTCCCAAACAGCTAGGAAGGCTCCTTGCCAATCTTGGTGAAGAAACGTAAGGAAACACTGTCACGATATTATCTTGGAGCCGGGCATACAGCCCAGTTGGTAGAGTGCTTGCCTGAGATGCGTGAAGTCCTGGGTTTGGCCCCTGGCACTGCATAAAGCTGAGCTTGACAGTCACCAGTATTCCTAGCACTTAGTAGATAGAGACAGAAAAGCATACATTTAAAGTCATTCTTGGCTCCGTACGGAAGGTACAGGAAGCTGGAGCCACGAGGGGTACTGCCTCAAAAGAGTTTTTAAATAATCATTTTTTTTTAAAATGTTAAGTTGGGGCAAGTGAGATATGGGTCAGTAGGTAAGGGTGCTTGCTGCCGAACCTGAGGATCTGAGTTCAATCCGAGGAACCCGAATGGTGGAAGATGAAAACCAACTCTTGGAAATTGTTCCTGACTTGCACACAAACACAACACACACACACACACACACACACACACACACACACACATGCACACGCACACGCACACGCACGCATGCACACACGCATACGCACACACACATGCACACACGCACACAGTAAATAAATACATACAATAAAAAGGATTTTTTAAGATAATAAGACTAGAATCCTCCCACTTTTGAGGTAGAGGCAGGAAGATTGGGAGTTCAAGGCCAGTCTTCGCTACATAATGACTATGAGGATAACCTGGCTTATCTTGTCTCCAAAAACCAAAAAAGAAACAAACAACAGAAAACCTACAGTGAAGACCCAGATGGTTGTCTTAGTTGGGGTTTTTATCACTGTGATAAAGCAACAGGACCAAAAAATTAAATTAGAGAGGAAAGGGTTTATTTTGCTTACACTTCCATATTGTAGTTCATCATCGAAGGACGTCAGGACAGAAACTCAGGGCAAGTCCCTGGAGCAGAAGCCATGGAGAACTGTTGATTACTGGCTTGTTCAGTCTGCTTTTAATACCATCCAGGACCACAGGTCCAGAGGTGACACCAACCTCAGTGGTCTGGGCCCTCACACATCAATCATTAATCAAGAAAATGTCCCCACGGGCTTGTTCAAGGCTAATCTAACGGGGGTATTAATCAACTGAGGGTCTCTTTTCTCACATGATTCTAACTTGTGTCAAGTTGACAAGACTAAGCAGGACAATCAGGCTATACAGATGACACCCCTCTCAGCAGAGAGGCACATTTGTGCCCACCCCTCAACCTTATAGTCCAGTCTTCTTATTCAAGTAAGTAAACAACTCTCAGCCCTGTAGAGAGGCAAAGAACCACACAGAATCAGATGGCACGCTCACAGGATTGTCCCTGGAGTAGCTTCCAGTGTCCAGATGACATCCAGTGTGACCATCTCAAAGTATAAACAGGATTATGGGGGAAACATCTGTGCTCCGCAAAGCTGCTCTAATGCAGCACAAACAAGCTGTGCACACGCCCAAATGCTTAGTGACTTTTGCAAAGAAGATGTCTGGTAACCATCTGGGCTGGACATTGGTTATGAGAAGCCTAGGCATGCCTGAGACTGAGTCCTCTGGGTGTCAGGAAGACATATGCACACTCTTATAATGTCAGTGTGACTCGGCAAACATCCTGGGCTCGTTCTATCTTTCTATCTTTCTTTCTTCCTTTCTTTCCTTCTAAAGTTAGTGAGTTGGTTGTCATGACGCCTGCCTCCTGGGAGGATGTCTCAGGCTGTAGATCAACTCCAAATACACACCTCTGTTTTATTCAAAGGAAGGCCTTGGAACCCATACAGGGCTCTGAACTTCAAAGTTGGCCAGGATTTGATCCTCAAAGGAGAAGAAGCTGTCCCATCAAGATGTGCGCAGGCCTAACCATTTGGTTTTTCACATTTTTATATTTATATTTTTATTTTTTGTAATACAGAGAAAAAAAGTTTCATTGGGGGAGCTTAATTAGCGGCATATGAAAGAAGTCTCAGCACATATGGCTTTGAAGTTTGGCTAAGATTGAAGGCTGACTTGCTACCTTATTGTTACTCTACATTTGAAAGCCATAGAAAGCCCCTTGGTGGGTCCCTTTCTTGAGGACACCAAAGCTGTGGTGTGTTTTGGAAAGCAAAACCTAACAGTGGATGTCTCCTGATCAGAGGCACCACACGAGCTACACAGCTGCACAAACATTTCGGCCATATATTGACATTAAAGGATGACTATAGTGGACTCCATAATGGCTTTCTTTTCTTCTTCTCCTCATTCTTCATATTTACATCTCTGCAAAGAAACAGCACTCATCTTTGTTTGAGAAACAGACTTTGATGCTTAGAGAGTAATTCACTCCTCTCACTCCGAGTTCGTTCTTGTCCTTCGGCAACTGTGTCCTGCCTGCAACTGAACCAATATTTGAAAGCGATGTTTGCCCGTGTTTATGCTCCCATGATCCAGAGTGGGTTCGGAGTGCTCAGGCAGATGCGGTTTGTGAGAAGACCTGTTCTCCGAGAGCCAAGGGAAACGTGTTTTGAAACCCTTGCTGACATTGGCTTTGAATCTTGTGTATCGTGTGTGTGTGTGTGTGTGTGTGTGTGTGTGTGTGTGTGTGTGTGTGTGTGTAGAGAGAGAGAGAGGATGTATGGGCACACATGTACAAATGCACATGGGGGACAGAGGGCCACCTCGCTTGTCATTGTCACGTGCCATTCACCTTGTCTTTTGAGACAGAGGTCTCTCTCTTACAGGGTTGGAAGTTGCCGTATTAGGCTAGGCTATCTGGCTAGTGAACCCCAGAGATTAGTGTCTCCTCATTGTACTTGCACTACCATGCCAAGATCTTCTCCAGTGCACTGTGTAGACCCAGCTCAGGTCATCATGCTTGCAAGGTAAGCACGTCACAAGCTGATGCATCTTCCCAGCCTTCGTCCTGTCCCTTCATCACCTCTTTTTCCTTCCTGACGTTGCGGTTTACGCCTCCATAATAGCGCCGCTGGGAACTTGTACGCTCTTGCAGGTAACCCAAGGTTGAAGTGTGTCTGGTAACCAGCCAACCACCAATTGGTAAACAGCAAGAGCTGCTACAATATATCTGGAATTAATCAATCCTGAATGAGCTTTCTGAGCTGGACAGAATGCTGCACACCTCTAAAACACTGGCTATGTCTGTGTTCTCAGCCAACCAGGAGACTGAGGCAGTGGAATTAAAAGTTCAACTTCTACTTGGGCACCGGAGTAAGTTTAAGGTTAGCTTGTGCAATTTAGTGATACTATTTCTCAAAATCAATAGTAAAAAGAAGGCTGTGGGTGGAGTTCAATGTTGAGCACCTGCCTAGAATCCCTCAGTGAGGGACTGGGTGTGGCTCAGTGGTAGAGCCCCTGCCTAGAATCCCCCAGTGAGGGGCTGGGGTGTGGCTCAGTGGTAGAGGCCCTGCCTAGAATACCCCAGTGAGGGGCTGGGAGTGTGGCTCAGTGGTAAAGCCCCTGCCTAGGATCCTCCAGTGAGGGGCTGGGGTGTGGCTCAGTGGTAGAGCACCTGCCTAGAATACCCCAGTGAGGGGCTGGAGGCGTGGCTTAATACATGAGTCCCTGGGTTTCATCCTTAGAACCCATAAAATCAGGTTAGTAGAGACACACAAGCCTCAATCCCAGCCACATCGAAGAGGGAAGCAGAAGCATCAAGACTCATCAAGCTCATCCTCAGCCTCAGTCAGGTCTCACCTGGGCTACCCTAGACCCTGTCTCGAAAATCAAAACCAAAGCCAAAACCAACCTCCAGTGACACCAACAACAGTAACAAAAGAAAAATTATACCCCTTTCCTTTATGGGTTCTTGGGGATGGCTCAGAGGGTAAAAGTGGTTGCTATCAAGTATGACATCGGGGGAGTTCAATTCCCAGGACGCTTGGATAGAACAAGAGACCTGGCTCCTCCAGGTTGTCCTCTGATCATCACACAGGAGCTGGAGCACATCACACATATACCCACATATACCGCCCTTCCTCATCACACATATCTGCACAATGAATAAATACATGGACTTTTTAAACTTTTAAAAATTAAAAAGAAGACACACACACACACACACACACACACACACACACACCCCGAAACTGCCCAAATGGGGATTTGGATAGCGTCTAACATCAGAGCAGAGTGGAGACTGTTACATTCGATCCAGTGGAAAACACAGCATCTGCAATAAATGATGGTTTGGGTCGGGGGACTTTATGGATGGACTTTTTATGTTGTTGACATTCAAGCATCTGCCATGTCCACCAAATGGTTTAGACCAGGTATCTTTTCTAAGCCCTAATAGTTTCTTCTACTTTATAAATGATCAATAAGAAGCATATCTGTACTCTCAGGGGCTAACCCTTTAAATGCCTCCTGAATGCTGGCTTCCAGAGGCTTCTGCCTTCTTTGTAGATGAGCCGTCTCACAAAACACTAAAGCTTTTCTTCCCACAGAGCCTCAGCCTGCTCGGCTGTTCAGTGCCAGGTTGTGACAGGGCTGTCTTCGAGACCACACCAGCCGCTGCTGCATATCCTATGTATATTTTATCCTGAGCGATGCCTCTCCACACAGCACACATCTGGAGTTCATCTTTCCTGTTGTGATACCCTGTTTCCTTAAAGGAGCCACCCATAATGAAGCCACATGGTCCGTTTAGAAACAGAGACTCGGGGAGATGCTCTGCGAGCAACATCAGTGCCAGGATTCCATCGCCAGGACCCATCAAAAAGGAGCAGTTCCTGTCATTCCAGGGCAGGGGAGCAGAGCCAGGAGGATCCCTGGAGCTTTGTAGCCAGTTAGTCTAGCAGAATCAAGGAGCTCAGTGAGACATTGTATCTCCAAAATAAGAAGGAGAGCATTTGAGGTAGATACCTGGCATTGACCTCTGGTTTCTACAGGCACATATATACACACATGCACTGGCACTACACACACACACACACACACACACACACACACACACACACAGAGAGAGAGAGAGAGAGAGAGAGAGAGAGAGAGAGAGAGAGAGAGAGAGAATCATGTGCACATGCTCAGGTAGAGGCCAGAGGTCAACTTTAGGTAGTATCTTAGTCAGGACTCTAGCTGTGAAGAGACACCACGATCAAAGCAACTCTTCTGGGAGAAAGCATTTATTTAGAGGCTGGCTTACAGGCTCAGAGGCTCACTCCATCGTCATCATGACGGAGCATGGCGGCATGCAGGAGGCCATGGTGCTGGAGAAGGAGCTGAGAGGTACAGGCAGCGTGAGACCGTGTGAGATTCTCTGAGCCTGGTGTGGGCCTTTAAAACCTCAAAGCCCACCCTCAGTGATACACTTCCGCCAACAAGGCCACACCTCCGAGTCCTTCAAATCTTCTTTCAACTAATGCCAGTCTCTGATAACTAAGCATTAAAATATGTGAGTCTAGGAGGCTTATTCTTATCCAAACCACCACAGACAGGCTCTCCACTAACCAGGAGCTCACTGTACCAGCTCGGCTGGCTACCCAGCAAATCCCAGGGATCCATCCACATCCAACTGCTGACAATGGGATTACAAATATGTACCACCATGCCCAGCTTTGTTCTGTATGTATATACTGTATGCATACATGTATGTGAGCATGTGTGTATTCATATGCACACAAGTGTGTCTGTGTTTGTATGTCTATGAATCTCTATGTGTGTGTCTGTCTGTGTGTCTATGTGTGTGTCTGTGTACTTGTGTATGTGTCTGTGTATTTGTGTGTGTCTCTGTGTGTCTATGTATGTATGTCTGTGTATTTATGTCTGTATATTTGTGTGTGTGTCTATGTGTATATGTCTGTGTATTTGTGTCTGTATATAGTGTCTGTGCATATTTGTGTGTATGTCTGTGTATTTAAGTGTGTGTGTGTGTGTGTGTGTGTGTGTGTGTGTGTGCATGCACATACACATGTAGTGGCCCAAAGCTGACTTCAGGGGCCTTTCATGGTCACTTTCTATGTTGTTAGCTGAAGCAGGATTCCTCACTGAATGCAGAGCCTAGGGAGTCCTGCTAATCCTGTGAGTCAGCTTGCTTCTGGCTTCCCTGGCTTCTGATGAGATTCTAGCTGACCATAACATCTGCCCAGTTTTTCTGCGGTGTCTTGGGATCCAAACTCTGGTCCTCATACTTGCAGAGCAAGCACTTGTGGGGATCCAATCCACTGAACCACTTTCTCTGTTTCCCCAAATCCAGTGCATAAAGCAGGTTCTGTTTATAAAACTCCAGCTCTCGTCCCTGCATGGCGAGCCCTTCATTGACGGAGCCACTGCTTCAAACCTCCCTCCCCGTTTTCAGAACTTGGATGAGTGCATTTATTTCCACAAGGAGCCTTTGGTTTCTGCACTAGGCACAGGGCAAGCCGTGGTCCCATTCAGGAAGGTGTTGCTTCCTCCAATGAGGGATCCATGCATCCATTCACATCTATTCACTGAGTGCTTACTGCACTGTTTTAAGAGAGGCAACACAGTGGGCAAACCATACAAAACTCATTCATAAACACAGTGGGCAAACCACACAAAACTCATTCATCAGTAGAGACAAGTCCCTTGCAAGCAACTGCAGCATATCTCCAATTATGGAATATCACAACGAGGCAAAATTCTTTAAAATGCCTTTCCTATCGCTAGATCTCTGAAGTCTTAACCACTTGAGAGGCTGAGGCAGGAGAATCCCTTGAGTTCAGGAGTTTGGGTCCAACATAGGCAATACAGGTAACACTGTCAGAGAGAGAGAGACAGAGAGACAGAGACAGAGACAGAGACAGAGAGACAGAGATGTAGATAGAGGAGACTTATCTAGAATTTTATATATATATATATATATATATATATATATATGAACTATCATTCAGCCACAAAAACAAAAACAGTCATTTTCTGATAAACAATAAAGATTTATTATTAACAAACATGGAAAAATTGAACACAGAAGAAATATATAAAAAATAAGAAATAAGGAATAGCACAAAATTTCATAAAATACAGTGTAATGAACATGAACATTTATTTTCATGGCCTCCACCGTATAATTCAGGCTGATTTTAAACTTGCAGTGTTCCTGCCTCAGTCTCTCAGGTCCTCAGTCTGTCGGGTACTGGGACCACAGATGTGAGACAACATTCCCGACCAAAATCTTTTAAAAATTGTGTTCAATAGTGATGATTGATAATAATGATGATGATGATGATGATGATGACGATGATGATGATGACGACGACGAAGACAACTCTGGGTTTTGAGCAGAAGCCTAAAATTAAGGAAAACGGTGAAGATATGCTTAAAAAGGATATTTTAAATTTATTTTTATTTTCTTAATTAATTTTATGTGTCTACATGTTTTACGTATGTGTATGCCTAAGCACTACATACACGCCTAGTTCTTGAAGAGACCAGAAGAAAACATTAGTCCCCTAAAATTCGATTTACAAATGCTGGGAAGCAAACTTAGGTTTTTGGGGAAGGCAGCCTATACTCTTAACAGCAGAGCCACCTCTCTAGCCCCAAGAAGGAAATGTTTTTCTTTTCCTTTTCTAGATATTTTCTTTATTTACATTCTAAATGTTATCCCCTTTCCACATTCACCCCCCCCAAAAAAAAAACCCTTATTCCATCTCCCCTTCCCTACTAACCCACCCACTCCCACTTCCCTGTCCTGGCATTCCCCTACCCTGGGACAATGAGCCTTCACAGGTCCAAGGGCCTCTCCTCTCATTGATGTTCAACTAGGTCATCCTCTGCTACATATGTGGCTGGAGCTGTGGGTTCCTCCATGTGTATGTACTATTTGGTTGGCGGTTTGGTCCCTGGGAGTTCTGGGGTTACTAGTTGGTTCATATTGTTGTTCCTCCTATGGGGCTGAAAACCCCTTCAGCTCCTTGGGTCCTTTCTCTAGCTCCTCCATTGGGGACCCTGTGCTCAGTTCAGTGGGTGACTGAGAGCATCCCCCTCTGTATTTGTATTGCATGTTATGAGCTGAAGCGTTCCTACTGTACACACAAAACGTTCTGCCTTTGTAGAATCGTCATTGTTTTGTTTTGAAAAACAAAGATGATATTCCCCAACCATCGTTCTACAGTGTGGTTAGTATGTCTGGGGTTAGGGGAATGGCTCCATGGATACAGTGCTCACTACACAAGTGTGAGGAATGGCGTTCAGGTCCCGTAGACCCACCTAAAAGTGGGATGGGCATGCCAGCTCACGTGTACCCCTTTTATTATTACCAGTAAATGTTTGGATTGATTTGCATATTTATCTCATACAAATTTTATCTTAGTTTCCTTTCCCATTGTTGTGATAAACCACTCCGACAAAAGCAACTTAAGGATAGGAGTTTCTTCTTGCTCCCTGTTCAAGAGCACGATTCCTTGTGGTGCGGAAGTCAGGATGGCAGGAGCTTGAAGCAGCCGCTCACATCCCAGCCACAGTCAGGGAACAGAGAGCAATAGATGCGAGCTGCTGCTTAGTTCCCTGTCTCCACCCGCACAGTCGGGATCGCAGCCAGGGAATGGTGCCGCCCACGGTAGACAGGCCTTCCTGCCTGAACTAAAACAGTCAGGATAATCTCCCACCGGCGTGCTCGGAGTTTCGACCTGTCAAGTTGACACTTAATACTAACTACCTCGCCTATCTCACATACAAAGGTTTAAAAAGCCTCAGGTGACAAGGGATATCAAGTGGACAGAATCTAAGAAGCACTGCTCTAAGCCAACACCGCATCCATCCATTCAACCGAGTTCCACACGGTGGAAGATGAATGAAACAGGGCTTCACAGGCCCATGTGGGAAAGCCTCCAAAGGAAATCTCCCCCACCCCCACCCCCTGAAAAGCAACACTGATTCAAACTATAAGATACTTTTTATGTACAGTTTAAAAGCCAACAAAGCGTCACAGGTCCTCTTTCATGGCTACAGAAAGCACATCTACAGGAAAGGTCTGAAAAGGGATGAGACGGAAGGAAGGTAAGCCTGGATGGTGCCGGCCCCTGGAGAGGGAGGCAGGCAGTGAGGTCAGCAGCAGATCCCTCCCTCAGAGGATTCAGTTCTGCTGATGAGGATGAGTCCTGCTCTTTCTGCACGTCTGTAGGGTGGGCATTTCTGGGTGGGGGGAGATTGAGATCATATCAAATGCCCGCTTGTGGGTCGAGGGACATAGAAACGTACCCGCCCTGCAAGCACGAAGATCTGAGTTCAGATTCCCAGCACGCACATTAAATAGCCAGGTGTAGTGACAACTGGGAGAGGGGGTACAAAGACTGGTTGGTACCAGAACTTGTCAGTGTAGCCGGTCAGTGAGCTCTGGGTTCAGTTAAGAGGCCCTGTCTCAAAAAGTATGGTGTTAAGATTCTGTAGAGATGGCTCTCTGTGGGTCAGAATGCTTGCTTGCTATGTAGTCATAAGGACCTTGGTTCTAACTCTCAGTTGCGTGCAGTTGTATGAAGCTGGAAACCCCAGCACTGCACAGGGCAGGGAGGAGTTGATTGTTAGGACTTATTGTCTACCAGACTCATTCCAGGTTGTGGGTCAGAGCCTGTCTCAGATAGTAATGCAGAGAGTGATACAGCAGGTGCCTACCATTTGGATCTGGCCCCCAAATGCTCGTGTACATGTGTGCACATGCACATACACACTCACACACACATTCAACATAAACATACACACACACATACATATAACAAAATAAATAGATAAGGTAGAAAGCAATGGACATTGACCTTTGGCTTTCACAGGCACGTGCATACCCACGTACACAAACCCACACATGTATGGCACACCTGTGAGTGGCAGTACACACCTGTAATCCTAGCATGGAGAAGGCCGAAGCAGGAGCATCACGAGTTCTCAAACTCAGCTACCTAGAACCACTCTGCCTCATAAACAAGGTACAACCTATGTGTAGTTAATTTCCACAGGGATGTTCTAACTTGATTTTTTTTAAAAGACAGGGTCTAACGTATTACAGGTTGTCCTCAAACTTTTGATGTAGTGGAGGATGACCTTGAACTCTTGGTTTTTCTGCCTCTGCCTGCATTCCTGGGAATATAGGCTTCTGCCACCACATGTGATATTATGTGGTACAGGTGATCCAACTCAGGGCTTCGAGCATGCTAGGCCAGCTGAGGTACATGGCCAACCAAGTTGACGAATATTTACAAACCAAATACATCCAGAAGACAGTATAGAATCCAGAAGATTCTTCGTGATGATGCTCCAGCAAAGGAAACTAGTGTTGTGACAGCCACTATCCTTGACTGTGTTCAGTGTTTTGAGTGTGTCACACAGATTTTCTGTTGTGTTTTCTTCGTGGTGCTGGCCTTTGTTTCCTCAACACAATGTCTGGGAGAATCATCTAGAGGAAGATGATTTAGATAGCCCATTTATTAGAGACAAGGTCCCATTCTATAGGCCAGGCCGGCCTGGAGCTCAATACTTGGCTCAGGCTGGGCTTGATCTTACTGCAAACCCCTCGCCTCAGCTCCCTGCTAAGTCACAGGTGTGAGCCACCGCTCCTTCCAGAAAAGCAGTCTTCAGTGTTGAGTCCATCGGAGGAGTGAAGCCTTTAGAAAAATCTCATTCCCTGTCCCCACCCCCTGCAAAGAAGTCAGGAGGGAGACCCAAAGTTGGGGCTGCCCTCTGTGACCACAACTGTTTAGGGAGCAGGTGTCCCACTGACAGCTGTAGGTGAATTGGATGACTTCGCCAAATTCCCTTCCGGTCCTGAGTTTCCCCAACACCTCCCCTCCCTCATGGTTGCTTTAAATAAAGTAACAAACCAAGTGTCAGGGGCTTCCGGGGAGGCTCAGAGGAAGATTCCCAACTCAGCTCGAAGACAGCTCACTGGAGGTGTTAAAATAATTAAAACAGAGGAGGGAGAGCAGGTGTTATTTTTAGACACTTGTCCAAGGTTTGCCTCTTTCACAGCTTTTTGTCCGCATCCCTCGTTTCACGGCAGAGTCTCACTACCCCCCATTAAACAGGCAAACATAGCACTCCAATGTTGTGACAGTTATTTTATAATGCCCTTAGCTGACCCCATTTTATAAAGAAGATGTAGAGCTGGACACAGTGGTGAGTATCTGTAATCGAAGCCCTGGGGAAAATAGAGGCAGGAGGTTTGCTGTGAGTTTGAGACCAGACTGAACTTCAGAATTAAGTTGCAAGGCAGGCTGGGCTATAAATTGAGATGGAGTCTCAAACACACAAAACAAAAACAAAAACAAAAACAGTGTGTGTGTGTGTGTGTGTGTGTGTGTGTGTGTGTGTGTGTATGTAAAGAAATTTATGCTGAGATATTTTTCAATAGATTTTTTTTTTTTTTAAATCAAGGGTCTCATGTAGCTCAGGCTAGCTTTGAACTCACTATGTGGACAATAATGACTTCAAAACTTCTACATCCTCCTTTCGTGACCTTCCCAGCATTGCAGTTACAGATGTACGCCAACATGCCCAGTTTTATGCACTTCTGGGGTTCAAACCCAGGGCTCTGAGCATGCTAGAAAAGCATACCACCTGTTGAGCGGCATTCCTCGCTGCAAGAGTACATTTTAAAGAGAAGTTCTAGGTTCACAGAACAATTGGGCAAAGGACACAGAGAGTTTGTATCCCTTGGTACTGCTTCCCCATGTCAAGATTCCCCACCAGTGATACATGTGTTTCACCTGCTAAGCCTGTGTGCACACATCACTGCAGGACTGTCCTGCATGGTCCAGTGCACAGGCTAGGGCTCACCCTCACTGTGTGTTCTGCTCTATGGTTTGGACAAATGTGTAACTCGCAAGGTGGTCTCCATGACAGCATCATACAGAGTAGTTTCACTGCATTAAAAACCCTCTGTGCAGGCTGGAGAGATGGCTTCATGGTTAAGAGCTCATTTTGCTTCTGCAAAAAAGCTGGGTTCAGTTCTCAGCACCCAGGTCAGGCAGTTCACACAGCCTGCAATTCCAGCTCCAAGGAGATCCAAATTTTTTAGCCTTCAAAGGCACCTCCACTCATATGCACTGACGCGTACACCGATGAACACACATATACATACTTTAAAATAATATAAAAAATCTGCTGCACGCTCAGCAGATAAAACGCTTGCTGTGCATATGTGAGGAACAGACTTCAGGTTCCCAGCACCCACAAAAGAGTCTCTGATGGTCTACCTGTAATCTCATCACCCAGGAGGCAGAGATAGGATCCCTGGTGGGGGAGGCAAGCTGGCAGGTTAGACCACCCAAATCTCAAGTTCCAGATGCAAGTGACAGTCCTGGCCTCCATATAAAGGGTGGAGAATGAACAAGGAACACAGTTAACATCAACCTCTGTCTTCCACATGTTCCCCCCCCCCCCCCGCACACAAGCATGTGCACATGCATACATGTACACACACACACACACACACACACACACACATGCACACACTGTGCACCTCATTTGGTAACATCTAGTCACTTATGTTTTCTTTTCAAAAATGTAGATACACAGAGAAACATGAACAACAACAACAACAGCAACAAAAACGGTCATTCAAGGACCAAGCAGAAGAATGGCTTTAGAAGGAACCAGACCTGTTGGCTCTTTGATCTTGATTCCTCAGTCTTCCAAATGTGAGAAAAAAAATCAATGCCTGCTGTTTAAGCCCTCCCACTCCTCTCAAAGTTAAGTTACTGTTATAGAGTCACAGTATTGGTGTTTGGAGGTATTTTGTTGTTTTGAGACAAGGTCTCATTATGTAGCCTTGACTGGCCTTGAACTTGCTGTGTAGACCATGCTGGCTACAGATCCACAGAGATATGTCTAAGCCTCCGAAACGTTGGAATAAAGGCACGTGCGACCACTCCATTGGATGTTGGGATGTCATGCTATCCCACCCTTGAGCACAAGTTTATGTCTTTGAGGTCTTGGTCTACAGTGGTGCTGTTGGAGAGGTTGTTGAGCCTTTAGAACTCTTGAGGGGCACGACATGTTCCAGTTTCTCCCGCAGATGAGGTGAGGGGTCCCAGCATTGTGCTCCTGCTGCCACCCGCCCGCTTTCCCATGATGGACGTCTATCCCCTCAAACCATGAGTCCAAATAAACAAGTTCCCTTCTCAAGTTGCTCATGCCAGATATGTTGTCATAGTAACAAGAACAACATATGGTTGCTGTTATGTGACTCTTCCTGGAGAGACATAAAGAAATGTCAATTTACCTCGGCTAGAGAGGACAAGGCCAGACCAAACAAAGGATTCTATCCAAGCCCACTTTGGTGTACAAGTGAGTTAGTTCACTGGACTTACTTCTGGGAACATGGACCATTCACAGGCAGCTACTCTACCAGGCAGTCCCCTGGGTAAGTTACTGTGGAAACACCAATCAAGAAAGCCCATCTGTAACCACTACTTTCCCCCTAAGATAGCAATGATTGGACTCCCAGGGAGGGGAGGGACCGAGAGGAGTAGTATTGTGGCCCCTCCCCTTGCTCCCTCCCAGCTCCCCGGGGGAACATTATTAGCTCCAATCTGGACTATTGAAATGGATGGAACATTAAAAGAAAAAAAAATCCGGATATGGTGTGTTCACTAGTAATAGCAGTACTTGGAAGGTACAGACAGTAGGATCCCTGGGGTACCAACCTAGATGGCTATGAACTCCAAAGGAAGAGAGGATGGTAGGAAGGAGGGAGGGAGGTGGGGGCTGGGGATATAGAGCACATGATTCCATAAGCAAAGTGCCTACTGTATAGGAATGAGAAGGTGAGTTCATATCCCCAGCACCCACAGAAAAGTCAGATGTGGTAGTTTATGTCTGAAACACCAGAGATGGAGAGACAGACATAGGCAGATCCTGGGGCTCTCTGGGTGGGCTGAAACTCCAGGTTTAGTGAGGGACCCTATCTCAAAAGAGTAAGTTGGGGAGCAATGGAGGAAGATGCCTGATATTGACATTGTCATCTGGATTCCATGCACTTGTGCACAGGTGAGCACACACACACATACACACACACACACACACACACACACACACACACACCATTCCTCCAACAAGAGAAGAAAGAAAAGAAGGAAGGAATAGAGGAAGGAAGAAGAAAAGGAAAGAAGAAAATCCAAACAAACATCAGTAGCCTTGTGTGTGTGTCACTGCAGTTGTTCTGTTGCAAGGTGCCAGTGGTCCGATCCCCAGGAAACAAAGATGCTACAGTCACAGAAGGATTTATGTCATAAAAGGTAGAAGCTGCAGACACGTTCTGATAGGGTCTCTCAGCCGGACCCAAAGGAAAGGTGTAGAATTCAGTTTCCTGCTGTGTGATGCTTCCTGTCTGTGTGTTCAATGGTGGACAGATCACACTCCATCTGTCCCCACCTGTGTGGGAGCAGCAAGTTGGATCACTGTCCCTACCCAGCCACACATGGTCCTGCTGGCTGCTCACAATTCTCTTGAGTCTTGGTGACATTAACAAACTGATTGCAGTCTGATCCCAGCTCTAAAGATAACAGTCTGGTGTGGAAGCATCCTTGCACAGGCTACCCTGAAGCTCAGCAGAGTCCCATTTGAAATCCAGCACCAGTCGCTTCTGGATGTTCCTGTCACCTCCTGTGCAGTGTCGGAGCGTTCCCTGGTGCTGGGAGGTTAATCAGTTCTGCATATTCTCTGTGGTTTTCCTGGAAAAACAGATCATGAAAGATGACCGTCTGAACTTGACAGCCAGAGACACTTGCCCACGCTTGAGACTTCGCTACCCTATTCTGCCAAGATGGTTTTTTTTTTTTCTTTGCACAATAAAGGAAAAGGCACTAATTATCCAAGGAATACAGAAGCTAGAAAGACGCTCTAGGGGGAAGAACACAATTAATAGTCCTATTTGTGTGTGCAGAACACAGATTTGCAGGACTGACCGCCCAGAAGCAGATGTGGTAGAGTTCATTCCCAATTCTGTTTGACCGGAACTGCTCTCAAGGGTAGCATTTAGTCACCCAGTGACTCCCCTTTTGCTTTAGAAGGAAGAAACGAAGGGAAGGGAGGAGGAGGGGGAGGGGTGCGGGCGGAGAGAGGAAGCAGCAGGGTACTGGTGAGATGCTAGCTGAATTATGGAGTGTCCATCCAGGAAAGGGGGAGCAGCTCGAGGGCTCAGCCAAGGAGAACACTAGAAAACAATAAATTATTTTGGCTGCGGAGAATAAGGGTCTGTTGGTTGGAAAGGCTCAGGATGGAGTGCCTGGGAAGGCAGGGAGGGAAGGCGTACAGTAGGGTTTTGATTTGAGGCCAGTCTTTTAAAGTTTTTAAAAGACAGCTGGCACTGTGGCTGTAGCTCCAGTCTTCTGTCTGCAGCTCCCCTGGGGCCCCACAATGCTGCCCCAGCTTACGTCGTTGCCACCTGGAGTTTGTGGGGGGAGGGGGAGGGGCACGGGGGGGGGATTCGGGCGGGGATTCGGGCGGGGGTGTTTCCTGTTCTAACTTGACCCTTTTGTATATTTATTAAATCTCAGATCTGTGAATGTGTGCGGGCTCAAGGGATTAGCACACCTCCAAATGTCAAGAGCACAAGAGAGAAAATTCACGTGTGTGCGCGCACACACCCCACAGACACATACACAGGCTCTCTCTCTCTCTCTCTCTCTCTCTCTCTCTCTCACACACACACACACGCACACGCACACGCACACGCACACGCACACGCACACGCACACGCACACGCACACGCACATGCACACGCGCACGCGCATACACACACACCAGTTCTCTCAACTCTCCCAATCACGCAGTCTTCTCTGTGGAGTTTTTGCTCAGCCGAAAACCTTGGACACCCAATCTTGTCGAAATCACTCCTAATTAATACCTTCCCGCTTCCCCACCGAAAGGGAAACAATTTACAATTAAGTCAAGCCGCCTCCGTGTAATCAATGTAACACCTTCTATGTGTGTTTTGAAACGTCCTCTCACATTTCATGATTCGTTTGTTTTACACGATGAGTAAACTGCAGACAATTATGGCGATAATATGGCTGAGGTGTTTGGTTTTTATCTCTTCGCAGTAAATTGTGGTTGTTCAAGCCTTCTCAGTAATGGTCTCCATCGCATGCTCTCAATTTCTCCCCATCAACTGGCAATAAATACGATTTTCTTAAAAAAAAAAAAAAAAGAATGTTAGCTTATAATAATTATATCACCTATTCAACTGGCAATATAATTAAATAATTTCTTGGTAGGCATGACTCAATTAAATTAATTACACTAACACAGATATTCTATGGTACATGCTTCGAAAATGTAATATTAACTCAGTTTTCTGTCATTTTTTTTTTCTCTGCAAAGGCAAAGAGTGCTGTCTGGATAATTAAGCAGGCAATTTTGCTTTTGAAAGATGCTATCGATGGATGCAAGGATTTGGGTTCAGGGTTTTTATTAGAAGAGAGTACAGGGCTGAGGGTATAACCCAGGTAATAGAGTGTGTCTTAGTCGTGGTTTCTATTCCTGCACAAACATGACCAAGAAGCAAGTTGGGGAGGAAAGGGTTTATTCAGCTTACACTCCCATGTTGCTGTTCATCACCAAAGGAAGTCAGGACTGGAACTCAAGCAGGTCAGGAAGCAGGAGCTGATGCAGAGGCCATGGGGGGGGGGGATGTTCCTTACTGGCTTCCTTCTGGCTTGCTCAGCCTGTTCTCTTATAGAGCCCAAGACTACAAGCCCAGGGATGGCCCCACCCACAAAGGGCCCTCCCCCCTCGATCACTAATTGAGAAAATGCCCCACAGCTGGATCTCATGGAGGCATTTCCCCAACTGAAGCTCCTTTCTCTGTGATAACTCCAGCTTGTGTCAAGTTGACAGAAAACCAGCCAATACTTGCTAGCATTCACAAAGCCCTGGGATCCATTCCCCGCCCCCCCCCCCCAGCAAGGCGGTAAACCAGAAATGGCTACGAATGCCTGTCATTCCAGTACTCAAGAGATGAAAGCTGGAGGATCAGGAGTTCAAGACCATCCACAGCTCTATCAGGAGTTTGATTCTGCCCTGGGCTACATGAGATCCTATCTCTAATGACAACAGCTTAAATCTCAAAAGGAGACAGGCTGGAGAGACCGCTTCATGATTAAGGGCATTGGCGGGTTTTCCAGAGGACTTGGACTTGATTCCCAACATCCACATAGTGGCTCACAAACCATCCATAACTCCAGTTCCAGGGTATCTAATGCTCTCTTCTGAATTTGTTAGGATCCTTCCACTTGATGCACATATTTACACTCAGATACACACACACACACACACACACACACACACACACACACTGTCCTGGCTAATTTTATGTCAACTTGACATACGCTCAAGCAGAGAGGATGGAACCTCAATTGAGACAATGCCTCGACAAGATGAGGTTGTAGGCGAGCCTCTGGGGCTTTCTTAATCAGTGACTGATGTGGGAGGGCCCAGTCCATTGGGAGCTGGTGACCCTGGGTTCCCTAAGAATGCAGGCTGAGCAAGCCACGTGGAGCAAGCCAGTAAGCAGCGTCTCCTCCACCGGCTCTGCATCAGCTCCTGGCCCCAGGTTCCTGCCCAGCCTGAGTTCCTGTCCTCGCTGTGATTGATGATGAACTGTTATTTGGAACTGCAGCTGAAACAAGCCCTCTCCTCCCCAAGTTGCTTTTGGTTGTGGTGCTTCATTGCAGCAATGGAAACTGTCACTAAGACACACGCAGAGTAGATTCTGAGATTAGACAACTCCAGCACAGCTGGGATGGCCGTTCACGAAGGACATCGTAGCATCCAGGATCGGTTTGCTGTTTGGGAGATGTCCTCAGGTCACCTTGTGGGGAAGAACTCTTAGGCTTATGAAAGGGAGACACCCCTTGTAGGCTGTTTGTGGAGGTCTAAAAAGATTAAGACTTAAAAGAGACATCTCTGTTGGGCTAACCCACCCACCACCTCTCTAACCCCTAAACAGTCTACCTGCTAGTGCTTTCCTGGATATGGCTTTTTAAATGCTATCTATCTATCTATCTATCTATCTATCTATCTATCTATCTATCTACTAATAGATATATACAAATATATTCATATGTATATATATATATATATATGTACACATAATACTAAAGTGACCCAGAAACTTACATTTATATGGTACACACACACACACACACACACACACACACACCACAATCAGTGACGAAGAACAAGAGACCATGGATTTGAGAGGGAGTGAGGAGTGGTGAGCCTTCCTCCACAGCAACATGAATGGCTTCTCATTGATTAGGCTAGGAACAGTTACAACTAAATTGTCATTTGGGGAAGATAAAATAAAATGGGCTTTTAGATTTGTTTGTTTGTTGTTTGTTTGTTTTAACCCTGCTGCTTTCTGAATTTTTAATTTCTTGAACCTAATTATGACAGAGCCATCCTCTTCTGACATGCACAAGTGCAAAATATGGGGCTTGCCTTTTTAAAAGACTCCATGTGTCTGTGTGTTTGTGTATGTGTGTGTATATGTATGTGTGTGTGCATGTGTGTTTATGTGTGTGCGTGTTTGCATGCAGGTTTGCATGTGTGTGTTATATGTACATGTTCACACACGTGTGTTATTCAGGTGTATTCATCTGTATATTCACATGGGGAAGCCAAAGGTGAGTGCTGGGTGTCCGTCTCTATCGGTCTCCACCTCAGTAGTTTGAGACAAGGCCTCTCACTGAGCCTGCACTTGGTTAAGTGGGATGTCCAGCAAACCCTGAAGATTCCCTTGTTTTTGTTTCTGTGTTACAGACCTGCCCTCCAACAGTGCTCAGTTTTGTTTGGTTTGTTTTAAAACTTGATTTCCAGGGGACCTAACTCCGGTCTTCATGATTGACTATTGAGTGCTTTTACATCCTGGCCTATCTCCCAGCCTTTCAGGGTTTGTCTTTTTTCCTAAATTCATTCTTTCTTTCCAATGTAGCTTTGTAGACATTACCTCATTTGTTTGTGAGCCTAGCCTAGCCTTCTCAGTGAGTTCCAGGTCTGGGAGAGACCCTGTCCCAAAAAGCAGGTGGCAGGGGCTGGGAGATGACTCAACGGATAAAGTGTTTTGTGCAAACGTGAGAACTAGATAGAGTTCAGGTCCCTAACATTTACATAAAATCCAGGCAAGCATGATACCACCTGTAATCCCAGCATTTGGGAGATAGACTGGGGATCTTGGGTTAGCAGGCTACTTAGACTAGGCCAGTTGATAAGCTCTTGGTGTAACTGAGAGTCCCTGCCTCAAAAAATAAAATGGAGAGCTTTTGATGCACACACACACACACACACACACACACACAGACACACATACACACACACACATGCACACACACACTCACATGCACGTGTATGTATACATATAAAGATGCACACACACACACACACACACACACACACACACACCAAGTATGGATACACACATGAACACACACCATAGAAACACACAACAAAGGTAGATGATTGCTTTTGGCCTCTGCATGTACACACACATACCTGCACATATAGGTCCAGCTGTACACACACATGAACACACACAATCATAACAGGAATCTAGACAAAGGCAGTTCTGGTCACGCCACTTTGCAGCATTCTCTCTGAGCATCTTCTCCTCTGTCTCCATTAAGTAGAAATCTGTTCTGAGTTCTGTTGACCCTGGCCAGACTTTAGATGCTATTCTTTTTTGGTCAGTGTGCTTTCCATAGTAGCTCAGAAAAACCCAACAAGACTCCAGAAGGTAACCACGTCCTGCTTTTGGTTCATGGCCCATTTTGAAATGTGATCTTGCCCCATTCTTCGATCCTTATTACTTATGCTTCGGAGCCAGCACAGATGTTCTGTGACTCACGGGAATATCATATTTAGCGTGTTTTCCCCAGTGAAATGCATTTATTTGGATGACACATACTGCTGTTTAAAAGCCAACTCTGCTTTGCTCTTAAACTCAGCCTCACGGAAGAGAACAGAGGAGAGGAAGAAGCAGAATGAGCTCATTTGAGAGAGCCAGCTGCTCAGAGAGGCCTTTTCAGAACACGCTCCCAGCGAGTTCTCAACGGAGACCAGAACAACAGGGAGACCATCCCGGGTGACCCAGGGTAGGCACAAGAACTTGGAAGCTGCCTAATGGAACCAGCCTGTCCCCAGCATCTGTGGTTCACAAATATTGCCACAGGGCATAAGGACCACTGAAGGAGGAGAAGCATTCAGCAGAGAAAGTGCCATTATTGACCACTCGAGTTGATGTAGCATCTTGGGAGTTGATAGTGGCATTGTGGCTTTTATCCTCTCTGTGGGTCGTCCTCCGGAAGGTCAAGGGACCATTAGCCCTTGAACAAGCCAGATGGTCCCCTCAGATGATAGAGGCTTAACCCTCCACACTCCATCCCCCAACTTATCTGTGCCCAGACGTGGCATATTACATGAGTCTCATGGAGCTAAGGCTCGGAATATTCCTTGAATATAGCAAATTAGAAGGAGGGAATTTGCTATGATGGAATTAAATGTTTAAGAGATAAACACATGGTCTGCAGAGTTCAAAGCCTCCAGGTTCAGTCCCAGTACTGGAGTGAGGTGGGGTGTTTGGGGGGAGCTTGATGTCTGACTAGAATCTTGAGCAGCTTTTTTTTTTCTTCTTTGCATTACTTTTTTGGGGGGTACAGGGGAGTCGACACAGGGTTTCTCTGTGTAGCTCTGGCTGTCCTAGAACTCACTCTGTAGACCAGGCTGGCCTTGAACTCAGAAATCCGCCTTCCTCTGCCTCCCAAGTGCTGGGATTAAAGGTGTGCACCACCACCAAAAAAAAAAAAAAAAAAAAAAAAAAGAAAGAAAAAAAAAAGATAAACACATTTTAATTGTGTGTGTGTGTGTGTCTGTCTCTCTCTCTGTGAGTGTGTTGTGTGTATGTGTATGTGTGCATGCGCACATGCATGTGTGTAGGTCATATGCAAACCTTTGGAGTCATTCCTCAGGTGCCATCTACCTTTTATTGAGACAAAATCCTTGAACTCACCAAGTAGACCTGCCTGTCTGGTGAGCCCCAGAGCCCCACCTTCTCTGCCTTCATCTCAATCTCACCCATGTGTCACCATACCCAGTTGTTTGTTTGTTTTTTTCCTCACCTGGATTCTGAGGATGACCCCTCAGAATGAAGTCCTTGAGCTTGTAAAGAGAGTCCTTTCCTAGCTCTGAGCCATCTCCCTAGCCTCTGTGTGTTTCCCATTTTCTTCTCAGTTGTCTGTGAACCTTGTGACTTTGCTGAGGCCATGTGCTTGGGGACAGTTCCCACGGCCACTCACGATGTGCATCCCCTTAAACCTGCTCAAATTCTCTCTCACCTCCCTCCTTCCTGCTTGCCAGCACAGTCTGAGGTCTTCCTGTTTCTCAGGCATGCTCCTGCACCCTGCCTTTTCATCTGTAAACTCAGTGCTTTCTCAGCTCCTCCCCACAGTAACAACCCCCCACCCCCAGCTCATGAACCTTACTTACTCCATTTTCCTTCCTATAGAAAAGGATCTGCACTGTGCTTTGTGCATTTGCTTCATGCTTGCAATGAAGGAGCTTGCACTGCTACCCTCTCTCAAGCCCCATCTAGACACCTAGAAGAATGATGTTACAGTTTGAACATAAAGTATCTCCCATGAGCTAATCTGTTGGATAATCGGCATCCAGATTGTGTTGTTCTGGGTAGTTCTAAAAACATTGGGAGGACGGAACTAGCTGGAAGAAATAGATCATTGTGAGTAAGTCCCTTGGCTGCCTCTTGTTTTCCACAATGCCAGCTACTCTGCTTCCTCATGGTCCACTCAAGACAAACTGAGCCCCCTGAAACCCGGAGCCTAAACCAATCCTTTCTTCTTTTAAGTTCTGCCCGATATTTTGTTGAAGTGATGCAAAAGTAACTGATAGGCAGGGCAGGCACTTGATTGATGGGCAGTGGTACATGAACAGCAACAGGGAGGAAAGGGAGGGGGGATGGCAGCTGTCTCTGTAGAAATGGTCTCAGACAAGGGCATAGGATGTGCCTTTCCACACAGCACTCTTCAGTTTCTTTTCTGCCTATACATAACCCAGGGTCCCAGTGCCAGGTGCCCCGTTCCCTATGCAAATCATGTGAATTTGCCTTTCTCATTCATGTATATTTAGTTTTGGTTTACTGTTCCCTTCCTACCTCACTCTTCTTCATAGATCTCCAAGCCCCTCTCCCTACTATACTCTACCATCCCTAGTATCTTCACTCTCATATCACAGGGGGATTCTAAGGTCTTTCCTTTAAAGACCTCCCCCCCCACACACACATCATAGACTTCATTCTAGTTTCCTAACCTCTCCCCATACTTTCTCCCACCTAAATACACACACAATTAACAATTAGAGGCTGGGATCTTCATAGGACAAAGCAGGGAAGTTTATGCTCATTGTTCTGCCCTGGACAGTAAGATTGGTACAGTTTTCTGTAGGTGTAGCGATGGTGGTGGTTATACAGTTTATGATAATGATGTTGATATGAAGAGGGTGATGGAAATATAGCAATGATGATGATGATGGTGCTGGTATTGATGAAGAAGGTGGTGGTGATGGTGGCATTAGTGAGGATGGTGGTGGTAGTAATGATATTAATGGAGGTATTGATGATGATGGGAAGATGATGGTATTGATGATGGTGGTTGTGATGAAAACAATGGTAAGATGATGTTTATGATGGTGATATTGATGAATATGATGGAGGTATTGATGGTGGCATTGATAATGGTTGTCATGACAACAATGGTAATGATGATTATGATGGTGATATTGATGAAGATGATGGTGATATAGTGGTGGTGGTAGTGGTAGTGGTAATAGAGATATTAATAGTGGTGATTGGTGGATGATGGTATTGATGGTGGTATTGATGATGGTGGTGTTAGTGATGATGGAGGTATTGATGGTAGCATGATGATGGTTGTCATGACAACAATGGTAATGATGATTATGATGGGGATTGATGAAGATGATGGTGGTAGTGGTGGTGGTAGTGGTAGTGGTAATAGAGATATTAATAGTGGTGATTGGTGGATGATGGTATTGATGGTGGTATTGATGATGGTGGTGTTAGTGATAATGGAGGTATTGATGGTAGCATGATGATGGTTGTCATGACAACAATGGTAATGATGATTATGATAGGGATTGATGAAGATGATGATGGTAGTGGTGATGGAGGTGGTGGTAGTGATAGAGATATTAATGTTGGTATTGATGATGGTGATGATAGTGGTGGTGGTGATGGAGGTATTGATGGTGATTGGTGGATGCTGATATTGATAGTAATATTGATGGTGGTGGTGTTGGGGATGGAGGTATTGATGGCGGTATTAATGATGGTTGTCATGACAACAATGATGATGTTCATTATGGTGATACTGACGAACATGATGGTGGTAGCAGGAAGATGATAGGATGATGATGTTGAATATGGTGATTAGATGATAGTAATGACAGTGATGGTGTTGAAGATGGAGGTGGTGGTAAAGATGAGGATAGTGGTAGTGATAACAATGGCCAATACTGAAAGGCAGCCTTCCTAACTCATTTAGTCTTCAGAATTCCCTTATGGAACAAGTATGAATTTTAAATTATCAGGAGATCCTAACAATACTGAGGTCCTGGAATGGGATCCCAGGGCCCTGTTAGGCAAGAGTTCTACTTCTGAACTACATCCCTAGTCCTCCCTTCCCCTTTGTTTTTCCAGACAGGAACTTGCCATGTATCCAGGCTCAAGCTCACAACCTTCTGATTTCTGACTCTGAGGATGGATAGCAGGCATATACCTGTCATTCCTTGACATCACACAGGGTGCCAAGTGTTCTCATGACCCATCTATCAGATGAAGAAAATGAGGCACAGAAATTCTAGATAACTTGCCGAAGATAATTGCACACAGCTGGAAATAGCAGAACTAAGATTAGATCTGGACGCATTATCTCCGGAGCTACGGTGCTCAGTCAGAGCATGAACAGAACAGGGACTTCATAATCTTCATGGTTGAACCTAGAGACAAACCAGCCTGTGGTAATAAGGACTAGCACCATTATGTTACATGACTCCTACCAGAAATGGTGGTGGGCTGGACAGCCAGCAGACTCCCAGCAAGCCATATCTTTTCTAAAAAAAAATGAATCTTGCTCTAGTGAGGTTAAATCCATGAGATCTTCCATGCAAGCATAAAAGCTTGAATTCAGTCCCCAGGAACCATATAAAATACTGGACATAATGGCATGGGCTTCTGGGGCTCATCAGCCCACGACTTAGGCTTTCTGGTGGAATGGATGAGCATGGCTCCCATAAGCTCATATGTTTGAATGTTTGATCTCTAGTTGGTAGAACTGTTTGGGAAGGATTAGGAGGTGTGGCCTTGTTGGAGGAGGTGTGTCTTGTCTCTGGAAGTGGGCTTTGAGGTTTCAAAAGTCCATATTATTTTCAGGTCCTCCTTCCCTCTCTCCCCCTTTCCTTTCCCCCTTCCCTCTGCTACATGCTTGCAGATCAGGATGTAAACTCTCAGCTACCGCTTCAGTGCCATGCCTGCCTGCCTGCCTGCTGCCATTCTCACCACTGTGGTAGTCATAGACTGACCCTCTGAAGCTCTAAATCCCACCCCAATAAACTCTTGCTTTCATAAGTTGCCTTCGTCACAGTGCCTTGTCATCACAACAATAGAAAAGTAATTAATGACAGGCTAAGTAACTAAGACAGAATAATTGGGACACCCTCAGGCCCCAGTGATAGGAGCTATCTCAAAGCAATAATGTGATGACACTGAAGTTGACCTCTAGCTTCCACATGTACACACATACAGACACACAGAGATATATATGCACACATATACATTATGTATACTTGTAATGTATATACACATACATATATATACACATATATGCACACACACAAAATTGTGTATATATGTGTATACACACATACACATATATGTATGTATATATATATATCTATATACACACACAAACATATATGCAGACACAATTTTAAAACATTATCTTACACTGCCAGGAATAGTGGTGCAAGCCTTTAATCTCAGCCCTTGGGAGGCTGAGACAGGTGGATTCCTATGAGTTTGAGGCTAACCTGGTGTCCATAGCAAGTTTCAGGCCAAACCAAGATTAAATAGAGAGACCCTGTTTTTAAAAAGTCTTACAAAAAAGTGTTATTAGCAAGACTATCTGACAACACAGATGAGGTGCCTTAAGCCTTGTTTCTAAACACCTTCAAAACCCAGACACAGTGACTGCACAGACTCTGGTCTCGGGAATTCAAAGGCTTCCTAGGACTCCATTGTTAAACTCAGTGGTCCCAGTTTTATGTAGATAATACTGGCCACTGCTTTTTCCCTACCTGGGACTTTTCTTATCAGTTTTAATCCTCACACCTACCTTCATGGGGGTGTGTGTGTGTGTGATTGCCTTCATTTTATAGTTGAGGAAAGAGAGGCTCAGACAAGCTTTGCAGCCAGCCTAAGTGCACATCCTCTAAGCTGGTGGCAGAGCTGGGATTAGAGCCAGCACAGCGTGACTCAGAAAACCCACTCTGTCCCAGATCTATTGCCTGATCCGCGCTCATGGCCCCCGTGAAAGTGAGAGCCACCAGTTTGTCTTTGTTGGCTGCTCTGACTCATTCAACCTCTCAGACCCAGAGGGCTCCGGAGCAGCCATCAGGTGTCATCTCCTTGGGAAGCACCCGTGTGGCGGCTCTTGTCCCCACACCCCATTCATTACCCTGCCCCTCAGGTTATGTTTTAAGTCCACCAGGCTTCTCTTCTTTATTTCAGTGGCTAGCAGCTTGAACCAGATGGAAGCCTGGAGCTGACTCATCTGTACTGCATCTCCCCAAAGTCCCACTGAGGCACTCTGACAGCCGGGGTCACAGCTGTAGAGCAGCATCCTCTCCAGCACAGCGGTCATTTGCATGGACAGGTCCCAAACTCCCGCCAACCAACCGTCCCCACATCATCTGCGAGGTCTCGCCGGCCTCTCAGGTATATGCCATCTGCTCCCAGTGATTTATCTGTGTCCCCTTTCCTTCCCATCTGGCTTATCACATGCTGGGATGGACCATGGTTTGATCTAGTGCCTGTCTACTATGGAAGCTATTCACTAGCTCTGGAGACTGAGGCTGGAGGTCTTTTATCCATTAACCAATTTCTTCTCATCCTTTTTCCTACAGGGACTATCTGTGAGTCACACTATCCTTTCCATAGGTGGAATGGCCACCAGGTTGCTGGACTGTGCTTTCCTGGTGGGGTACTGGCCTTGTGCTGTGATCAGAAGGTTTTGCTTTTGACTGAGTGGATCCTAATGAAGTCCTGAGGCCCTGGGCCTACCATTTACTGCCCATGCTGTCTATATTGCTCTGCTCATGCTCCATCAGCATGGGGCATTGGGAATCACCAACCAGATTCCACAGGACTCAGAGAGTGGTCCAGGGTGATCCCAACAGCCCTCTCTTAAAAGTTTTCTATGTAATGCCTGTGGAGAAAGCCCTTGCTACTCCTAACAACAATACCATTTTAAAAATGTCCCCACATCGTCCAATATAGAAATCGTGCTGGTTACTTTTATGTCAACTTGACACAAGTTAGAGGGGACCTCGATTGAGAGAACATCTCACAAAATTGGCCTGTAGGCAAGACTGCATGTTCCTGACTGACAGTTGATGTGGGAGGACCCCAGCTCACTGTGAGTAGTGCTACCCCTGTCCTGGGGGGCCCTAGGTGCTGAAATGGAGCAGTCTAAACAAGCCAGGAGGAGCAAGCCAGTAAGTGGGACTCCTCCATGGCTCCTGCTATGGTTCCTGCTTCTGGGTTCCTGCTTGCCATCCCTTGGGCAAAGGACCTAAAAGCAGCAAGATGGAATAAACTCTGTCCCCCCTAAGTTGCTTTTGGTCACCGTATTTTATCACAGCAATAGAAACCCCAATGAAGAAAGAAGCTGTTTTTGAAGCAAGTAAAAAAATATGGTAATGGCAAAAAAAAAAAAATGATGTGCACATGATATGTATGTATGCATGCATACGAATGATATGTATGATAGCACATGCTTGCAATTCCACAGCTCCGGACAGGTAGATCCCAAGGCTCGCTGATCAGCTAGCCTCACTGTATCAGCAAATTCCAGGCCAATGAGATGCCCTGTCTCAGAAAAACAAGGTAAACAGCACTCTGGAGGAATGCTACCTGGGGTTGACCTCTGTCACTCGCACGTACGTGCGGGCGCGCGCGCGCGCGCGCGCGCGCGCGCACACACACACACACACACACACACACACACACGCTCACATGCACACACAATGATGCTGTTTAAATCCATACCTGATGGTACATCCTCCCTCTATTTGGGAGGCTGCGATGAGAGAATCTGCAAAGCCAGCATAGGTTATGGAGCAAGACACCATTTCAAACAAAGAAGGATGCTGATATGAATGCCAACACATGGGGAATGAAAACCAAAAGGTAGAAAGGTCTGGGGATGTATTTCAGTTGGAAGAGTTCTTGTCTAGTATCCACAAAGTCCTAGATTCCATCCTTAGCACCACATTAGCCATGGATGGGGGCACATGTCTATCATCCTAGCACTTGGGAAGTTGGGTTTCAAGGCTATCCTCAGCTACACAGTGGGTTTGAGGCCAGTATGAGATTCAGGAAATCCTATCTCAAAAATAAGGACATGTTAGGGCTGGAGAGATGGCTCAGTGGTCAGAGCACTGGCTGCTCTTGCAGAGGACCTGGGTTTAGTTCCCAGAACCCACATGGCAGCTCACAACTGTCTGTATTGGGGGGATTTGATGCCCTCTTCTGGCCTCTGCAGGTACTGCACACATGCAGAAGGTATACATGCATGCAGGCACTCACGTTTTTACACATAAAATACAAATTTAAAAGTTTGTTTTTTTGTTTTTTGTTTTTTTTTTAAAAAAACAACACAAGGACATAAAGAAAGAGGCACAGAAAATTAAGTCAGACTGTCATCCCTCGATGGCACTTTTGAGCTCTACATTTTTGCCCTTCCAGTTCCACAAGCCAACAATCCTTTCTGTTTTGCTTCAGTTAGTGGAACTCAGGGTCCTGCTGATAGCCACCAAAGACTAAGATCAGTCTACCCCTGCCCCTCACGGAGCTTCTTGGTGAGTTCCTGGAAGGTTTTCCTACTTTGGTATTGTTGAAAGATCCTTTCTCACTGGTTGGAGAGTCTCTTGTAAATGACACCATAAAGCCTTGGCCGTCCAACTGTGTCTCACCGAGTTTCACAGGAGTGTCTATTTCTGTCCAAATAACATGTTTTATTTCCTTTTAGTGATCCGAACTCTAAAAGTACCATCCTACTGTGTGCCTCCACAAGACAGCCGACAGCCACCTTTATGAAATGGAAATCTGTTGAGGCAATTGATAGTCCTACTGGGTGCCGACATTCAATATTGACACTGGGAATATGCTGTGAATAAGACAAGGCTCCCGACTCCATTTTCATTTCCAGAGGGACACAGATGAATGAGCAATCGTGCGAGTGCTCAGCAAAACTTCTGGCGGCTGTCAGTCTCAGGCAGCTCAACCGTAAATGGGAGACTGCGTGCCCCTGCAGACTAGGAGGGTAACCCTGTAGATAGATCAGGTGGGTCCCCCTGCAGACCAAGTTGGTAACCCTGCAGACAGACCAGGTGGGCAACCCTGCAGATCAGGTGGGTCCTCCCGCAGACCAGGTGGGTCCTCCTGCAGATCAGGTGGGTCCCCCTGCAGACCAGGTGGGTAACCATGCAGACCAGGTGGGTCCCCCTGCAGACCAGGTGGGTCCCCCTGCAGATCAGGTGTGTACCTCTGCAGACCTGGTGGGTCCCTCTGCAGACCAGGTAGGTCCCCCTGCAGACCAGGTGGGTCCCCCTGCAGACCAGGCGGTCATAGCTGATCCTGGAAGCCTTTCTGTACAGGTGACCTTCTTCTGGTCTGCTCATTTTGCATGGCTTTCTCTTCTCAGCTGGAATGCTGCAAGCATTCAGTATTTTGTCAGTATGGTTGGAGGGGAGGTAAGCACGTATGTGTGCATGGAGGCCGAGCATCAACTTCGAGGGCTTTCACTTCGGATCTGTCCACTTCGTCATTGCAAGACGTGTTTGTTTTTGTTTCTTTTAAGATTTATTTACTTTTAAGTGTTTTGAGTGTTTTTACTTGCCTGCATGTCAGTACAGCACATATATGCCTGGTACCCGTGAAGGTCAGAAGCCCTTGTCAAATCTCCTGGGGCTGGAGTTACGGGTGGTTGTGAGCCATCATGGGGGAAGCCATCCCAGGCCCTCTGCAACATCAGCAGGCATTCTTAAGTGCTGAGCCATCTCTCCAGCACTGTCCATCTTTTGGAGACAGGCTCTCTTATGAACCCTAGAGCTCAGTGACTTGGTAAGACTGGCTGGCTAGTGAGCCCCCAGACACCCACATACCCACACACACACTGCGGCACTGGGGGTTCAAGTGTGCTGCCATGCCCAACACTTCCGAGTGGGTGCTGGGGACCTGACCTCGAGCCCTCGTGCTGGCATTTTACCAAATGAGATGTCTCCTAGCCCTTGGCATTTGTCAAATTTTAGAAGTTTGCAATGCATGGTCTCTCACTTTCTCTTCATTCTAAATAAATACCCACATTCATGTCTGACTTTGTTTTATCTTATTTACTTTAGAGAGAGGCTGGCCTTGACCTTGCTATCTTCCTGCCTCAGACTTCTGAATGCTGGGATAATAGCTGTGTGCTACCACCACACCTTGCTGCGCTCTCTCTCTCTCTCTCTCTCTCTCTCTCTCTCCCTCTCTCTCTCTCTCTCTCTCTCTCCCTTAAAGAGAGCACTCATGCTTTGTTTTGTCAAAACCCCATCTCAAAAGTATAAGGTCTAGCCTCTGCACTAGTGCATCTTAGCCTATTCTAAAATCAGAAGACTAGTAGGAGTAGGGTGTGGTGATACACACCTGACATTCCAGCACTTGGGAGGCAGAGGCAGTAGGATCAAGAGTTCAAGACCAGCCTAAGCTATATGGCAAGTTAGAGGCCAGCTTGGGCTACATGAGATCCCATTTCAACAAGAAAACAAGCAAGCAAGCAAGCAAGTAAATAAATAAATAAATAAATAAATAAATAAATAAACTCTTGTTCTTGTAGTCATTCCCTTTTCACATCCCTTCAAGGCTATTTTGCCCGAATTACCCTTCTAAATGGGGCAGGTAACCTGGTAGTCTCAAACCCCAAGTGTGATACTGAGCTTACCCCATGATACTGAGCTTACCCCATGATACTGAGCTTACCCCATAAGTAGGATGAGGTCTGACCTGCTCATGAGATTTAACATCAAGTGGCTGGAGTGTGAAGACTAACTTGCTGTGTAAACCTGAACTCATCGCTGTGCACTCACTCCTCCCCCCTCCCCCGCCCCCAGGGTCCTGTCAGTAAAACATGGTCAGTAATAGGTTGATCACATATCACACAGACCACAAACCTCACTCAAGTGAGCTTTCCCTTGTGAAATCAGTCATTTACAGTGTCTGTCCTAGTGGTAAGCACTCTGAAGCCATTTTCGTTACCACCCCTTTTTAACCTGGGCCAGGGTTCAAACTCCATCACCATTGTAGATTCCAGCCTCACCGCCCATCCCACGTAGAAATCTGGACTTTATACTTTAACAAAGCGGCCAAACTCGGCCCCATCAACAGTGAGGTGAGTGAACAGGATTCCCACAGTCACCCCTGTGATGGACAGAGGCCACACCCCCTGTGCCACGTCCTTGTCAGTGTTTAATCTGACTCTAACTGAATGAAATCAGCCAAGAAAAAGAGGTATTCATGGACAAATGTCCCTAGTCTCTAAGAAAATCAAACAAAAAAAAATAGGGTATAGACGTTCTATCTAAAGACAGTACAGCTAAGCACTAAGACAGATGTGGATTGGACCATAGTACACGTACAAAAAAATGCTCAGCAGACAAATGGGTGCTATATGGGTTTGCTGTTAATTTGTTTTTTAGTGATTCTGGGAATGAAACCCAGAGCCTTGCCTGTTCTCAGCAAGCAGTCTATTACTGAGCATGCCCCAGCCCCTCCCTGGGGGAGTCTAGGCAGGGGCTCTACCACTGAGCCACACCTCCAGCCTCTCACTGGGAAATTCTAGGCAGGGGCTCTACCACTGAGCCACGCCCCCAGCCCCTCCCTGGGGGATTCTAGGCAGGGGCTCTACCACTGAGCCACACCCCTAGATCAATGTTAATTCTTGCAGGTATCACAGTAGTTCCATACCTATTATCAAGAAGACATGAATAGTAATACTTCTGTAAGAAACAGGGGAAGAAAGTGAAAAAAGAGGGAGGGACATGGGAAGAAGGAGGAGGAGAGACAGAGAGAGAAGGATGGAGAGAGAAAGAGAGCAGGGAAGGGGAAGAAGAGGGAGGAGAGAGCAGGGACAGCTGTTAGCTCTAGTGCATCATCCCTGGGAAGAAGTATGCATATTCTACTCACACTTGCCGGTCAACTTTCTAGAAATTTTCTTTAAAAAGCCATTAACTTTGAAAGGTACTTAACTTTTACTTCCTCTTTCGTCTTGCCTACCTATGTCCGTATGGCATTAGCAAATTATTTCCATTAGTTCCACGATCCGTGTGTCCACTTTGATGATAGCAATTGTGATCATTAATATTCATTATGAATTTGGCAGGATCTAGAATCACCTAGGAGACATGCCTCTGTGCACACGTGTGAGGGGGTTTCTAAGTTAGATTAATTTAAATGGTAAGACATGCCCATTTCATGGTCTGAGATCTTGAACCACATAAAAGGAGTAAGAGACCTGAGCACCAGCATCCATCTCTCTCTCTCTCCTTCCTGACTGTGGATACAATGTTGCCAGCCGCCTCATATACCTGCTGTCATGCCTTCTCCATTATGATGGACTGTGTACCCTCCGACTGTGAGCCAGGGGAAACCCTTCCTCCCTCAAGTTACTTTTGTGGGTATTTGTGCCACCCCAATGAGAAAATTAACTAGAACTCCAGCCAAAGCCATTTCAAGCTAGCATGGCATTGTAAGTGATGGACTGTAGCAGGACATTTTTGTTATTGCATGAGGTGGAGCATCTGCTGCTGGGTTCCTAGTTCACGCTTTCTTTAAGAATATCCAGATGTCCAGCTGCTCTTGGCATCCTTTTCCCCCACCCTCTATCCATCTGCCTGTTTCTCTTCTCTTGTGCAATCTCTGGCTTAGTATTCTGTCTTCTCACCTGCCTCATCACCCAGTCTCCCAGGTTAGGATATACGATCTAGTGTATGCTGATTTGTCTACTCTCTGCTCAACAGATGCCTCATCGGACAGTCAAGTTCTGTATATTCCAATCTCTTGTTTACGTTTACAAGCCTCTCCTTCTGGCTTCTTAGCAGGAGCTTCACTAATCTTAATTGCATACTTAGCCCACACATACATGTAACCATCCTGGCAAGAGTGGAAGAGGCTTCGCACCAGTGGATGTCAGCCTTCCTAGTACCGTGACCCTTTAATTTAGTTTCCCATGTTGTGGTGACCCCCAAGCATAAAATTGTTCTAGTTGCTACTTCATAATTGTAATTTTGCTGCTGTTATGCATTGTAAAGTAAATATCTGTGTTTTCTGATTGTCTTAGGCAACCCTGTGAAAGGGTCATTGAACCCCAAAGGGATCACAGCCTGCAGATTGAGAACCACTGCTCTAGACACCTGTGTCCCTCCTTCAGCTTCTGGACAATTGAAATGGTGAATCCTTGGGAATCTCACGCTGGGAGAAGAAATAGGCTGAAACCTGGTACCAACCTAAGAAGGGGTCTGTCTCTCAGGAAGTCACTTAACTACTTTTCCCACAACTTGTCTGATCACGTTACCAGAGACTAGAAGCCAAGACAATGATGGGTCAGTGCTGGGCAGGACTGGCCCTTGACCAGGACTGCTTAGCTGTACATACTTCTTGCCCTCTATTTAAACCCAAGCCTCATATCAAGACCTCAGAGATGGACTTGTGAGTTTTGGATCATTTTATCTGTCCCTGTTCCCAATGTGGCCACATTAAATACATGTCTTTTCTCTACTTTACACTATCACATTTCTCTTTAATTCATCTATTGAGTGCAAGTGCCTGGCCCAGCTTGTTAGTGTTTCAAGAGCCCAGGCTTTGGTCCTAAAACTTTTGATAACATATTGGCTTTCTCTCATTTTTCTTTTAAATTTGGAAAATTGATAACGAGCTATGAGTGTCTTTGAACACCTTTAATGGTAACACTGGACAAGCTGAAGCAGGGGCAGCCTGGGCTACGTAGTAAGTTCTAGACTTTATCTCAAAAACAAAATTACTATAGGTCTGGAGAGATGGCTCAGTGGTCAAGAACACCTGTTGCTCTCTCAGGAAGGACTTGGGTTTGTTTCCAGGACCCACACAGTAGCTTATAACTATCACAACTCTGGTTCCAGGGGGAGCCAATACTTTCTTCTGTCCTCTGCAGGCACAAACCATGAATGTGGTAAACATACATACATGCACAAAACACACTCATCATGTAAGATAAATAAAGTAAAAAATCTTCTAATTTAAAAAAAAATCCCTACATGTAATCATTTAACAACTGTGATAACTGGTTGATTTGTGTGTGTGTGAGTGTGTGTGTGTGTGTGTGTGTGTGTGTGTGTACATGTATGATTATGTGTGTGGAGGCCAGAAGTCAAGTTCAAGTGTCATCTGGCACCATCTACCCTGTTTTGAGACAAGGAATCTCATTGACTTGGAGCCCACCAACTAGGCTAGGATATCTGGTGAGAAAACCCCAGGGATTCTCCGGGTCTCCAGCTTCCTATTCTTGGGATTGTAAGTTTACAGTTCCATGTTTAGCTTTTTCCCAAGGATTCCAAGGGTTGACTTTATGTCCTCATGATTGTAAGGCAAGCTCTTTATGGACTAAGCTAGCTCCCTAGCCCATACATGAAAGATCTTTTAAAACTCTTACATGTAAGCCTTATTGAGCCGAGACAGCAGACAGATGACTAGTGTTGAAATTCGTTCTTTCTAATGTGTGTTCCCTTAGGTTGTAAGTTCTCAGAGTCCAGGGACTTACTCTTTTCTTTTTCTGTGACCCCTTGGCTGTATCTGATTCACTGCAGACAGACAGCAAGTGCTCCCTGAATAAAAGAAACATAGCTGATGTTATAACCCCAGCCCCTTGTTAATTGGACCATCATTCAGAACGAACAAGCCCATTTCCCAGGAGACATCAGATGGTTAACAATTCATAAAGACCTTCTTGGCCTCCTAAGCCCTCAATGTCATTGTTATGCAAGGATGTGTCTGCAGGGGCCTGTCCTTGCTCAGAGCAGCAGAAGGAAGGGGGAGAATTCAATGGCACCTTCATTCCTGGAACTACTACTGGTTCAGCTCTTTTCCTTTCACTGATCAACTTTTTGAGACAGAGTCTCACATAGTTCAGGCTGACTGTGAACCCCATCACTGACTACTGTAGCTGAGGATGACCCTGAACTCTTCATTTTGGTGCTTCTGCACCTAAGGAACTGAACTCTCAGCATCTTGGGTGAGGGATGGTCCATGTATAGCGACAATCCAATAAAGCAGAGAAAAAAAATTTGTCTAGCAAGAATAAAGGCGAAAACATAAACCAGGGGTCCACAAATGGCATTATCCCAGAAAGTTTTGGGGTTGAGAAATTTGCAAGAACAGCAATATTTGTGAGACAGTCACAAAATGTTTTAGCCCAGACGTTTATCCTCCAAACACACTCCATATTTATAGAGAAGGAAATCAAGGCTTACTTGAGGAGAGACACAGCTAGGTGATTGCTAAGTTGGGACTCTGTCTAGAGCTTCCCCGTTGGGTATCCTGATGATCTTGAGGCAGGAGAAAAGAATATTATGAAGGAAGCTCTGCAGATTAATACATGATATGCCACAACAATAGAAAGACTGGGAGCTGCTTAATCTTCCTGAGCATGCCACATGAGCATGCTCAGTCTAAAAACTTGTTATGGGTTCATAAAAGGTCATTGCATCCCTCATTCCAATCCCCTTTGTGGCCAAACCACAAAGGATGGGCATGGAACATTTCTGGGCTCTGCTGTATGTCTTCTTAGCACACTACCTCATTCCCTGTAACCATCCATGGGTCTGTAATTCATTGCAATGAACCTGGAACCCCAGCGTCTGCCTTCCAGACCCAGATCTGCACTAGTGACAGCTGGGAGAGTTGCTGGGAGATGCTAGTTCTCCTGATGAGTTGCCATTCGATTCTTTCCGACTCCAATTCTGACTCAATTGGCCAAAGGTAACTCTTAAAGTTCCTGGAAGGATACCAACAATGACCACACTGTGATAATCACGTCTTCTTGTTTTTATTTTTTCATGTTTTGACAGCAGAATGTCTTGCTGGTCCTAGAGTGTCTGCACTCCCACACCTAAACGTATTGAACTACTAGTGATATGTTTTGTAACTGCTGCCTTCAGACTGAAGCATTACCTTGGGTGTAGTGGGGGGAGGGACTAAATGAGCTTTAGAGTCTCATGAAACTGACTAGACATTTACAAGACTCACAGAGCCCTTCCCTGAGTTTATATGAGCAAATAAACGGCTGAGGCTGAGGAGACTTTCTAGTGATATAGCTGCTTGAAAGTTGTCTGGAGAGCTTCAAAGATACAACTTTTCTGAGTTGTTACCCATGCTATGGTAGGCTTTTGTTGATGCAGCTGTCCAAGTCACTCCTCACTCTCCTATAAGAAACCCCTCACCTGTGCTTCTGGAGAGAATTCTTCACTGCTGCTGCTGTGAGCAGTCCTTCACCTATATTCTTTCAAGTAACAAACCCCAGTGAACTCACTGCTTCAACATGGAAGACTTAAATGGAATCGTTTCTTTGGTCTGATGTCAAATGCCCTTTCTGGGGGTGAGGTGGTGTTTGTTCATGTTTCCTCAGGAAAAGTCACTTGGTTCATCTAGGAGTATTCTTTATAAATACAAACCAACCTACCCAAGGCCCAGACTCCCAGAGGCCTCCTTTTAGAGCCTGGACCTCATATATCTCCCTGATGTCCCTCCATCCCTGAGTGACAGGCCATTGACTGACAGGTCCTGTGCTACCCAGAATGTGAAGTGATTCTAGGCCACCAAAAGCTTGCCTAGCCTGCCCCATCTATTCCTTCTCATAGAAGCCACAACAAAGGTCCCAGTCCACCTTTCCTTTCTCTTCTGCTGCCACTGGATGAGCTCAAATGTTTCCTTTCCTGATCCTCATGGAATACAATGCTCCCTCTCCCTGGGAACTGGGTACAAAACCTCCTCAGTAGCAATTATCATCTGAGCTACTGACTTTACCACAGCTATCTACAATAATGCCTTTAATAATGTGCTCACAAGAATGGACTTGGGGAACCAAAAACTGGGTATGGGATAGAATTCTGGGGGTTGGGATCATCCTATTGACTGGCTTCTTTTACCACCTCCTGTCAGAGTGGCTTCTGTGCTATCCCATATACACGGTGGGCCACTTCTTAAACAGTTATTTTTTAATTTGTAATTACAAATTTGTAACATACAAATGGTATATTTGTGATATTTTGGAAAAGACTATAGTTGCCTTTTCCTCTTGTCTGAAGAGTTTGCTTGAGACCAAATGGAAAAAATTTGGACTAATAGTGTTGGAAAGGGAGATTTCAAGATAATCTAATATTGACTTTATTGTGTGGTTATTAGTAATCACTCTTATGCAGGTCTACAATCGAAAAGGATCAAGCAAGATGAAAAAAAAAAGGACTACAAAATACAATTTGAGGAGTTAAAGAAAACAAGAAAAGTTAATGTTGGAGGCAAGTCTTATGCCCAAAGAGGTAAGTTTAAAGAAAGGTCTGTGAAGAAATGGAATACAGGGATAGCTGCCCTGGGGTGAGACCCCACCCAGCTAATCCCACAACTCCAGAAAAGAAAAGGCCCAAGGAATCATCCATTCCTAAAGAGCAACAACAAATCAAAGCTGATGCAAATGTAATTCAAAACTTGGGCCAGGTTCCATTTCAAGACGATAGCAGGACTTGACAGTCTCAACCAGTTGGTTCTAGTGTTAGCGTCATGAAGAACAGAGAAGTAAAGGAGTTATGCCATCTTCCTCCACAGTGAAAGGAAAATGGATAAGACCAGACACGTGACAGGGGAATCCCTTTCGAAGCTATTGCATCAAACTATGTGAGTGAATCCTGGATTGTGTTGGAGACCTCTAGATGTTGGGAGATGCCAGGGCTGGGGGATACCTGCCAAGGAGAGCTGCAAACAATGACTCGAACTAGCCCAAAAGAAAGAGGTGTGTTGCAGTCAGCAATACTGGGAAGGTGAAGCCATAAAAGCCCTTCGACATCAGGCAAAGAGTTAGAGGATTCGAGCTTTCCCTGTTGTGTTTTGGTCTTGCTTTGGATCTGTATTTCCTCACTGTGTCCATTTTTCTCCCTTTTGGAAAGGTAATGTATATTCTGTGCCATTACATGTTGGAAATATATTATTTGCCTTTTGATTTTACAGAGGTTATAATTAAGAGATTGCCTTGTGTCTCAAAAGAGACTTTGTATTTTTAAGCTTTGTTAAGACTCTGAAAGATTATTGGGGACTTTTGAAGTTGGTCTGAACGCATCCTGCCTTATGGTAAAGCTCTGAGCCTATGGAGGCTGGGGCGTAGAGTGTGGAGGTTCGAATGAGAATGGCTGCCATATACTCATGTGTCTGAAGGTTTGGTCCCTAGTTGGTGGAACTGTTTGGGAAGGAGTAGGGGGTGTGGTCTTGTTAGAGGAGGTATGTTACTAGGGGTGGGGCTGAGGTTTTAAAAGCCCATGCCATTCTCAGTTCTCTCTCCCTATCTGTCTGTCTGTCTGTCTGTCTGTCTGTCTTCTGCTTGTGAATCAGATGTAAGTTTTTAAGAGCCATGCCTGCCTGCCTGATGCCATGCACCCCACCATGATGATCATGAATTCTAGACCTCTGGAGCTACAAGCCTCCAAATTAAATGCTTTCTTTTGTAAGTTGCCTTGGTCATGGTATCATCATACAATAAAAAAAGTAACTAAGACAATACATTTTGATAGAATATTACATATGGTGCAGAGGTTTTGGTAGAAGGGAGTGTAAAAAGGAAAGTTTCCTTAGCCCTTTTTTTGGGGGGGGGTCTTCTTTATACACTGAAGACACAGTGTTCCTTTATAATATCCCCTCTAAGAGCCAAGGACATTGGGGAAGATGAACCTACTGGGGACACTGTCCAGTCAGCAAGGACCCTGAGAACAGTCAAGTAGATGTCACTTCTGTACTAGAGAAGATGGTGACTCATAATAAATAGCATAATCATCCACCTCCAAAAGAAAGCAATCATTCTCTGGGGACAGGAAAGCCAGGCCTAGTGAAAGCTCTTATAGGGAGTGAACCAGATCCCTGGCCAGGAGCTCACGCCTGGAAATAATATGCTAGATACTCAAAGATCTGTGCCAAAGTCCACTTTTAAACCTTTAGTTAGAGTAGCTGGAGGAGGGCAGCGTGGGCTGATGAAAGGGGTAAGTAAATGATACAGAAACGGTGGGAAAAGAGGCTGTTCTGGTTGGGGCTGAGCCAGCTGCAGGGAGCAGAGAGAGCCGCTCTGAAATGGTTGCTACTGACGCTTTTGTAAGCACTCCGAAAAGAAATGTGCCCAGTGAAGTCCATGGTGCATGGCGTGGCCTTGGGCCTTTCTGGGTGGTAGGAAGCCAGGCCAATGGAGACGGAGGTCAGAGGTCTACGGGGCTGAGTGACTGGGCAAGAAACTGGAAAATGAGCTGCTTCGGGGCAAACCCTGACAATGTTTCCTGGGGGCGAATCATCTGCGAACCAAGGACAGACGGAAGAAGAACTGCATGCTACAGCTGGAATAGTCAGCCCAGAACGGCCGTCAAATGACATAGCTCATTATCGCTCTGATTTCTGAGATGCCTTGCCTTGCACAGCCTTCCGGGTAACCTGTATCGTTTCCCGGGACTTTCCTGGCCCTCGTTTGTAACTTCGTTTGACTATTATCCGGCTCTCCGCTGTGATCACCACTGTCTCATGAATTGCCTGTGTTGTTTAACTCCCCATCCAAAGACCTCCTTCCTCAGCCATGCCCCCACCCGCGGCCGCTCGGCGTTAATCATGCTGGCTCTTTGCTCAGACCTCTGCGGAGAGCACGCCAACTTGATCTGTTTGATGCCTGCACTGTGCACTGTGGGATCCTTGAATGCAAGAGATGGTAGGGCTGGACGGGGTGTGTGTGTGTGTGTGTGGGGTGTGTGACTTCGTGGGTAAGAGAGCTTGTTGTAAAAAAACCTGAGGACCGGGGTTAGAATCCCCAGCATCCACAAAGAAAAGCCTGGTGTGTGGTTACATGTGCCTATGACCCCAGTGCTGTGGGAGACGGAGAAAGGACTCATGGGAGCTTGATGGCTGTCAGCCTAAACCTCCGGGTTCACCGAGAAACCCTGTCTGGAGGAAACAAAGCAGAGAGTTACAGAGCAGTTACATAATCGCCTCCGTTTGGGCACAGATGTGTGCACTTGCACACATGTGCATATCTACCTGACAAACAGCCGGGCTCCGAACACATGGCTACAATGGCAGACCGCTCCGGGGCTGGCCAATCATCTCTGCCCTATACAGCATATTGACCTAGCTTTAGCGGAGGACCACCAATGCGCGCTCCTCTCAAGCGAGCGCAGAGGCAGCAAGGCCGTAGCCAGGAGGCTTTCTTCACATGCATTTCTATTAAACTCTGTCCCCCAGCTTGGGCCTCATACTGGGGAACTACGATTTATGGAAATGGTTCAGGCTTGGAAATACAAATAGTTTCAAAAAATGACTCAGGCAACTTCATGGGTGAGAGACCCATAATGGCTTATTCTGGCAAACGGGAATGTTCTGTCGTACGTTTCTTGCTTTTCTGTCTGACATCAGGATAAATAACTGTTTTGGACTCGATGGTGTTTTAGACCCCTTCCGGCTTTCAGCTGTGCGTCTCTGTGTTCCTACCGAATGTTCTGTGGTGCCACTGTCATTCTCAGAGTGAGACCACCCAGGCCAGAGGCAGTCTCGGCTGTGGTGTTCAATGAGAGGATGGGGAAAGGGAGGGTGGGGTGGGATGGGAGGAAGGCTGGGGAGCATGGCATTGCCGAGAGCTCAGCCGAATCTGGGGGAATGGGTGCCAGCCAGCATCACCCCCACACTGAAGAATAGCACTGCGGAGGGTTGGTTCGAATGCTAAATACTGGTTTCTCAAGATGTGGCTGTTCCCAGATGAGCAGAACCTCACGTACACAAAATGATGCTATGTGAACGTCTCCCTAGTTCAACTGGTCAATAAAAGGCTAAGCCCATGATTGGATAGTGGAGGGAGAAAAGTGGGGACTTGAGGGCCCAGTGAAGGGGATACAGGTAGAGGGGAAGAAGAGGAAGATGGAGGAGGAGGAGGTCGCCATGGACCAGGACCATGTGGCCAGGACAAACAGCAAGTAACAAGGAACTTTATAGCTGGGGAATAAATTAGTATAGCTCTAAACCTGCCCAATCTAGGCTTATGGCTTGTAAATAAAAGACCGGGATTATGTCTTTTATGTGGGCTTGTTAGGATTCTAAAATCACTCCACACTGCGCTGCATATGATTTACTTCTTATATATTATAGAGTGAAATGTTCTCCTTTTGAAATTCTTAGAAGCTAAGACATTTTATTATTTCATATTTTTGCAAGAGGATCTCACTATGCAGACCATGTAGGGGCTTTTATCCTCCTGCCTCAGCCTGCTAGAGGCTGGGATTCGAGGTGTGCATCACCACATTTGGTTTCGGAAGTTTTTAAACAAAGAAAAGAATGCCTACAATACTGTACACGAATGACCACCACTAATATTTTGGTGCATTTTTTTCTCACCCACCCATGCGGTGCACATGCATACGTGCATCTCTCCAACCATATTACCACTCCTTCATCAACCTCCCACCCGTTCTACTCATTATCCACCCTTCCACGTACCCATTTGTCTATCCATCCCACACTTACTCATCTGTCCGTCCATCAATCCATCTATCAGTCTGTCCAACCACTATCTATTCATACATTCTCCCATCTGTCCAAGTTCCCATCCTTTTACTCACCCACATCATTCATTCTACCCACCAACCATCCTTTTATCCATCTATCCATCCATCCATCCATCCATCCATCCATCCATCCATCCATCCATCCATCTGTCCATCCATCTGTTGGTCTATAAGTCTGTCCATCCATCCATCCATCTTCCTGTTGTCTGTCTGCCCATCTATCCATCCATCCATCTGTCCATCTGTCCATCTATCTACCCATCCATCTATCCATTCTTCCATTCATCTACGCAGTCTCTCACCTGTCCATAGGCATGTATTGCAAATAGTGTAAGTGAAAATGATATGATCAATGATATAATCCCATCTACCACTATTTTGATCATTTTCTCATATTATCAGATATTCTCTGGTATTAATTTTATTATTTTGTAACATATTATTCTTATTATTGGATATTTTTATTGCCTCTTATTTATTTTTAGATTTACTTATTTCTTACTTATTTAATGTGCACTGGTGTTTTGCTTGCATGTATGTCTGTGTGAGGGTGTCAGATCTCCTGAAATTGGAGTTACCATGTGGATGCTGGGAATTGAACCTGGATCCTCTGGAAGAGCAGTCAATGCTCTTAACTGCTGAGTCATTTCTTTAGCCCCAAATGCTTCTTATGTTTTTCTCCTACCACATCATAGAGATAGACACCTTTGTTCCTACGAAGACTCTTATTTTTAGTTATTTTAACTATGAATTTGTTGAGGTATAATTTTGGGCCAAAGAGTATGAACTACTTTAAGGTTAACATTCTCTCTCTCTCTCTCTCTCTCTCTCTCTCTCTCTCTCTCTCTCTCTCACTCACACACACACACACACACACACACACACACACACACACACACACACACACACACTCACATACACACACACACACACACACACACACACACACACACGAATGCACTCTCATATACACATACTCACACTTACACTCACACACATGCTCACACACACACTCACAACACTCACAGATTCACATACACTCACGCACACTCACCTACCTACTCTCTCTGGTCCTTATGTGACCCTCCAGTCACATACCTTGTTCGGCTAGTGACTTTTCAGAGTGATGGAATAAATTAACTTTCTACATGTATATAACATGGAAGACTGAAAGGTTAAAAGTATACTCCAATCTCTACACTTTTCTTCAAGGACCCTAAGCCTCATAATCAGGGAGTGGGGAACCATGAGTAGTTAAAAAGTATATTGCATGTAAAGTTGCCATAATTGAAATATCCATATAAGTGTCCCTATAGAAACTAAACACCCAGAGCACAGGTATGAGAAGATGCTAAGACAGATGGATTGGTGGGATGATGGACTGGGGATAAGTGTATGTATTGATGAAAAAATGACGGATGGATGGATGGATGGATGGATGGATGATGGATGGATGGATGGATGGATGATGGATGGATGGATGGATGGATGGATGGACGGACAGATTTATAGCACAGGTAGGGTAAGCAAGAATGGCAGGCCTTATGCTATTAATGGCTAAAGGTACATAGTTCCTCACTGTACGTGTTGCTAGGGGCACTCAAATGAGACACAGATGGTGGTGGCTTAAACAACAGGCAGTGATTTTCCTACAGTCTCGGAGTGTAGAAGTCCACGTTCAAGGTGCGGACAGGGCTGGCCTCCTCTGCGGCCTCTCTCCTTAGCCTGCGGGTGCCGTTTTTCTTCCTGTGACTTTGTAGGTTCCTTTTGCTTATCTCTGTCCTAATGGAAAGACATTTAAAGACACCAGTCAGAGGAGATTAGGATCCCTCCTAATGACTTTAACTTAATCACCTCTTAAAAGACCCTGTCTCCAAGCACAATCATAGCCTAAGTAGTTGAGGACTATGTTTAAACATGTGGTATTAAGAGGACTTAATGAGCCCATCACCCTCACCTGGTGAAGGACTGGCCTCCCTCACCAGCCTCCAATGCCCATCTTAAGACCTATCGAAGTATCCTTCCAAGAACTTTTGAGATCTTTCAAGGACCGTCTATAGCAGATGGCATTTCCCAACTTTGGCTACTTCTTTGTCATTTATTCTGTCACATGGCCTTCTTTGCTTCCATAAGCAACGGCAGGTTCTAAGTGTGGCATGGTAGACCACGATTATAGTCCCAGCACTGGGGAGGCTAAGGAAGGGGGCCAGCCTGGGCTACATAATCACTCCTGAGCCAACTTATACCATAGAAAGAGTCTCTATCTCCAGAAGCCAGGATCTAGGGAGACAGCTCATTTGGTAAATTCATATCACGAGGACCTGAGTTTAATCTCCATGTCCCACTGGGAAGAGTCACACGTGGTGGCATACGCTTGTAATCGCCCAGCATTGGGTGGATGGCAACTGAAAAGTTATTGTCCCCTGGCAAGATGAGGTAATCCAAGCCAGAGTAGAATGTATAAAGGTAGGTTTATTGGGAAGCAGCTCTTTGGTGGGTTCACTGGTTTCAAGGACTGAGGCTGGGCAAGTCACCATGGGGAAGGGGACAGAGGAGAGGGGGAAAAGAGAGAAGAGAGAGAGAGAGAGAGAGAGAGAGAGAGAGAGAGAGAGAGAGAGAGAGAGAAAGGAGCATGTGCATGCAGGGAGAAAGAAAATGCAGAGAGGGGGAGAGAAGAGGGAACAGGAGAGACCAGAATGCCTGGATTATATAGGGCAGAGTCTCTGAGGGAAGGGAAGGCCAGCCCCTGGGCTGGAAAGCTCAGGGTAGAGAGCGGGGAATGCCAGGCAGGGACTGAGGAATGCTGGGGGAACAGGGAAGCCAGGTCCACTTTGGTATGCTAGATATGTTTGTCCCGGGTCTGAATCCCAACATCCCAGCCTTTTTGTTCATAATAAATGAATAAGGGGTGACGTAACCATCTATGATTACTTCCTGCTGACATTGGGGTACCATTATGGGGGGGGGACAAAAAGCTAAAATGTTGCTCAAGTCCTGAGAAGAGCAGGCTATTTTATTTGCTCTCCAGGTTATAGGACCATTTGGGGGGTAGCAACCCAGTTGAAGGACCTGCGGGCAGCCACTTTGGAGCTGTCCTGGATGCGGGTTCTAGAAAACACCTGGACTTAGACTTGGCAGGATGCTGGAACAGATACATATATCTGAGGAGCAGAATGTGACCCTCCGTGCCCCTGGGGATCATAGGCCAATATTGATCCACAAGGGCAAAGTTAGCAGACAACAGATGGAAGTGGGGGGGGGTGTTCAGAAGCCCCGTGAGTATGTACAGTAATGACCACACCGGGACCAGCTGCAGGGAGGAAATTAACTTTACTTGGGGGTGATTCAAGGCTTATCTAATTTTGGGAACCGGGGTCAGAATATCCAGGATGGGTAAAGGTCATTGGCTGAGGGCTTACAGTATCAAAATGTCAGTTTTGATATACAATATCAAAATGTCCCGTTAGCCTGGAGAAGCCTCTTCAGGAATCTCAGGTGCCAGCCGAGGAAGTTGAAACTGTAATCTTAACCAAGTCTACATGACATTCTGCAAGTAGAGATGTGTGGGGTTTGTTTCTAACTCTCCAGACAAAGGCAGAGAAGGAGAGGCCCTGCTAGGGAAGGGAGTCCTTCATCACACGCCAAACCCAGAGAGCTGCCCGGACAGGGGCAGGCCTTGACTTTAACTGGCAGGACAGCAGGAGAAGATGAAGTTAAGGAGTTTAGGGAGAAGAACTTCCTTGGGTGTACATTTGAAACTTTAGGCCTGTGATCTTGGCAGGTTGGGGTGGGGGGAAGTCCCCAAACCAGAGAAAGTGGGAGGGGCAGGCAGGGAGGGAAAGAAACAGGCTGTCGACTGCCAGCTTATCTGGCGTCCATTTGACCTGGGAGAGGAGGATCCAAGTGAATTCCCTGAAGCTTATAGGAATCTTTCAAAATTACAAAAAGAGATACATTTCAGACGTGTTGGTATTGCCGCTGCTTAGCGGGAACGCTCTTAGCTTTGAAGTCTTGATACAACAGTAGCCCAGCGAGGGCCGAAATCTGAGGCATTTTCCTTCCTCCCATGTACCTTGACTCCCTTCCTCCAGTCAAGTTCTTACGTCCCCCAACCTTCATAACCAACCTCCAAGCACCTCACTAGACCCTCAAACGCTTTCTTAGATCCTCAAACACTTTCTTAGAAGCTTTCGCATCCTCGGACCTTACCTAAACTTTAAACCACACTTTTTCCTATCCAATTATTCACCACGAGACAGAGGTGGTTGATCACTGGAAGCCTTAGCTGTAAAGTGAGTTCCTTTAGATAAAGAGACAATAAAGTGTTACTTCTTTCACTAGCCTGGTCTTCAAACCCCTCAGAGACCCGAGAAAGGTACATTTTACCTAAGTAAGAAGGAAGTATAATTCAAATGGCCTAAGTATCAATTAAAATGACACACCTTACACATTACCTAGAAGGACACCCTACTAGCTTCCAGTGGTGTCAATGGCTTAGTCGGGGACACGGGTCCCATGGCAGGATCAGTCTTTGGCTGCCAGGCCCAGCAAATCTGTGGAGAACGAACTTGGGAGACTGACCTTGAGGCATGTCTGGTGTCCTATTTGTCCACAGTTTGGACAGGGTACTGGCATTGAGTGAGGTATTGGGGCAGTTGTGTCCAGTGGTTGGCATACAACAATCCAGGTGGAGTTCTTTGCCATTGTGCTGATATATTCCTGGAGACCTTGGGGTAGGGGGTTGTCACTGCTAGTATTTGGGAATCTCTGTCATGGTAAGTTTAAGGATCTTAAATGGCATATCCCAACAGCAATAAGCAGTTCCCCGAGGAATTCCTGGCCAGTCAGCCTAGCCAAATGAGTGAACTCCAGGAGAACATGAGACATACTGTCTTAAAGAACAAGGTGGGAAGTGCTTCAGGCCAGAGGAATGGCAGCTGAGGTTGACCTCTGGCCACTGCATGCTTACATGTGTATATGCACACACATGTATTAACATACACACAAAACCAACCAACCAAACAAAAAGGACTAATGTTCAGGCATCTCTTCTCTTGCATGCAGGCTGGTTTTACTGTCTGGCTGATAGTTTCCAGAGTATGATGGATTATTACTGCATGAGCTCCAGAGAAAGCCAGAGAAGGTTATGCGGTTTCTGCATGCTCTATTAACCCTATCCATGCATGCTTACTGCTCATGGTACTGCATATGATGTTTTGAGGTACCAGAGGACCATGACATCACTTGGATGAAGCACCAGAGGACAGAATGAAGACCGAAGACCGGAAGCTGCAGGAAGGTTGGTTATAGGTCAGTGTGAACAAGACCTCTCTACCAACATGCATGCTCCTCCAGTAGAATGACCTCGAGAGATGTCACAGATGGGTTCACTGTCTGGGGTGTATGCTTAGACTTCATCAGTGTTGGGGTCAGTCACAGGTGTTATTTCCCGCCCTGGGAGCCCACCACTTCTGGGCCTTTTGTCAAAAAGGAATTAAAAGCATTTCTCATTCATTTAACTTAAAAATGTCCTCTGTTGAACAGCGTGCTCCTGAAGAGCTCTTTACTATGTTTCCATACATATCTTTATTACCTTCGTACTTCCTCAAAATAGAAGATACTACTCGGTGACATAGGGTTAAATTTATGCTCTAATCCTCTAGGGAGGGTGGATATAGGTAACTGATTTAGAACATAAAAAGGGCTGGGCTATTGCTCAGCAGTAGAGCCCCTGCCTAGAATCACCCAGTGAGGGGCTGGGGGTGTGGCTCAGTGGTAGAGCCCCTGCCTAGAATCACCCAGTGAGGGGCTGGGGTGTGGCTCAGTGGTAGAATCCCTGCCTAGAATCTTCCTAGTGAGGGCTGGGGTGTGGCCCAGTGGTAGAGCACCTGCCTGGAATCACCCAGTGAGGGGCTGGGAGTGTGGCTCAGTGGTAGAGCCCCTGCCTAGAATCCCCAAGTGAGGGGCTGGGGTGTGGCTCAGTGGTAGAGAACCTGCCTAGAATCCCCCAGGGAGGAGCTAAGGGTGTGGCTCAGTGGTAGAGCCCCTGCCTAGAATCACCCAGTGAGGGGCTGGGGTGTGGCTCAGTGGTAGAGTCCCTGCCTAGAATCACCCAGTGAGGGGCTGGGGTGTGGCTCAGTGGTAGAGCCCCTGCCTAGAATCTTCCTAGTGAGGGCTGGGGGTGTGGCTCAGTGGTAGAGCCCCTGCCTAGAATCCCCCAATGAGGGGCTAGGGGTGAGGCTCAGTGGTAGAGCACCTGCCTGGAATCACCCAGTGAGGGGACTGGGGAGTGGCTCAGTGGTAGAATACTTATTTGCTTAGCATATGTGAAATCTCCAGGTTGATTCTCCCCTGCTATAGAACAACAAATGCTTAGTGTCCCAGAGTGATGCAAAAAATGCTTTCTCTTATACATGCAATATAGGAGAATTAAATGACTGAAATTCAGAGGAAGGATGTCTGTTGGATATGTTGCTGAGATTTTTTTTTTCTCTCTCCAAAGTAAATCTCTCAAAACTTCTATATTCTTTTCTACCTTTAAGGCTGCCAAGTGTCTTCTCACATTCAGTGGTATAGGTGACAGGGAGAAAAGAGGAAGGGAAGGAGGGGAGAAGAGAAAGGGGAGAGGGAGGGGGGGAGGAACCTCTGATGCTTGTGTGTGGTTCATGTCCATGTCTATGCACTTGCATGCATGTTGCACATGTGTGTGGTGCTCCAAGATCAAGGTCAATGTTAAATGTATTTTCCTGAGCCGGGTGTGGTGGTGCACGCCTGTAATCCCAGCACTTGGGAGGCAGAGGCAGGTGGATTTCTGAGTTCGAGGCCAGCCTGGTCTACAGAGTGAGTTCCAGGACAGCCAGGACTACACAGAGAAACCTTGTCTCAAAAAACCAAAAAAAAAAAAAAAAAAAAAAAAAAAAGTATTTTCCTCATCACTGACACCTTTGTTTTTTGAGACAGAGTCTCTCCCTGAACCCAAAGCTCATCGGCTTCTAGACTGGCTACTCAGTGAGCTTCAAAGAGCTCTAAGACTGGGTTTAAAGAGGTTATTTTTCATTTGCTTGGTTTTGGTTTTGCTTCCAATGTGGGTACTTAGCATCTGTCTGACCACAGTTCTTCATGCTTCATTGGTGGGCACTTTACCGGCTGGGCCATTTCCCCAGCTCTTCTCCTGAAAACTTTTGCAATGTAGTGATCTCACCACTGTTCCCTGCTGCCTAAGCGGAACTTTCACCTCACAGGACATGCGCAGATGCTCAAGTTTGGAACCTGTCCCATCATTGCTCCCTTCGGTAGGAAACTCTTCTAACAATCACGTTCCTCGTCTTCATGTTATGTCTGTTATGATGTCAGTGCTGGCCCCTGATCATTTCTTTGTCCCCTGGGGTTGGTGTAGTCTCCCACCAATGTAGCTGTTCCAGGTACCACGAGGACATCCGTGTGACTATATCCAGAGGCCACTTTCCAGCATTCAATTGTGCACACTGTTGCTTTGGCTTCGGTACATCCTGAACTTAGCTTCCTGTTTGCCTCTCAGATGCCACAAGCTCTACCGTCTACGTGTCTAGTGATCCCATCTGTGTGCAAAGCTTAACAGACTCAGGGCCGAGGGAATAGCTCCGCTGATAGAGTGCTTGCCATGCAAACATGAGGATGTGAGTTAGGTCTTCAGCTCCCACATAAAACTCTGGGTGCGTTGGCTCATGTCTGAAGAAATAGAGACGGGAGGCTCCCTGGAGCTCGCTGGCTGGCCAGCTCAGTCTAGCTGTGTTCCATGTCCAGTGAGAGATTTTGTTTCAAAAAAGTAAGAAGGAACACGATTAAGGAACACACCTGATGTCATCTTCTGATCTCTGAGTATACACATGTGTATGCACATGTGCACACACACATGCACACACCCTCTGAGCACACACGTGTATGCAGACACCTGTATGTGCACTTATATATCTCACACACACAGCAAGTAATTTCAAAAGCTCAACAGATTGAAAAATCACATTGTTTACTGTCTTCCGAATGCCCATCCCTTCTTACCTGCCCTCTCCTTTCTTAAGGGAAAGAGCCAGATTCTAGCTGAGAAGGCAGGATGCTTTGAGGGCAAGAGTCAGCCATTACCCTGCACCATGCCTTCCCTTAGCTGCGGATGCTGTTTCCTCAGCAGCTCCTGAAGATGCTTCATCGTGGCTGCTCGTGTTCCTTCTTAATTAACAGTGACAATGGCCTCCTAGCAGTTCTCCTGGCTTCTAATCTGGTCCAACCCCAAGCCAGTCCGTGGCCTGAATGATTTTTCTAAAAATAATTCTGATCGTGTTATTTAAAGTCCTTGGGAGTGGAGGCATCCGCAGCTCAAGGTTAAAATGCTTGCCTGACGGTCTTGAGGCCCTGGGTTCCACCTTTGGTTCAGCTCAAGGCTCACTCTTTCTGGCTCTTTCTTCAGTTTCCTTACTGAAAAATGCAAGCGTCGGGCTTCTGCGTAATGTTCCTCCCACTGTGCTCCCTTTTGTTCTCTTTTGTTGGCCTTAATTCTTCTTCTTATTGTTGTTGTGGTTTTGAATTTGTTTGTGTGTTTGTATTTTGACTAGGCACACTATTGCTATCATGAAACACGGTAACCGAAGGCAAGATGAGGAAGAAAAGGGCTTATTTTACACTTCCACCTCACAGTCTGTCCTTGAAAGAAGTCAGGACAGGAAGTCACACAAGGCAGAAACCTGGAGGCAGGAGCTGATGCAGAGGCCATGGAGGGGTGCTGCTTACCGGCTTGCTCATCCTGATTTTTTTTTTTTATAGAACCAGTACCACCAGCCCAGAGACAGCAGCAGCCACAATGGCCTGGATCCTCTTACATCAAACGCTAGCAAAGAAAACGCCCTCTAGGCTTGCGCACAGCCGGGCCTGGTGGAGGCGTTTTTCTCAATTGAGTTTTCCTCTCCTCCAGTTGACCCTAGCTTGTGTCAAGTCGAGATAAAATTACTCAGCACAAGTGACCCCTTGTCAACTTGACACAAACACGTCACTGGTAACAACCTTCCCTTTCTTTTCCACCCCCTCCCACCCCAAATCACACATTAATATCAATGTTACATTACAAACATCCCGAAGTCTTTAAACATTAAATCGCTTAAAGAATTCAGGCTTTTAAAAAATATCCATTCTCTTTTAAAATTCAAAGTCTTTTAAAATCCAGTGCCTCTCAACTGACTGTGGGCTCCCATAAAATCAAAAATAAATGAAGTAGTTTCTTAACTTCAAGAGAGAAGAGCCGGGCCAAAGTCACAATCAGATCCAAGCTAAGGAAACATTCCAACAATGTACATAGCTCAATGTCCGGCCCCACTCAGGGTCTTCCGGGCAATTCCAAAGTAACTTGTCACGTCTTTGGCTCTGCCCTCTGCAGCGCACACGACTTGTCTTCTAGGCTCCAGCTGGTTCCACTCTACCACCACTGCTCTTCTTGGTGGTCATTCCATGGTACTGGCATCTGCTGGGGTCCCTTGTTGTAACTGGGCTGCACTGTCCCCAATAGCCTTTCCTAGGCTCCTTTCATGGTTCCGAGCCTCAACTGCTCTGCATGATCCTTTCAGTTCTGAGCCTTCAACTGCTGGCACCTTCACCGCTAGCCTCTCCTGGCCTCTCTTAGTCTCTAGTCTCAGCTGTGCTCCATGACCCTGTTCATGCCTTTAAAACCAGTACCACCTGGGGGACTCTTGCACTCCTGAATTCACCGGCCAGCGCCCGATATAACTCGGGCTGCCTTCGTGTAACAGTTTCTGTGGGCCAACCATAAGGAGGCAGTTTCCAGAAGATGTCACCTCAGAGTTGCTGGTCTCTTCTTACTCACTGGTAATGTCTTAGCTTCCGCTGACCAGCATCAAGCATCCCGATAAAGCAAAGGTTTCACTTCAGTGGTTCTGGATAAGTGTGGCTGATTCTTGAGCTCCAGTGGGCCAGAACTGCAGATTCTCAATTCAAAATAGCAAGTAAGCAGTGGGCCCCGATAGTCTTTAAGTTTAACCCTCGAACTTCCTCCGAGACCTCACAAGCCAGACCATCTTCATCTGCATTTCTCTCAATACACCTTTCTTCCAAGCTCCCACAGAACCACCCACCAAGCTTTGAACACTCAATGACTCTTCTTGCCCAAAGTTCTAAGTCCTTCTACAATCTCCCCCAAAACAACACGGTCAGGTCGGTCACAGCAACATCCCACTATCCTGGTGCCAACTTCTGCCTTAGTTAGGGTATCCAATCCTTCAGTGAAACACCATGTCCAAAGGCTAATTGGGGAGGAAAGGGCTTATTCGGTTTACACTTCCACATTGTATCAATGGAGGAAGTCAGGACAGGAACTCAAGCAGGGCAGGAACCTAGAGGCAGGAGCTGATGCAGAGGCCGTGGAGAGGCACTTCTTACTGGCTTGCTCCTCAGGCCCTTCAGCCTGCTTTCCTATAGAACCCAGGGCCACCAGCCTAGGGATAGCACCCCCCCACAATGGCTGCTCCTCCCCCTCCTTAATCACCAATTAAGAAAGGTGCCTGTCTTCAGCAGGATGTTCCGGGGGCATCTTCTCAATTGAGGTTCCCTCTTCTCCAGTGACTCTTAAACTTGACTTGTGTCGAGCTCATACCAAACTAGCTGGCACATGTGTATGCATACATGTTCTTCTGTGTGCAGTGTCTGTATATATGTTTGCCGGGGCATGTGCTTGTGTGGTGATCAGAGGTTAAGCGCAGGTCTTCGTTTTCCTTTTTTGGTCTTTTAACCACAGTGTCTCTTCATTACCTGGAGCTCACTGATTAAATTAGACTGACCAACCAGCGAGCACCAAAGATCTGCCTGTTGCCATCTCCCCAGTGCTGGCGTTACAGACGTATACCACCGCCCACCAACTTTATGTGTCCCCATGCTGGCAAGGGAAGCCCTTATAGGTACTAGCTATACTATCAAAATAGGTTTCCTTTTGGATCTTTGAGAAAATGGTCTCACTTTGTAGCCCAGGCTAACATGCAATTTGCTACCCAGCTCAGACTGCCAATTTGAGGCCATCCTTCCTCGTGCTCCCAAGCGCTAGGATTACAAGGCATGAACCACCATACCTGGCCAGTTCAGTTTTACTCACCCTGACATTTTCAGCATAGATTACCATTTCCCTGGGAACACTTGTCCGGATTTCTTGAGGCAGTAGCCTGATTCTTAGACGGCCCTTTGTGCTTTCGTTTATCAAGCAATTACATCCATTGTCTCTTGTGAGAACTGGGGCTGGTGCCAATCAGATGAGGCCAGCCTGGTCTACAGAGCCAGTTCCAGACTGGCCAGAGCTACATGATGAGACACTGTCTCAAATCAATCAATCAATCAATCAATCAATCAATCAATCATCACTTTCTGAGAGTGACAATTGAGGATTAGCTTTCCACCCACAGTGATCAAACTTAAGTGTGTAGTGGGATTGCCTGGAGGGCTCGTCAAAGTACAGGCTGTGTTCTCGAGATCCTAGTTCATGGTTTAGTAGTTTGGAGCTGATAAGACTGAGGAGGGGAGCTGTCCCTTAAGGAACTATGATTCTGAGTCAAGGCATGGTGGCACAAATCTATAATCCCAGCACTTGTGAGGAGGAGGCAGAAGGATCGGTAGCCCAAGGACAGCTTCAGCTATATGGGAATTTTAAGACCTGGGTTTCAGGAAACCCTGTCTCAAAAACAAATGAGTAAAGATCTGCTCCATCCTAAGTAAAGACGCCTTGGAGTTGAGGAATCCCTTTAAAGGAAGCTGATGGACGTTTGCAGGGTTCGTGGATTTCTAGTCTCTCTCCCTTCCATGGCCTCGCTCATAGGAAACTTTCATGTGGCTTTAGCTTTTGAAAATGTTCGAAGCAAGCTGGGTGGGCTCTGAGGGAGCCCGAGCACACATCCCATTGGGACTCAAAGGCAGCACCTGGAGCTGCTCCTTGCTCATTAATAGGTTGCCAGGCAACCGAACAAAGGTGAGGCTGAGCCGGGATTAGCAATTGGCAGGCATCTGAGAGAGAGCCACAGAGGGAAGCCTGCTCATCAAGAGAGGACCACAGGGGCTGGGTGGGAGGAACCCTCAGGATGTGACTGGGGCTTTGGTTTGCACGTGCAAGAGGCACAATGTGGAGGTGAAAACACATTCGAATCATAACTTGCCTCCTAATAGGATTGGGGATTATTTTTCTCAGAAGAACCACTGAGAGCCCATTAGGGATATTTCTAAATATAGGTAAGAAGTGACTGATTGGGTTCCTTATCATCATGTGCCTCTTACAAACAGGCTTGATCAATTCATTCTGAAGAAGGGTATTTACATTTGAAAAACATTAAAAGTATAGAAAAACATAATTTCGTGTGTCCTGGAGGAAACCCATTGTGAGTTGGCATTTATTCTTTCAGAAAAAAAATAACACGGGATTATTCTACATTTATTTGTTCTAGATTTTTTTTTATTTGTTTTTAAACCAAACACTATTCGGAGTGGATGTTTCTTCATTGGCACCCTTAACTCTACTTTTTAAAAATTGTTTTCAACTGTTATTGCTTTACTTGTTTTTATCGTTTGAACATTTAGTTCACACACTCATATAACACAATCCCGGCCATTTTCACTCATCCCCCTTCCCCAGCTCCTTCCCACACTGGAAACCTTCCCGACCATTTCCCCTCCTACTTTCATGACTTGTTTTTGTGTGTGGCTCACCGAATTTATTAGCTTTACTTACTCCAATGTGGTTAAGAAGTTATTCAGCAGAGCATGGACAATTTCTCAGTGGCCACAAGACTGAAAGATGCGAAGCTCTTCCCACAAGAGTTAATCGCCAACAGTACTTCCGGGAGGGGTGGGGCCTCATGGGCTCCTCCCCGATTCTTGATGACCTGTTGATGGGCCAGATCTTGTGGTTTTGCAGATAACCACGGCTACGGTGGTGAGTTCATGAGTGGAACGGCTATGTCAGTGGGTAGAGCACATCTTTTTGTTTGTCGTCTCTGTCTCTATCATTTGGCCCTTCTTCCAGAATGTTCCCTGAACCCTGTGGGGAGGGAGTGTTATAGTTGTTCCAGTTGGGGCCATAGATTCTACCCTTTAGCACATTAAACTATTCCTTAATTCCTTAATTGAAATTTATTGTGTGAGTGTACCGTATTGCAAGTCTGGGGGCTATTATTAGCAATGTTGAAAAAAAGCCTTATGTGTAGGTGAGGTGTAATGTCAGGGCATTTTGTATTTAAAACTTAGCTGGGAGTGTGTTGGGGTGGGGATGGGGGTGGAGACATGGCTCAGCAGGGTAAGACTGGAGCTCAGATCCCATTGGAATAGTGGCCTGCCTGTAATTTCAATGCTCAGGGGCAAAGACAGAGACTCCTGGATCAAGCTGGTCCATTAGATTAGCCAAACTGGCTAGCTCTACATCAACGTACAATGTGGAGAGGCTATTGAGAAAGACACCAGATATCAACCTCTGCCCTCCACGTGTATGGGGACACATGCGTGAGTGTGCGTGCATGCACATACACACACACACACACACACACACACACACACACACGTTTAGCTATAGATAGACCAACAGGAGCATGTTTGGTGGTGGGGAGTAGAGGGGATCAACAAAGACAAAGTATGTATTAAAAAAGACATAAAATCATTTAATATATGATATATATGCTAATATATATGCTAATTTAAGAAACAGCAGTGAGTATAAAGTCTCAGTTTCTTTCTAGAATAGCTCTTATATTTACCCATTCCAAAGTCTTGGAAATTTGTTTTGTTTTGCTTTTGAGACAAGGTTTCTCTGTGTAGGTCTGGCTGCCCTGGGAATTCTATAGACCAAACTGGCCTCAAACTCAGAGATCTGCCTGCCTTTGCCTCCCAAGCGCTGGGCTCAAAGCCATATGCCACCACCGCTCGGCTGTCTTGGAACATTAGTATACATTATACAGCTTTGAGTTTTCATGTATTTTGGATCCATATTTTGTGTGTTTCTTGAATTGTTATCTTCTCTTGTATTTCCTTTCCTTTCCTTTTCTTTTTTTTATTGGATATATTCTATATTTACATTTCATTTCCCTTTTTTTGTTTCCCCACTCCCCTAAGGTCCCACATGCCCTTTTCCCTCCCCCTGCTCCCTCATCCACCCCTTCCCTCTTCCCTGTTCTGGTATTCCCCTACACTGATGCTTTGATCCTTTCCAGCATTAGTGTCCATTCCTTTCTTCTTGTCAGACATCATTTGGTATGTGAATTGTGTCTTTGGTCTAGGCTAATATCCACTTATCAGTGACTGCATACCATGGGTATTCTTTTGAGACTGGGTTACCTCACTTAGAATGATGTTCTCCAGCTCCATCCATTTCTCTAAGAATTTCATGAATTCATTGTTTCTAATGGCTGAATAGTATTCCATTGTGTATATATACCACATTTCTTGTATCCATTCCTCCGTTGAGGGACATCTGGGTTCTTTCCAGCTTCTGGCTATTATAAATAAGGCTGCTATGAACATAGTGGAGCATGTATCCTTATTGCATGCTGGGGAGTCTTCTGAGTATATTCCCAGGAGTGGTATGGCTGGATCCTCCGGAAGTATCATGTCCAGTTTTCTGAGGAACCACCAGACTGATTTCCAGAGTGGTTGTACCAGCTCGCAGTCCCACCAGCAGTGGAGGAGTGTTCCTCTTTCTCCACATCCTCGCCAACACCTGATGTCTTCTGAGTTTTTAATCCTAGCCATTCTGACAGGTGTGAGGTGAAATCTCAGGGTTGTTTTGATTTTCACTTCTCTAATGACTAATGATGTTGAACATTTTTTAAGGTGTTTCTCAGCCATCTGAATTTCTTCAGGTGAAAAGTCTTTGTTTAGCTCTGTATTGTATTTCCTTTTATTAACAATGATTTTCATTTTCATTTTAAGTATATGTATATGTGTGCATTTGTACCTGTGAGTGCAGTGCCCGTAGAGAGCTGAGGGGGTTGGGTCCCTGCTGCTGGAGTTACAGGCAGTCGTGAGTAGCCTCAGCCCAGGATTTCAGCGAGGTCAGTGCTCTCAAACCAATGAGCCATCTCTCCAGCCCCTGAGCATCCTGTGGTGTCTGCACACTTATTTTTATTATTAGGGAAAACCTATTTACATAGATATTAATCCTTCATCCAGCCCCATCCAATACCACCATGATGCTGCTTTAGGTTTTCAATTCATATACATCTGCATTTATTCGTGTTTTAGGAAATTGCATATTTTCTTTAAAAAACCCTAGCACTATTATGTATTAAAAATAAAATTCTGTTCATGCCATGCCCTATAAGAAGATGGAGCAAGAGAAGAACAGAGCAAGAGAGCAAGAGGCAGACCTGTTCATCATCATCCTTAATTTTCAAAGGCTGTCTGGTTGTGTGGCTCAGTGGTAGAATAACTCTCTAATATGCACAGGGTCCTGAGTTCATCCTCAGGACCATTTAAAAAATAACAAAACCCACACCTCCCTGGGAGACACGAAGATGTGATTAGTGACCCACAAACGAAACAGAAATCATTTGGAATTCTTGTTTAAGTTCATCTTCCAACCCAGCAGTCTAAGGGCAGGGATGATGAGGGGTTTGCATCTGGCCCCAGGCAAGGTTGATGCTCCGAGGGCTTTACCCACAATAGCCAGTCTTCAAATTGTAACAAGACTTAGCCAAGTGCAGCAGCAAGCTAAGATAGGAGATACATTTTGAGTTCTGCGTTTTTTGGCACATGAGTCAGCCTGCCCTACAAAACCCGACACCTTGTCCAAACAAACAAACAAACAAACAAACACAAACAAACCCAACAAGGGAAGATGTTGAGAGTCTTCATGACCATTCTAACGTGTGTGTGTGTGTGTGTGTGTGTGTGTGTGTGTGTGTTCTTCCCTATTTAATTAATCAGGGGGAAACTCTGTTAGAAAGTAGAGCTAGTCATGGCATTCTTTTCTTCTTCCAGTGCTAGTGTTTGAACAGAGGACCTATATGCATGCTTGACACGTGTTCTTCCACTGAGCTATATAACCTTCATTTTACTTTTTTTATTTTGAGACAGGGTCATTAAGCTCTAAGTCTGGCCTTGAATATGGTGCCACCCTACCTGAGCCTCTAGAGTAGCTCTGATGACTGGCTTGCATCGCCAGGTCTGGTTTAGAGTTCATTTTTGAAGAGGAAAATGAATTATGGTCATCAGTGTTATGGACTATGTAGCTAAATGGTTTTAAAGGAGAAACTACACAAAGGAAAAAAAAAAAACGTTCTTGTCTTGAGGGCTTGTTGAGCCTGGTAAAATTAAGGTGAAAGGTTAATTGCTGTTGTGGGGGAAAGGTCACAGGTCTGCTTGACTAGTGCTCTGGTCCTTTTGTCTTATTATTTCAGTTTTTTACAGAAAAGATCTGATTTTATTTTATTGAGTGAGTTTTTGTGTGGTCTGGATGATGAGCCTTGGAAGCAGGCACCAGCCATCCCGGTGTCTAGTCTCCACAACACCGAGGTTAGAGGTGTTTATGGTCACATCTGGCTTTTAACTTTGGTGCTGTGGGATCCGAATGCAGGCCCCCATGATTATGTCGCATGCTCTCTTCCCCACTGAGACACCTCCCTAGCCTCTTGTGATCTTCTTGCTCAACCTCCCAAGTGTTGGGATTATAGGCTTGTCCCACCACGTGGGCCTGGCTTCTCTCCATATTGTTATTATTGGGGCAGGGTGGGAGTAAGACTAGCTATCCTCCAAGCACACTTCCAGATAGTGACTAATGGGTCCTGTAAAAGGCAAATAGCCTGGCAGGGAAAAGACCTAGAGGAGGACGGTGGAGAGCCAGATTCTTGCTCTGACTTGAGCACAGCGGGTTTGCATGTCTTAAACCCTCCTGGCTTCATTTCTTCCACTACAGCATGGAGACTGTAATAGAGCCTTACTTTCCCAGGATGATGCTGGGATAAAACATTTCCCCCGAGGGGTCCCCAGACCTCTGTAGCAGCAATGTCTTCTATCTTGATCTCCCATAAACCGACCATACCTTGACTTTGTTTTCTCATTTGCAAGCAAGTTTTGCATGAAGCTTTCGGCTAACTGCAGGCTAAATCACAGGGAGGAAAAGGGCTGTGGACATTTCTGGAGCATGCAAAAGTCAAGACGCTGCTAAAGTCCCATTGGTGCCCACGTTACAAGAGGATAAAGGTATATATTATAGGCAATAAGGAAGGCTGAGCTCCAGGGCAAACTTGGAACTGGGGGAGCAAGGGTGTTTCCTGACAAGCACTGCCACAAGGGAACAGGGAAAGGGGGAAGTCCAGGGAAAGGATGAGCTCTTACTGAATGTGGATTAGGTCATTTTTCTTGCAACAGACTTGTGAGATGGGAATTAGTCCCAACTTTTTTCCAGAAACGTTAATCAGCAGTTTGCCCAAATTTCACAACTTGGAAGAACAGCGCTAACCCACTAGGCTAGATAAATCTGCTTCACAGGTTCACGTTCAGCCCCGCCCCGCCCCCACTCCACTCTACTCTCCACCTCTGGGCAAAGCCGGGGTGCTTTAAAGACGGAGAGGGCAAGATTTGCACCCTTGAGCTTAGAAAGGTCACTTCACCTTTGTAAACACCGGCGACAGCAGCTTGGCCGGTGAGGCAGCGCTCCCAGAGTCCGGGTGTTCCCGCGTCGTGCCCCACCCCCCAGCACAGCAGACGCTGCTCATTTATCCGCTCCCCTGGCATTTACATAAGCCTGTAAGCTTGTAGGAATCCACACAGTTGGCAACAGAAATTACAAATACCACCTTCCTCCACTCCTGTCAGAATCCACACGTTCCCAGGGTGCCACAGCTGAGGGGACACTTCTCTTCCCTAGCAACCACTGCCCATTTAGATGCCCTGGGCCCCCACAGAACACTGCACATTTTGGATGCGTTTTTATTCCGTTGCTTTTTCGTAGCAAGTGTAGGAAAGGGCCAAAGGCAAAGACTGGGTCCCCAGAGAGAGTTCTTAACCCGCCAATTCCATCTGTCACTATCTCTGGGCCTCAGTTTCCCCACCTTTCCGTAACTGTTAACACACTCAGATGTGTCAAGAGGCAGCTCAGCGCAGGGACTCTGCAAACAGGACTTGTCTCTAACTCTCCAGTCTCAGCCCCTTGCCTGGGACTTTTTTTGTTGGCAGGGACAATCATCAATCACAACAGTACTTGTAAGTTGACACAACACTCTTCCTAGGGAGCCAGCCCCTGGCAGGACACACTCCCTGTCTCTGGCCTTCTAGTCATATATGACCTCACTCAAACTCCATCTCAAGCTCTCTGACAAGTCCTAAAAACTCAGGACTGGACTGTTACCCGCCCCCGTGCCCCCCCTCCAGTTCCACTCCCACAAAAATCCCAGCCTCTAGGCTCCAGCGTGCTGAGTTCACCCCTATAAACTCAGCTAATGGTTACCACATGCTACTGAGGGTCCGCGCCCATCCCGACCTCTCCACCCCTGCAGGCTCCCCAGGCCCTGGGATGTCTGATCCTTGCCGCTGCGGGCCCTTCCTCCATATTCTCCCACGCACAGCGGGAAGGACCCTGTGCTGTGGTCCTGCTGGCCACGCATGACCTTGGACGCCTCTTCCGAAGCCATGTCCACTCCTCAGAATAGGTTACGTGTTTGCGCCCCACGGTGCCTCCGGTTGCTGGGAATTGGAAACTCGATCGCGCGCCTTTCTCCTTTGCAATGACAGCAACTTGGCTCGGAACCTCCCCAGCATCAGAGTCCCTAGCTGGAAGCTGGAGGCTCCCGGGACGCATGGAGGGGCGTGCCCACTGGCTCTCTGCTCCCGAGTCCCTCAGGCTCAGCTGGGGGTTGCGGTGCCAGGGGTCCGCCACACCTGGTGTCGTCCCACCCGCGAGGCGCGTTGCTCAGCCCCGGGGGGCTCCCGACACGGGAGCAGGCACCGCCCCGCCTGAGCACGCCCCGCAGACAAGCCCGCCGGGGAAGCGCGTGCCGAGACGGCGCGCCGGCTGCAATCCCCGCCGCGGGTCCCTAGGGGGCGCAGCGGGCGCGGGAAGTCGCTCTGGGCCCCGGCAAGAAATTGCAAGCGGGCGGGCGCGGCGAGTTTGAAAACAAGCGAGCGCCGTGGGGGCGGGTCCCAGGCGCGAGAGCCTCCGGGCTCAGCCAATCGGAGGCGGGCGGCGGGCGCGGGCGGCGCGTGCGGCCGGGCTGTGAATGGGGCGCGGCGGTCGCGGCGGCCGAGGCGAGAGCCGGCGCGCGGGCGGGCGCACTTTCTCCTCAGCGCCGGGCGGGGGCGGCGGCGGCAGAGGCGGCGGCAGAGGCGTTCTGCTCAGCTCCCCTCAGAGAGCGCTGCGGGGCCAGCGCCGCGCGGCTGCGAGGAGCGGGGGCGACGTGCCGGGCATTTCCTCGCTCGCTGACAACTTCTCCTCGGCCCGGCTCGCTGTCCATCGGAGCCCGGACGCCGCCCCTCGGCGCTCGCCGCTGCCTCGGCGGGTCTGCGCGCTCCCGCCCGCCCTGCCCGTCCCGCGGCGCCCCGGGGGTGGCGGCTCCGCGGCATGGCCCGCGCCCGGCCCTCGGTGGCGGGCGGCGGAGGCGCGGCGTCCCCTGAGCGCGCGGGGCCCGGGCGGCCGCGCCGGAGCCGGACCGGTCACCACTGCGACCCTGAGCGCCCCGGGCTGCGCGCAGCGCCCAGGACCCCCGGGCCCGGCGCGGGCCGGCGGGCGGCAAAGTTGAGGCCGGGCCGCGGGTGGTGGGCGCTGCTGTTGCTCCAGCTGCACTTGCTGCGGGCGCTGGCGCAAGGTAGGTGCGGGCCTGACCTCCGTGACACCCCCGAGGTGGACTTTGTGGGTGCCTCCCAGGGTGGGCTTTAGGGGTGCGCAGTCCCGAGGTGGACTCCTGAAGCGCGCGCCGCCAGAGGTGACACCCCGGGGGTGGACTTCGTGGGCTCCACCTGCTCTATATTATGAACGGACACCTCTGAGGTGACTTTGCAAGTGGACACCTATGGGCTGGGCTTCAGGGGTGCACGATCTTGAGGTGACAACCTGCAATGTACTTTGTGGGTGCTACCTGGGATAGGCTGTGTCATGAGTGGGGCACCTCTGGGCTGAGTTTTCAGGGCTGTGTAGTCTTAAGTGGAAATCCCTGAGGTGACTTTGCAAGTGGTATACCTCTGGGCTGAGGTTTAGGGGTACACAGCCTTGGGTGACACCTTTGGGTGGATTTTGTGGGCGCCACATGGTCTGCATTATGAATGGACATCTCTGAGGTGACTTTGCAAGTGGACACCTATGGGCTGGGCTTGAGGGGTGCACAATCTTGGGGTGACACCCTGTGGTATACTTTGTGGGCACCATCTGGGATGGGCTATGTTATAAGTGGATATACCTTTGGACGGAGTTTCAGGACTGCACAGACTTGGGGTGACACCTTTGGGGGTGAACTATATTATGGGTGGACATTACTGAGGTGACTTTGCAGGTAGATACCTCAGGGCTGAGCTATAGAGTTGCACAGTCTTGGGGTGACGCCTCTGGTGTGAACTATGGATGCACACCCCTAGGCTGGGCTGTGGGGGTGTACACTGGAGTCTTGGAGAGGGCATCGCCTGGTATAGACTGTATTAGGACACATCTCTGGGGTGGACTTTAGAGATAGACACATTTGGGCTAGGCCTTGGGAGCGTGAAATTCTAGAGTGCACACCCTGGGATGGACTGTTTGAATGACCATCTCCCAGATTATACAAGTACACATCCCTGGAGGATTTTAGGGATTGACACTGCTGGGGTATGTTCAACTTGGAGTGGGCTAGGGATAGATATCTTTGGGGTGTACACTGGGGATGGATACTGTTGGAGTAGACAACCCTGACGCAGACTCCTGGGTGCTCACACTTTGGATGGATTCTATAGACGAGTGCTGTATTGAATGAACATCTTTGGGGTGGACTCTTGGGGTGCGCGCCACCTGGGGTGGATCCCCTAAGGTAGACTCTGTGGTTGTGGTGTGGAGTCACCTCAGGGTTGTGGGTGCTTCTTGGTGCAGTGCTTGGAACTTGGCGAGCATTTAGGGTTCCCTACTCTCTGAATCGCCAGGTCAGGACAGCCGGTCGCTAGGTCTGGAGGCAGTGAAGGGGTTAATGCGGTGTGTCTCTAATCCGCGCTGCAATCTGAGCGCAGAGACACTGAGTAGCTAAGAAGCTGGAGAATGCATCTTGTGTGTTGTGTGTTGCATTGCTTTCTTTCTTTTTTCTTTCTTTCTTTTTCTTTTTCTTTTTTAAATTTTATAGGGGCACTGGAAGAACCTTTAAAGTTGAGCTCTAAGCCACTGTAGCTTCAAAGAACGCCCAGCGCGTCCTATTGCACTGATTAAACATGAGCTGATTCGTATCTGAGTCTGCACCGCAGAGTCTTGTTAACGATGAGTGACATCCGCGGCGGACTTCAAATATCAAGTGCCAGTCACCACCAGCCGCCCTTTCCCTCCCTCTCCCCAGGGCTGCCCCCTACCACCGCCCCCCTCCCCCGCCCCCTGTACTGATGCTTTACCCCAGGTGGGTGCCTTGTACTCACTCTGTGGAGCAAAACTTTGGGAGTCCACAGCTTTGCTTCCGGGCTTTGTTTTTCTCCCTCCTTTCGCTTCTCTTGGGAACACGAAGGTGTTCTCTAAAAGAAGGAAAGAGGATCTGCCGATTCTGGGTGACCTTTTGCAAATGGAGATGGAATCTCTCCCGAAAGAGCTTTCCCTCCTAAATCTGGATTTCCCCCTGCTTAACCCTAAGCATGCGTGTGCTAGTCAGCTTCCTCTTGCCCAGGGAGGTTACTGATCTAAAAACAACAAAAAACAGGCATAATCCTGTTCAAATGACTTTTGATGGAGTCTTTAAAACAGATTAGTGAACCTGGTTTGCACTTGGTAGTTCAGAAAAATTAGCTTCTGAGTTCGTCGCTTGTATCCTGGAATCTTACCACAGTAAGTCACTGGATATTTGGAGATTGCAGGAAACAGAAATATCACACTTAAAATTATGAATAGTTGTGTTCTGTGTTATATGTGCCGATGATTTATGTGCAGTTTAAAAAACCCCAGTGATTTAAATGTAGTACTTAAAAGTCTGACTTCAAAATTACAATGAGATAGCTTAACAAGTGCCTCATAACTTAATATTCTTATTCAAGCTTATCTAACGTTATCTGAGTGGCAGCCCTTTTCTCAGTAGGTTTTGATAAATGCTCCCTTTCATGTACACTATATGGAAACAAATCACTGTTTCAGGTTACTTTAACCCCTCCACACCTAACATATTCATTTCACTTTTTCTTTGGGTGCAGCTTTTTACCTAAGGATGTTATCTGGGAGAAACCGCATTTACTGGTTGTGTAAAATGGAGTCTGTAGGTTGTCAGAGAAGCCAGGTTCAAGTGAAGAAATCGAGATCATTTAGGATGACCTTCAGAGATGGAGTTCAGTTTCTCTTCCTAAAAATAAAAGTGGCATTCACTTGACAATCACCTATACATGTGAAGATTGGCAAACCACTTTGAGCTGTGGGAAAGACCACTTAAAAAAGTATATCAGAGTTTACCAGCTGCACCTTGCAGACTGTTGAAAACATTGTCCTTTCGTAGTTACAGTGTTAGTGGGAATCATTAATTTTTATACATGTATGTACTCAGACAACAGCCTTACTTTTCAAGGGGAGGGAATCTTATTTTTTTCTTGCCAGTAAAAACACAGGTACTCATTTTACATTTATATGATGCAAGAAAGTATGCAGATCTTTTAGTGTAAAATTTCAAATAGGTTGTCACAAATTTTAAATTCATTGACAGGTTTCTGTTCTTTGTGCAATGTGAAATGTGTAATATATCCATCATCTTTTATATCATATTGAAAATTCATATTACAGAGGAGATGTCACCATTTGACAAAACCTCATGTATCTTGAAAATGAAAATTCCGGTGCTGCTGTCGAGGTTTCTGATGGTATGATGAGTTGGTCATATGCACAGGAATGCATTCTCTAAAATCTTATCAAGTAAAATGTAACATTTTGCATGGAACAGTTACCACTAAGTTGGAACTGTCATAATGCCATATTGATACTGTGCATCTATCTGAGGCTGTTCCTAATTCCCCTGTAGGCTTTTCCTCTTTGGATACTTCCTATGAGTTGGCTTGGTCATGATTTCTAGCAGATGATGGGGGCAATGTAATTACTAAAAGTTATATATGTATGGCTAAAGTTACAATCAGGAAATATATTTCTGGCCATAATGTGAAGCACCAGGTTTGGATCTTGCAAGTACAACTTCAGTATATGCTGCTGTTTCTTCCCTGTGCATGAAAATGGAATTTCCCATTATATACTCAGCTTATTGGTGTGTGTTTAATTGTTCAGGACTTGTCTGGATTCCTAAAGAGCCAAGTTGTTACTTCTGGAAGGCAGGTGGCAATGCGTGCTTTCTTTATGCTGTGCACCACATATGAATGGTTCAGAAATGGGGCTTCTGAGGCAAGGGATACATCATAGGAACAGGGGTGTCCTGGGCTAGCACTGTAGGAGGGGTAGGACAAAAGCGGGCAGATCCCCTGAAGAGGCTTGGCCAATCACGTTAGCAGAATTTCTAAGCTCTGGTCTCTGTGAGAGACCCCCATCTCAAAATAAAATGTTACTTCCAGTCTCTTGGATCTGCTCTTCTCAAACACTGGTACGCATTAGCATCAGGTCAGGGCATCTGAGAGGATGAGGGACCAGCTCATTTCCTGTGAGCCACGAAGTGCTTTTCAGGTGACTCTCATGTCCACTGTCATTTAACAGTCTCTGGCTACACTGCTTTGTTGTCTCACTCCAGTTATCAGCTGACTTTCTGGAAACTTCCCAAACCCAGTGTTTCACAAACTTGACTGCACACTAGATAGATCCTCTGGGAGTTTTGAGGCAGGATTGTACAACTGGGTTTGACTTGAAGTTTGGCCTAAGCAGTAGAATTTTGAGACTTCCCAGTTGATTCTGATGATTAGTCAGGTTTGGGAACTACTGTTCTGTGTGACTCCATTCTTCCTTTAATCTTGTCCCCAAGTCTTCAGATCTAAGTGGCTTCTATGGAGCTGGAACCTGTATTTGCTCATAGGTCCTGAGCTCAATTTCTAATCAGTCTGTTTAGTTTGTATTATGTTCCTTGATAATAATGAAACTGTTCAGCTCCTCACTTGTGATACTCCTAGGATTGTATTAGAATCATTAGTGACATTTGTTTATGAGACAGGATTTTCTGTGACCTAGGATTCCCAAATAAACTCACTGTGTAGCTAAGGATGACGTTGAACTTTTGATCCTCTCACTTCTATACCTTAGTTCTGGGATTCCACAGTACCTGTGACACCATACCCAGTTTATCACTAGTGAAATTAAAGAATACAGTTGTGTAGGCTTTACTTCAGACCTGTCAGGTCTTAGAATACATCTTAAAAGGTTTCATGCGCTGGAGACATGGCTCAGTGGTTAAGAGCACACACATGGCAGTTCACAACCATCTTTAACTCCAGTTCCAGGAGATCTGATGCCCTCTTCAGGTCTCAGCGGGCACTGCACACATGTGGTTCACTAGTATACATTCAGGAAAAACACCCATGCATATATTTTTTAAAAAAAGGGTTCTGCATGTGAGGTCCCCATATTCTATTTTTTTCTATCCTGGTGTTGCTAATCCCATAATCTTACTGAATTCGATGGCACTCTTGCCCTGTTTTCCTATGATCTGAGCTACTACTTTCCCCATGCCATTTCCCAGCTGTGGGTAAGGTCTGCTAATTATCCTTTCTGGCACTTGTTAGATGGAGATATAACAAAACAGTGTTAATTGAGGTCACTGCAAGTCTAGCCTCCCTTTGAGCTCCTATTGTTTTCCATTAGTCCAGATGTCCTTTGCGTTTCCCCCCTCTTCTTACCCTCTGACCTGGCCCCTCAATTCTGTAGTTTGAATTTGAACTGGAGCTTGGGTTCCAGACCACCTTGCTTCACTAGAAGCTTTTAGTTAATCAGTGCTCAGATACTTCCTAGACCGCTGCACAGTTAACAGAGGGCCACTTGGTCAGGTGACCCCCCTTCTATGCAGTCTGCACGTAACCACCTGTAGCCCTCCTTTAATATTCGCTTATGAGCCAAGCACCAAGGATGTGTATTCTACACACACAGTGTGTTTGTCCATGTACTACTATACAGCACTAATATGGATGTCAGAGGACGACATGTGAGGACTGGTTCTCTCCTTTCACCATGAGGGTCCCAAGTATTGTCCTCGGGTCTCCGGGTTTGTAGCAAGCATCCTTGCCCATTGAGCCATCTCACAGGTCCCAGCAACCCTTGAGAGAAGGTAGTACTTTTTTTTCCCCACTGATTTGCTCAAAGCTCTGGAATGAGCACTGGTCCAGTATCTGTGAACATAGCTTGGGTCTCCCTGTAGCTTGTGCTGTTGGAAGGAGAAAAGAAAGCAGGAAGTGGTCTGATCCATAGTACAGAAAGATGGCGAGTGAACCTCTAAATATTGTATGGACTGACCTGTCTGTGACTTTCAGTCTTACATCACAGCCATGAACATGAGCCAATAAAAGTCACTTTAGAGGATTTGGAGGATGGAGAAAAGAAATGTGCATACCATCTTCTGTGTGCCCAAACCCTGTCCCCCAATAAATTAGGTTTTGTCACTTTGGTATTCCCTCACCCCATCCATTTTTCTTTTTACATTATAACTTGAAGTCCAGTTGAGTGGGCAGTGTGCTGCCACCCCAAGATGGACCATCAGGAGTAAAAAAAGCCATTTCTTGGAGGACATTTGAAAAAATTCTTTTTTTTTTCTACTTTAAAGTACATCAAATTTAAAGATGTAGAGAATGTACAACATAGATCTTTTGGTTAGTGCTTTGCTGTAGCATGTGTGTTCTCTAACAACAGTTAGTTAAGTTCAGCCCCCCTACAGGGACTGTAGCCAGCTGGGAAGTCCTGTATCCTAAACAGTGACTTCAGACAAAGTGGAGGCTGTGAATGAGGCTGGTGTCTAAGTGATACAAGCTTTGCAGTTAATTACATTTTATGTTTCCATTCTAAGAGTCCCCGTGTCTTTGTTGTCAAATGGGATTGGGGTTTTAGGTTGTATGGTGCCTTTCTGCTCTTTCTGATCTTGTTTTGGGCCCTCAGGGGTCAGGTGAGTGAGATCCACTCATTAAAATTAGAGTGTGGGGTGATCACAGGGTAAGGAGGAGCACTGAGATTTGTGTAGGTTCTGACTTAGGCTTTTCTAAGAACAAAGCACTGAGAGAGAGAGAGAGAGAGAGAGAGAGAGAGAGAGAGAGAGAGAGAGAGAGGACCCCATGAATCCCATGCTTGGTAGTTGAGTGAAGCTGAGGATGGTTATGAGAACAGATCGAAAGGTGTGTACTATAGATTGGCAAGGGATTATTTAAAAATAAATTTAATATACATCTTTTTACTTGGTTAAATACTCCCATTAAGCAGCAAAACATATGGGCATTCTAAGTTCATATGGTTTCCTTTAATGTAATTAATTTGATGTCAGCATTTCTACAAGACATTGGGAATTAGCTCCAAGTTTTGCATCTCATTTAATAAGAGTGTGTAAATATGTGTAATAATACTGGGGTGAGAATGTATTTTCTCAGATAGAGGTGTTTTGGCACTTTCTGCTAACCATGGTAGCACATATAAATCATTGGTGATAAGGTTTACAGTGGATTCCTCTTTCATAGACACCTTCCTGTTGCTTACAGGTGTCAAACCTGAGATCTTCTGGAGAAAGGATTAGTTTTACAGCATCATCATTACATTAACACCATTTTCTCTTCCCACTATCTAGAAACAAACAGCAGCAGTAGCAACAACAAAACAACTCAAGGAACCATTGCTGTGTGTTTGTTTATACCTTTGTTATTCTAGTAGGCACAAGGTTTGGCCCTCTGACAAACAGTTCTAAAGCCAGAGACTATGGCATCAGCTTGGCTCCATCTCCTGTGAGCATTCTGGGAATGAGAATAATTTCTCTAAAGCTTTCCTAGAAACGTGGGCTGAGGCAGGTGGAAAAAGTGTTGGGTTAAGTGTCTGGAGCCCTGGCTTTTATCTCACTCTGAAGCCATCTTGCAGCGTGAGCTTGCAGCGTGAGCAAGAGCAAGTCTGTTAGCCTCTCCTGAGTCTATTTTTCTCACCTGTAAAAGGTAGTGGTGGTGGAACTTAAACCAGTGAGGGAGTAGATATTGGGAATTGTTTTGCTCTGATTCTTTTCTCTTCTGTGTTGATATCCTTTTACTCTGTCTCCAGATTCTCTTAGTGTGCCTGCTGTCTGGGGTTCTGTAACTCCATATGTCTTAGCTTGTGGGAACAGTTCCCTTTCATTTTACTTTTACTATTGTCAGGATATGGATATATATATATATATATATATATATATATATATATGTGTGTGTGTGTGTGTGTGTGTGTGTGTGTGTGTGTGTTGAAGACAACTGGTGCAATGTAATATTTCTCCTTAGGTGCTGCTGTCTAACATGTGATGGATTTACTACAGCTTGAAAATGGTTCATGCTCAAAATTTTAGGTTCTGTAAAACAAATTAGTGCTGTAATTTATCAGTGTAAGCCTGAAGTTTGGAGAAATAAATATTCTTAAAATAGGAGACATTTATTTATCTAAATGGCTGGAAGAAGAAAGAGCATGACTAATCTAAATCTGGTGGCAATTAATGCAGTGAGGAATTTAAACAGAGATGGAATAATGATGGCCATGAGGATGTTTAGATTTACTGGACAGTGACCATCAGTAATTTAAAAATTACTTAAAATTAGCTCTAGAATAATTTTTCACTTTTAACATGATTAGCTGCCACTCTATTGAGATACAGTGTCTAGAGAAATTAATAGCTATCAATTAAATAAGTCAAGTTTTTGACAACTGACTTGTCAGTCAAGTAAATTCATTAATTGGCTGATCTGTGGAAATTAGCTTGTTGAACATTTGTTAAGACAATGGTTTCTGCAGTGCTTTAAAAATTAGTAGTGCATATATGTGCATGTGTGTGTGTATATATGTGTATATATATATATATATATATATATGAATGACATGTGTGTTTATGTACCCTTGGAGGACAGAAGAGGGCATTGCATTCCTTGAAGTTTGAGGTACAGGTGGTTGTGATCCTCCTGACATAGGTGTTAGGAACTGAACCCTGCTCTTCTGGAAGAGCAGCAAGTGCCCTTAACCTCTGAGCCATCTCTCTAGCCCCTTCTGCAATGTATTTTATTTTATAGTTTTTTATTTATTGTAATTATTAGTATGTGTATGTGCATATATATATATATATATATATACATGCATGTCTATATGTGCACATACCTGTGAGCACCTGTGGTAGCATGTTCATGCCCAGCTTGCCTGTGGAGTAAGGCCAGAAACCAACTCTCAGGAATGGATTCCAGGGACCAGTCTTAGGTTGTCAGTCTTGTACAGTACGTATTTTTACCTTCTGAGCCATCTCACCAGCTAGATTTTGCTGTTTTTTTTTTTTAAAAAAATATTATTTTAAAATGGATAAGGCTGCTTTTGGAGGATATGTGCTTTTTTAGATGATGGGATATAGCAAACTCTAGAAGTAATTATTATGGGCAAAATTGACCTCAGGCACGATGTATTGTTGCCTTTTCTCTCTTTCAGAACCTTCTGTATACTCTATACCTGGTTCTTCACCGTGAGATGTTTAGAAGCTTAATTGTAGAAAGACGAATGGCCTTTATAAAATAAAAATAAAAATAATAGTAGTAACCAGAGAATGAATGATTTCTGGGAACTTCAGCACTTAGTTACCTCTGATAATAATTGGTGGTAGTAATTTAGTTACTGAACTTAGAAATACTTGTCAGGTTTGGGGCAGGAAGGGACTTTGTATGACATAAGTGTAACTAATCATTCTAAGCTGAGAATGACATTCTCGTGAGCTGTTTTGTGTGTATCATGGTTTTCTTGTGAGATAGGGCCAGCTTTCAAAGTGAAGCGCAGTTGTAGCTTGACTCTCCAGGTGGAAGCGCGATGCAGGAGAGACTGACATTCTCCCTGACTAAGCGCTTCTGTAAAGTGCCTGGTGGTATTGAATTTATACATGAGCCACCAGATGGCAACAGAAAAGGTGTTTATATAGGATGCAGTTGTTGCCATAGCTTTATTTTTTAATTCTTTGGCACACCATCTCTCAGTATACTTATATTTACATTTTTGGACTAAGAACATCATGAATTGATAATGCCTGGCAATGTAAGATCACAACCAGGAAGCTGAATAGTAGTACCCTGCCACTAGAAAAAGATTTTATTTATTTTACATGAGCACATGTATTAACCATTCCCAAAGTCTGTGAGCTTCCAGGGATGTTCATTGTGTAGTCCATGCTTCTGGTCTGTATTTTATCCAGCTTTTCTATAGCTCTCAGTGTAAGCAGCAATAATTTGCAAAACATTAAACAGATAAACAAACATGGCTCTTACCCTAAAGCATTTTCTCTAACACCTTTGAAAGGAGGTCATGAGATTATAAACATTGAGCATACTTATGTATTTGCTAGATGGGAGTACTTTTGCTTTAAGTACAATATGTTTTGTTTTTGCCTCAGCGGCTTATCCCCCTTCTCCTCCATTTAACTGTTATCTTGGCTCTTTTGGAGTCTTTTTCTTAGGCAAGTCTCCTGTGTGCAAACTAGAAACTCAGCCTGAATCTCTTCAGGAAAAAAATGTTATTGGAAGAATCCAAAGGAGTCACAATGTACCTAGCAGGATGCCACCTTGGTAGTTGGCTATATCCAGGGCTTATCTTTGCGTCAGGAATGAGAGCTCAGGAATAATGCTGGAATGTATAGGCTCTGGATTTGAGTCATAACAATACACAGAAACACCAGCACCATCAAATACCACCCTCTGTTCTCTCTCTCTCTCTCTCTCTCTCTCTCTCTCTCTCTCGTGTGTGTGTGTGTGTGTGTGTGTGTGTGTGTGTGTGTAAGAGAGAGAGAGAGAGAGAGAGAGAGAGAGAGAGAGAGAGAGAGAGAGTGTCAGTCTTGTCATGTAGCCTAGGCTAGCCTAGGACTTGCAGATCATCTGCTTCAACTTCCCCAGTTGGCGTTACCCACAAACCTTCTTTTGCTAGGGTAAGGTTTGTATTTTGGATTATTATCTCAAGGGAGAAGCATTTCAATTTATTGCAAACCTAAGACCAGATGGAAGAAACTAGACTGATGTCTATAGAAGATTGATTGAGAAGTAGGGACAGTAGAGGTGGAAGCATTGGAGATATGAGGATAGTTTAGGATGTAGAGGCACAAAGAGCTAGGTAGTATATTGGAATGTGAATGAGGAAGTGTCATGGGCCACATCAGGCCTCTTTCTAAGAAGATTAGTTTGTGAGCATGGTTTTCCCTGAGCTTGGACCCTTGTTTGGGCAGTGTGGTCATGATCCAAGTTTTAAACACATTAATGTGAGGTTCCCTGAAGCTTCTGGACAGCTGTTTAGAAACTAAGCTCTGAATCAGGGGTATTAATTTGGGTATAGCTATTTGTGGAGACACTAGCATATTGCTAAGGAGGATGGCCTTGGCAAAAACAAAAACTCACTCAAATACTTGGTAGCTGTGCTTCCTTGGGTGGGCTGTTTAATCTCTCTCTCTGTACTGGCTGGTTTTGTGTGTCAACTTGACACAGGCTGGAGTTATCACAGAGAAAGGAGCTTCAGTTGGGGAAGTGCCTCCATGAGATACAACTGTGGGGCATTTTCTCAATTAGTGATCAATGGGGGAGGGCCCCTTGTGGGTGGTACCATCCCTGGGCTGGTATTCTTGGGTTTTATAAGAGAGCAGGCTGAGTAGCCAGAGGAAGCAAGCCAGTAAGAAACATCTCTCCATGGCCTCTGCATCAGCTCCTGCTTCCTGACCTGCTTGAGTTCCAGTCCAGACTTCGTTTAGTGATGAACAGCAGCATAGAAATGTAAGCTCAATAAACCCTTTCCTCCCCAACTTGCTTCTTGGTCATGATGTTTGTTACAACAATCACTAATTAAGAAAATGCCCACAGGCTTTCTACAGTCAAGTGGACATAACTAGTAAGCACAGTGTGTTTACTTGCATGCATGTTCCTCTCTGTGTGTGCATGCGCACATGCTTGTGGAGACCAGAGGTCAATATTGAGTGTTTTCTTCAAAAGCTTTTCATTTTGATTTTCTTTTGTTGAAATGGTCATTCACTGAACCAATTGGAGCTTACCAAGTCAACTAGACTGATTGACCACTGGATCCACTTCCCCTGAAGAAGGATTATAGGTGCATGCCACCATGCTTGGCTTTTTAAATGGGTTCTGGGGGTACAAACTAGCCCTTAATGTTTGTGAAGGAAACACTATGCCCATTGAACCATCTCCAAGTCCTCAATCATCTTTAAATCTTGTTTTGTTGCCTTGAAGAATTGTTTATTAATTTTGCCTATTTCATACAGATGTTGTGAGGATCAGTTGATATGATTAGACATAAGGTGTTAAGATCTTACCTAGAACATAACATTCAGCCAGTAAGTGTTAGGCATTGTTATTGCTATTTACACTTCAGTAGACAGGAATCACACTTTATTCACTCCCTGCCCCCATAGTATTGAGGATTAATGAGTCATTGTAGTGCAAAATGGCAGTGTGAACAATTGAAATGACTAAACAGCCATTATACTAATAGTAGCTTTGCTGTGGCTTATAGGATGAATTGCAAGGGGAAAGAGTGTGGTGATAGGAACTGATGAGATAATATGAGATAATATAGAAATTACAAACACTTGACAGGGTAGTGGTACTGGCATAGAACATTTGGAATATTTTGACTGTAAAGATGTGACTGATAAAAAGACAAAAAAAAAAAAAAAAGGTTCCTGACTTTGTTGATTTGATGGGAAATGGTGATTTTTTTTCAAGGACAGTATTGCTGGATTCTAATAGTATACATCAGATTGTAGAATGAATGTGCTGGGAGTAGAGTTGCGTATGCTTTCTTACCGTGGACAATCTCCAGGAAAAGCTGCTGGGTATTTAGAATGCATGGCAATGAGATGATCTTACAATGCCTTTTTCTAAGTTTGAAATCTTAAGGACTGGAAGAAAATATGGGTTGTCATTTGGTTAAATGAGAAGTATTATTACAATTCTCAAATCTTACTTCAGCTTATATTTTGTGACTACCAGAAACATATATTTACAATGCAGCTAACTCTTTTTTTTTTTAAAGGTATAACCATAAGCATTTTATCCTAGTTTGTATTCCAATTGTTGTGATAAAGTAATGCAGCTAACTCTTACATAAAGAAATTAGCACAAAATATGGTCTAAAACTGTGGAAAACAATCGAGTCCACCAAAGTGAGAAACAGACTTGAATGAATGAAAAGCCATGACTCTTGCAAAGGAAGCTCATGATATAGGTGGACTTGCGTCAGGCATGTCCCAGCCACACAAGGATATGAAGGAGAGCTGGCAGATGTTGCAAATAAAATACTGCATTTCAAGAGGTAGGAATAGTGGGGGTCATGAAAGAGATGACTTTATTTGAACTTATTGGAGATAAAAACAGACCATGTTGAAAGAACAGATTAGAAAGTGATCATACAGATTTGGGAAAGAACCAAGTAAGATTTCTATAAATGAAAATTATGCTCATTAAATTTTAAAAAGTAACCTCAATGGATGGGTTATACAGCCAAGTAGATATAATTGAGGAGAAAACTATTGATTTTTAAAGGAGATTTGAGGAAATTGGTTGGATGGAATACAGTACTGATAGACAGACAGAAAATGAGTGGTAAAGATTCATGAACTTTAGAATGAGAAAGTTCAATATTACCTTCCATGAGCTTCCAGAAAGAGAAAATAGAGAGGAGATACTATTAGAAGATATAAATGGCCAGGATTTTAAAAATTATTACTATTACTAGTTATTTTTGCTGTTGTATATGATGTATGTGGATGGGGGTGTACATACTATGACACTTGTAAATACACTTTGAGACAACTTTTCTCTCCTTCCATCATTATGTGGGTTCTGGAATTGAACCCAGGTCATCAGGCTTGCATAGAAAGTGCCTTTACTTGCTGAGTTGTCCTGTCAGACCCTAGAAAATTTTCATGAATTCTTAGATTTCAGAAGCACAGTGGACCCCAAGAAAGATAAAAACATTTTTTTTTAACCTAGGTATACTGTAGTTGAAACACTAGAGAAGAAGACAGAACTAATTTAAGGTAAACAGATGCTTGAAATGGCTGGTATTTGTCATAGAAAATAATGGAATATTTTCAACTTGTTGAGGGAGAAAGATAATTGATCTAGAAATATGTATTCATATAAGCAACATTCAAGTGTAAGAGGGAAATAAAGACAAAGTAGATCATTCATAGAGTTTTGCTAGAAGAATTACTAGCAAAGAATTACTTGAAGATGTATTTCACGAAGAAAGAACCAGGAGAGTGAGATCTAAGTAACTAAATGATAGGAAATAATGTATTTGTACCAACCTTAAATTTCCACAGTCACCTTGTGGTTTACAAGAGTGAGTACTGTTGGCTGCCAGTGTTAAGGGCATCCTTGGACTCTACCATCCACAACCACAGATGGAAAGTTGCATATTCACCAGATAGTCACACATACTTTCCCCTCTTATTTCTAAGCAATATAATATTAAGACTGTGTTATATATTACATTTATTCTGTATTAGGGCTCATAAGTAATGTGATTATTTAAGTCCTTTAGAAAAAACTGTATGTGGTATATTATTATCTTTAAGGGCTTGGAGTATTTGTAGATTTTGGTATCTGGTGGTGAGTGAAGGTCATCTAGCACTGATTGATCTCCTACTCCTCAAGTACAAACGGTTGAGTGTGAGGGGTAGTGGAGTTGGATGGGCAGGTGGACCCAAAGAGATGTTGGTTAAAGGATACATAGTTTCAGCTGGAAGGAGTAATATATTAAAGAGCTATTTTGCAACATAGTGACCATAACTGGCAACAGTGTTGCAATGTAGTGATTATAGCTAGCAACAATGTATTTTACCTATTTACATTGGATAACAGATTGTATTTTTACCAGGAAAAAGTATGAAAAAAGTATGTGGTAATTAGTTCAATATTGTTCATTCTATACTGTATTCATTATATACAGGAAATAATACCATTGACCCTTAAACAATGTTTTAAGCAGATGCTTACAGCATTTGAGCTCATTATAGTATAAATAGAAGTGCCACAGTTCATCTTATTTATTTTTTTATTAAAGCTATACTCTCAGGCCTTTCCTGTCCTTTTGTCTTTTAGACAGGGTCTCACCAAGTTACCCAGATTGGCATTAACTTGCTCTGTAGTTCAGGCAGGTGTCAAGACTTGAGGTTCTCTTGCCTCAGTCTATAGTGGCTGGTATAACAGGTGTGTGCCACCAGAGCTGGCAACTATACGTAATTTGCCTCAACTAAAATGTAGTTTAATAATTGTGAGTAGCTGTTAATTCATATATTCATTGCACTGTGAGAAAGGAAATATAGATGAAGGTATGAATGATGGTAGGTTGAGTTTTGTTTTTTGTTTTTTTGGTTGTTTTTTCTTTTTTTCTTTCTTTTTTTTGTTTTATTTTTCTGCATGGAACTGGTGGGTTTTTTGGTGCATATGTAGTTGACTGGAAGGCCTGTATGGTACATGGAATCATGGAGGTCAAGACTTTCACCTTAGGGTTCAGAGTATCACTTTGAAGTTGAAATGTGATGAACTAGGTAGAAAGTTACTGTTGGCCTTTGCAGTGCTCCCCTACTGATTTCTCACTAACTCCTGATGGGGTTTTGCTGAAATCTATTATGATATGTTGGAATGCCACAGACGGTCTGCATTTCTGATTCTGCTGTTCTTTGAAGAATTGAGCAACAGTGCATAGATACTTTATAGTAAATTCTAAATATTTTTTTGAGATAGGATCTTATTATTAATTCAAGCTGGTCTTGAACTCTAGAGTCTCTTCTTCCAAGCATTGGGATTATAGGCTTGTGCAACTATGTCTAAATAGAAAATTTAAGGTTCTAATTTAACTTCAAAGCTTGAGTTTATATTTCTTTTCAATGCTTGCCTGCATGTATATGTGTGTGCACATGCATATGTATGCTTGCTCATATGTGTATGTATATCTGGGGACCGAAGGTTGATGCTGAGGGTCTTTCTTGTTATCCCCGTTGCTTATCGTACAGGGTTTCCTGCTGAGCCTGGTGCTAGTACAGCAGCCAATTTATGCCCAAGATCTGCCTCCTCTGTTCCCTGAGTACTGGGATTACAGATGTTTTTTTTGTTTTTTTTGTTTTTTTGTTTGTTTGTTTTGTTTTTTTTTTTGTTTTTGGTTTTTTTGAGACAGGGTTTCTCTGTGTAGCCATGGCTGTCCTGGAACTCTGTAGACCAGGCTGGCATTGAACTCAGAAATCTGCCTGCCTCTGCCTCCCAAGTGCTGGGATTAAAGGTGTGCGCCACCACTGCCCGGCAGCCACTGGCTTTTATATTGGTACTGGGGATCTGAATTCCAGTCTTCAAACTCACAGTAGGTGCTTTATCTGTTGAGCCATCTCATCTCTTTAGCCTCTTGAATTTGTTTTTTTTTTTTTTAAATGCTACAATTGCTTTGTGTGTTGCTGTTTCTTGGGTTTTCAGCTGAATTACATTATAGATACTACTGGGACCCCACCCCCATCCCAGCCCCCAACAAAATTTAACCATGGCTTCTAGATTATGTCCTGGATTGCCATAAGACCAATTAGAGGAGGACATATGGAGAGTGCTAGAGTACTCTGACTTCTTTCTCTCATGGTGGGAAAGAAACTGGTTTGGCTGGAATCCTCTGTTCCTCTGTGGATTAGTCCACAGCAGGTCACCCTGACCAGGATACTGAGGTTTTACATATTTCTAGCTTCTTTCACAGTTGCTCTTGCATCATATAAGAAGGCTACAATCTTATGTTGATATTAAAAAAGGTAGGACACATAAACATGGCTGTAATTGATGAGAAGACAGTCCAAAAACATTAGTTGAGAAGTGAGATTATAGGATATAATATAATATGATTAATATAATATAATATAATATAATATAATATGCTTTTACTGAGTATTCTTAATGCATTGGGCATTATCTCTTTTCTGTATGTGTCTTTGTGTGTCTGTGAATGTATGTGTGTATGCATATGCATGCAACACCTGTGGATGCATACTTGTGCAAAGATGTCTTCTGCCTGTGGAGGAGGCCAGAGACAAACCATGAGTGTTCTTCAGGCACTGTGAATTCCTTTTTTTGAGACAGGATCTTCCACTGGTGTGGAACTTTCCAAGCAGTCTAGGCTTCCTGACTAGCAAGACACAGGGATGGTATGGAGGCCAGAGGGCAATCTGGTGTTGGTTCTTCCCTTCTACCCTGTTTGAGACAGGCTTTTTTATGTCATCACTGTGTATGCCAAGATGATATCTGATGGAGAGTTGGCTGTCACCCGACCCCTTGCTCTAAGTTCTGTGCTGAACTGACTGATCCCTAGGAGTGACCTGAGCCTCCTCTGAATTCAGATTTCTCCCTTCCATCTGTTGGAAAGTATTGGTCTCTGGTTTCTGATTTTCTATAATAAGCTTTGATCACTTTTAAAATAAGAACATTACATCTAGGAGAAAAGCATAAAGGTTAGAAAAGTAATGTGAATGTAATATTAGTGGAAAGTGGCTGAGAAGTTACTAGTTTATAAAATGATGGGCTGTGATTAAGGAATGGGCCAGCCTGCTTATGGTATTTGTCTCGTCATTCCTAATATTTTATGCTTTTAAACAGAATCATTTAAAACTTTTAAATGGCAAAAGCAATTAGAATTATTTACCATAATATCAAATCTGTGGGTTTGGGGAAGAATGCGGTTTACTCACAGAATGGATGAAAGGGAAGCTGGGATTTTGGTATTTTTAAAAGAATCCCTCTATTTGACAGAACTTATGTTTTTGGCCTTATTTTTTTCATCTACTTGAAACAAGCTCACACTATCTTTAGAGGCTCTATGTAAGAACAAAAATCTCCTTTGAAAGATGGATTGATAAACACATTTGTACCATTGATTTCTGGTTAGGCCTGTGTAATCTTTTTGATTCTAGTGTCAAATTCTCCCAATAACAATACTGCTATTGAACCCATTTAGTACATTCAAGGTTTTACAGGAGTTGCACAAAAAATTGAATCACCATTGTGCATTGTTCACTCAAAAAGGAATGAACTTAAATTTGAATATGTATACATATAGTTAAGAAATATGTCAATTAGAGCGTCAGGTGTGAATGCCTTTCTAGTTGACAATTTGATGGCCTTGGGTTCATGTAGTTTTTTGATGTTGTTTTGTTTTTGATAACTGTGCTGGTAAGAGTTACCCCAGCCATTTCTTTGACCTGGTATCTCTTAGCTTGTCTGTCCAGAGCCCTGCAGCTCTCGGCAGCCTGGTGCTGCTCTGCTCCTCCCTTGCATATTTGGCTTTTAGTGTTTCCCTTTCTGCCTAAATGTTCCAGATTCGCTTCTTCCTTCCTTCCTTCCTTCCTTCCTTCCTTCCTTCCTTCCTTCCTTCCTTTCTCTTCCTTCCTTCCTTCCTTCCTTCCTTCCTTCCTTTTTTTTTTTTTTGTGGTTTTTCGAGACAGGATTTCTCTGTGTAGCCCTGGCTGTCCTGGAACTCACTCTGTAGACCAGGCTGGCCTTGAACTCAGAAATCCACCTGCCTCTGTCTCCCAAGTGCTGGGATTAAAGGCGTGCGCCAGCACCGCCCGGCTGATTCGATTCTTTCTTGAGCAAATGATTTTCAAACTATTTAAAGAGGGAGATCCTTCCTGAGTATGGCAGCATCTTTGAATAATAATCTAAATGTGCAATTGTAATAAAGCTTTTCAGGTAAAAGAAGGAACACACATACATATATTTTACACTTATTTATATGTTTTATGTGTGTATAGGAGGTGTCATGGTGCACTTGGGAAGTCAGAGGATGACCTGTGGGAGTCAGTTCTCTCTTTTTACCCTGTGGAGTCTGGGGGATTGAACTTAGTTGGTAGACCTGCTGTGCCTGTGCTTGCCCTGCTGTATCTCGCTGGCCCCGGTGGTTTTATTCATCTAATTCTTGCAAGTGAAATTATGCATCATGTGTTTTGAGTTTTGCTGTTGTCTTTTCTAACTAGGGACCAGGAATAATCCATTTTCTTTTTTTCCCCCTTGGTCCCTTCCTTCCTCCACTTCCCCTTCTCTCTTTTTTCTTCTCATAAAGTAACACTGTGTGCGTATATGTGTGTGGTGTATGTGCGTCTGACTGTATATGTTGGGGGGGGAATGCAGAGAAGGACATTGATGTTCCACTCTACATTCAAAGTTTTATTTTCTGAAACCATGAGTCTAAATAGCCCTCTTGCTTTATAAGTTGGTTATCTTAGTACATGCTATACTGATGGGAAGTTAACATTGTAATTTATTTTCCCACCTCCAGCAACTTTTCTCAGTTTCTCCTTGTTCACGGGAACTGGTTTCTTCCTCCCCATATGTAGGCAACATGTTTATTTCATGTTCAGCATATGAACATATGTTAATAGGCACCTTTACAGGTGAAACAGCTGAGAAGGATGCTTGATTAAGATAGGCATGCTTTGTGACTGGAGCGATGGCTCAGTAGTTAATGCTTGTGGATCCTTCAGATGACCAGAGCCCTCCCTGTTTCTGGCACCCACCCACACTAGGTGACTCACAGTTGGTGATAACTACAACTCTAGGCAATCTGACCTCCTCTTCTGACTCCCACTGGCATTGCATACATGTGCACATACACATGAACACAAATATATAAATAATGAATATTTAAAAAAATATAATTCCTTGTTTCTTTTTTCCCCTTGGTTCAGTACTAGAGATGGACCCTAGGGACTCACACATGTGCGAGCGTCTATAAGTGCTCTTCTACCAAGTTACATCCTCCCTTCACCTTCTACCTTGCCTGTTCTTACATCTTACTTATTTTGGGAAATAAGGATATGAAATTATCTTTTCATTCTAGAACTTGAAATTTAAAACTATTTTATGTGTGAGTGGTTGTACACATGGCACAGTGCTTGTGTAGAGGTCAGAGGACAACTTTATGGAGTTAGTTCTCATCTTCCATCTTTGTATGGGTTCTGGGAATTGAACTCACATAGTCAGGCTGGCATGTCTTGAGCCATGTTGCTGGCATAAAACTTTGTTTTTTGTACTAATATTGTTTTTGTTATGTAATAGTAGTTATGAAAAATAACAATTAGGTTGGCCTATTTTTGCTATATAAGTGTGTGGCCAACAAAAGCAAGAAACTCTGCTTTTTTCCTCTTTAGTTTCATGGTTCCCTCAGCTTCATGCGATCATGGTTCTTAGGTTCATGAATATTTGCTCAGCAATGTTCTATGGACGCGTCACCTCCCCAGCCTTAGAGGAACTGCCACATACTGTTACTTTAGAGGTTGACCCCAGCACACTTGCCTGTTTTCCACTTACTGTGTCTGAGAGATCATTTCACAGCAGGATTTATGAATGTATCTTGTGAAAACCTATACATATAGAAAATAGATTTTGGGTGCTAGAAAGTGTTTACTGTGCAAATGACCTGAGTCCAAGGCTTAGAAACCATGTTTATTTATTTTTCTTAGACCTAAGCATGATGGTACAAGCTTGTCATATCAGTGCTGGGGAGGCAGAGACAGGTAGGTCCTGGATTTTGCTGGCTAGCAAGCCTAGCTGAATTGTTGAGTTTGAGGTCAGTGAAGAGAGCCTGACTCTCCAAACAAACAAACAAACAAACAACAAAAGAGACTTGAGGAATGACCCTTAGGTTGACCTCTGGTCTGCACATGTACCCTTATACATGCACATGCGCACATACAAATGCTTTTAAGCCATCTGATGAAGAGTGTTGGCATTGTAACCTATCCTTGCCCCTGACATTATGAGCTGTGTAACCTTGGGTAAGTACTGTAACTTGTCTGGTTTTAGGAGGTCATTTATAAAATGAAGTTAATCTCTCCTGAGGTTTTTGTAAGGATTAGAAGAGATAATGCATGTAAAGTACTTAGCGTGGTGTCCTGCTTAATAAATCACAGTGATTATTGTTCTCATTCATTTATCAGATCAGATGAGTCCCTAATGTGTTTCTTCTTCCTCAACTAAAATTAAGTGCCCAGCAGGCGTGTTAGTTGTCGTCACCTGTTTTGTCACCCTCTCACATACCTCGCCTGTTCCATTGTTTGTGTTAATATTCTCCCTCTTCCCCAACACACATTACACATTTTCCTTTCTTGTTGTTGGTCTCCTTCACCTATCATATCCCCCTTGCCATCTTATTAATCAAGGTACTGTTTGTGGCTGAGTATGGAAACTCACCAGATCAGGACTGTTTATGTTGCTGGTCCTCCAGAGTCAGCTAAAATTGCAGTCACATTTAATTCAAGTTGCCAGACAGGATGATCCTTCTTGTGGTTGGGATTTCGGCAGGAGTGAACTGAGGTTGGGATGTAGACATCTGCCAGAGAGTGATGAATGTGGGCTGAGATGTCACAGAAGTTGCTTACCATTGTGGGCCTGTCCCAGGCTGAAGAAGTCCTTGGGTGACAGTCACAAGGGGAAGGGTGTGTGGATGGGGATAGGGAATACAAACAACCCCATTGTTAAGTTACCATAAAGATGGTGACTCTGGCAGTGGTGTTGGCTAAATGCTCAGTAGGACATCAATGTGACCCATCCATACCCTCTGTTGCTGTGTGTAGCTGGTTTTGCTACATGGTGGATTCTTTTTTTCCCTACTTTTATCCCTCCAGTTTCACCCCCATCACTAGATAGGAGTGGAAGGAGGCTAGAAGGGAGAGAGGGGAGGCTGAATCTATTTTTTTCCTTTTGTCTATTCTTTGAGCACAAGGATTAACAAACAGCAATTCCTACCCATGGCCAAACGACAAACAACCACCAGGCCTGCCTACTGGGGCTCTAGCGTTTATATACCATCTGAAAAGTTCCCTTAATTCCAAATGTTATACAACCACAGAAACTATCTGCAGCTGACAAAACCACGCCTCTGCTGGAGCGCTAGGCAAATCATAGTTAAATGCTGCAGACAGTCCGAAGGAGCCCCATATTCCCCATGCCTAGGATTAAAACAAAATCACATCCTTATAATTTTTCTGTGTTTTTAAAGCAAGCAAAATTCCAAAATTGTTACTACAACCGTGTCCTGGGCAGACTGATGTGCAAAGAGCAGCAATGCTTCTGGTAAGTAATACTAGGCTCTCTGGCTTCTTGATCTGATGGGCTCTCATCTTGTTGGATACATGCACATACAGTCTGATGGTCTGTTTTCCGTTTGTTTGTTTGTTGTTGTATGCTGCACAGAGGGTCCATCACTCTCTCCCAGGTTATCTAGCAGTGGCCTGCCTCCATGTTTCTGCTCTGTGCATTGCCAACTGAAACTCCTTTTCTGAAGCTGCAGTCAATGAAGGAAGTAGAATACAATGTTTGAAACATTTCTGGAATATTCTGTTGAATATTCTGTAACTTTCTTATTTTATATTAAGAATTTGCTTTGCTTTTCTCTTCCATTGGCCTAATAGAAACCATCTTTTTTTTGTCTTTGTTTTTTCTGAAAATTTGAGTATTTAAAAAGACAGCTAGACTATATTCTAGGTCTTTTTGAGAGGAGATGGGTTTACCTGCCTAATAGGATCACCTAGAACTGGTGGTGATGGTGTGGTGTGGCAGTCAGTCTTCAGCCCTTTTGAGAGTCTTTCCTGGTTAGGTTCCTCATTTCTCTTTGGATGAGTGGGTCTGAACAGCTCAGGGGACTGCTATATGCACATCACTGTTCTTCCTCATACTTGGGTGCAGGTCTCAGCAGTCTGGAGATCTGATTCCAGTCTTCAGATCTCTTCTCTGTAGCTACAGTTTTTTTTTGTTTGTTTTTTTCAAGACAAGGTTTCTCTGTATAGCCCTGGCTGTCCTGGAACTCACTCTGTAGACCAGGCTGGCCTCGAACTCAGAAATCTGCCTGCCTCTGCCTCTCAAGTGTGGGATTAAAGAGGTGTGCCACCACTGCCCGGCATAGCTACAGTTCCCTTTAATTCTTACCTATACTGTGTGTGTGTGTGTGTGTGTGTGTGTGTGTGTGTAGTGTGTGTTGAGACAGGGTCTTACAATGTAGCTGTGGCTGGCCTGGCACTTGCTATATAGACCAGGCAGGCCTGCCTTTGCCTCTCATTGCTGGGATAATAGGTGTGTGCCCACCATATTTTGACTTCACCTGTCTCTTCTTGTTTTGTACATACCATGAACTCTGTGGAAAGAGCTGCTACAAGCAAATTGGAAGTGTGTTTTTATATCATACAGAATAAGAGGTCATGTTACTGTAAATTACTGTTTAGTATTCTGGTTTGTGCATTTCTGAGTCAAAGTTCATTCTTTCAAAAACTACCTTATTAAATATTGATTTTTCCTCTGGTTCATCCACAAAACCCCTAAAGATAGAGGAGGCATTTTGACTAGCCTTTGTTCTTCACAAATAAGTCATTAGAAGTCAATTCAAATCCAACTGTGATGTGAATTCATGGTCTTTCTAGATTAGAGTCAGAGATCTTATATATTTTAAGCATCTGCTCTGTTTAAGTATTAATTGTGGCTATCCTAGACTAAGTCCTGTTTGAAGTATGGAATTTGTTCACTACTCATCTTGTTAAAAGAAAACGAATAAGACTTGTGATGTAGCTTTTGCTACTTATATAATGAGAGCAAATTTAAGTACAGAATTAAACTTGCCCACACTTTTTTAAGTAGTGACTTTGGTTCTTAGGAATTAAAGGAATTAGTACATTGTCAGGCAAAGTGTGGCTTTCACAGGAGTCAGCTAAGAGCAAGCAGTCTTAACTTAAATCTTGTGAAACTTGAATGTTGCCTGTGGACTCTGACAGACACAATTAATGGAACCCTTGAAGCATCTGTGTGTTTAATTTGACATTGACTTTTGTGCTACTATGGGGATATGTTGAAATCCTCAAATTTTAACTCAGTTTTAGGGCTCATCAACTAAGGGCTCTTGGCATGAAAATTAAATATTAACTATGTGTCAAAGAAAAAAAAATTGAAACTACAAATCTTAAAAACAAAACCAAACCCAAAAATGCCCTTCCAAATTCCTGACACAGATGATAGATACTGTGGTATTTTCTGAATGTGTAGAAGCCTCAAAATCAAAGTGAAAATGATTTACAATGTCCTCTTTGATTTTCTGGGTCACTTAATCTGAGTTGATTTCTTCAGAACGTACCAGATTTCTTAGAGCAGAACACTGACGACACACCCTGGGTGGCTTCCCAGGGTGGGGCTGTGCCTTGGGGCTCTGGAGGCTGCACCCAAGGCATGCCATTCAGAACTGCACGACTGATATTAGGTCAGTCTAATGATTTATATGAAGCTGCCTTCCCTTCCCCCCAGATAGTTCACACTACATCTTAAAGTACTTGAAGTTGCCTTCCAAGGAAACATTCTTCATCTTGTGACAAGAGAAAACAAACAAACAAAGAACAACTTAAATCTGATATTCAGGGTCTGAGGGATGCCTCAGTTAATAATGCTACATGAACATTACAGCCCTGGTACTCACATAAAATCTGGGCAAGGCAGCACATGACCCCAGTGTTGGAGAATCGGGTAGATCTCTAGGGCTTGCTGGCAGAGATCCTGTCTCAAAAATAAACTGAGGAATGACTTAAAAGCATACTCAATGTGGTCCTCTGGTCTTCACATGCTCATGCATCTGCATGCATGCACGCACACCCATACATACACATATACACACACACATACACACACATATATACACACTCACACTGAGGTATGACTCACATAGTGTAAAGTTAACCATTTTGAAATGAAGAGTTTGATAGCATCAGGCACACTCGGAGTATTATGCAGTAACTGCTCCTATCTGCCTCCTAAATCCTCAAGCCCATTATCCAGTCCTTCTTATTCCACCTCTTCCTCCAGCTCTTAGCAACCAGTTTGTAACTGGCATTGTTTGTACGATTTACCTATTCTGAATAGTTCATATAAATGAAGTGATGTGATGTAAGGCTTTTTCTGTTGGCACCTGTCAGTGGGCATCATGTTTTGGAGGTTTCTTGATATTGTGCACAACAATCCTTCATTTCTGTTTATGGCTCAGTATTCCATTGTGTAGATGTACTACAACCTGTTTATTGATCTGTTGATGGACTTTGGCATTGTTTCCACCCTTTGGTCATTATCAATAACATTAACGTGCATGTTGATGTATTTGTTGGAATATTTGTTTCTTTTTCCGGTGTATTCCTGGCATTTAAATTTCTGCATCATAATTCCATTTTTAGGTTAAAGCATTTTCTAGTTGCTGTTGAGATGGCTCAGCAGTTATGAGGATTTGTTGTTCTTTCAGAGGACCTGGGTTCAGTACCCACCATCCACGTGGTAGTTACCAACCATCCTTAATTCCAGCTCCAGGGGATCCGATGCCCTCTTCAGGCTAATGAGGGCCATGGTGGCATGCAGGGCACATACATACAAGCAAGCAAAATACCCATACACAGAAAATAAAAATAAACACTTAAAACCCCCTAATTTTCTGCTTCTTATATATACGCACTTGTGTTTGTGTGTTCAGTTTTATATGTGTGAATACATGCATCCTTGCCAAAGTATGCATATAGAACTCAGAGGACAACTGTAGGTACCAGTTCTTGCCTTCTACCCTGATTGAGACAATCTCTGTTGTTTGCAGCTGCAGAAGCCAGATTAGGTGGTGTGTGAGCTTCAAGGGATTTTTGTTTTTGTCTCTGCCTCCCATCTTGCTGTAGGATGTTACTGCTTTCAGCATCCTGTGAGTTCTTGAGATTTGAGCTCATATCCTTATTCTTGAAGAATAAGTACTCTATTCTGCCATCTTCCTAGCCCTGTAACTCTTTTAGATGTTGCCAAACTGTTTTCCAGGGTGGCTAGGATAATCTTATATTCTTACCAGCAATGGACAAAAATTCTAGTTTCTCCATAGCTTTGACAAAATGTGTTTCCTTTTTTACATTATTCATCCTAGAAGATATGAAGTGGCATCTTACTGTGATTTTGATGTATTCCCACAATGATTAATGATGTGAAGCATTTTTATATGATTGTTGGCCATTTAGAAAAATGTCTATTCAAGTTATTTGCCTATTTTAAAATTATGTTGTTATTGATGAGTCACAGGAGTCCTTTACATACTGTGAGTACTATTTTCTATTCTGTTAGCAGTCTCTGGCTTATTCTTTCTGTATTTGTTTGCAAAAATGGGTGCTTTATTTCTTCTAGTCTTGCACAGAAGGTAGCATTTAATTTTACAGGCAGTGTTTTGTGATTTCCCCCCCAAAAGTAACAGTGCAGTATAGAAATTTCATATTAGCACACAGAGATTCATAGTCTCACCTTTCTCTGCCACAATGTCTTTCTCCTTGCCTATAGTGTCTCAATGTGTGGATGTACTTGCATGTGTTGTCTCTGGTCTCCTTATGCTGTTGAAAGCACTGAGCTGCACCACATGTAGGTCGTTTAATGCTTGTACCTATGCTGCTCTGGGATGGGTTTGTGGAAGTGCTACTGTTTTAATCGAAGGCCTGGAGTCTTTTAAACATGTTCTCAAAAGGAACTCTGCTATTTCTCCTTTACCACTCTCACTACATTACATCATTTATTCTTGCACAGATTGGTCACGCAGAGCACGGTTTGCCTCTGATCATGGCACTTATGTGTTTAAAAACTCCGTAGTTGAATCTGGCATTGAATGTACCAAATGTAAGAGGTAGCTGCTCCTTTCAACAGGTTTATCTCCAAGATATTATATTATCTGTAGTTAAGAAAGAAAAGAAAAGAAAAGAAAAGGAAAGAAAAACACTTAAGCATTGAGGTAGACTACCACTGTGGGTTTAGTTTCTTGCTCATAGAACTTTTAGAAGGCTCTTCAGCACACTAGGGAATGGTGGCCCTCTCCTGTCACAGCCTTCTGTGACCTGCAGTTAGATTTTTCTCACAGCTCATTTGTCTATAGCAGCAGTAGCTACAGACAGTGACTTAGATAATGTAAACGTATCTGGCTATCCCTCCCCTTTATTGTGTTTCCCTCTTGCTTTTGCTTGCATAGTTCCTCTGTTGAAGCAGCAGTACAGGCATAGTCTCATTCACAGGTCCCCGATTCTTCTGGGTACAGCATTTACTGTGTCCCAGTGTTTCCTGAAACTGTATGCTAGTACTCAGAAGCCTCTTTCTTGTACTGTGAAAATTTACAAACCTACCTGTTCTGCTGTCTGCTCCTTGAGGCCAAAGGTCATCTTTCTTAGAACCTGTTCTTTACTGGAAGCTCAGTCATTAACAACTGAGTTTGAGTGACTTCATATGTTTTGTTTTACACTTATTTCTCCTTTTCCTTTAAAGTCTTACATTTAAGTATTTCCCAGATTTCATCTTTAGCGCCCCCTCCCCAATCTCATGTCATCTTATCTTTGTCAGCTATCTCCTTGTCCCTGGTTTGAATCTAATATTGCACTGTACCTCAGACTCAGCACCTCCTTACCACCAGCCTGATGGCTCTTACTGCAGCGCTGTAGGAGCGTCATAGGTTGAGCTGTGTTTCCTGCTCTGTTATGGTCTCTCTAGGATACTCTCGGTGCTTCCAGAATGCTGGCTTCCTAGTGGTTCACTCCTTCCTCCTCCTCATGTTATGTTGGCTTTAACATTCTTGAAGGTTCGCTTATCTCCAGGTACTGCAGCTTCATCTTTCTCTCTCCTTACCTCCAGCTAAGGCAAATTCCACCTCACCAGCTTAGTTACGGTTCAGACACCTTGACCTCCTGGCAGTCTTTGCTAGTTTCTATGTCCCCCATGCCAAGAGTTGCCTGGCCCCTGCAGTGCTCAGCTTTTCCCTGTTTTTGTACCTTCCTTAATGTAGGCTGTGAACACCAGGAGACAGGATCACAGTGGTTCATTGTCATGTCACCACATCTGGCACAGTCCCTGTGAATGTTCATTAGACGGATACACAAGTACACTGTATAATTTTCTTTCTTTTACCACTGTTTCTACTGGTGCTTCTTAAATTTATATAATTTGATGTAAAAGATGGAAAGAAGCTAGGTGGCAACACTGGCCAGTGTTGAGGTAGATTATAAGACTTGCAAGTTTTAGGGTGAAACCCATTTCCACGCCCATTCCTATTATTGGTTATGTTCCATTCTTTGTGGTTGTAAGACTGAGGTTCCCATTTCCTTTCTGCCTCTTAACAGTGATCACTCTGTTGTCTAGAGACCACATGTATTCTCTTTCTTGTCGCTCCTTCATCTTCATCCTAGCAATGCAGGATCAGGTCCTTCTTATACTCAGTAGTTCTGACTTTTGTATTAGGATGGGGAAACTCTTTTCCTAAAAGGTCCAAAAACAGACCCAACAGGATACCTTCTCTATATATTGTCAGCCTGTTTCACCACAGTACACAGGGATAAAATCAGATTATAGTCACAGGTTCTAGTTTGAAATAGGGAAGTTTTGAATCTGCCTATCACAGGCCCTGAAGTTTAGTGGTGTGTCATAGCAGTAGAAGGTTATGCTTCAGCCAATTAACCATCTCCTTCCTTGACAGGGTATATTATTTTTCTCTTTGCTGGAACAGATACCCAACAAAAGTAATTCGAGGCAAAGAGGCTTTATTTTGGCCTGTGGTTTAAAGGGGAGACAGTCCATCATGGCGGGTAGGCAGTGGCAAGAGCAGATCTAGATGTGGCAGCTGGAGCATAAAGCAGCTGCACCCCACATTCCTCTGGCAGTCAGGACGGAGAAAGGTGGGAGATAGTCCTTGCTTTCTCCTTTCCCCCTTTTCATTCAGTCTGGAAACCCAGCCAGGGATGGTAGTCTGCTGTCAGGGTTGGCCTTTCTCCCTACTTAGTCTATCTGCACACATCCTTACACATGTCCCAAAAGTGTTAGGAGAATCTTAATCCAAGTCGAGAATGAAGATTAACCATTACATGGGGTCTCTTTGGAATTAATCAACTTTCCTTTCTGATGTCATAGACTCTACTATACAAGAAGCATGTCACACGATATATCTCATATGATGTTGCTTGAGGCAAGAGGACGTATGTATGTACCATGGGCTCATCACAAAGTCTAGAGAGCATGCATGATTCCTGGGGCTCATGGCTCCTGCTTCTCTTCTCTCTCACATTTCAGTGAGAGAGAATTTTTTTTTGATTTTACCATCTGTCTTGTCCTCTTTTAGACTTGAAGTCATTGAGTACATTATTTGAGTAGTAATAGAATTTAAAAGATGTAAACTTTTTATTGAAATGTAGGAAAAAGAACACAAATAGTATCATTTGGTAAATTTTGCAAAAATAGATGCATAGTTCATAGCCAAAGAAAAACTTTAGACCATGCACCAGTGCCTTAGAAGTCTGCCTACAATATGACTCTGAGAAAGCAGTATTTTACCCACCTTTTAATTTAAAATTTCAGCCTATTTAATCCTCTTTTCACTACTTTTAAAATCTTTTATTTGAGAAGTAGATCCAAAAAGCTAATCCTTAGGCTGTTTTGGAGCAAGGGATCAGAGTAGATAGGAGCTACCTCAGAAGCTTGTATACTGCTGAGAAGGGGCCTCTTATCAAAGCTGGAGGTGCTGGATGCCTTCTCAGTAATCTGAAATAAACTCCCCCTGGATGATTGTAACTTTTAGTTATACAACAGAGATTGTACTGAAAGCAATAGTAGACTCTTACCTTTACTGTTAAAATAGAAACTGAAAAGCACTTTTAGAAAAGTCATCCTAATGAGGTCTATTTGAGGTGGCTGCTGGCTTTTATATTTTATTTTTATGATCAGCATTTCTAGTTTTTCTTCAATAACTTTATTTAACCTGTACCTAGGAATAAAAGAAGTTCAACAGCCCCTTTCTCAGGCTTAGTCTTTTGTTTTTATGGAGGGTAACAATGTCCTATTTGAACTTTTGTTTTTCACCAGAGAACAAGTTTTAGGAAACTGCATTCAGTACTGGACCCCTGGGTATTCACATGCCTCTATCATCACTATTGTCAAAGGCTTTGCGTAAGGACAATCACTAATGTTCTCTGCACTATCACTTGCTCACCAGACAGAGTCTCACAGACACTCTCACGTTCTACTGGGGAGAAGCAGGGTTTTATAACCTTGGTCTCTATCTTATATGTTAGGCACATCAAGATTTATGTCTGAGCAGTAGTTAGCCTGTTTCTAATTGCATGAATCATACCACTCCTATGCTTTTACGTATACTATCCCAAACTGTACATGTAGCATGTGTACAAATATGTGTGCGTGCATGTATGTGTGTATGTGCATGTGAATGCAGTGTCTACAGAATCTAGGGATGCTATACCTCCTGAAGGTAGTGTTATAGGTGGTTGTGAGCTTCCTAGTGTGGGTGTTGGGAATCAAAAATATCCTCTGCATGAGCAATATAAGCTCTTAACCACTGAGGAATCACTCCAGTCCCATATGTAGCTTCTTAACCCATTTCTCCATATGCCTTTAAACCTCAAGGATTGTTTATATTTTAAATTGACACAGAAATTTTCCTTAGTGTTCTTAATATATTCAAATAAAACCTGCCTAAGAAGAAAAATATATGTAATTTTGAAAAGTTAAGAAATTCTACTTAAATTTTTTTCTTATAATAAGCTTTTGAAGAAATTCTTATGCAATACCAGTTTCCAGAGAACAAAATGATGATTTTAATTATAGACAATACAATATTAAAAATCATTTCCATTATAGAACTGTCTAAAAGATTAAAAGAGTATATCAGCAAAACAAACCACCTCTTTGTATAAAATTATTGATATTGCCAAATATGATACCTATATACATCTGTCTGAAATGTAGGATATGAGTTGCTGAATAATGCCATGAATTTGTTAAAAAAATACATAAATGGTCTTTAGGCCTTTGAATTTCTGGCATTTTACTCAAATAATCTTTTTCTTGAGCAGGAAAATGTTCTAGGTTGTTGTTACAATAAAAGTCATAGGGCTTTAGAAAACATGAGTAGGCTGTATGAATCCAGTGTGGTTCATGAGAGCCCAGGGCAGTCCAGTGTGCTTGCTTGTACCCAGGATGCATTAAATTGTTGTTGGTGGTGGGAAAATAATAAGCAAAAGAGCAGAATTATATGCAAATATATGATTTTTTTTCTAAAGAAAGAAAAATAAAGCATTTGACTTGACAACAGCCATTGGTATATTTTGGTAAATAAGTCTAGGAATCTTTTTGTGTCTTTGTACACACACACATGTGCACACATACACATAGGGCTGGGAAGATAGCTCCTTTAGTAAAGTACTAGCTGTTCAAGAATAAGGACCTGAGTTTGGATCCCTAGTACCCAGAGTGGAAGATCCTGAGGCTAGCAGGACAGGCAGCTCATCTCCAAGTTCAGTGAGAGACCCTGTTTCAAAATTATAAGGTGATTGAGGAAGATGCCCAGTGCTCTTGTCTCTAAATGCTCATGCACACATGTGACCACATAGATAGATAACATACACACACCAACGACACCACCCATGAGTTGCTAATGAGTTGAATGACATTGCATGTTGTTTGTAACTGCTCATTCAACAATATCAGATTTCAATTCTATAGGTAGGCATCATTTTTAATGTGTTTTGAGTGCTCCTGCACTGTGAGTTTTGTTTACTTTGATGTTAATAGTCTCTGGAGTTGCTGTAGTTCTGTTATAATCATGATTGATGAATATGATTAAATGAACCATCGTGTTCTGTTTGACTGATACTCAGTTACATTGAATACCTTGCAGTAGGATTGCTTGATCATAGAGTGTTCATGTTGCTCTCTGTATGACAACTCTACTCCAGAAAACAAAGGGTTAACAGGTATTTCCCTATAAGTCCCCTGTGGATCTGAGGAAGTCATGAGTGAATATGTTTTGTTGCCATGTCAAGGACCCAATGGCTCAGACCTGTGGGAATGGCAAAGCCTTCCTTGTCCTGGTCAGGCTCAGAAGTGGCAAAGCCTTCCTCTGTTCCAAGTTTGAGTGTTGGCAGTGTGTGGAAACACCAGCAACTACAGCTTTCTCCTCTGGAAAGTTTATGACCTGAGACTGCTCTTCTATAGAGACCTTCTACCAGAAACTATCTAATGCCTCCTCTCATGCTACACATGAACACACAGCACACAGCTTCCAGCTTGCTGCATAGTAGGTGTGCTTATCAGAGTGAGCACACCCTACCTGATTCTCCTTCCTCCCCCCACCCCCTGTTTGTCCTTCCTTAATTTCCTTGTCTTCCCAGTCAGGTCAATACCTCAACCCCTTAAGTTGTGGTGGTCCTTATTTCTGCATCTTCTTGCCAAGACTGCTTTGATTGATTAAAAAAAAAAAAAAAAGCTATGTCATAAATCTACAAAAGAGTGGGGCTATCCCCCAGTCTTTTATTTATCCATTTTTATATCTTCCACTTTTTATCACAAAAATGTAAACATAAATGTCATACTTTTGTTTCTGTTCTTATAAAATCTTGACATAAAACAACTTAAGGGAGAAAGAAGTTTATTTCAGTTTACAGTTCTAGGTTCTAGTCCACCATTGTGAGGAACTCAAGGCAGAAACATCAAGTCAAGAACAGCGAGAAATGAGTGTTTATTTGCTAGTTTGTGCTCAGCTCTGTTTCTCTCCTACAGTTTAAGAATCCCTACCTAGAGAATGGTGTCACTGACAGTGGCCTTGCTATTCCCACACCAGTAAACTTACTGAGACTCCCCCACAGACATCTAAAGATCAACCCAAATCAGTCTGTCATTGTGACATTTTTCTCAGGTGACTATAGGTTGTATCAAGTTGACAGTTAAAGCTTACCTCACAACAAGCAATGGTAATGTGTGTATTCATCCAGCTTCAGTAATTTTGGAGTCATAACTGAACTTTTCTTTCGCCCTCCCCTCCCCTCCCCTCCCCTCTGCTCCCTTCTCCTTCCCTCCCCTCCCCTCTCTCTCTCCTCCCTTGTCTCTTCTCTCCCACTTTCCCCTTTCCCGTCTGCCCTGTCTGTCAGTCTGGCTGCCTGTCTGTCTGTCTGTCTTTTGTCCCACCTGATTCCCTTTCTCCCATGTTGTGAGCCAAGTTTTAGAGATACTATCATTTAATCCATGATATCCTGTTCTTATTTTCATCCACTTGTTTATTGCTGGAAATGGGTAGCTTTTAATGTACGATTGGACACAAAATGGTTATATATTTTAATTTAATAGTGAGCTAATTGATTTTCTTTCTCTGGGCTTATAGCAATGGCATTAGTGTGGCTTAGCCCTAGAGTTTAATAGGTGTAAGCTATTAGATGAGAAGATAATGTTCCATTCTAGGAAAGTGACCAGGCTTTGTGTTGCTCAGATAAGGCTGCTGCACTTGGTCTTGGTGTGACATTTTAAGACACTGACAAATGAGCACGTACAGAAGACTGACCCACAGCACGAGGTGGAGGATGGTCAAGGTAGGCGGGTGGGAGCTTTTGCTTAGAGAATACAGACTTGGGCGAAGTGCTGAAGATTGGGATGATGACTAGTGATAGCTGCCTGAGGATACAGGATGGCTTCAGAGAGAGCAAGGAAGATGCTGCCAGTTAAGTAGTGCTACCTCTGATCTCTGGGTCAACGCCTCTCCTTGGTGTTCACCAGAGGAGTTTGCATATGGCTGAAGGAAGCAAGGGATTAGTTTCTGATGGAAGTGGTGCTTTTTGTTTCCAGGAAACCTGTGACAGGCTTTGTGGGTTTTGCCTCCATACCCATTTTGACAAGGAAAGTTTTAACTTTAGAAAAGTGGATTTTTTTTTTTTGCCTACTAAAAAAATGTTTTTCAGCAACTGAAAAATATTTTCACTTGAGGGATAACCTCTATAGGCCCAGAATCCAGTGTCTGTAGTTTCAAACTAATAGTAATTGGAGAAGGTTCTGATAGCAAGGTTTATCACTCTTTGGAGGCAGAACCTGACCTGAGTACATAGACCTTTATTTATCCCACTTGTTGTTAATATTCATACATTTCTTTGTAGAAATAGTAATACGTTTGATCTGGGTGTGCCTTCCATGTCCCAGAGGGTATTATGTAATGCTGTAAAACTCAGAGTCCTGAGTTCCGAACATTCCTCCTGGCCTGAAGGGTGTTTGTACCTATAGCTGTTGCTTTCTCGTGCAGAGTGGTGCACAGCATATTTTGATGCCTGATCACTATGCACATGTAAAATGAGGATGATAATACTCTTGCTGTCCCTTTAGAGGCTGTGAAAATGAGATTGTTATGTAAAGCATATGCAGAATAGGGTTGCCTAAAAATAACACGTTACTTGCATGGTCTTCTTATTCTGTACATGTTAAAGCTTCTTTCTAAGAGTCATTGTAAGTATCTGGATGTGGTGGTTCATATCTGTAACTCCAGCAAGTGGGAAGATGGACTGTGAGTACTGCTGTAAGTTCAAGGCCAGCCTGTGCTCCAGAGAGAGATTTTTGTCTTAAAAGTAATAATTGGGTTAAAAATATGTTGAAATGTTTGCTTTAACTATTATAACTTGAACAAAGATACATCTTCCAGAAGCAAATTTACAAATGATATTTCAAAAATATTTTTATTTTATCCAATCTGATCTGTGCATTATAGCGTGATTTTGAGTTATTTGGAATGAAGTAATGCATCATAAAACAGTATTAGGCCTATTTTAGGGTCTACATTTATGAGCTCTTAGCATATGCTTTTTAGCCATATATTTAAGTTGCTTGTAAATGATGATGGTGATTTCATTTTAGATCATGCTAATAGTGTGTTGAAAGGGGTCTAGATTGTTTTTGTTTGTAGAGTAAGACCCAGTCTTCATAAAAAGGAAGCTAGCATGGTTTTAAAAAATACATAGCAACAGAAACTTACTAGATTAAAAACGCAACAGCAGAATGTATTATGTAAAAGTATTCTTCAATCTTTTAACTAAAGAAAACTAAGGATAATGTTTGTGTCTCTGAAACTTTCGCCAGGATGTTTTCTAAAGAGCATGCAGATGGCTCATATGTTTTGTCCATAGATCTTTTTACTTATGCATCTTGGAGGTCTTTGGTTTACACATACAGATCATCTCTTTTAAATGACTTTGTAGCATTTCATGTGTAATGTAACCTTTGCACTCTATTCTTCATTTGATGGGACTTCAGGTTGTTTGCTTTCAGCTACTAGAAACAATTATTCATGTCGGTGAATTTTTTGTAAGAAAATTCAAAATGTAGATTTATAGCATAGAAATAGTGTATACTTATACTTGAGTACTGAATTATCCAAGTGGTGGATCTCATTAGTGGATATTTTTTACTGTGTTCATAAATACCAATTATCCTTTACCTTTTTTCTGCCAGGTATTATCTAAGTAGTGTGATTTTTAATATGATCAGTATTACTCTCTTCATTTAAGTGAATTCATATTTTGTCTATAACAATAATTTTAAATCTGAAATGATAATCCTGTGTATTATCCTGTAGAGACTGACTGGTGTGTGTATATGTAGTCTGTAGGCTCAACACCTCCTGGATCCCTCCACAAACAATGTACTGACTTTGTGGGGGAACAGATTATTTTCTTGCTCCCCATTATTATTTTCTTCATGTTTTTCCCTTCCTCCTTCTCTACCCCACACAATGCTCCCCCAAGGTGTGTGTGTGTGTGTGTGTGTGTGTGTGTGTGTGTGTTTTTACCTACCAGAGCTCATGACTGAATATCAGAAGACAACCTATAAGATTCTATTCTTTCTTTCTACAGTATGCGTCCTGGGGATTGAACTCAGGATGTCTGGCTTGTCAACAAGTGCTTTTACTTCCTAAGTCATCGTACCAGTTCCCTTCTTCTGACCACTGTGGGAAAGAACAGTTCCTTATTTATCGATTTTTTTCTTTTTTAAAAATAACTTTTCAAAATGCTATTCACATACCGTAAAACTCACCGGTTCACTAGTTTTTAGTGTGTCTGGAAGTGTATAGCCATAACTAGACCCAAAACATTTTCAGCTCCTGTCAGAGGAACCTTGCAGGGCCGACTTGTTGTTACCTCACGTCCTCCCACCCAGCCCGGGGGATTGCTAGTCTGCTTCTTGTTTCTAGAGCTGTGTCAGTTGTGAATGTCTCACAAATGAGTCACACAACTTGTCCTTCCTGTCTTGCTTCTTTCACTTAGCTGGTTTTCAGAGCCCTCTGTGCTGTAGCTCCATGTGTCAGCGCTCCAATTCTCACTACTTCTGTAACAGACCATTGTGTGGGTGGCATCACATCTTGTTTATTTATTAACACGTGACAAACATGGGAATTATTTTTGTTTTTTTTTTTAAGATGTGTCTGAAGATGTATATTTATATGTATACATGTGAATGTACAGGTGCACATGTGCACGTGTGGAGGCCAGAGGGCAGTCACAGGTGCTTTTCAGGAACACTGCATACCCCCTTTAATATAAAGCGTTTCATTGCCCTGGAACTCAATAATTAGGCCAGGGCTGATTGGCTAGTGAGCCCAGGAATCCTCTATATCTGCCTCCCCTATTGAGGGGATTGCAGCATGCATTATCACACTTGGCTTTTCATGTGGACTCTGGAGACATAACTCAGGCCCTTGTGTTACAAGGCAAGTACTTTGCTGAGTAAGCCTTCTCCCTAGACTTGTTTTTCACTCCTTAATGGATGGAAGAAATGCTGCCATGGAGAAGTTTTTGGTTTTCACTTTTCTTGGGTCTATACTTATGAGTAGATTTCTAGATTATGAGATGGTGTTTGTGTTCCAGCACTTAAAGAGCACCCAGACTCTGACTGCCTGCATCATTGTAGATTCCCATCGCAGTGTGAGAGGCTTTCAGTGTCTCTATCCTAGTAAACACTTATTTTCCCTTAAAGTTTTTTTTGACTTGCATTTCCTCAGTGGCCAATAGTATTGACACTTTTTTTAAAAAAAATACTTATTGGCCTGGTATATAATTTCTTTGAAGAACTATGTATTTGGATCCTTCGCTCAGATTTAGTTAGCTTTTAGTCTTCCTATTACTGATTTATAATAGTTCTTTGTGCATTTTTGATGTGCTTTATATTTATAATTTTCATAATTTTTTTGCATTCTGTAAGTTGATGTTATTGTGCATATTTGTGTATATGTGTGTGTGTAAGTGTGTGTGTGTAGACTAGAGGTAATGTCAGATATTTTCCTTAATTGTCCTCTACCTTAGGTTTTAAAGACAGGTCTCTGAGCGAATTGGAGTTCACTGATTTAGTTAGGCTGCCTCACTTTTCAGCACAGTCCCAGAGACCCACGGACTGTGTGCTGAGCATCAGGATTACAGGTGTGTGGTCATGCTGAGCACTTTAACTTGGGCTCTGGGGACTGAATTCAGGTCCTTATAATTTGTGTGGACAGTGCTTTGCCAACTGTGCCACTCACCCATCCTCCAATGGATTGTCTTGTGGTGCAGTTTGGAGCACCAGCGTTTTACATTTTGACAGTGTTTCTTTAGTTTTGTGCTTCTGGATCATATCTAAGCATACCTTCAAAAGACAAGTTTGCTTACTGAAACCTAGTCTCTGTGACTGGGTGAGGAGAATAGGCTTGTGTCTTATCTCCCAGTTCCTTCAGAATGATCTCTGGAGTGGCTGTTAACTCAGTGCTGATTAGTTGCCTTGTCAGTCTTTTACTGTGAAGTACTTTTAAAATGTATTTTGATATAAAAATGTAGCCTTTTGAAAGCAAAGTGTTACCTTGTGTAGATTTCCATATTTATGGTAAAGCATTTATTTTTGCTTATTTTATAGATACTAAAAATCAGTTTATCTACCATTGCAACTTTTTAATATAGCTTTCTTACGCTGTCTTGATTATCCTTAAAGTTCTTTCTGCTAAGAAGGTAATGATAAATTTGTTGTAGCTTGAAAAATTCTTTATCAAAACTACTACTGTCTTAAAAGTTAATGTTTATAATTAAAAAACATGTGTGTGTGTGTGTGCGTGTGCGTGTGTGTGTGTGTGTGTGTGTGTACTTACACACGTACTTGCATGCACATGTGCATGTTTAGACATATGAGGAGATCTGAGGGGGGCTGTCTTTCATAGATTTTTTTGCCTTATTCTCTTAAGCTGGGCTCTCTTCTTATTAAACCTGAAAACACTCGTTTTTGATAAGGCTAGTCGGGCAATGAGCTCCTGAGATCTACCCCTACCCTGGTTAACCTGGTTACAGATACCTGTGACCATGCTGACTTTCTCATGAATACTGGGAATTTGGACTGAGGACATCATGATTTCAGAACTAGTGTTTTTACTGGGCCATCTCATCAGCCTCAGTGTCTGTGGTTTGTGAATGACACTAACTGATAAGCTTTTTGGACTTGTCTGATTTATTTTTGATCACTCACAGAAAAATTAAATTTTTTCTTTATAATTCAGTAGAAGTATAGTTTGAAGCTCCCCCCGCCCCGCCTTCTTTCTGGATAGTTAATGTCCAGGCCATGGTTCACTGACAGGTGTGACTAAAGCTGTACAAACAGTTCTCAGTGGGGTCCCATCCTTTAATGTCAGGGCTGCAAATTGTTGTCACATTATTTCTGCTATTCCAGTAGTATAGCTTGTGTGAGTAGTTTTTCTTTTCTTTCTTTTTTTTTTTTAAATAGGTGAAACCAATATGGTTCAATAGGATTCAAGAGCTTCAAAATTGCTCCCCAACTAATTTCTAATGAAGTAAATTCAGAGTAATTATAAAGAAATAATAATGAAATCTGTTATCTGCTTGGGAAACACATTTTTATTCCCATTTGTAGTGAATGTAAATGGCCCATCTTTTCTTTTAAAATTATTATATTTCCAAACCCTAGAAAGACTCTGAATTTCATAATTCAATTAAAATTGGTAGAAGCTAGAGCAGTTTCTAGGAATGTCATAATGTGCTGTAGGGGACAATGATGCTTTTAAAGGTTCTGACATTCAGCCAGGAAGGTGCTGCTATTTCCCAGTAACTTTTCCTCCCTGCAGGAATAGATACACCAAGTATTTCTGGTAAATCTGTCAAGCTTTTAATGTGATTCGCATTGCATTATTGAAGGTGCCTAAATAATATTAACACATTAGCTTGAACAGTTATTCAGCTTGCTGCACTGACATTGTCACTGATTGGAGCTGATGGTGCAGCCTGGGGAATGGGCTTCACTGTCCAGAAAAGGGCTCTTGCCTTTTGCTGACAGCAGAACCTAACCTTTTTGTAAGGGTTGTGCTGAGAAGGGAAGAGCTTGAGACTCCAGGCAGTGTATTTAACTCTGGCATTCTCACAGGTATGCTGTCAGTGAATGAATTCAGATCTCTTGCCTGAGCAATTGGGAGCCAGGTTGCTTCATGTGGTTTTGTTGCCTTGAGGACCTGAGTTCTAATGAAGGTCAGCCACACTGCATAGAGCTGACATAGCAGGTTCTCAACAAAAATACTGTGACGCTCTCAGACTTGTGCATATCTCTAATGGTTCACAGATTCCAGGAAGTCCACTGGCACCTGGAGCACACATAGTAGTGGTCTGTGCAGCAGACATCCTGTTTGCTGAAAAGGTGTTCTCATTTTAACTGTAGGCTACTGTTTAATGAAGGCAAGAGAGTTTTGGTACTGAAGTTGGTGAATGCTTTCTCCCCTTGCCTTCCCTTTCTTTAGATGGTTTCATCCATTTTGAGTCTTTTATTATCTCTGGCTTCTTGTTTGTTGGCAGTGTTTTCTTTCCTTTTTATATTTGGCCTGGACTTCAGGGTCATCTGGAAGCTGCACTGTGTTGACTCTTGAGTTTTGAACAATTCTGTCATGCATACTTCAGGCCCAATGTGAACTCCTTACCTTCTCTGATTTTGACACATTTTTGTGGTCTCTTGAAAACATCTCTAGAAGTACCCATGGAAGTGAGCTTCTGGCTAGCCAATGTTATCTCAGTCAGGAAGCTGGCTGCTTCTGAAACTGCTTCTGCTGCTCTTGGTACCTGATCCCAGAAACTCACTACCTTATCTCCCGTGCCCGAGAGCAAGGTAGGTAGGTTGCACATCACCCCTCTTCCACCTTAGTTCAGTTCTATTCTTTCGTAGGATAAATTAATTTACATCTTATACAGTTCATATTTCTAATGTCATAGAACAGTCTGGAACTTGAATAAAAGATATCTGAGACGTGTGTTTGGCTGCTGACACCCTCAGTTCACTAAGACAAGGCTGGTGTAGAAGATGTAAGCCTGTTCTTAGCTGTCTCATCTATTAGTTTCCAGCCATAGCTGATTTTTCAGACATATTTTACAGCCCTTTTGCTTGTCCTTAGTGATGGACTTTTAACTTTAACATAGCGATTCCCACTAACTAATCCCCTTGCACTTGGCAGTTGACTGGCACCTAAGAGAAAAAGAAACTGTTGTGTGTGAATGTCAGTTATCTATTATTTCACCATTCCTCTGTTCTTTTCCAATACCTTAACTTGCAGTAACAACCATATATGGAATGTAGGAAAGATATGAGAGTCAGCAAATTCCCCAGAGAGACTGATACTTTCCAGAGACTGCATCTAGTATATAAGATACACAGGTGTGAGGAGGAATTTAAAAAATCTAGAGACTTGAAAAATGACCTTCCTGAACCTGTGACATCATCCAACTATCTTTCCTCCTTAGAAATGCTTCTTACTGCCCGAGACTCTTCCCTTTCCCACCTTGCTGTCTGAAGCCCATTCAGTTTCCTTTGTTGAATCTCATCCTAGTCTCTTCCTTAATGGTATCCCGACTTTGCTCTTAACTTCCATATTCAGCAATCAGACTGATGTGCATTTGGTTACACCTGTCCACTGCTCACTTGGGAGGCAAATTCTGTTGTGCTTGGAAAATAATTTGAAATTCTTTTTTTGTTTTTGTTTTTGTTTTCTTGAGACAGGGTTTCTCTGTGTAGCCCTAGCTGTCTGGAACTCACTCTGTAGACCAGGCTGCCCTCAAACTCAGAAATCTCCCTGCCTCTGCCTCCCAAGTGCTGGGATTAAAGGCGTGTACCACCACTGCCCGGCATAATTTGAAATTCTTAAAATGGGCTGCAGGGTTCTGTGTATGCTCCTGGTTGTCTCCTTCTATGGCTGTCCCTCAGGCCTACCATTCTTATGCACTGTTTCCCATTTCTTCCCCATTTAGCATTAGGGATTGGTAAAAACCAGTGTGTGTATTTTCTCCCACCCCCCACACCATATTTCTCTGCTCCTGGGGAAAGAAAATTCATTCATGTCTTACTCTCTCTTTGCATGGTATATTACTAGGTACTCAATTATTTGCATGAAAAGTGATGACCACAGTTTTTCTGAAAGTTTTGTCTCATTGGAAGAGTGAAATGTCCTTGTGGAAGAAGTTTGAAATGATGGTCAAATATGTGATGATGACTGCTGTGGGGAAAGGTAGCATAAGTATTAAGGAGAGCGGTCACTATATTGGTTGGTTACTCCCCCAAGCTTTGCACCACCATTGTTCTAACATATCTTGCAGGCATGATACCATTGTTGATCAAAGGGTTTGTGGCTTGATTTAGTGTTTATATTTTTCTTTGGTTGGCATGCACAACACTTTCCTGTTCCGAAGACAATAGCATGTAGGGGGGAAGGCTCTATGTAGATACCTGCTCAACTTCTCCATGTTCAATGAGTTGTCTTAAGCAGTGAGGCTTTGGTGTTAATTTGTGCCAATGCATTCAGGGCTGTCCCCCACTTTCTCTTCTATCAGGTACAGTGTGCCTGGTTTTATGTTGAGAGTTGGAGTTGATTTTTTGCATAGGGTGATAAGTATGGATCTATTTAAATTATTCTACATTGAGCAGTCCTTTATTTCTTAATTTCTATCTTGACCTATTTTTTTCCTTTCAGTAGAGAGTTGCTCAGTTTTCATGAGTTTGTAAGCTCTCTGTTGTTTCTGTTGTTGATATCCCGCTTTAATCTGTGGTGGTTATGTGAGGTTTTGTTTCAGTTTTCTTTTATCTGTTGACACTTGTCTTGTGTCTGAGTATGTGGTCTGTTTTATACAAACTTCCATGAGGTTCTGAGAAGAAAGGTGTATTCTTTTGTATTTGGATGAAATGTTTTATATGCTTAGGTCCACTTGTTTTATAAGGTCAGTTAGCGCTAGCATTTCTCTGTTTAGTTTTTGTTTAGTTGACCTCTCTGTTGGTAAGAGTGGGTATTGAAGTCTTTCGCTATCAGTATGAGAGGGTCAATATGTGATTTAATCTGTGGTAGAGTTTCTTTTATGAACTTGGGTACCTCTGTATATAGAGCATAGATGTTAGGAATTGCAGCGTCCTCTTAGTGGATTTTTTCTTTGAGTATGTAGTGTCCCTTCCAATCTCTTCTAATTAAAGTTTTAGTTAGAAGTCTATTTTGTCAGATATTAAAATGGCTCCACCATTCTGTTTCTTATGTCCATTTGCTTGGAATATCTGTTTAAATTCTTTTACCCTGAGGTGATATCTACCCTTGATGTTGAGGTATGTTTCTTGGATGCAACAGAAAGATGGATTGTACTTTCACATCCATTCTGTTAGTTTATATCTTTTTTATTGGGGGAATTGAGCCCATTGATGTTGAGAGATATCAGTGAATAAGCAGTATTTGTTGATTCCTCTTATTTTGGGGTGTGTGTGTGTATGTGTGCGCGCTGCCCTCTTTTTGGATATGCTGGTGTGAGATTATATATTTATTCTGTTTTCTTGGATGTGGTTAGCCTCTTTTGTTTGGGGTTTTCCTTCTAGTGCCTTCTAATAGATGTTACTTAAATTTTGTTTTATTATGGAATGCCTTATTTTCTCTATCTATTGTGATTGAAAGTTTCACTAGGTATAGTAATTTGGGCTGGCATCTGTGGTCACTTAGAGTGCATAGAACATGTCTAGACCCTTCTGTCTTTTAAATTCTCCATTGAGAAGTTAGGCGTTATTTTAATAGATCCGTCTTTATATATTATTTGGTCTTTTTCCTTCTAGCTTTTAATATTCTTACTTTGTTCTGTATGTTTGTTTTGTTATTATGTGCCAAGGTGAATTTCTTTTCTGGTCCAATCTATTTGTTGTTCTGTATGCTTCTTGTACCTTTTTTTTTTTTTTTTTTTTTTTTTTTTTCCGAGATAGGGTTTCTCTGTGAAGCCCAGGCTGGCTTCAAACTCAGAAATCTGCCTGTCTCTGCCTCCCAAGTGCTGGGATTAAAGGTGTGCGCCACCACTGCCCAGCTTTCTTATACCTTTGATAGGCATCTTTTTAGGGACATTTTCTTCTATGATGTTGAAAATATTTTCTGTACATTTGATCTGGATTTCTTTTCCTTCCTATTTCTCTATTATTTTTAGATTTGGTCTTTTCACAGTGTCCTAGATTTCCTGGATGTTTTGTGTCAGGGTTTTTTTAGGTTTAACATTTTCTTTGACCACCGTATCTATTTCTCCTATTGTGTCTTCTATGCCTGAGATTCTTTTTTCCATCTCTTGTATTCTATATTATTTCCAGACTTCCTTTAGTTTGGGTTTTCTCCATTGATTTTATTTCCACTTTCAAGTCTTTTTTTAAAAATTATTTTAAATGTACTTTACATCCTGATTATAGCTCCCTCCCTCTTCTCTTCCCAGTCCCACTCCAAAACATCCCTCCATCCATTGCCCCCTCCCCTTCTTGTCAGAGGGGATACCACTCCACCCTGGGGCATTTATTCCTCTTCCACTGAGGCCCAATCAGGTCAAAGTATGGGGGAACAGGATCCAATGGCAGGGAACAGAGACTGAGACAGCCCATGTGTTCTAATTGTTAGGGAAACCACATGAACACCAAACTGCACACTTGCTACAGATGTATAGGGGATCTAGGTCCAGCTCCTGCATGCTCGCTGGTTGGTGGCCCAGGCTCTGTGAGCCCTCACAGTCCCAGGTTAGTAGACTCTGTTTTTTGATTTTTTTTTTTTTTGGTGGTGTTCTTTATCCTGCTAACTTCTATCCCTTACTCTTCCACAAGATTCTCCACGCTCTGCCTGATGTTTGGCTGTGAGTCTCTGCATCTACCTCTATCCACTGTAGGATGAAGCCTCTCAGGAGACAGTTATGCTAGATTCCTGTCTGCAAGCATAGCAGAGTATGATTAATAGTGTCAGGGATGGCTCTCTCACACGGGATGGGTCTCAAGTTGGGACAGTCATTAGATGACTGTTTCCGTAGTTTCTGTTCCATCTTTATCTGTTTTATTTATTTCCTTCCACTGTTTGTGCTCCCATAGATTTCTTTAAGGAATTTATTCATTTCCTACTTAAGGACGTCTATCATATTCATAAAGACTATTTGAAGGTCTTTTTCTTGTGCTTCAGCTATCATGCAAACTACCATGCTTGTGGTAATGTTGCTTGACTCTAATATAGATATATTGTTCTGGCTGCTATGATTATATTTTTACACTGGCATTTAGGCATCTGAGATTAGAAAGATTATAATTCTAGGTGCTGATATCTGGTCTTGTCTTTGTTGAGTGGGCATTTGTTCCTTTGTTTCTGTTACTCTCTCTGCTTCTTTTATTTGTTTGTTTTGTTTTGTTCTGTTTGCTTTTCAAGACAGGATTTCTCTGTGTGGTTCTGGCTGTCCTGGAATTCATTATATAGACCAGGCTGGCCTTGAATTCACAGAGATTCCCCATGCCTCTGCCTCCAGAGTGCTGGGATTAAAAGCAAGTACCATCACTGTTCAGCTAGAGATTAAATTCTTTGGAACTCACTATGTAGACCAGGTGGGCCTCCAACTCACAGAGATCTACCTGCCTTTCTGCCTCTGGTATGCTGAGGTTAAAGACATGTGCCACCTAGTCCCACCTGCCTTCTTCTTTCTGTTTCTTAGGAGAGTATGATGGTTGTGTGTTGCCTGGTAAGAAATTCTTCTGGTATCCTGATCGGTTTGGCTACTGGGGTGGGGGGGTTTCATGTAAAATATGTTTCTAGGTATTGGGAGCTGACACTTAGGAATGGGGATGGGCAAGGAGTGGGTTTTTCACAGGGTCCATAGGAGGGTGAAAAGCAGTGTGTTCCATCAGGACTGCTTAGTCCCCTGGGAATGGGGTCAAAGGGTAAGGAAAGGCCACAGCTACAGAACTGGGGTTAAGGCATTGGAGAATTAGTCTTGGAGGAATGGAGGGAGAATTGAGGATCTGCAATCAGCATACTTTATTCCCTAGCTAGAGTGGCCTGTGGGTTCTCAGGGAATACCTGTTGAAGTTGGGGGCTGGAATAAAATAAGGGGGTGGAGTAGGAACTTTGGAGGGAAAGATCTGCAGTTAGCCTACCTGCTTCCCTTGCTGGAATGTTCATTCCATTATTTTCAACCCAGACTCTACAAACTTGACCCTTAGAGCAGGGAGGTGCTATCCTGAGGATTTGAGAAGTGACAAGCTAGTAAATTCTATAAGTTACTTTGTTGTCAACCACATGTCCAGTATAGGGTATTGAAGTTCTCTTCAGTTCCCTCAGCTACTAACAGACCCAGACAAGAGCTCCCACAAGACCATTTTCTCGATGCCCAAAGCAGGGACAGGTGATCTAACAGAAGAAAACATTTTGCGAGTACTTGCCCTATTGCAGCCAAATACCCTCCCAGGCATTGAAAAACAGGCAGCATGTTTTAGTCCTACTACATAGAAATTGGAAGCATGCAATAAACATTCTCTGCCTTCTTTCAGTAGGTCCTATTTCCCCTACTAGATCATGCTAACAAGGCCTGGTGGAGAACTGACTTTATATCTGGCAAAAGCAGTGTTCCAACTGTTCTGTTCTGCCAGGGCAATGTCGGCCATATCCATCTTGGAGCTGAATTTCTAATGCCCAGTAGCTGCCGGTATTTGGTATAGATAGGGATTAAATACCATTACACTTGACCTTCATTGCCTCCTAGTCCTGCCCTCAGCTTCCACACCTATGGACTCCAAAAATAAGCTAAGGTATGTGGCTAATTGACACTCCTTCCTCCCTCCCTTTGCCCGGCATAAATGGAGCCCATTGTTTGCTTAGTATTTCAGTGCCCCCATCCCTAATGGTAGCTTGAACCAGGAGGGGGAAGCTTGTCAGCTTTCATGGAGGCAACAGAAGTGTGAATTGGAATCCTACTTGAACTGGGAAGGCATCAGTGAGCTGAATGTCCACCCTAGCTGTCTGTGGAACTCTAGTGTGAGTCAGTGCTTCACTGTAATGGCAGAGAGGGAGGCCATAGTGGTTATCAGAACATGCATCCTACCAGTCCCTGGTATTATAGATTTTAATGGGAAAACTGCCTTCCAGCTGAAGTAAAGCAGGATCCAGTATCTTACCATCAGACATACAGGATGAAATTAGAAAATTACCTATCCAAGAACTAGAACTTTAATTCCAATGGGAAAGTTTAGTCAACACGTACCAACACTTGAGATTCATTGAAGCCTCACTTAAGAAATAGAATTATTTGTATTTAAAAAGAACCAAAAGAAATTATAGAACCAAAAATAATTATACCTTATGGGGCACAGTAGCAGAGTGGGGCAAAGTCTACAGAAACAGTAAACTTAAGGAACACCAGAGTAAATATATTGAAAGAATTTTACTGTCCCCTAGCATCTAGGTTCCAGAAGGAAAGGATAACAAGAACAAAACAAAACAAAACAACAACAACAACAACAACAAAAAAATCTGAAATAGTATGAAAACATGAATTTGGGAAGACACCTATCCAGCAATATAAACCCAATTAATTCCATGCCAGGATTTATAGTAATTGTGATGTCTGAATAACAATGTCCCCATAGCCAGGTGGTGGTGGCACACGCCTTTAATCCCAGCACTTGGGAGGCAGAGGCAGGCAGATTTCTGAGTTCGAGGCTAGCCTGGTCACAGAGTAAGTTCCAGGACAGTCAGAGATACACAGAGAAACCCTGTCGAAAAAAAAACCAAACCAAACAACAACAACAACAACAACAAAACCCGAAACAAAACAAAACAAAAAACCCCAAAACAAAACAAAACAACAACAAAAAAAGAATGTCCCCCATAGGTTCATGTATGTGAACAGTTGGTTCTCAGTTGGTTGCACGTTTGGGGAGATTGAGGATTAAGGAGGAAGTCCATCACTTGGGACAAGACTTGAGTGTTTACAGCCTCTCCCCTTATCCAGTTCACTTCCTTTGCTTCCTGCTTATGGTTGAGGCTGTGAGCTCTCAGTTTCTTGCGGTGGTCCATGCCTGCCACTTGCTGTATGCCTCTCCACCATGTGGAATTAAAGCAAAAACAGATTCATTCTTCCATAAATTTCTTTTGGTCATGATTTTTTTTAAATCACAGCAACAGAAAAGTAACTGATACAACCATTAAACTTCTACAAGTCAAAGATGGGGAATATCTAAGCAAGAGGAGCCTTTTTGTCTGTAAGCACTGGGGCCAGAAAGAAGTGACACAGAGCTTTCCAAGTGCTAAAAGCTATTAATCACAGATTCTACATGCAACCATAATATCCTCTAGGACTGAAGAGGAAAATGAAACCTTGGGTGGAAGAAACCTGAGAATTTATTGCTGACAAACACACTATTAAAGGTTAAGTAAAGGAAGCTGCCCAAAGCATGGGAGATAGCAGGGGCTTTGACATTCAGTGACACTGAGCTGTTAAAAATAGGCGCAGCAGTTGAGACTGCTCAAGATCTTAAATCTTGGTTCATGGTTGAAGCTGAAATTAAAATTCAGTATGATGTGCTATGTGCAGGAGAAATAGTTAATTATAACTAAAAATTGGTTGAAAGTGTTTAAATGGACTGTATTTCTTTCTGTGCTTCATTTGTAGTGATAAAATGATATGTAGCATATGATAAAATAACATGTAAAATAATCAATACCACTGTACAAATTATGATGGAATTATAAAAGGCTTTCATAACTCACATAAATAAAGGCGAGAAAGGAGAAACATAATTAAATGGGAAGCTTATGGCCACTGTATAACATTCTTTAATAACATTCTTTATTCTAGACTGGATGATTCAATTTAGGATTTTTTTCACATTTTTGACAATGTGATAGTATTCTTGTATAACCATCCTGTTTTCCATTTTAGTACAGTATTTGGTAAGTTATATTATTTACCACTTCCTGAAAAATAGGCTTTGTGTTGAATCTGTCTAACTTTAAGCTAATCTAAGTGTCCTGAGAATGTTTATACTGAGTTGTAGGCATTCATTGCATTTTTAACCTACAATATTTTCAACTTATGAGGGAAGCTGGGTTGTAATCATCACAAATTAGTAGGCACCTGGAATTGCTGAACATGTAGGTAATCTGGATACACCATTTGAAGGAAGGGGATTTGTGAATTGAATAAAAATGTCTCAAAAACAAACTGTTAATAAGAAACTCACTTTAACACAATGACATTGGTTGAAAACAAACGCTGAAAAGAGGTACATTGTATGACCAGCAATGAAGCAGGAGCATCTATAGTAAGGTCAGAAAAGGTGAATTTCAGAGTAGGACACTAGAAACAGAGATATTGCATAAAAATAAAAGGATCCATCTATTAAGAAGATACTACAGCCCTCTATGTGTACATTCTAAAGAGCCTCCTATGACATGAGAAAAACAAATAGATCAGAAAAGAGAAATAGGTAAGTTGAATTTAAGAAATTAAAGAGATGCAGATAGATAGGTCTCTTCAGTAAATCAGGTAAAATCTTGAGTCTTCACTCCATCTTTAGCAAAAGAAGCCTATTAGAAAGGAAGTCAGCAAGAATAAACCTAATATTTAGACATTTAGAAATGCTTCCATAAATAACAAACTACTATATTTTATTTCCTCATGGAGCATTAATCAATACAGTTATGATCTTGGGCTATGGAATCTAATATAATTTTAAAAGATTGAAATTTTGTGAAGTGTATTCTATGAGTAATGGAATCAAACTAAAAATATGTCACAGAAAGATCTTCAAATACTTGAAAATCAAACAATTTGCTTTTAAATCCACAAGTCCATGAAATAAAGTTTTCAAGATTTAAAAGTGAAAATATACTATATCAAACACACAGGATGTAGCTTGAAGCAGTACTAAGAAGGACAAGTATACCACTAAGTGACTATGCTGTCAGACCAACTCAAGCTCCAACTTTATGCAGTAAGAAAAAGAGCAAGAGAAGCCTAGAGCAAGCAAAAGGATTCAGAGAATAGATGTCAGAGACATTGAAAAGGCAAAACTTGTAAGAGGCACTCAGGAAAGATCAATAATTGATACAATAATAGAATGATAAAGGGACAAAGACATTTCACATTGATAAAGAAGAGATCATCACTACAGATTATACAGTTAAAACAACAGAATGGATTATTTCTGGGAAAAACCTTTGTATTTGTAATTCTACAACTTAACAGGAATGCCTAGTTTAGTTGTTTAAGATTTTCTAAAATCAAAATCTAAGCCCTACCAATCTAAACCAAGATGAAGCAAACAAGTTGAGACTACTTATCTAAGTGCAGAAACATTAAAGAAAATGAAATCTTAGTTGGAAAATGTCTGAAAAAAAAATCTCTGGACCCAGATTTTTTTATTGGGCACCAACCAACACTCAAGGACAAATTAACACTAATTCTATTCAGCCTTTCTCCAAATGAGTGCTCAATATTTATTTTATGAGTTTTCTTTTACCCTGAGATAAATTAAACACATCAACAAAACTTTATAACCCATATTTCTCATGAACTTAGAGACTATTATCTTCAAAAATTACTAGTGATAATCAAAGAGGTTTATTTTAGGCACTCAAAGTTCGATTGAACATTTGTAAGTCACTTAAATCTGTCATATGATCTGCCAGTTGATTTCCCCAAAGGCACTTAGTAAAACCCAACATCATTAATGATTAAATGTTGGAAAATCAGAAATAAAGTAGATTTTATTCCTCAGCTACATAAAGAGTATTTCCCCAAAACTGCCTCTGGCTAAGAGCAAATTTTCCATTGAAAAATGGGTTGTTCCTTCTCAGATTGGAAACAAAGCCAGGATGAGTACAGTTACTTTGTCTTGAAGTGATAATGGAAGTTCTAGCGTGTGTACCAAAACAAGAAAAAAGAACAGAAAGGCAAGCAGATAACAAAGAAAGCCAAAACTATCTTTTATTTTTATTTTTTACTTTTTACAAGTTGAATCACTGTATAGAAAATCCCAAGGAGTGTAGTACAAAATAACAACTTCATTTTAAAAATTATTTTATTTTATGCAAAGAGTGTTTTGCCTGCATGTGTGTCTGTGAACTATGTGTATGCCAGGTGTTCAAGGAAGCCAGAGGAAGGCATTAGATCTCCTAGGTGGCATTACACATGTAGGTGAACCAAACCCAAGTCCTCTCGAAAAATAGACAATGCTCTTAACCACTGAGCCATCTCTTCAGTTCCCAGAACCTCCTTAGTAAATAAATGGTATAATCACTACAAATAAACTCAAAAGTCACATTTCTATATCCTGACAATAAATAGGAGGCAACTGAAATCAACATACTGTCATGTATAGTTGCTCCAAAGGATACAAAACACATGAGTATAAACTTCAACATTTACAAGTGGTGATTAAAGAAATTAGACTATTTAAATATTGACATATATTATTCATATATACTACAAAGTTCACAATAGTAAATGTGTTAATTCTCAAATCATGCAACTTCTTTTTACAACATTTTATTTTATTTTGTGGTGTGTGTATGTGTGTACACATACATGTGTTCCACATGTGTAAAGTTGTCTGTAGATGCCTGAGTGCATTAGGTCTCTTGGAGCTTGAGTTGCAGATAGTTGTGAGCCTTCTGGTACGGATTCTAGGAACTGAACTTAGGTCCTCTGGAAGAACAAGGTCTTCTGAATCATGTACCAGCTTCAAATTTATGCATTTCTATAAAATCTTAGGCAGAGTTACTAATTCTTCTCCCTGTTTCTCCCTTCCTCCCTTCCTTCTTTCCTTCCTTTCTTCCTCCTGGTGCAGAGAGGCATAGGCTTCAGAAAGAGTAAAGCAGTAAACTGTACTGGTACTAATGGCCTTCCTATAGTCACAATAATTATGGTGATGGGATATTGACAAAGAGAGTAGCCTTTTAGGTCAAAACAATAGAATAAGCAAAAAATATACTAGTATTCGGCTCAGATGGATCGGTGTGTGAGGGTGCTTCCTCCCAACTGAGTGGTGTAAGGAGAGAACAGACTCCTGACAACAGAGTTGTCCTCTGACACACAAACACACACACACACACACACACACACACACACACACACACGATTTAAAAAAATGGTGCTAGAACAGACATCCATAAACAAAATGATAAATTTTAAATTCTAAATCTTAAGTAAGTGAACTCAGATTATGGATTTAAATATGAAAAATATCAAAGGTCTAGGAAAAATAGGAGCAAGTCTTCAAGATCATAGACTAGACAATGAATTCTCAATATCACATTAAAATTATAATCTATTATAAAATGATATCCTGTAAAAGAAAAAGAGTATCCCCTAAGTTGGAGAGCTTTTAGTTCATGAAAGATGACATAAATAGAAAAGTCAAGGTAGAGTGGTGGAAAATGTTTGCAGTAGATATATGTATACTATCCAAAAGGGCAGCATCTAAAATGTATAAAGAACTTTGAATGTGTGACAATATGAACTAGCCCAGTTAGAAAGTGAGCAAAAGCCATCTACAGACACAAATGCTAAAGAGAACATATATAAGATATTAAATTAATCCAGAAAAAAAACCATATGCAGCATCATTAGCCAATAGGGAAATGAGAAAATCGTATGGGGAAACTTCTGTTAAATGGTCAAGATAAAAGCCACTGACAGCACTGAATGCCTGCAAGGACTGAGAGAGAGTGTGTGTGTGTAAGAGCGTCACTAACACATGCCTGTGGGATGGAAGTGGTAGAGCCGCTCTGTGGAACCGACAGCCTAGCAGATGTAGACCTACATGTTTATTGCAGAGAAATGAAAACAGTTGTGCAAGAGCCTGGACACAAATGTTCCCAGAAGCGAATTTTTTCTCTACACTGGAACCAACCCAGCAATCCTGAGTGGCTAAATGATTACCCAAACAGAAGTATATCTTTATCATGACTATTTCACACAATAAAAAGGAACAAAAGGTGCAGCTCTACAGAGTGAGAAAATCTGTCTCTAAAAGATGACACATCACATAATGTGATCTATGTAATTGTAAATGACAGTATATTGGGAACAAACCCTGATGTGTGGTTCCTAGTAGTTCAGCAGCAGATGAAGGTTGGAAGAACACGGATGGCTAATGAGTCCACCATGTTCATCTGTGGGATGGTGAGCATTTTCTACTACTTCTATGTCATTGTCAATAGGTTGGTGTGGTGTCTCATTATAGATACTGATGGTGATGTGTTGTGACAAGCGATAAAAAGTTAGTGGAATCACAAGCATTTTTGTTCAACTATATGTGAATTTAGAATTACCTTGTAACAAAATAGTAGTTGGAAAATGTGGATAGGGATGTCTGAAGCTCAGCTTGAAGCATACACAAACCCTGGGTTCCATCCCAGCACTGCACTGGATGTGATAATGTACACATTTTCATCCCAACACTTGGGTCCTAGATGCTGGAGGATCAGAAGTTCAAGGTCATCCTCAGTTACATAGTGATTTGGAGTCCAGCCTGACCTACATGAAATAGTCATAAATGAATGAATGAATGAATGAATAAATGAATAAACGAATAAATAAATAAATAAATAAATAAATAAATAAATAGATAGATAGATAGATAGATAGATAGAAATTCTATTGAGAGACAAGATTCGGGACTGCTTTTTAAAAATACAGCTGAGAACAAATCATAATCCAGTTATTAAAGATGCAAATAAAGAGATGGGTGAAAGATAGCATCTGGATACAAAAAGGAAGCAGGATTGGTTAACATATCAGAGCACTTGAACACTATAGTTTGTTTATAGCCCTAAACATTATTACAAGGAAACACTATTAGTAAAAAGCAACATTTACGATGACAATATAGCAATGAAGACATGTAGATGTCAGATCACTTGGTTTTTAAAACACACACACACACACACACACACACACACACACAAACACAATCCTAAAACCTGAAAATGTAGATACATTGAAATTAAAAGTTTAGTTAGATTAAGCAAAGCAATAAAAGGAATGTTTCCTTCCGAAGTTTATAGAGCACAATGAAAAGCACATGCAGAGAAAATCTATAGAATTAAATGTCTTTCCTATTAACAAAGGAAAAAAGAAACCAAATCCCCTTCATAACCAATTTTTAAAAATGTTCTGAAAATTGTAATATATACCTAACACTGTAATTTATGTCTTAACTGTTTTAAAGTGTACTGTTATGTAGTGTTAAGTGCATTCACATTACTATGCTAATAATCTCTAGAACTACTTTCATTCCTGCAAAATGAAGGCTTTGTCCAAAGCTCAGGATCCAATTGTTTCCACATTTTAGTTGTATGATATCTGAGAGAACTCTGATTTAAGTAGTGCAGTTACTAGCTTTAAAATAGTTTTTTTTCTTGCGATTTCAAGATGGGCTTTAGTCATACTGATACAGGAGCTTAAAAGAGAATTGTGGAAAGTTTTTATTTCCATGCTGAATAAAAATGTGACAGCTGCTCTTGTTATTATCATAAATAGAAAAGAAAGATCGACAAATTTGCAACAAACATTAAAACTACATTATGGCCTCAGAATAGATGGATGTTGTGTCCTCATTTGCTGTTGCTGGACATAATGGCATGCTAGAAGCACGTTGCAGTCAGATGGGCCTGTTCCTGCCTGGGGTATAATTTTATCTGGCACATGCGTGTTGCAGAAGTGTGCTTGGTAATATAGTTCAGTGAGAGAGAACATAAATTCTCAGCCATCCCAGATATGGAAACTGATGAGTGCTGAGCCTTTGTGTCTACTGACGTGATAACCATGAGCCATTCCCTTGTATGGTAATGCCAGATTTGCTTTATTGCAGGGCCTGCACATACACAGATGAACCTCACTACATAAGGTGGTGCTCTGGGGGACTTCTCCATGGAAAAGTTTGAAGTTGTACTCCTTTCACAATGACTCTTGTGCTTTATTACAGAGTTAAAAATAAACCTGTTTTTAAAAGTCTGAAGCCTTCAGGTGTTGCTGCAGAAGCTGTGGGCTCCTTGGAATGTGTTTTGATCACTACCACACAGTAGTGCATGGAAAGAATGCCATTAGGAGCTGGGTTTTTTTTTGAGTTGGAGGATTTTATTTTCAGATGATTTATTGTACAGTTGTACAGTGTGGATGCTTTTGCAGATATAATGGTCTGTGTTCTGTAAGATCTGACTTGTTTCATAGTAGCTATTCAGTGCTTAAATATGTTAACATCAAAAGAACACATTGCAAAAAGGTACTGGAACATAACATTTGTTAAATGAGATTACAAAGAGATGGAGCTAACCTCCCAATTTAATATAACTGTACCATGTAAATAGCCTGAAGTAGCTGCAACTTTTGACAAAATCATGCTAGTCTGAGAAATATTTCCATAAAATCCTGACTCGTTGTGAAATATGTTAAGATTTTATACTCACATATATGTACCATGAGGCTTTTTGAAACAACAAAATAAAGCAACCATCATTCAATAACGTGTGTTTTTATGATTTCAGAAAGTTGGCTTTTGGAAAATAGGGGTTTGGTAAACTCTCTCACTAATGCCTGTGACATGCTCATAGAAGCCCAGATTCTAGACCTGAGCTATGGCCATCCTCAAGAAAATCCTTTTGTGGTGTGTGCGCCCGTGGCCATGCCTTTCCTGTGTCAGTGTTTCTCAGTTGTGTTTCCTTGTCATAGTAAGAGTCTTGGAACTCAGAATTGGAGAGTTTTCTCATGCTGCTTACTGCTGCTGTTGATCAAGGGTTGGCTGGCATGAGATTGACTGAATTCATACATCTTGGACTCCTGTGATAGCAGTGACCTCTTATTCTATTTGTTAAAAACGCAACCATCACACACTGTTGTTTCTTAACTATTGTTTTCTCTTAGCCTTTCAAACTGTAAGAATCAAAACATTTCTTTTAGTTCAGTGCCATTGATAGATGGCTTTGGTGTTTCTATGTCCAAACAATTTTGTGGTCTGATTTTTAAGATTTAGAGTTGCATGCTTTCTAAATAACAACATCAAGTAATTTGTTACCTTTCTGTCTAAAATCTTTTAAGGAGGCCCTGTTGTTTTTAGAAGCAAGATCAGACTCTTGAGCATGCTGGATATGTTGAGGGTACCCATAAAATAGGGCTAGAGGGAGGTGGGGTGTAGGGGTGAATCCATCATTTTATTTCAGACATGATGCTCACTGAGAGCACACATGAACATGAGACACCACTCATGTCACTGAACACAAATAAGACACATGGGTAGATGGGGCAGATTTAATTAATTAAATTTAAGGTAGAGTCTCATATTGCTCAGACCAACCTTGCACTTGCTATGTGGCTGAGAGTGACTTTCAATAAGATTGTCATATTCTTGGCTTCTTGTTTCCACCTCCCAAATGCTTGTATGACAGAGGTGTACTGCCACACCGGGTTCATGGCTAGGTTAAGTTTTCTTCTAAGGATATTGTTCTTATAAAATCAGTAGATTCTTCTGCTTTTATAGAGATGGAGTTGGACATTGTCACCTTTTGAAGACAAATACTGCTTTTTGCTTTTCTTTTTTTGTTTCTTTGTCTTCCTTTTCTCCTCTGCTGAGGATTGATTAACTCAGAATACCAGGACACTATTCAGAAAAGAATCTCTTAATTTACTAAAATGTTACCTAGGAGGTACAGAAGTGCACATCCTTTCTTTGTGTGATGATATCCACCTTAAGCCTAAGATCTCCTACATATGAAGTTGACACTCATCCACTGATCCTCAGTCCTGAGAACATCACTGAAGTAGGTTTTTGGATTGTGTAAAAGTATGGCTAACACTTAGTCCTGATTGTTGAGCCAGACTTTGATATAAATAAATCTATAGGTTGTCTTCATGCTCCATTGGGATGAGTTACACTTCTAGACTGTTCAGTTAAGATAAAGGTTAAGAGACTCTGTTTTGGGAGATGTCAGAGGTGGATTTCTAGTAGATAAACCTTAAGGGTGTAGTGAAAGACTAGACCTCATAAGTGTGGTGAAATGTGGGGTCTGAGCAGTTGAGTGTTTTTCCTTAGACCAAGTAACAACAATGAAGCTACAGCCAGGGTGGTAGGTTCTATCTTTACTAGAAGTGATGGGTGGCAAAAATACCGAAGTAGGAAAGTGACAGGAAACACAGAATTGGAAGAGGAAAGTTAGTAAGGCCACACTGAAAGGAAGCTAGCAGTGCAGGGAGACTATTTCTCCCTCTATTTTAACTAAAGCAGGAATTCCCTACCTTCCAAATGCTGCAACCCTTTAATATAGCCCCTTATGCTGCAGTGATCCCCCAACCATAACATTGTTTCAGATGCTACTTCCTAACTATAATTTTGCTACTGTTATGAATTGTAAATGTCTGTGTTTTCTGATGGTCCAAGGTGACCCCTGTGAAATCATCCATTGGACTTCCCCATCCTGCCCCCCTGGGTTGTGACCCACAGGTTGAGAAACACTTAACTAAGTAAATCTAGAGGATTAGGTATGTGGCTTACCAGTGGTGTACTTGCCAAGAGAGTCTCCTCCCAGACTCTGCTTAGATGCCACTTTCTCCAGGAATTCCTCTCCAGTGGCATAAACTAGAAATTACTATTTTCAAGTTCTTAAAGCAGTCGTATGCTACTGACAATTCTTGACATAAATTTCCTGGTATTGTAAAGAGCACTGGTTTTCAGGTTAAAGAATAAAATTGACATTGTGTTAGTAGTGTTTCTATCATCTTGAGTGTCTGAGATAGGCAATGTGATTTCCAATGCTGGAGATCTGTGCATGCTAATGTGCTTCCACTGAGATGAAGGTGGGCAGTACTGCAGGACAGCCCTGTGGGAAGTCAGAACTGCCATGTGATGAGGTTGTCAAAGAGCCCATCTCAGTACTTGTTGGAGGTGTGGGAATGCTTTCCACAGCCCTCTCAGTTTACCTGGTAAAGCAGGAGTAAACCAGTTCTCCTTTTTCATTCTCTTGGTGCTGGGATGAGGTTTGGTCCTAACCATGGGCTCCATGTTCCGTCCCATGTGGCTTTCTAACCCAAAGGCCTAAGTATCTCCAAACCTGCTTTAGTTGCAGTTTTTCCCCAGCTCCGGAGGGAAATCCATTGGAACAGTATTTCCCCGTTGCTTGACTTTTAGTTTATATTTCTAAATGCTTTCACTAGTTGTTTTCTTTTCCTTAGTGTTTTTCCTGTGCCCTCAGAGAAATTATGTACTTCTGAGCCTCTTGGGTGCCATTTTAGTAAATTAAGAATTTAGTTCATGAATGGTACCCTAGTGGTCTGAAAGAGTTAATACAAATTTCTTAAGTACTTTATTAATTCCTAGGGAATAATTTATGCTGTAGAGTATAGCCTGTTATAAATACCTTAGGGTATTTTTTTTTCTTTTATGGTCTCCTTTGGAAAGGAGGCCCTGGAAACAAGTGGTTGTGGGCACAAATGTAAGAATCCTCCTTTATAAATATTTAAATGCATAATATGTATATGAATATTATTATTATAGTAGAGATTAGGTGTAGTCCGATTTCAGAGCATCTTTGCATCCCATGATCTTGGTAGATAAGCGTCAGTGTTTCCCTCACCTCTAACATTGTCAGGGCACTTATATCAGAGAGCAAACTAATTACACTCTCAGGTATTCTGTCTGTGTCTGCTACGACACACACACACACACACACACACACACACACACACACACAGAGAGAGAGAGAGAGAGAGAGAGAGAGAGAGAGGAGAGAGAGAGAAGGCTAGAGCCAACCTTTGTGTTGTGCCTTGTGATCCATCTACTTTGTGTGGAGACAGTATCTCTCATTGACTTGTAGCTCCCTGGTCAGCCTGGATGGCTAAGAATATACCCACCTTTGCCTTCTCAGAACTTGACATAAGTGCTTGTCCCCACCCTAGCTTTTCCTCTCTCTTTTTCTTCTGTAGATGTGGATTGGGAGAATTGAATTCATGTTCTCTTCCTTACAAAGCAAGCACTGTTTCTCACTGAATCATCTCCCAGTCCATTCTGCTTTAATGCAGCACCCAGGTACACTGCCTGGGTTCACTTCTTGGTCCTGCATTTAGATTGCTATATGATCTTAGGCAATTTAATTAACTTCTCTGATCCAGATTTCTTTACTTATAGACTAGAATGATACTGGCGTGTCATTCAAAATTGTTATAAAGTTAAGTGCTCCATAACGGTGAGCTATTATCTTTTAGTGTTTATTGTTAGGACCTTTTAGATAGATCAGATGAAGTCAATGATTGAAAGTACCAAGGAAGAGAGTCTGGAACATGAGAAAAGGCATTAAGTAGGAGAGCGTTTGCTAATGTTGTTAATTGCATGAGGCACCTCTGAGTTGATGTGAAAAGCCACGACTAATGTGAAGTGTTCTGAATCTCTGTGCCTCCGAGTGGGCTCTGTCCTACCTGTGCAGAGCATGCCCAGCTTTTGTACGTGCCACACAGAGTAATGGCTGGCCTGCTCTTTCTCCTCTTTGCCCCTAGGCAGTAGTTTCTCAACGTGAACTTTAGCTTTGTCATTTTCTTCATGTCCCTCTGCATCTCGGCCTCTCTTATGGCTTTGATACTCCTTCTGCAGTCCTCCATTGTCCTCCACTGCCCTGCGGTTACAATTACAAAAAAAAAATCCTGAATATAGGTACATAACTTTGACTTTATGAGGGCTGTGGTGTTGTGATAAGAGCAGGATCTTGCCCTCATTAGATTGCAGCTTATTATCACCTACAGAGAAGGTTGTCATTGGACTCCTATCTGAAGAGGAGGCTGGCTCCTCAGGCTGGAGAACGGAACAGGCTGGGAGAGGCTGATGGGAAGAACTCTGTTTACTGTAGGATGACATTCAGCTTAGTTCTTGGGCCTGAGCATGACTGAGTGTGAAAAGATGATGTGCCAGCCAAGTGTTGTCTTGGCACATGGGCAAGACTTGCTTTGTGAAGGCAGGAGAGCAAGAAGGGACTGCTGGTATAGTCAAGGAGCCCGTGAGGTTATTTTTTGCCACAGTTACATATGTCTTGAGACAGCATCCTGGACTGGATTATTTAGGACACACTCCTTGAGGCTATCTGGACGTTGATAAAGTAAGCAGTTGGAAAAGAAAGTTTGGAAATTTTGTATTTCTCATTTAGGCTAGTTCTTCAATGTAGCATAGTTATAGACCTACATGGTATTAACAGTGAGGTACTCAAAGCTACCTTGAATCCATCAGTATATAAGAGGACAAAGTGAAGATACCCATGGAAGTCTAGCAAAACAGGATGCACATACCTCAAATGAAATAGGTTGTCATTTAACAATGAGCTTGGGAGAAATAATCACACAGTTTGCCAGTGCCTCTGCAGTCATTAACTTCTGGGAGAGCATGCTCTAGCAGGCATGTACTCACAGCAGACATGTACACAGTATGCTGTGAACTTCTAAAACCAGGAATCCCACTCTCTGCTGCCATTCCAAATTGATGGAGTGTTTGCCTGATTATTGCTTTGTTTTCAGTGTAGTTTGTCTAGTGGGACAGATACATTGACCAGCAGAGTTCTGTATTCAGTCTTCTTGGCAGTTATTTCTTTTCTTGTAAATTGCTAATCATTCTGATAATGTCATTTTGCTTTATATAATTGATTGCCTTAAACTTTCTTGTGCCTGAGTCATTTTTCCAGACTCTAATCGACTGTAGCACTGTGAGGAGGTCTTTGGGTCACAAGACAGAATCTTATCCAGTCTTACCTTATCTAGCTTGTGAGGCTATTGGTAACCTTTTGCTGGGGATGCCTCAGCTTTGGCTCCTAAATACATAGAACAGGTCATACTAAACCCACTGGTTTATAATGCTAAGCCAAGCATGTTTGTTCATTTTTGAATATGTTATTGGCTTTGCAAAAATTAAAAAATATAATTATTAGATTCTTCAACACTAAAGATGAAATAAAGAATCTGACTTCAGCTATTTCTTTTAATTATTAAAATTTACTTTTATTGTATGTGTATGGGTGTTTTGTCTGCATGTATGCCTCCTGCACCATTTATTTACCTGGTGCCTGTGGAGTCTAGAAGAGGTTGTTAGATCCCCTGGAAGTAGAATTACAGATGTTTGTGAGCCACCATTATGCATGCTAGGAATTAAGTGTGAGTCATTTGCAAGAGCAGTCAGTGCTCTTAACCACTGAGTCATCTCTCTACCCTACCCCTTCAGCTGGTTTATATTTGGAGCTAAATGTTAAAGGAAACATCTGTTAGTTAATCTTCTAGTTCCTTTGACCAAATCCCCAGCATGAAACAACTTGAGGGTTCATTTTGGCTCATAGTTTGAAGATACAGTCCATGCTGGCCAGACGGCATGGCAGCAGAAGCCTGGAGCAGCTGGTTACTTTGCATGTGTGTTCAGAAAATGAAGAGATGAATGAGTGCTCAGCTTCATTTCTCCTTTTATTCCATCTGGAAACTCAACCCGTGGATGATGACACTACATTCAAGTTGCGTTTCTCTACCCAGTTAATTATTTCAGGGAAGTCCTTTATAGGCCTGGTTTGTTTCTATTATGATTCTATTGTCAATTCAAGTTGACTGTCAAGATTAACCATTACAGGAAGTGTAACAGAATAAATTCTGTTAGTGACACCTTATTGCCATGTGATCAGCAGTATTGAATACATAGATATTCAGTGGAACTAACATGTATTATTATAAAAAGTAAAGCTATAAGAATTGAAACATTTGAAAATATGGTTTCTGCTTAAATAGCTATTGTCCTGAGAGTCTGTTGCCCTTATTTCTTAGTGCATAGCTTTGTGCTTCCATGATTGGTTATCCTTAAAGACTTGATGACATTTTATTGAAATTTCATGAAGATTTTATGCCTTCTATCAGCCAAAAGTAGGAGAGTTTATTAACTAGGAAAGTTATGTTTATTCATGTAAAAGTTAATAAAAATTGATAAGTCATTTTGTTTCCCTAATAATTTATTTTCATTACTCAAAATGAACATGAAGGGGAAGAAAAATGAAGCTGAGCACTCATTCATGACTTAACACTACTGCCTACCTGGAAGAGCAGAGGTACAGAAGAGGCAGGAATAATAGACAACAGGGTAGTTACAAATTGGCATGCTAGTAATTACAATAAATGTAAATAGATTAGATCGTTCACTTAATAGACAAATGTGGTCAGATTGGATAAAATCAACAAAAACCCAAGCTGCTTGCCTTATAAGAAACATATGCCAAACAGAAGGTTACAGGAAGCAGTGGACTGGAAAATTGTATTTCAGACTCATGCTAATCAAAAGGAAGTTGGTGTAGCTGTATTGAGATCAGATAAAATAGACATCAAAGCAGAAACCATTGGAGATGAAGATCACTGCACACTGTAAAAGTCTTAGTTCAGTAGATACAGGGCTTCAGCATCCAAGAGCTCAGGAATAAAGTACAGAAAACCAATATATATACACATACAGAAATAGAAGGGAAATGACTAAATCTACAAACTTACTGGGACATTTGCACAGGTTTTTAAATAGCTAATGAATTGTCAGGTGGAAACTCAGAAGCACAGAGATTATTGAAGAGTGTGATTGACAGGTTTGGCCTCATAGACATAGATCATTAGTTTCTATGTACTTGACTCTGCTCATGCACACACAGGTTCACCATTGATTATGTACAGGACTGTAAAGCAAGTCCCAGTACATTTCAAGTAATGGATACAGTGTGATTCCCCTAACCAGCAAGGAATTGTGCCAGAAATAAGAGGTGATGGGATATCTCAGTTTAGAAATGGAGCAGTATATTTATGGGTGATTACATCTTTGCAAGTCTTATTGAAAACTTTTATATAAAGGGAGATAAACTCATTTAAAAACAAAATATTATGTGTTGCTGAACTTCATAATTGTACAAATTGACATAGTTTAGAATTTTTACATTTGAATATTTGATACTTATACATTCTATTGATTTTTTGAGAACTCTCCCTTCCAAATGCTTGAGACTGTGTGCTAGAAGATGGAAGGAGGGCTTGCCAGAACTAGGTCCGTGTTCACTGACAACATGAGATGCACTTCCAGACTTGTGGCCTGAGCTGAGCCTAGGTTTGGAGTCCTTGGCTTCCCATTTATGGGAAGCTGAGGCTCAGACTAGTCGAGGAATGTTTTTTCCTGATCGATATTTAGACAGGAATCTCTAGTTGCTCTCACAGATACATTGTATTGTTGTTTTACTACTCTTTCCTATTTTTGTTTTGGAGGAAAAACATATATAGATACATACATACATATATATGTATGTGAATACATTTCACATTAGTTATGATCATTGTTTTTACAGATTATTATTATTATTAATTATTATTTTGGTACATTACTTTTTAAAGTGTCAGACAAATAGCATGCAAGCATTCCTGGTTGCTTATAGTGGGCTGAGTGCTGACCTGCATTTTGAAGGAGTGGGAATAAAAATCAGAATGGGCTCTGGTTTGAAGAAGTAACCCAACATATGGATGTTGGGATGAACTGTGCACATGGTTGAGTGCAGGGGGTCTATTGTGAGGGCACATAGAAGTTATAAGAATGTCAGCGATGCGTGTGTGTTCACTATGATCATATCCTACCGTCTCATTACTTCTTTTTTAAATTTTCACTTTACCCACTTCAGTCTCTTTTCCTAAGGCAGTTCTCTGTGCTTTGTTTTCCATTCTCCCTGTAATCTTTTTTGAGTAGAGGCTGATATAAGTAATGGCATGGAAAAATGCAAGAACCATTAAGCCCATTATATCCTTCCTAGCTGTCCTTTCCGTAGAGTGCTTGACTTTGTTCTGGTTAGTTCTTCCACACTTGCATGAGTATGTTTCATCTTGGGGTTATTTTGAAAATTGATGCATTTAGAATAAAAGTAGGTGTAACCTCCTTTCACGTTCGTATTTATAACATGCACTGAATGTAGAGCTCTGGCGTCTTCTGATTTTTTAAGTATCCATAATTTCTGAAAAGTCTAAGGCACAAATGAATTGTTAAATCTATGTCCCTGTTTGAATTAGTAACACACTCGCTCCCTTTCTACTCTTTATAAAATTGAGGAAGTAACCATATAGCTCTCTTCTTGTGTGATGAGTGCTAAGATGGAATCTAGGGTCTTGTGCATGCTGGGCATCACCGAGACATGGCCTCAGCCACCTGCAGTCCTTATTAGCAGTGCCCTCAGTGGAGTTTCTGAATTGGCTGGAGTTAGTTTTCAAATTCTTCATGCAACACCTAGACCTTCCATAAGCAATGATGCTTCCTCTCTGTTGTGACCAGAAACTATTAGTAACTGGACTATGAGTCAAAGACAGTGTATTTCATAAAGGGTTCATGCTAATCACTGCTGGATGAAGGACTGTGCACCCAGGATTCTATATGTAGAGATCAGTAAGAGACAAGGACTCACATGTTTGAGGAAGACCTGGCTCAGCCTCCACATGTAGGTGTTCCTCCATGCTCTCAATGGCACCCTTTGAGATTATGCAACTTTCCCCAGTAACAGCCAACCTGGTAGCAATGGACTGACTTCAAATCATGGTTTAGATCACTATCTAGTGAGTAAAGATGTAGGGGCTGTAGGCCAATCAGAAGACAATATGACTTCCTTTTATGCCTCCCATTTGTGTCTGGGAAGCTGAAACACAAGTTGGTACCTGTGATCATTCCAGAAAATATTTCTCTGCGTAAAATATTGATATGGGGAACATAATCCAAGTTGTATTTAACTGTCTTAATCTTTTTAGTTAGATAATCTATTCGTGCTAGTTTTTTTAACAGCTTCTGAAAATAATCAAGTCAGTCACTGCTATATAATTTTTCATGTATATCATAGCCATATTCATCTACAATTAATTGTATTTCATTGACAATTCATATTGACTTCCTAGTAGACTGTTTAAATAGTTCTGCTAAGTAAGGCATTAACCTTTGACATTATTAAAAAATATGTCCCAAAGGATTAGAGCAAAATATTATTGACTTGACCATGTTTAAATATTCCAAAGGAGAAGTAGCCTGAAACAAAATTAAAGAAAGTACTAGAGGTAAACTCAGCTGATCATGTTAAAGAGGCTTTTCTGCTTTGTGACAGAGATGCTTAAAATAATTCCCCAGACAAACTTAATGCCCGTGAATGTAGCTTACATCCTCCAATATGTTGGGAAAATCTAATTATATAATTAGAGCTAAGCTGAGGTTTATTTCTGTTTTCTTTCATTAAATTAGGTGGGACATATGTGGCCATATTGAATCATTTTTCAGTTATTTGGTAATTCAATTGATGTATTTTATTAAAACTTGCAAGAATGCTTTTTAAAAATAAAGTAACTGAAAATTTTTATATGTAAAGACCATGAAGTTTTGTATGTAAAGATTTAAGTATTTCCTGAAACCAGAGCCAATGTTCTTTGCTAAAATATAAATATTCATTAAATAGGTAACAGTTACTATATGTACATATGTATGTGTATATATCTCTTCATGTACACATCTATATACATATGTGTATGCCATGTGTTTGTGTGTGTGCGCGTGTGTGCGTGCTGAGGAATCAAACATAAGATCTTGTGCATTGGTACATACTTGGCACATGTTCTCCCACTGAGCTCCACTCCACAACGGAGTTACTTTTAAATGGTATCTGTCCATTGCCATTTGAAAACTTTAAGTCTGAATGTGTCCATCATATCTCTAGTCATGTTACATATCTGTTCTTTGCATCAGATTTGAATATCTTCTTCACTCTCCTCTATTTTCTTCTTCATGGATGCCTTTCACTGGAGAAATAAGTAGCCATCAGGTGCATGCACCTTCAGCTTTCTGCCAAGCAGCCCACAGATTCTTCTTTGTAGTTCCCTATCTTACCTTTTATACTCTAACAGATGTTTCTGATCTTGTTTCAGAAAACAACCACTAAATCTATCTTTAATTTTAAGATTAATTATCAGTGAAGCATGTTGTGATATCTCCTGCCTCCTTCCAGTCAGGTGTAGAAAGGGCAGCATCCACTGAGCTGATCTTGCCCTTCCTTACCTCTTTTTCTGTTCTCAGAGTTGAGACCACACACAGCTGTTGGGGTGTGCTGTCCCTGCTTGGTTCTTATGTCCCCCTCTCACCAGGAGCAGTGTGGTGTGAGGACCCCATTGCTCTAGTTTTTGACAACAGTGTGCACCAAGGTCTGACAGGAACTTCTATGGCATAGCTGTTCAGAATCTTGGTGGGGGTTCTTACTAAATGTAAATGATGCTTATAGTTTTTGAAAGTCGAGATAAGTCTGTCCCTCTTCAGGGTTGCTGCACCTTTAACATTTGTCGGCCTTTTTACTTTTTGGTCAAATGCAACAAAGTGCATAAAGCAGATGTACAGTTCAGCCAACTGTAAAATACACACCTGAGCAATCACCACCCGGACATGAAGCAGGGCATTGCCAGCTCCCAGCAGCCCATGTGTTTATCACCTCTTTAAAGATTACAGCTGGTGTTCCCTGAGCTTATCCACCAGGACCTGCTGTGTAATTTGCATAGTAAGCTATGGCTTTGTGGAGCAGCTATGATTCCCTCCTTTAATATCTTCATTATCTCTACACTTTAGTTTTTCTCATTCCACTATTTAGTTTTTGTGTACATTCTAAATGTTATTTCTTCAGAACAGGCTAGTAGCTAGGTATTCAATCTGTGATTATTTTCTACAATGTAATGTAATTAAATAGGATTTCTGAATTTTTTTCAAAACTATTATTAGTTTGCTTCCTGACAACTAATTTCAGAGAGTCCCTCTCTCTTCTATACACATGATATATCTTTCACTGTTTTAAATATTTCATTTGTAAATCTGATCTCATAAGGAGGATAGCTAACTGACCACATTAACCTATTAAAGCATCTCCTCCACTTCTTGTGGGAGTCCATGTGTTTCTATCATCAGGAACTTAAACTCTTAGAGGTTCTGGGTACCTCCCCTTCCCTGAAACAAACAAACAAACAAAAACAAACAAGCCAATCACAACACCCCCCAAACAACAACAACAACAAGAAGCAACAACAGCAACAATAACAAAACTAGTTTGTGAATTAACAATAGAGACCCTGGGGTTATCTTCACTTGGTCTGCGATACTAAAGATGAGGCTCTCCAACTTTAGATGAGCAAAGTTTTAGGGTTTAAGAGTTCATGTACTCATTGCATCTGTGGTGACAGCCTCTTCACAGTGAGAAGCTATCCTATGAATCTAGTGCTGGGTTTACTCTCTGTGTTTCTCTATTGTGTTTACCTCTTTCTTGTGTATTTGTTTTTGCACAGCAGATGTATTTCTTAATTATGTTTGCTTTTTAGAATCTATGTTTAGCAATGCAGAGATTCTGGAATAATACAATGAAACACTCCTGAACTGATACAGAGGCTTTTCTCCTTCAGGTCTTGTACTGGCATGGTGATCTTTGACAGTTTGTTTCAGTAGTAACTTATTTTAATGAGAGGGAAATATTTGGAATGATTAGCTAATCCAATCATTAAATGTTCTTTTAAGCTTGCAGCATAAGTTAAGGTATGACTCATAAAAACGTTTTTCTATAAAAGCAATGTCAGAATTAAGTGCTCACTGCAATAGCTATGCAGTTAAGATTTTCTGTGGATGGAGGGCGGAGGGAGCTCTAAGCATTACTATTGATTTTGGAAATTAATGCAATTGGCAGCCATACTCTAGAAGACTTGATTTTTAAACCCTTTGTATGTACTTGCACTACCATAAATAAGAATGCATTCTGTATGGTGCCAGAGCAGTAAACATCTCAACTACTAATTTTTCTCCTTTTGGCAAATATGTGTTAAAAATGGTATGCCACTTCTAGGTTGTAGTTTAGAACATTAAATGCAGCAAGGTTTTTTTTGTTTGCTTTTTTGTTTTTGTTTTTGTTTGTTTCTAGAAGAACTAAATTGGAGGCTTTGGTTTACAGACTTTTTCTCAGAACTGCATTATCCTCACGGACATTCTCTACCCATTTCTACTGGCCACAGAGACCCAGAGCCATCCCTTGGAGCTGCATTGTTAGTAAGGGCAAGGCTTGTGACTGGTTAGGGTGTCAAGGAATGGCTGCCTTCTCTTGTTGGATTGCTGGTTGTGTGTGGGCTGCCATTTGGCAGCTATCCTGGTTCTGCAGAATGTAGCACATTGAGGATCAGAGCCAGAGGACTCCAGGCATCTACTCTCCAGGGATCTAGGCTCCCAAATTAAAATACTCTATCCCAGGCGATACACCTGTAGGAAGAGTATGTTCCCCGTCTAAGCTTCTGTTCCACAGATTTGAGAAGTCCAACCAGTGCCTCAGGTGAGCTGGCAATTGGGGAGCGACACTGACAGGCCACTGTCGTAAGAACCACAGAAGCTACTATGTTTGTAGCTTTTAAATTATTTACTTTGACCCCTGGCCAGCAATATACTCAGAGAAAACATTTTGGATACCTTCTCTAAAGTGTCTCTTCTTATAACAGGTTGCTGCAGTGATCCAATAGTGTTGATGTCCTGTCAGGACACTGGGGCTCCTGTTTGGAGTACTATGAGATGCTGAAGCAGCAATTCCAGGACAGCTTCTCTATTAAGAGTCTCACTTTGACAAATCCAGCAGATTCAAACCCGTTCTCCAGGTTTCCTGGGATTCCTTGGGGTAAGCTGCTCTCCACTGCATCCTGGAACTGCTGCAGAGGGGAGTGATGCCTTTAAGTCTGGGAGGGAGTTCTGTCACAGCTACAGCCCTTGCGGGTTGGAAGGCTCTGGCAGAATGTCCCAGGGCATATCCTTCACTCTGGAATCACTATCCTCATTTATAGCAACAGGAACTTCCACGGAGAAACTGTGCAAGCAAAATGGGACAATAATTTTGTGTGTGCTTCTGACATTCTATTTTGTAAGCCACATAACATCAGGAACAGAGGAATCCCTCCTTATTTTTTGTTTTCACCGTCCTTAGCTCAGAAAACCTTTTCATATGCCCCACCCCCACTATTAGTTTGCTTATTTAGGGTTAGAATGTGAACTCCAAGAGGTCAGAGGTCAAATTAGCTTTGTTCTCTGTTAATAGTTTTGACTAGCCACAATCCGTTGAATTAGTGAGTAAACCTCTTCAGTTACCTGCATCTCAGTTGCTGGCGGGTTGAGGCTCACTAGACAGATGTAGAGAACAGTAGGCGTCCTGAAGCAGGTTGATTTAAGTAGTGGGTAGCTCTGTGTTAGCTGGCTCGAGGCCATGCCAGTGATGTCAGCAAATGAAGCAGGTCTGTGTGTTTACTGAGAGAAGGGATTAGAAAATTGCAGTCTGTAAACAAATTGAGACATTTGGCTTTCAGTGCTTTTCTGTAGTTTGGCCTTTTAGATTTACTGATCCCATTTTTTTCAGCAATAACTCAGTTGCTGAAGCACATAACTCTTTCTTTCTGGGGTGTTTTAATACTTTGCAGGAGTATTGACTAGCTAATGCTGATTAAAGGACAGATTTTGTAACCTGGGCCCACTGTTGTCACTGCTGCCCTCACCTTAGGGTTTCCCATCTTCATAGGATGGTGAGGACCTTGTTACACAAGTGAAGCTCAACTGGAAGGAGTGGAAGTTGGAGTTAGGGGAATTCGCACGTTGGAAACAGCACTTCCCATGTGCATGTGAGGTGCTAGACATGGAGAGCAGTCAGGTTCTGAGCACATTTGGACTGTGAGTCCTCGGATCACCATTTATACCACATATACTGAGATTTCAAACTGGCGAGTCACACACCTGTTGTTGTTAAGTCTTGGATTGAACACTAAAGTGGCAAACTGCTATACATTAAAAATGATAGTTCTAAGCATGTATGGAAATGTCAGAGTCAACACATGCTTAGTTATCTCTGCTGCTATATTCACTTTTAAAATCTTTCATTAGTTTAGTTCTTTGATCATTTCCTACATGGTTTCATCATATTCACTTCCTCTCCCAGCTCTTCCCAGATCCACCCCCTTCCCTAACTTTCCAACTTTGTCTCACTATTACTATTTAGAACCTCATCAAGACTGATTTGTGCTTCCCAAATATTCTTAGATGTGTGGTCTTCCAGTGGGGCATGGTCCGCTTGCCAGGGGCTGCACAATTAGAAAAGACTGTCTCTCCCTCTCCTACCAGCTCACAACATACAATAGCTCCACAGATGGGAGTAGGATTATCTGCCCAACCCCCATCTCTGGGCTGGGCTTTGATCTGACTTGAGCTTGCCCAGAGTTTGTGCATTCAGTCTCAGCCATTATGAGTTCATATGTTTAGCTGCCCTCCTGTGTCGAGAGGACACTGTCTCCCTGTGGTTGTATATGCCTCTGGCTCTTACACTCCTGCCTACTTTTCTGCAGTGATACTTGAGCTTTCAGTATATATGTGTCATTTAGGGCTGAGCATTCTGTAGTCTCAGTCTCTGCATGTTGGCGAGTTGTGGGTCTCTGTGTTAATTGCCATCTACTATGAATAGAAGCCTCTCTGATGAGGGGTTGAGAGAGTCAAGAATGAGTCATTAGGAGTTGGTTTAATACTGTATCCATTTGCAGAGTGCTTATAGTATATTTCCGCCTACTACCTACGACCTGTCTAGTCATGGATTCTTGCTCTGATAACAGTCCCAGGTATGGGTTTCTTCTTGTGGCCTAGGACTTAAATACAATCAGAAAGTGCTGGTTACTTTCACATGTTACTCTTGCATCAGATGACATGTCTTGCCAGGCCAGTCATTATTGTAGCTTCTAGGGTTCACAGGTGGGTCAGATCGATGTTTATTTGTCTCCTCTGGTAGCATGCATGGTACCTTCCAGCACTGTGAAAGCTAGCAAGAACAGACATACTTGCAAGTGAACAGCTTAATTTTATCATGTTTTTGTGACTTGAGTATGTGGTGTTTTCAGCAATGGGGTTTTACCGTCAAGTTCTAGAGCAGGGGTTCTCAACCTGTGGGTTGAGACCTCTGTAGGTCAAACGGCCCTTTCACAGGGGTTGCCTAAGACTAGTAGGAAACACAGGTATTTACATTATGATTCCTAACAATAGCAAACTTACAGGAAGGAAGTATCAAATGAAAATAATTTTATAGTTGGGGGGTTATCACTACATGAGGAAGTGTATTAAAGGGGTGTAGCTTTAGGAAGGGTGAGAACCACTCTTCTAGACGTTAGATCAGAGCAATGGTAAGAGCCTGTCGTGGTTGATGGGGCCTATGTGACCTTACTGGCCAACAGTTCCACAAAGAAGAAACCCATTTCTGGTTCCTAGGTTTTTTATTTGTTAGCCCATGGTGTCTAACAGGGGTTTTGTTGGAGAGGGAGAGGGAGAGGGAGGGGGAGGGGGAGGGGGAGGGGGGAAGGAAGAGGGAGAGGGAGAGGGGGAGAGAATGTATGATGTATGTGTTTTAGGAAACATAGACGTAGGCTTCCATATGTATTTTTAAAAAAGATATTCAGTATTATTTTTAAAACTTTGACTGAAAGTGGTATTGGTTTTAAAAACATTTGTTGTGTTTATTTCTCCCGTCATGCCTCTGTGTTACTTTCCCACCTCCCTGTCCCACCCACTAGGAGCTTCCCTGTGTTCTGCTTCACCTGTTGCTCTTGTGACTGTCATCCATGTCTCTTCCTTCTTTCCACGCCCAGCCCCATGCCTTACCTACCCATCCCTGTCTTTCCTTCCTCCCATTTAATCCTACAGCTCGACTCTTTGCTTGGCTGTTTTATAAATCCCAGTAGTTTCAGATCCACGGGGAGAGCAGCTGCTCTGGACTTTGCCACCAATCTGGAACCATTGCTGAAACGTCCTTTGGTCCTGTGAAGTAGATAGGTTGTTTTCTTATGGAAGAAAAAGCCATAATCATGTTACAGCCAATGTGGTTGGGTAAATTTCTAATCATAACCATTCAAAAATGATTAATGATTTTTCTCAGAGTATTTACTCAAAGCCTTATACTGATGTTAGATCAGGGTACTTTTTTTTAAAAATCCCTATAGTGATGAGGTAAGGAAGTCAGCTGTCGGCATAACCAGGTGGTTTTAAAACCCTCTTCCTAGTATTGTAGACCCATACTTTGGAGCAGGTTAATTCTTCAGTGGCAATCCTCATTTTCTCTACATTGAGTTATATCTTGGTACCAGGCTTTATTGCAAAACTCTCAGACCTAAAGGATTTAAAGTTTATTATTGCGATTTTAGAGCAGGATGGGAAGGAAAGGAAAGAAAATAATTTTCCTGAGTGAAGGAACCTTGTTCTTATAATAGCATTTTGATCTGAGGACTGTGCTGTGATAAATAACTCTGCCTGAGAATCTGGATGAAATTAACCCTGGGAGAACCCCATATCTCCCCGAGGCTTGAGGTGGCCGATTATGACGGTGTGTAATGTGTTTTCACATAGTTTGGTACACAAATGTGTGTGTGAGCGGGGTTTAAATTCAACCTGTTTTCAGTTTTTCTTTTCTATCCATTTGAAGTCTCCTTTAATAGGATTTTTTTTCTATCATCAACTTGAATCTTCTCATTTTATCATGCTGCGCTGTTAGCTGTTTGAGCAGGAGTTTGACTTTGGAAAGAGTACAATTTGAAATGTATTAATTTGAGGCACACTTTTAACTAACACTATTATGAGAAATAGTATTGAAATAAACTTAGGGAAAATGTTATTTGTACATTCTGCTTTGTTTTTCTAAAAGATATTTCTTTGTACTATCTAAAAGTTACCTTTTGAGTGTTATTTTTTTAATTTATTTTCTATATTCTTTGTTTACATTCCAAAGGCTTTCCCCTTTCCCAGTTCCCCCCACCATGCGTCCCATAAGTCCCCTCCCTCCCAACTATTCCCCAATCACACCCCCCCACCATTTCTCTGTTCTAGATGTGCTTATGTGTCCTCTGCATGTATGTTTTATTGTGTCTGTCTTATTTTTCAATTGGGTATTTTCCTCTGTTGAATTTTGAGGGTTTTTTTGTTTGTTTGTTTGTTTTGTTTTTTGTTTTTTTACATATTTTGAATACTTGTCCTATATTGAATATAGAACATACAAATGTTTTTCTCGTTTCTCTGTAGCTTGTTTTTTTTTCACGTTTATTTGTTCACCATTTAGTTTTAATTTCTTAATTGTAAACTTAATTCTGCAATCAAGCTTTATATATAGTGGAATAGAGAAAATATGGAACCCCAAAGAACTATTGTAAGAGCAAAGAGAGACCTCGTGAACAAGGGGATGCAGTGCTGTCCTGAGAGTAGGGGTGGCCTACATCAGTGGTTCTAGCCCTCCCTAACATTGTGACCCTTTACTACAGCTCTGCATGGTGTGGTGACCCAACCAGAAAATTATTTTTGTTGCTACTTAACCACTGTAATTTTGCTGCTGTTATGAATCATAATGTAAATATCTGATATGCGACCTCAAAGAGGTGGCAGTCCACAGGCACAGAACTACTTGTCTACATGGTGAAGACACAGGTCACATGTCTTAGTGATGGCCACAGCTTCTGAGACCTAAGTGTTTCATGGCTTTCATGTTGTTCATGTTCCTTTCTCCTTGCCAGAGGCCACATGCCTGCCATCTAGCCACTCAAGCCCTGGCAGTGGATAAACTATGAAAAAGGAGCCCTTTGTGTTCACTACAGCATTTGCCATGGAAAGATGCCAGGACCATGATGCTCAGAGTAAAGTTCTTCTAGATGCTCCTGCCATTGGTACCACATGCATATAAACTAACACTCTGCGACAGAAACCTTGGGAGTAGTTCTGTGAAAGAAGGAATCCTTACAAGCATACTCTTTCTGTCCAGTGTTTAGAACATGAACGTTTCAAGATGGTTTTGGATCTTAGTCTGAAAATGGCTTAAAGAAAATGAGGACAGAGGGCCTCTCATTGATGAACAATACATTTCAGAACACAGCAGGGTGGGCTAGTTATAGCTTCATACTCCTCTGACACCAGCACTTGAGAGGTAGAGTCAGGAGGATCAGGAATCCAAAACTAGCTTGGTTGTGTAGTGAGACCCTTTCTTATAGCCTTACTCTCGCAATAATAGCAACAACAGCGACACCAGCAGCAACACCAACAGCAGCAGCAACAGCAGCAGCAGCAGAAACAACAACAGCAACAGCAGCAACACCACCAACAGCAGCAGCAGCAACAACAGCAACAACAACAACAACAACAGCAGCAGCAACACCAACAACAGCAGCAGCAGCAGCAACAACAGCAACAATAGCAACAACAACAGCAGCAACAACAACAGCAGCAGTAGCAGCAACAACAATAGCAGCAGCAACAACAGCAGCAGTAGCAGCAACAGCAACAACAACAGCAGCAGCAACAACAACAACAGCAATAGCAGCAGCAGGAGCAGCAGCAGCAGTCACTCTTCCACCCCAACCAAACCAAACCAAAGTCTTACCCTCAAACACCACAGTGGAGTCGGTCATGGCTGAGCAAGCTGCTCTGGACAACAGCAGCCTCTGCAAAACTTGCCTTTTTGTACTCCTAGTGGAGTCTTGGCAGAGAAAAGCATTTTTTATTTTGAAAATGCCTAGCTGAGCATTGTTTTCCATGTGGATCATATTCTTGGTGTCAAATATAAGAGTTCTGCATGCCCTGGATCCTAAAGATTTTATCCTGTTTTAAAAAGTGTATGGCTTTATATTTCATAATGTAGTTCATTTGCAGTTAATTTTGTATAAAGATTTTTTCCCCCAACTGATAAATGTGTAATTGTTTCTGCATCATTTGTTGAAAAGGCTATTTGTACTTCATTGAATTACTTGGATACTATGCCAAAAAAGTCATTCAGTGTGTTTGTGAGTCTACTTTGGGGTTTTCTACGGTGTTCTTTCTATTGACCAGCCTATCTCCCAATCTTTGTTTTTACAGCTATGCGATCTCTCTCGAAATTTGGTTATTTCTTCATTTTCTTTTCAAAAGCTACTTTAACTACAAGTTACTTTTTCTGTTAATGTAAAATTTGGTGTACTCATTCCAATTCCTCATATTTTATGGGATGTTGACAAGAATTACATTAAATCTGTAGATGTATACTAAAAGAATTTACAGAGTCTTTCAGTCAGTGAACATTCATCTCTGTCCATTTGATTATATCTTGATTGCTCTCATCAGAGTATTTTATTTTCAGGCTGCTAGTCCTGTACATACGAGCTTCATGCTCCACTGTTAATGTTATTTAGAATGACTGTGTGGTATCTTTAACGTCGGAGTCCATTGCTGCCACACAGGAATTTTATGTTTATCCAATTATATCCTGTGAACTGGCTGTTAGAGTGACTGCAATGTGAGTCTCAAGCCAGTGCCTTGTGGAAAGCGAGGCATAATAGAGAAACCCAGTTTGCTGAGGATTAGTGGTAGTGGAAATGCTTACCGATTTTAGTCCCTTAGTTTGGAGCTTTTCCACTACCTGGAAGTTTCTTCCAAGAAGTTCTGGTTTACTGGGAGGGAGACAGTTAAGGGAAGCCACAAGTAGGGAGCAGTGCAACTAGAGGCCACGCTTCTAGATCCCTTCTGCCTGGAGATGGGAAGTACGGTGGGTGGTGGTGAAGTACAGTGGGTGGTGTTAGTGCTGGAGATTCCCATCGAGTGCCAGGGCCGGAGACTTCCCTTCACCTTTTTCATCTTATGTTTTCATTTCCCTTTTTTCCACCTTTGGATTGAAAGCACAGTTTATTTGTTTGTTTGTTTTAAAATAACTTTAACTGAGATACAGATCTGCTTTAGTCTACATATATAGAAAGCTTAAAATATTGTATCTCTATTATAAAAAGTACAGAATAAATACTCAGGATTTCTTTGCTGTTTTTTACTTTGAAGGAAGTCCTCTCAGTATATTCAACCACAGCTGTAGATAGAGCACTGACTTTCAAAGTCTTTTCAAGTAATTGCTTGGGGGAGATACTGTATTAGTTTTGTAATTTATATATCATATTGCGTATTAAAAATATTCGTGTGTGTGTGTGTGTGTGTGTGTGTGTGTGTATGTGTGTATGTGTATAACATATATGTAGGTGCCTACAGAGAACTGGAGAGGACTCTGGATCACCTGGAGCTGGAGTTGTAGATAGTTGTAAGCCTCCCAACATGAGTGTTTATGTCCAAACTCGGAGTTAGTTCTCTGAAAGAACAGCAAGCACTCTTAGCTACTTAGCTGTCTGTCAGCCCCTGCTGAACATTTTTGGTTTAGTACTCCTTCTGTCTCTGTGTTCCTCTCTATGTGTTCTTCCTTCACTGTAGTGTATGTGTGTATAACACTTGAGGTACCACAACCCTCCCCCCATATTTTGGGAATTTTAGATATTTCTAATTCTCCTTCTTTCCAGTGTGCTCCCTTAAGTAATTATTTTTATTTTTGTTGTAACATTTGGTGTTTCTTCTGCACAGGCAATGTTTTCAGTTTTGTTCCCCACCTTGTTGTTTATTTCACAATATATCCTGGTGATTACCCTGTAATAGTAATAGAGATCTTCCTGGCTCTTCACAGCTGTGGAAGTGCTGGGGAATTTTGCATGTGTAATTTTGTTAGCTATTGAAAACGTGTCCTTTGTGGGAATTTATCTTATACTGTAGTCAGTAGTCAGTAGCATTTTCAGCTTTCAGCGTCTTCTCAGCCTTGTCAAGAGAGTGGGTTCTTGCCAGCTAGGTGAGAAAGGCTGTCTCTGTAGCTTTCATTTACATTTCTCTTGAGGATGGTTCAAATCTTCGAAAAATGCTTAAAGGCTTTTGCCCTTCTCTTCAGTTTGCATTTGGTTTGTGTCTTTTTGCCTGTTTGTCTATCACATCTTCCGCTACTTACTGTCTTGATTTTTAAAGAGAAAGGAAAGATTGTCTCTTGGGGAGGAAAACTGTGACTCTACTGGTTCGTTCTCTCTCTCTCTCTCTCTCTCTCTCTCTCTCTCTCTCTCTCTCTCTCTGACACAACCCCCTCTCAAGCACATTTTTAGGAATATCATTTTTGTTAGCTTTACTTTTTAAGGTTGTAATTTCATGAGATTTGGACATAAAGGTTTCTGACTTAGGTCGATGGGAAGAAGGCTGGGATTGCTTGTCATGTGTGCACTTTTAGGGGCTTGTCTGCGTGCAAGCCATCATGAGGGCTTTGCATCTTTCCAGAGTCCTACCTTGACTCTGTTCTCATCGTGTACTGGGAAACAGCAAGCTGCCATGCTTGACGTTTCATCCTGTGCTTTTCATCTGCCAAGCGAGTGCCTGGTGATAATAATTCTGTTCTTACAACTCTGTGCAGACCTTCTTTTCCTGTTCACACTTGCAATTTCCATTTGTATTTCCATCAGAGCGCTTGTCTAGACCTGGGCTTTGTAAATGTCCTCCGTAAAGGGCTCATAAGAAATTATCTTAGGCTTCTCAGGCTGTCTCACATCTATCACAGTTATTTCTATTATTGTAGCATAAAGAGGTATAGAGATTACACAAACTACCAAATATGGCTGTGCTCAGTAAAACCTTTTTTGGAAACCTGTTGGGGGGGTGGAACAAGAAAGGAAGAGAGGGGGTTGTGTCATCAAGAGAGAGAGAGAGAGAGAGAGAGAGAGAGAGAGAGAGAGAGAGAGAGAAAGAAAGAAAGAAAGAAAGAAATGGGTACATTTGGTCCATGTCCCTGACCCACTAACCTGGGAGCAAAATGAGGTTGATTTCACTTTCCTTTGCCAGCTGGACTGCCTGCTTCTTTGCTGCTGGGTTAAATCAAATCCTAGTTGCCTGAACTGTGAGATCAGATCCTGTAACTCCAGGGAATGCAGTGCATTGTTGGTATTGATGGTGATTAGGTCTTGTTTACTTTATTATTTTGCTGTAACCAGTTGTACGAAAACTGCAACACAAAGTGAATATTAAGAAAATGCTTCTCTTAGAAAATTAGAATAACTGAAACATCTTTACATCTCTATTGACTGCTGCTACCACTGTCTTTAAAGATGAACAGTGCAGGGTAGAGTGAGCCCTGGGAAGTGATGCTGGCCCATCACCCGCTCACTGCAGAAGTCATAATTCAGAGAGAAAGGGATCTGCAACAGGAAGCAGTCCTGTCATACTTCTGTGAGTGTTTTATTGTTCTCCAACTAAAATTAGACCTCGTAGTTATGTCACCTGTGAGTAAGACAAACTGCAAGAGATGAAATAGGAAGGGCTGAGTTAAGTATTGTTGAGTCATTTCTCAGGCAAGATTATGTCTGCTTACCAAGAGAAGGAAGGGTCTCCATTCCTTTCCCCAGAATCAGGAGCTTCCGTGCAGTTGCTGTTTACATCAAAGATGCTTTACTTTCTGAATGATTGCTATTGATGTATTTAAAAATTATCTCTTACACTGCTCACTTTTTGGGGAAACACTTATTCTCTTCCAGATTGTATCAGAGACTTGCAAACTCAACATCTCTTATTTCTATATTTTCATCTAGTTCCCATGGTTCTGAGGCACAGCAGTCTGCTTGGGGTAGGGAAGATCGAATAGAAAGGGCAGATTGGGAATTACAGCTAGCAAGGCAAAGCTCTGGGTTTTAGGTTGGTAGGACTGAGGAGGTGAACAGTGAGGACCATAACAGGGGAGACGCACTGGAAAGTCTCTAGTGCTCTGTTGGGTGCACGCCACTGGGCTCTTTGTGTATCCATTTGCCATTTTCTAAAGTAAGAGAGTGTGTGTGTGTGTGTGTGTGTGTGTGTGTGTGTGTACTTGCGTGCATGCTCACGTGTGTGTGCACTCTCATGCGTGCACATATCTATGCCCATATAGAGATGAGATGAGGACGTTAGGTGTCCTATTCTGTCACGGTCTACCTTATTTTCTCATGTAGGGTCTCCCACTGAATCCACAACTAATAGACAGATAGCCAGCAAGTCTCAGATTACCCATTCGGGTAGCCATTTACCCTGTATGATGCTGATTGACAGGGGTACATAGCCATCCTTGCTGTTGTATCTGGGTGCTGGGGAATATAACTCAGCTTCTCATGCTTGTAAAGCAAGGCCTCTTAGCTCTTACCTCCTGAGTCATCTCCCCAGCCCACTTTGCATTTGTAATTCTAGTAGTGAGTGAAAGTCTCTCTCCCCTCCCCCGCCCCACTCTACTGCAACCTCCTGGGCTAGGACCAGGCCAAAGCAGATATAGTGCAGAGGGTTTATAACAGTGCTTGGCACATGGTAAACAGTGAGTGAAGGCTGTTCCACATGGTTCAGATTGCTACTATAGACTATAAACATGGCTACTATTTTCTTTACACATGAGAGTGAAAAAGCCTGTGTAATCTTGTGAACTGTATTGTACAAAATTCAAATACCTCATACTATACTGTTTCCTGATGCTTCCTTTACAGGACTACTGTAAATAAAGTTCTGTTGAATCCAAATTGTGCTCATTGTTTCCGTGCTGTCTGTGGCTCTCATGTTCTATAATGACCAGCGGAGTAGGTGTGACAGGGCTGATGGCCTGCAGAACATACTTCCATGTCTGGCTTGCTAGCTCTTAGACACAGATCTTCTCATTCAGAGTAAAGGGAAATATGATGTTTTCAATTATAGAACAAGTTTTGGAAACTGTTTAATCCTATCTACCTCACATTGAAAACAAATGATGTGGCACAGACCTGAATAGCGTAAAGTAAGACATTTCCCCAGGTTTTTATTTATATTGCTGCCAAAAAGGTGCCTGTGAATTATTGCAAATCAACCTACATGAATTGATTGAACACTGGGAATTTTCCTTTTATAATGAAAACTAAACCCAGAGCTGAGAAATTGCCATACACGCATGAGGACCTGCATTTAGACCCCCAACCCCAGCGCTGGGGAAGAGGAGACAGGTGGATCCCTGGAGCCTTCTGGCTAGCTACTCTAGCCAAACTGGCAAGCTCCAGGTTCAGTGAGGGATCGTGTCTTAAAAAATGAGACGGCATAGGAGACATAGAAGAAAATCAACAATGTGGACCTCCATTCTCTCTCTGTCTCTGTCTCTGTCTCTGTCTCTGTCTCTGTCTCTGTCTCTCTCTCTCTCTCTCTCCCTCTCTCTCTCTTTCTCTCTCTGTCTCACTGTTTCTCTCTCTCTCTCTCCCTCTCTCTCTCCCTCCCTCCCTCCCTCTCTCCCTCCCTCCCTCCCTCCCTCCCTCCCTCCCTCCCTCCCTCCCTCATACTAACACACACAACTAAGAAAAATCCTAAAAGCTTTGGGGTCTGGAGAGATGGTTTCACTGCTCTTAAAGAGGAAATGAATTTGGTTCCCAACACATACGTCTTATAGTTTTCCTCTACCTGTGACTCCAGTTCCAAGAGATCTGATATCTTCTTTTGGACTCCACGAGTACTGTATTCAGGTGTATATACTTACACAGAAACATACACAAATATACATGATTATAAATAAAAACAAAATATTAGAAAACCCTCTAATTCTGGGATGAACTTTGCTTGCTTGTTTGTTTTAGTGTATGTGCTGCTGAAGTAAACACAGTGTTTTCTTTCCTTTGAATTTGTGAATATTTCAGAGCGACACTGAGCTGTATCAGCTCATGGCACCAATTTACAGCATTAACAATTCCGGCCCTCGGAGTCAGTGATGTCATTTGTCCATAGGGACACTTTGTTATCACCAAAGGAACAGGACTTTCACAATCTCTAAAAGGAATGTACCATTACTATTATCTTGCTTGGATTCAAGACATAATAAACAGCGTGAACATAAGCCTAAGATAAAGTTTGAATGCAGCCTCCCTGATTTTAAGTGGAGATAATGTGTAGATTTTGAATGTGTTTTTGGTTCACAGACAGCTGATGTCTCAGAAGCAGATTGGCCTCAGGAGTACTTGGTTTCAGTACAGTCCCCTTACCAGCAGGGGAATAGCAGACAAGTGGTATTTTTCAGACAGTAAAGCAGATGGCTCTTTCTCATCAGTACAGGGTGTGCCAACCACAAGACACAGCTACAGAAATTTTAACCCTGGAGGGAAGGAGGAAACAATTGCCATCAGTTGTTCCTTACAAGTTGACTTCAGAATGTTAGGGGTAGTATTTGTCATCTTAAAAACCTATGTATTGAACATACCGCAAGGATGCTCATATTCTCAGAGTTCTTACTAAAATGGTAAGGGATGATGTATTTGCTTTAAAAAGGAATACAACCCTTAACGGCTGACATTTCTGGCCAATGTGGTGGCAGATGACTCGGACCTGATATCCAGCTTCTAGCTTCTTGTTTAAAGATTGGTGAGGTTGGCCGACGTTGGGGGAGGGGTGTTACTGTAAACCAAAAGCCCCGTGCAATATGGGTTGTAGAATTGGTTGAGAATAGCTATGGACCACTTAAACGATTATTCTGTTCTTGGAACTAGAACATCAGAATCCCCCTAACTGAGTAGACCTGCATGAAGGCTTTATTCACTTAGGGACTTCTGGAAGACAGAGCGCCATGCTGAGCTGCAAAAATTGGCACTCACAAACGAACCAGTGTTCATCTCAAGCCTTTCTGTCTGTGTTCACTTTGATTTAAAAATGGTGACTTCCACTGTGCAGTCCAGCAGCAGGGCTGAAGAGCCTTTAGAGCTGTGGCTGCATGCATGAAACCTTGGGCTCTCTTGTCAGCACTAATTAACTAATTTAAGCCTGAAGTAGGCAACAGGAGAGAGAGACCCCATAGACTCGTGTGTGTGTGTGTGTGTGTGTGTGTGTGTGTGTGTGTGTGTATGTTTGGTCCATAGGGAATGGCGCTATTAGGAGGTGTGGCCCTGTTGGGGTAGATGTGGCATTGATGGAGGAAGCATGACACTGTGGATGTGAGCTTTGAGGTCTCCGATACTAAAGCTCCTCCCAGTGTTGAATCTAATCTCCCCCTTGCTGCCTAGATAAAGATGGAACAGGTATTGAGGGAATGGCCAACAAATGACTGACCCAACTTGAGGCTCGTTTCATGTGAGAGAGCCAACCCCAGACACTATTAATGATACTCTGATATGCTTGTAGACAGGAGCGTAGCATAACTGTCTCCTCAAAGGCTTCAAAAGCAAATGGAAACAGATGCAGAGACCCACAGCTAAACCTCAGGCAGAGCTCAGGAGGTCTTGTGAAAGAGTGGGGAATGGGATTTGGTGTGTCAGAGGGCTAAAGGATACTGCAAGAAGACTCACAGAGTCACCTGGGACCATGAGGGCTCACAGAAACTGACTCACCAACCAAAGTGCTTGCAGGAACTGGACCTAAGCTCTCTATACATTCATAGCGCATGTGCAGCTTGCTTTCATGTAGGTCTCCTAACAACCAGAGGGGGTGGGCTGTCTTAAGACTTTGTTACCTGCCACTGGATCTCTTTCTCCTCGCTGGCCTGCCTGGTCAGACCTCAGTGGGAGAGGATGGGCTTAGTCCTGCCTAGACTTGATTTTCCAGGTTGGGTGGGTACTCAAGGGGGGCCTCCCTGACTTTGAGAATGGGAGAGGATAATGGGAGGAGGGATTCGTGAGGGTGGGGCTGGGAGAAGAGGAGGGAGGGGGCAACAATCAAGATATAAAGTGAATAAATAAAAAGTATTTAATAAATAAATAGAAAAAAAAATCAGAAACCTTGACTCCTCCAGAACCAAATCTGTCTTGCTTCCCACCATGATGATAACCTGAAACCTCTGAAATTATGACATGGACTAGATCTCTGAAATTGTAAGCCAGTTGTAACCCAATAATGGTTTTCTTTTTATAAAAGTTGCCTTGGTCATGTTGTCTCTTCATAGCAATGAAACCCAAAGACAATGTGAAAAGCAACAGTAGAGGTAGTCTAGTAAATGTCTCATGGTGTCTTAAGTAAAAAATAAAAAAGGCAATAGCTTTGAGGAAAAAAAAAAACCTAAAAAACAAACAGATAAAACAACATATCAGATCCTAAGGAGAAACTGAGATACAAATGTCAAAGAAGTTGGTTGAAATAAAAGAATGAGAAACAAAAATTGTTTCCAGCTTAAGACATCTGGAAGAAGACTTGGTGTCTAGGATGGAGGAGTAATGTGAACAATGAAGAGGACCCCTTGCAGAATGCTCAGAAGAAAGGCAGGGCTATGCAAGTGTGGAGTGTGGAGGTGGTGGTCAGTGGACAGGTCTTTAACCTAAAGGAAGCTGAAGGCAGGAAAATCACAGTCAACGGCTTTGCTGGAGAAGCCGATAAGTAAATAGCAAAGGGACCCATGAGAACCTTCCAAAATTAATGAAAAAGGTTTCTACATAGATCTACTTGGCAAAATATTTGAATTTTAAGGATAAATCAACCCCAGGAGATAGAGCAGGTTGCCTGCAGAGGAACACAAATTAGGTTTGTCTCAGGCATCTTGGTCTATTAAATGCCAGAAGTGTAAGACTGTGGCCCAGAGACTGAATCCAGCTGCATTGCTAGTGTGTGCTATAATGACTTTCTTCATGCATGTTCTACATTCTACGCATCTCTTAGAAGACTTTGTACACACATGTTTGTCATAGCAGAAAGAACTGATATAATTTATTTCTCTGACCTTTAAAATTGTGTGTGTGTGTGTGTGTGTGTGTGATGTTGTGCATATTTTCTTGTGAGTGTGGGTAAGTATGTGGAGGTTAGAGGACAAGACTGGGGTTTGGTACTTGCAGTCGTGTTGTCTGACATAGGGTCTCTTGTTCATGGCTATGTAGGCCAGTCTAGCTGGTCTGAGAGCTTCCAGGGGACTCTCCTGTCTCCCATGTCACCACAAGATTACATACCTACCATGCCTGGCTTTATGTTCTGGGGCTCTGAACTCAGGTCCCCATGCTTGCATGGCGAGTGCTTTGCCCACTGAAACATCTCAGCCCCATACTCTGATTTTGAGGGTTCAGTCTGGCATGAAGTCTTACAACTTATTGACCCTCTGGGAAACTAGGATATGTTTATGTTTCCTGTTTAATGATTGGTGATTAGCAGCCCTAACTCTGGAAAATTTAACTCAGTGGTTCTGGGAGTTGGGTCATCCAAGGGAAAAAAATGGAGCAAATTATAATTAGATAATTAAGAACTCACCAATCCAACAAGAAACAAGAGCAATCTGACTGTACGTCCTTTAAAAAAGGCACATTCAAAAGGAAATTACTCAAAGGCTTAAATGAAAGAAATTGATAAACACAAGCAAAGAATGTAATAGCTTGATTGTAAGACAAACCATTAAAATAGGACACAAATTATAAAGATGAAAGATGTAAGCTGCAATTATGACATAACGTGAATTTTTATGGGTAAGTTACATCACAGTGCACATTCATTATTGTAAATGAAAGAAGAGGAATGAGGCATTAACATATTTTTGGACACATTAAATTAGACAGTAACAAAAATATTAGAGGCTGTAAGTCTCCTGATAATTTAAGGGTGTCCTAGGGAGTAGGTATACATTGAACCAGTAGTACCTTGCCAACAGACAAAACTTATCTTTAGAGCTACATTGAATACTTTTCCTCCAAACAATATATTCTAAACCATAGTCTAAGAATTGAATACACTGAATGCAATATAAATATATTCTCTAACAGCAATAAACTTTGAAAAACAAAAATTATGAAAAATGAAAAGCAAAATCCAGAATCTCTGACCACTCATGCCATCTTCTCAGTAACTCCTGAGTGGGTTAAAGAGGACAAGACTTCTATTTTGGAAACTTCTGGTACAAATGAATCCCATGAGATGTGATCAAGGCCACTTATTAGAAGAACATAATATAATTAGATCCTAAACAAAAAGAACAACAATAAAATTAAACATTGCAGCTCAGGAATTAGAAAAACATGAAATTTCATGGGAAATTATTGAAGATACATAAACATGTTCAAAACAGTAATAGTGATAAATCTCAATGTATTTCTTTGGGAAGAAAATGGCCAGGATTCCAGGTAAGTTTTGTAGGTAACCTAATTCACAAACTCACGTGTGTGCACATGCACACACACACACATACTCACTCACTAACTCAGAGAGAGAGAGAGAGAGAGAGAGAGAGACAGAGACAGAGACAGAGACAGAGACAGAGACAGACATAGCAATGACAAGGAGGAAATTAACAAAACATAAAGATACAATTTATGTGCTTATATACTTATCAATTTGAGACAAAGATAAATGAATACTTTTCTGTTCAGCACAGAAGAAAAATAGGCTGGCAATACAGAGTAGGAAGGATTAGTAAGTAGGCCCCTCACTCCTTACATTCACATAGCTGGATTTCATTGGTGAATGAAAATCACGTATAAGTCACTTAAATTGTTTCTAATGGAGAGATGAAATATTTTTGGTTTGGATATAATTTCTCATGCCAGTAGGTTGGTTATCTTCCTGGCATCCATTATCCCTTGCTTTCTTCCTACAATGTTTCTTGGTTTTGTCAGGCATCTGCTCCATCCTCGGCTCGAGTAGGCAGGGTAGTGGTGGTTAGTTGGGGGTGAGTGTGATCTTGACAATTTAAGAGTTCAATACTGAAAAATGGATTGTCCTTACATCGGTCATTGTCAAGTCTAGTCACTGGGAAAGGAATAGTGTTTTTAGCAAATGGTACCAGGAGGATTGAACGTCCACATGCAAAACCACGAATCAAGAGCTCTATCTTATAACAGGCATGAAAATCACCTCCAGCTGTTATCACAGACCTAGGACTAAAAGTTGAAGTGATAGAACTAGATGAAAGTCTAGAGTCAGGCAAAGGCTGTCTCAGATGTGATATGAAAAATATAAGTGCCAACAAGACTCCTTGATAAAATGAACCTAAAATCAAGCACTTTGGAACAGTCTGTTTACTTCTACACCATTTTGCGGTGAGAACAACAGCTAGTCTGAGGACAGAAAGATCCAGGCCAGAGCAAGGCCCTGAGCAAGGTTCCTGCGACTATCACTGAGCCTGGAGCTAAAGAACCTGGAAATCGCTTTACCTCAGGATTTGCTCCCAAGAAAGGCAGCATCTTCACTGTGGCTTCTGGAGTCTTTGTCACTTGCCCTCAGTGCGTTGTGAGTGATGCACGCTGACATACGGAGCTAGCTCAGAAGACAGCGCACAACTCAGAGGGACATGCATTGTAGGCTGCTTGACAGAGATGCAATTGGGTGAAGGAGATTTTGTTTCAAAATCTACAGTGTTCCCTGATTTAATGTTTAAGAAATATTTTTGTTATGTTCCTAACTTAAAATAGATTTTAATAACAAAACACAGGAAGAAGAGGACATAAGGCTTTTGATGTCAAAACTTTAAAATTTAGAAACTAGAATATAGTGATTGATTTATGAAAGTATGACCAAATAGGAATTATTCTATTCCCTCAGCGTTAAGGATGATTGCTTGGCATTAAAGAATTTCATAAAATTTAAATTATGAACAAGCCAATGGAGGAAAACCTATAAGGTCTCAATAGATGGCAGAGAGTTACTTCATCAAATTTAATATCTTTTCTTAAAACCTCTCAGCAATAAGAATAGAAGGATTGGAAACTATTTTCCATCTTAATATAGTCAGTGATATGTTTTAAATTAAAGCTTTTTAAAAACAATGAAACTCTAGAAACATTTAAAGTTCCCAAGTAAGATATCATTACAAGTTTTTTTTTGAAAGTATGATACATTGTTATTTGATGGAAAATAACTGATAAATGTAACTGGTGAAGAAGCAAAATTATTGCATGAGATATGAAGAAGCAATAAAGTGCTTGCTTATGAATTACATGCACAAACCTTTGTAGATTGTACACATACAACAACCATTTTTAATCAACAACTGAAAACACCCTTTCATAATTAAAAACACCCAAATAAATGCAAATTTTATAAGAAGCATCCCTGTGAAGAAATGTGATGCTTTGCTGTGAATGAATCATCTGTATCACCCTCTCCCATCAAAGGCACAGAGACCATCGTGGTATAGTGGGTGGAAAGAATATAAGAGTTGGTGGATAAAGAAGAGCTATAAAATGCTGACTTTAGGACACAACATGGCTGCTATACACACTGATTGATCACTTGCATCTGTGGTTGTGTGTACAATATCACAGTATCAAGCCAGCTAAAATTCCGGTATGGTGGAGATGCTATTGATAATGAATGGTTATTGAGTGAGGGACAATCATTCTCCTTTAGGGACATGGCTACTAGTTGGGTATCCATGCCTCAGTGGATGACTCTACACTCAAATGCTTACAAGCAGCATGAACTGGACTTGGGGTGGGTTGTTAATCGATAAAAAAAAAACCACCAACAACTGGAGGGCAGGAACTTGGGAGGGAAATGGGGTGGAGTCTAAGTGGAATTGGAGGGAGGACATGTGGATGGATGTTGTAAAAATACATTGTATAAATATATGCCATTTTCAAAGAAATAAACATTATACAAGCAAAACTTTTAAAGATGTGTCATAGGTGTGTCATAAAAGAACTTAAGAATATGAATTAGTGAAGTAGTAGACAAGATATGATTGAAAAACCAAAAGTAGACACACTGTAGAAGTAATTAAGGCATTTGTTACATGTTTTGTAGTTCTTACACAGAACAAAACAACCACATTTAATCAATAACAGAAACCCCCCTTCATTATCCCAAGCTCCAAATAGAAATAGGTTTTATTTTATTTTTTATTATCTTTAATCTTTTCTTTACAGTTCAGTCTCCTTCCCCCTCCAGGTCTTCCCTCTGACAGTTCCTCATCCCATTCCTCCTCCCCCTGTCTCCAAGAGGATGTCCCCCCTCCCCCCCTGCCACTCCATGGGGTTTCAAGTCTCTCAAGGGTTAAGTGCATCTTCTCTCATTGAGGGCAGACCAGGCAGTCCTCTGCTGTATATGTGTCCAGAGCTTCATACCAGGCTTGTGTATGCTGCCTGGTTGGCGGTTCAGTTTCTGGCAGATCTTGGGGGTCCAGGTTAGTTGAGACTGCTGTTCTTCCTATGGGGTTGCCCTTCTCCTCAACTTCTCCCAGCCTTTCCCGAATTCAACCACAAGGGTCCTTGACTTCAGTCTAATGGTTGGGTGTGAATATCTGCTTCTGTCTCAGTAAGCTGATTGTTGGGACTCTTGAAGGGCAGCCATATTAGGCTCCTGTCTATAAGCACACCATAGCCTCAGTAATAGTGTCAGGCCTTGGAGCCTCCCCTTGAGATAGAGCCCTATTTGGGCTAGTCACTGGACCTCCTTTACCTCAGTCTCTTCTCCATTTTTGTCCCTGCAGTTCTGGGTCAGAGTTTTTAACTGTGGCATGGCAATCCCATCCCTCCACTTGATGCCCTGTTTTTCTACTAGAAGTGGAACAGATTTTATGAGAAACATGCATGATTTATTAATGCAGGCCTACATGTGCCCTGGCTCAACTGTAAGTCATCATTCAGATCTTAGATTAATTTCATGACAGAACACTTTTCTGACTTTTCAAAATCAATTTACTCTTTTTGTTGTAATGCCATTTGAAACCTTGTGCTTTTTGTTTGTAGTGCTTACATGTAATTATGTGTTTTTAAAAATGTACTTTAGTATTATGCATGTGTGTGAGTATGGGCCTATGTATGCCAAGGCCCATCATGTGTGGACGTCAAAACAACTCTGTGGAGTTGATTTTCTTCTACCTTTTTGTAGGTCTGGAGATGGAACACAGGTGTCTAACTTAGGACTGCAAGTACCCTTATGTGCCCAGAGATCTCATTGGCCTGACACTGTTTGGTTTGACTTGTTTTTAGTAGCCTGTTATCTATGTGTGTGTGTGTGTGTGTGTGTGTGTGTGTGTGTGTGTGTGTAGTCTAGAGTCGACTTGGAGTTTCATCTTCAGAAATGTTGGCTGTCCACCTACTTTGAAATGGTCTCTTGCCTCTCTGGAACTTTTCACATAGGCTGTCTGGGCAGTAAGCCCCAGGGGGATCTTATTTCTGTCTCCCCAGCTCTGGGATTATAAGCTTATGGCACTACGCTCAAAGATTTTTATGTGGGTGCTGAGGGTTGGACTTTAAAAGACAAGCACGTTACAAAGTTCTCTTCCCAGCCCAGGATGGTATCTCAGTTCACCGCTGTATGTGTGGTTGTGATTGTGTATGACACAAAGTAGACATTCAACAAAAATTTTTTTAGTGAACCTTTAAATTATACTAATTAACCATTTTGCATAGTGTAATGCAGCATGCTGCACCACCATTTTTCTTACATAGCACAATTACAGTCTGTCAGAGAATTCAGCAGTCAATAACAGGTTACAGTTAATTGGAAGTTCATTTGCATGAGTACTTGAATTTTTTTAAGAAAAGGAAAATCAACAGTAATGAACACAGGCTTGCTTTTATATGCCACAAACGATTGATAAAGATGTAATTATAAAATAACTTTAATATTTGCTCAGGAAAAGGCAGCAAATGAAAAAAAAACCTCTAGCTATAACCCCAAATATATTTGAGAGGTTAGTATATATTAAACATATTTAATTTAACGTTAGAGGAAATCTGGTGTGGTACCCGGTCATGGGGCTGGTTGACACTGATCTTTGTCTCCGTACTCTCATTTTCATATATATGCTTCCTACACTGACTCTGATAACTACTATGATGCCATGAAAATGATGGTATGTGACTTTCAAGATTAGCTTGCAAACCACACTGCAATTTTTGTTTGTGTTCTCTTGGATTATTTGCTCTGGAAGAAGCCAGCTACCATCTTGAGAACATTCATCCACCTTTGAGGGAGGTCCCCATGAAGAGGAAATAAAATTGATCAACAGTAACTGTCTACTTCGCTGGCTCTATGAATGCACAGTGTTGGAAGTGTATCCTCCAGTCCCAGTGAAGCCTTCAGATTATTTTGGTCAACAAGGCATTAGCCAGATGTTACCTGGCATGAGATACAGCCAAACTAGAACAACAGAAGTAAGCTACACTTGTATTCCTAGCCCATAGATAGAGTGGAGAGTGTTTACTGTCCTTTAAAGCTACTAAGCTGTAGCATGACTTCCTTCATATCATTACGTACCTTATCAAATTGATTGACTAATATAGCCCCTGGAGTTTGGGCATAATACATTGGTTACATTCTTTCTTCTTTGCATAAAAAGTTTAATGGATAAGAGTGGGTAAGAGTGCTGGCCATCAAGCCTTCAACCTGAGTTTGAGCTTTGGACCCCCATGGTTGGAAGCAAAGAACCAACACCTGTAAGTTGTCTTCTCACGCCCACATGATGTGCTCCCCCTCTCTCTCATAATTATAATATATATATTATACATATATGATATATGTATAATATATTATATATATGTATAATATATATATACATACATACATACATACATACATACATAAGAAAAGTTTTGGAAATCCCAAATGGATGAAACATTTGAATGTAAACATAGAAGCATTTATTGGTACTAAATAATAATGATGAGGATTTTTATAATTTAAAAACATTTATTTGATAATTTCATATATATGTATTATATAAATATACAATTACCTTGATTGTATTCTCCCAAATTTCCCCTCCTGTCTCTGCTGATCTCCTCTTCTTTATAAACTACTGAATCCAGTTAGTGTTTCCCACATGTACATGAGTGTAAGGTTATCTACTGGACCATTGGCAACCTACTAGTTGCTGTATCCCTGAAAAGAAATGATTTCCCCCTCTCCTAAAGCCATCAGCTAAAGGTGGGTCCTCATGAAGTCCCTCCTCACCCATACTGCAGTGTGAACTGGCTTAACTTTATGTAGGTCTTGTGCAGATAACCACAACTGCCGTGAATTTGTGGATGCAACATCTGTGTCACATCTAGAGGACGTTTCACTGCACTTTCCCTCATCCTCTGGGTTTTGATTCTCTTCATCTCCATTTCTGCAAGGTTCCCTGAGACTTAGGATGTTGATTCATATGTACCATTAAGGGTCAAGCACTCAATAGCCACTTATTGTCAGCACTCTGATCAGTTTCAAGTCTCTGCAGAGATTACTGCACATTGTAAACAGAAGCTTCTCTAGCCAAGATCAAAAGCAATACTAATCTATGGGTATAAATATAAATATTTAGGACAACCTTCCATTTAGTAGAACAACAAGCTGTGATAGCTCCTAAACCTTGGCCTATGATTTCCCTCATCATAAGTTTTGACCATGTTTATAGTGCTGTGCTTGGATTACCTTCTCAGGACTTGGTTACCTCTATAACAGCCATGCTGCTATTGTTCTAGTAAGCACATCTTGCTTTGCTGATCAGTATTGTGACATGTAGGGTTCACTGCTTGGTAAGCTGGTTGATGCCTTCTCTCCTAACAGCTGGCATAGCAATTCTAGCATCAGCAATCATGACGAAATCTTCCAGGGCAGTTCTACCATGGTTTATTTATGTTCTGTAACAAAAAGTATTGTCTTCAGCAATAAGGTTCCACCATTTTAGTTATAGGGCAACCAAGAGCAATGGTAATAGTTTGTGTTGTTTGAGGTGCCTCTGGGCTTCCCTCACCAATAACTCATAGGCAGGTATTCCACAACTGGTCCTGAGATTTTCATTTTATGAACATGCCTTCTTGGGGAAGTTTTGTCCACCCATGTAAGATACCTCCATTCAAACTCCTTTTAAATTATATTTTAAAAATACCTTGCAAAGTAGTGATCTTACTCCTTAGATTTGGTTAACCCATCCCCTACCCCCATCATCTTAATCACTTTACCACCAGTCTTTCTAAAACTTTTAACCCCTAGGATTTCTTCCCTCTACTTTCATATCATATGCATTCACTATCCTCCTCACCCCTTCTCATTGGTCCTTTCTAGCTTCTTAACTAGACTTTTCAGAAAGCTTGTGTAAGCATAGGGGTATAGGCATGTGTTCATGGTCTCATACAGTGTATGTGGATACCAGAGGTTAATATTAGGAAGCAATGCTTGAGTCTGGCGCCTTAGACTACTCGGCCACCCTGACACGCTGAGGTTAATATTAGGTATTTTCTTCTATCTCTACTTTATTTGTTGAGATTGAATCTCCTCCTGAAACTGGATTTCATCAGTCTGACTAGGCTATCTAACAAGTGAACTACAATGATCACTCTATCTCTACCTCTCCAGCATTAGGATTACTGGTATGTATTATAATACCCAATGTTTATGTGGGTGCTGGTTATATCAATTCAATTAATAAAGCCTAGACAGAAAGCATATTACTGATTGGGTCATTGCCTCAGTTAATTTTTTTAGATTTTTGAAGTAGAGAGAATCTTCTTATTTAAGACTAAAATATTAGAACTAAGATAATATGAAATTTAAGAATTGTATGAGTATTTACTAACCTAGCATCTAGTTAGGGTTTCATTGCTCTGACAAGATATCATGACCATGACAACTCTTACAAAGGATAACATTTAACTAGGGCTGGCTTATAGTTTCAGAGGTTTAGTCCATTATGATCATGAAGGGAAACATGGTAGCATGCAGGGAGACATGGTTCTGGAGAAGGAACTAAAACTTCTACATCTTGATCTGAAGAGAGAAGAAGGAGAGTGCTCCATATTGGGTGTAGCTTAGGTGCTGGAGACCTTAAAGCCTGTCCCCATACTGACACACTTCTACAACAAGGCCACACGTACTCCATGAAGGTCACACTTCCTACTAGTTCCACTTCCTATGGGTCAAGCTTTCAAACAGAGGAATCTATCCAATTCAAACTACCACACCTAGCTTATTTAAACTCTGATTTTTTTCACCAACATATTATTCAGCCAGTCTTATCTGTACTGTTTATTGGTTTCAAAGTTGTCTTGTATACTGTGAGAATGTGAGCATGTCTTTTAGACCACAATGAGTATTGCTTATTTCCAAGGTCTTTTATATTTTTATGTTGCCTATTTTCTTTTTAAAGATTTATTTATTCATTTTATGTGTACGAGTACACTGTCCCAGTCTTCAGACACCCCAGAAGAGGGCATCAGATCCCATTACAGATGATTGTGAGCCACCATGTGTTTGCTGGGAATTGAACTCAGGACTTCTGGAAGAGCAGTCAGTGCTCTTAACAGCTGAGCCATCTCTCCAGCCCTCTCTTGCCTATTTTCTACCCTCTAGACATTCATAAGATATGTGATTTCCTCAAAATCTGTGGGTATTTAACCTGTACTGTACTGCAAAAGAAAAAAAGTGTCTTAGACTAGGATTGTAGCTCTTTGGTAGTATTCTTGTTTAGTGTGCATGAAGCTCTGGCTTCTGGTAACAGCTCTGCATAAATTAGGCATGGCAGTCCATATCTGTAATCCCAGTGTCAGAAGCCTGGAGCAGGAGGATCAGAAGTTTCAGATCATCCTTGGCTATATAGTGTCTTGAGGCCAGCTTGGGCTACATGAAGCCCAATCTCAAAACAAGGCATTGTGCCTTAACTACATTAGTTAAGAGTCTTTGTGATTATTAACAACAAAGAAAATACATTGTATCTGCTGTACTTACACAGGATAAAGAGTCTCCTGCATTTACAAGGTTGAAAAATATGCAGAAATACAGCTTTGTGTGTTTCCTGGAGGGCAACTGAGTGTGTCTTCTAGGACTGAGGCTCTCTGCTCCACCTGTATACTCTCATGCGAAGCTCAGGACAGCACAAGGGGAAACACATACGACCAAGAAGCCCAGCATTCTTTGACCTGTGTGTGCCTTCTCTCATCCCTTTCTCTCTTCCCTTCTCTGGTGTCTCTCTCGTCCTAATTGGAAATTTCTCTCAGATCCTTATATGCATTCCACTGTCCTGTTTGTCCCTGGCGGTGTGTGTTTGTTTCTTGCAAATTTTTATTTCTTCTCTATCTAGTAATTTTCTTAACTTCCATGCTGTTGATTCTTTACTTTGTACTCCTTCAGCCCCGCTTTGAAAAATTGTAGTTTGGCGAGTGCTTTGCTCCTGTTTTTCCTAGCATTTTGTTCTAGAAAAGGTATTAAAGTTCTTGTCATCTCTCTGAAGCTAGTAATTAAATTTAAAAAAAAAACTATTTTTTTCTTTTAGATACAGAATCCCATTTCTTCCAGGGCTGCTTGTGTATGTTCAGCTAGTTCTTTGTCTCTTAGTTTATTTCCGATCTTCTCCAAGTCCTGCTGATCCTGGGTTGACTTGACTTTTATGAATGGAGGCCTGGCTTCATTAGTAGTGGTAGCTGTCACATGTTTCTGATTCAGCCATGTGCTTTCCCTCCCCCCCCCCCGAAGTGGGAGGGTTTAGGGTTGGCCCTATGTAGAGCTTGGGGCATGGGACTTGGCAGATATCCCTGTAGGGTGCAGAGTGGGTGGGGAGTCAGCCGGCCAGCTGGATTTCCTCCAGATTGCTAAGGCAAGAAAGACCTGGCTTTGTTTTAGGGGCACTGGTCGTGTTCACAGCAGAGCTGTTCTCTGTCCCTACTGCTCCTAGCACTTGTGACTTGCCTCTCTCTGTACCCTCTGAAACCCTCTGATATGCCATCTCTCTGGTAATCCACCCGCTCTGCACTGTCCCTGTCTTGCTGAAGGCATGGGCTTGCTTGTTACCAGCCCAGCTGTCCTAACTGGGGTTTCCAACCTATGTGCTGCTGAGCTGCTCACGCCTCTGCAGTTTTTCCTGTCTGTGCTTCTCTTGTGCCTTGAGAACGGCTCTGGGCCAGTGTTAGGGGCCTCCTCCCTGTGTGCTGCTTGACCCAAAGTTCCTCTGTAGGCTTTGGCCTTTGTGAGTTCTCTTCACTGTGTGTGTTCCCTGCCCTGTCTAGAAAACATATGGTCGCCTTCTGGCACTTTCCGTCGTATCTGGAATTCTTTAATTTCATGGGGAAACAAATGTCTGCCATGAGCTGATATGAAAGCGTGGGTAGGAGGGAGTCACTAAAGTGCTTGCTTGCCCAGTTCTTTCCGTGGCGGCTGTCTTCCCTTGGTGAGCTTCTCCAGGTCTGCTCACTGTTGCTGTAGTGCCCTGCTCACTGCATTCACTGTTTCATTGGGTTGAGGGTGTGCACTGTGCATGAGGAATCACTGAAGTCGGGTTGGTTTCCAGTGTGGGCCTCCAGCTCTCCAGAGCATCCTCTACCCATGTCTTCTGATTGTTGAGGTTGCTGTCTTTCCTTCATGCCATGTCTTCACCTTGGAAGTTTGGTGCTGGGTTTGTTTCTGTTCCTGTTTCCAAGGGTCTATCACCAATGCATTTCCTCAGCTGCGTAAGATTTTTCTTGTCATCTGGTAGCAAACGCAGGAGCTCAACTTCAGGTGACTGGATGGGGCAGATCCTTCACTTCACTGCCTTACTGGCGGAGGGGTCTGCTGCCTGCCCCCTTCAGAACTTGCTATCAGGAAGCTGCTCTGGGCCAGACTTCCCACCCTTTCCCCTGTGGCTGTCTGAGCCAGCCCAAGGTAGGGATGAGGCCTCCAGCCTATGGCTAATTACTTGGCCAGTCTTCCTCCAGCTCCGTCTAGGCTGTGCTGCACTGATAATGGGATTATTCTTAGCTGCTGCTGGGGAGACTTTGCAGCTGACACAGGCTCCGTCTAGTTCTTCAGATTTACCATCATGATTCCTTTCAGTCTTGGAGTTTTCCAGAAATCCACTCAGCTATTCCATAAGTGCTTATTGTGAACGGCAGTGTGCTGGGTATTAGGAAATACGGGGTCAGAAAAGAAAAGAGCGGCTACCTGTGGAGGGGAGGAGACAAGTTTTAAAACAGTTAACTCATATGCTTGACATGTTCTGTGAGGCACAGAAAATGTCACCCCAGAGTTATCATAGAAATTAGCCTGGAGCAAGTGATAATTGACCAAATTAGAAAGGAAGAGAAAGAGTGACCTAGTGATGAAGACTAGGGCGAAAAGAACTTACAATGGAGGGGACACACCTGCTGGTATTGGCCCTCAGAGGTATTTACTCTTGCTGTGGATTCATTTTCATTTTGGGTGTCTTCAATATAAAGGAACTTGAGAAGGAGAAAAAGTTATGAGCCATCCTGGACCAGGAAACCTCAATAGATAGTGACTTGAAGAGCAATGTATGCCATAGGAGATACATGAAATAGCATGAAGCCTGACAGATCATGGGACTGGGGATGTGAGTCAATTGGGAAAGTGTTGCCTAGAGCAGTGGTTCTCAGCTTTCCTGACGCCAACCATTTCATTCAGTTCATCATGTTGTGGTGAACCCCCAACCATAAAATTATTTTGTGGCCACTTCATAACTGAAATTTTGCTACTGTTGTGAACCATAATGTAAATATTTGTGTTTTCTGATGATCACATAGATGTGACCTCTGTGGAGAGGGTCATTTGACCCCTCCCTCCACAAATCCATTCATCACGACTCATGTTGAGAACTGCTGGCTAGCATGTATGAATTGTAGGGTTCTGTCAGTAGCACATCTATAATCCCAGCTGTAAGGACATAGAGACAACAGGGTTAGAGAGAAGATCAAGGCCACCCAGCAGGAAGTGAATTGAAAAGGAGCATCCATAGATGTGGTCATTTGGACGAGTTTGAGATGAGGGTAGTGGAGGGCAGGGAGTGATGTGTGGGCACAGAGCCTTGATTCAGTCCGTTCAATGGTACAGACTTTTACTCTTAGGTAGAAATTAATTTTAAAAGCTTGGTTGACAGATTTGAATGCTGCCTATAGCTATGACTTGTTCAAAGAGCATCGAAGACAGTACCTTTTCTTATGTCTAACACAAGGAACTTATAATGAGCAGTATGATGACTGTCTTGGTGAGATCAAACACTGAAGCATCCTCCTCTGTGTTCCTTAGTCAGTACGCAGAGAAAGAGCCCACAGGAAGGCATTGCTACCATATCTTCAAGGTGGTAAAACTAGGCTCAAATCACCACACTAGTTAGAGCTGACACTAGGATTCACCCTGCATCTCTGACTTGAGAGTGGTGGGGTGTGATGGTTTGTATATGATTGGCCCAGGAAGTGACCCTAGTAGGAGGTGTGGCCTTGCTGGAGTAGGTGTGCCACTGTGAGTGTGGGCTTAAGACCCTGGCTGCCTGGAAGTCAGTCTTCCACTAGCAGCCTTCAGATGAAGATGTAGAATTCTCAGCTCCTCCTGCACCATATCTGCCTGGATGCTGCCATGTTTTTGCCTTGATGACAATGGACTGAACCTCTGAGTCTCTAAGCCAGCCCCAATTAAATGTTGTCTTTTATAAAACTTGCATTGGTCATGGTGTCTGTTCACAGCAGTGAAACCCTAACTAAGACATGGGGTTTGATTCACACATAGGAAACAGTGGGGTGGGGTGGGGAGGGGTGAGGGGTTTATAGGTGAAAAATAATAAAAGATTGACAATTTTATCTGGTCCACCCTAATGTGTCTCCTTCTGCTAAATCACTAACAGTATCAGTGCCCTACCTGCTAACTGCCAGGTCTGGTCCCAGGCTTGTCACTCCTGTGCTCTTCTGTATCATTTGGACATGCCTGCCGTCTTAGTTACACTGAGCTTGAAAACTGTCCTGCTTAGGTGAATACCAAGTAACATCGCTTATTTTACTTTAAAACTATGTGTTTCAGTTATAACATTACTTTCCCCCCACTGGGCTAACACAATTATATTTTGGGAAAACTGCTGGGTATATTGGTAGAGCATATAGAAGAATACACATATTGCAAACCTGATTTCTCACAATATGGTTAAAAAAAAATCTGCCTAGCATGTGCTCCATCAAGAGTGGTCTCCCGAGGGAGTGCAGGGGGCTGCTTCAGCTCAGCATTTTTCCTTCTTACTGTGTTTGCTGACCTCTGATCAGCCTCATTCTCTCAGCTACGCAGTGTGTGCATGGGTAAAGGAAAGAAGGCCCTCCCAAACCTGTGCTTGCTTTCTGAGTACCTGCCGACGTTGGCCAGTGTTAATTAGGAGTAAATCACGTTGAGTGTGCAAGCATAGGCAAGCCATGAGATATAAGAATGAAATAGTGAAACCTATTATTTTATATACTCACTGCAGATAATAAAGAAAAATGAAATCACCCATGTAACTTTGCTAATGAAATATTATTGTTGAAATATTATTGTTATAGCATTACATTCTTCAAAATTATGAACTTTGAGAAAGGGTGTGTGTGTGTGTGTGTGTGTGTGTGTGTGTGTGTTAACCACGGCAAATATGTTTTTAATGACGGTAAGACCTAGACTGGGGAAAGAGTGATGGCTCAGCTGTTAAAGCTAGGCTCACAACCAAAATGAAGATAAGGTCTTTACTGTGGTACTGGGCAATTCATGCAATTTTTTTGAGGGGTGTCGTGGGGATGGGAACTCAGGCTTCCTTGGCTTCAGATAATCAGTTAACATTGTGTGTACATTTGGCATACTTAGTATCTGGTTTAAAAAAAAAAGATAAATCTGATTGTAATGTTTTTCATGTTGAGGACCTGATCTTAAACAGTGTGGTCTTGTTGTTTTCGTGTAACTTTTAGTTCAGGTACAATAATTCTTTTAAAAGGCATGGGCAATTAATTATGTGACCGCAAAAAAATAATTTCGCCTAAGTTAATTGCACAAATTATTGTAGCCCTAAAAGGTTAATGACTGTCAAACATCTTTGATGCATAGAGCCCATTAAATGCCACTGTCATCTGAATAATGTAAATGAGTAGACCCGTCCTTCTTGGACAAATGAGTTTCATTCAAAGGACAACAGTAAACAGTACCTTGCTGTTTAGTGTATTAGAGGAAGATGTTCAGACTCTTCTGTAGAGAAATCAAATAATTCAGTCCGAGGGGTCATAATTGAGTATTACATTTCAAATAAGCCATCAAAACCCCTTAGATTTCAAAAGGTAAATAGAAATTTTAGGTTACTAATTATTCACACTTCATAGGGCTACTGAATCACTGAGGTTTGAGAATAAATTAATATTTTTATAGGGACTTTGCTTAGGCCTTAAAGAATTAGGTACAGCCAATAAGCAGGGGACTTTTTTCTCTTTTCCTTTCTTTTCTCCTCCTCCTCGTCCTCCTCCTCCTTGTCCCCATCCTCCCTCTCCTCCTTCTCCTCCTCCTCTTCCTCCTCCTCCTTCTTTTTCTTTCTTCTTCTTTCTTCTTCATTCTTCTTCTTCTTCCTCCTCCTCCTCCTCCTTCTCTTCCTCCTCCTCCTCCTTCTCCTCCTTTTTCTTTTTTTTGGATATTAGCCCAAGAGCTGAGGAGAGCCCTGGATATTTCTGAAATAGAAATTCTTTTACAGCTGTAGAGTGAATAACGTTTTTAATATCAATTTTGAGTTTGTTAACTGCTAAAGCTTCAATTTATTATATAATTCTTAAAACTTATCTTTATAATCTTACTATTACCTCTTGTACATGATATATAGTCTAAGGTGCTTTTGTGTGTATGTATGTGTGTGTTTGTGTATGTATGTGGGATGCATCTGTGGGTAAGGGTGTACATGTGTGAGTGTATGTGTAGACTTGAGGACTACCTTGACTAGCGCTCCCTACGACCTCCATCTTTTTTGAGGGGGAAGGGATTCACCTCCTGTATGAGCCCAGCTTTTTAAAACCCAGGATTTGGAGATGACATCAGCTCTTTATGCTTGCACAGCATGTGCTTGGCCAGCTGAGCTGTCTTCTCAGGCACTGGACCCATTTTTCCTTTTCAGCAACAATGTATCCTGAAAGATTTCAAAATCCCTAATTCCTTTAAGAGATGCTTTGCCAAAAAAGGATTTTTTTTTTTGGTTCAAGAAAGTTTGGAAAGACTGCTTGCTATATCCTTTTCTTAGAAAAGTAATGATATATACTTATGAATTAAAAGATTTGTGAAATTCTGGAACAAACAAATAAATGTACCACCATTCAAAAATGCTTTATAAGTTTATCTGGTGATGGAAATGCTCACTTTTGTTTTATACAACAGTTTTGAACTTCTTTTTTATTTTTAATTTTTAAAAATTTTCTATATTCTTTGTTTACATTCCAAAGGCTTTCCCCTTTCCCAGACCCCCCCTCACCATAGGTCTCATAAGTCCTCTCCCCAACCCCCATTCCCCAATCACCCCCCCCACACACACACCATTTCTCTGTTCTAGTACTTTCCTACAAAACTGGATTTAGTCTTTTCCGGACCAGGGTCCTCTCCTTCCTTTTTCTTGGGAATCTTTTGCTTAGCTAATTGTGCCTTGAATATTCAGAGCTTCTGGGCTCATTAATATCCACTTATCAGTGATTGCATTTCATGTGTATTCTTTTGTGATTGGGTTAACTCACTTAGGATGATATTTTCAAGATCCAACCATTTGCCTACAAATTGCATGAATTCATTATTTTTAATTGCTGAGTAGTATTCCATTGTATAAATATACCACATTTTCTGTATCCATTCCTCTGTTGAGGGACATCTGGGTTCTTTCCAGCTTCTGGCTTTTATAAATAAGGCTGCTATGAACATAGTGGAGCATGTGTCTTTATTGCATGCAGGGGAATCCTCTGGGTATATGCCCAGGAGTGGTATGACATGGTCCTCTGGAAGTGTCATGCCCAATTTTCTGAGGAACTGCCAGACTGATTTCCAGAGCGGTTGTACCATCTTGCAATCCCACCAACAATGGAGGAATGTTCCTCTTTCTCCACATCCTTGCCAGCACCTGTTGTCTCTTGAGTTTTTAATCTTAGCCATTCTGACTGGTGTGAGGTGGAATCTCAGGGTTGTTTTGATTTGCATTTCCCTGATGACTAATGATGTTGAACATCTCTTAAGGTGCTTCTCAGCCATCTGAATTTCTTCTGGTGAAAATTCTTTGTTTAGCTCTGTACCCCATTTTTAATAGGGTTATTTGGTTCTTTGGGGTCTAACTTCTTGAGTTCTTTGTATATATTGGATATTAGCCCTCTGTCGGATGTGGGGTGGTGAATATATTTTCCCAATTTGTCGGTTGCCATTTTGTCCTTCTGACAGTGTCTTTTGCCTTACAGAAACTTTGTAATTTTATGAGGTCCCATTTGTCAATTCTTGATCTTAGAGCATAAGCTATTGGTGTTCTGTTCAGGAACTTTCCCCCTGTGCCCATGTCCTCCAGGGTCTTCCCCAGTTTCTTTTCTATTAGTTTCAGAACTTCTTAAGACTCCAGTGACTTCTTGTTCTGTGTAAATACTTTTGGATATCCCTCTATTTTAGTGGATCTTGTTCTCCAACATTCTAATGTGGCAGCTATGTTTATTTGCTACAGATGTTTCTGCATATGCATATAAACACAGCTGTGTGGAGAAGTGCACACACTGTGAGCTTATGAAACACATGCAGGCTTACACACATGGGTATTAGCTTTTTAATTTTTACTTTGGTGCCTACAATATATAGCAGACAGTGGAATCAGAAAATATGTTCAAATAAATGAATGAGAAAAACAATACCATTATACATGCCTTCCCTATTGCTACCTTCAAGATGCAAGCCACCTGCTATCCTTGATGAGTGGCCCACAGTCCTGGTATCTTTGACATTCTGGGATCTGCACTGCAACAAGGCTGCACCTTCACCAAGAGCCTAGCCTGCTCTCTTAAATAGTGTCAACTGTCAGCTGCTCTTCAAAACCGGTACCACATGGGAGACTCAAACACATTGTCAGATTAGACTTCCATAGCTTCTGTATGCTGATCCTGAGGAAAGACTCTCATTGACTGCATTTCAATGACGGCTGATCTCGTCTTAATTACAGTTGTGCTCTCGTTCCCAGCAAACCATCATCAGTTGTCCCAGTACAGCAAGGGGGCAAGGAAGCAAGGGAGCACAGGTTGACTTTTCTGATGCTGATTCTTCAACTCCAGCTGACCAGCATCATTGAAATAGTCTTATGAGAGTCTTTTCTCAGGCTCAGCACATAGACACTGTGGTCCAGAGCAGAGCAAGACTGTGTCGCAGGCTGGTGACCATCAAGGACATCAGCAGATAGAGAGTGGAGTTGATGTGAACTTATGAGACAACTGACTTTTATATAAGGTAAGCTTTGTGTGCTGAGGATGGCAGAGCCAGAGAAGTGGAGCTGCCCAACCCTTTGGAACCTAGAGAATCCTCTGAGTTCCAGATATCAGACACTGAACTATTTACATACACTATTGTAGTTTTAATTTGATTTGATGTGATTGTAATTGTGCCCTGGTTATTCCCTCTTGAAATAAGAAATATTTAACATGTTTTTAAAATTTTATTTTATAAGAGTCCACAATTGAGAGACTGGATTTTGTGAAAGATTTTAAGAAAACATTGAATTATTAAAGAGAGAGTTTAAATAATGGAATTTTTAAAAGATTTTGTGGGACCTCCAAAGTTATTTATGTTTTATTTTGTGATGTTAATATTAGCATTAGATTTGGGGAATAAATGAGAAAGAAAAGGATAGTGATATCTTTATGTGCTGAATTGGCAAGGGGTCAGTTGTGTTGGTTAGTGTTTTTGTTCATTTCATATAAATTAGAGTCATATGGGAAGAGGAAAAGTCACTGGGGGAATTGCCTCTATCAGATTGGCCCATAGGCCAATTGCTGGGGCAATTTTTTTATACATGATCGATATGTGAGAACCCTACTCATTGTGGGCATTGCCACCCTGGGCATGTGACCATAGGAATAGGACAGCAGGCTGAGCAAGCTATGGAGAGAAGCCAGTAATATCATTTCTTCATGGCTTCTGTTTCAGTTCCTGCTTCCAGGTTCCTGCCTTGAATTCCTGCGCCCTGGCTTCCCTAGGAGTTTGTAACCTAAGAGTTATAAGATGAAATCAAGCCTTTACTTGCCAAGTTGGTTTGGGTCAGAGTTTCATCACAGAATTAGAAATCTAATTAGGACACACTGTAAACCATAAACAGAAAAATGTATTATTATTATTGAATAATAATGAATGGACCGTTTCTGTTATACTTCCAGCCTTTTCTAAGTGAACTCCTTAAGTGCAGCTTTATGCTAATGCACCAGACCCTTTGTAAGGATTGGCCACTCTGTTTAGACTGGTTTTTTTTTTATACATAGTGACATACTTGCTCTTTTACACTCTCATAGCCCACCCACCTATATGTAGAAACCGACTGGGTGCTGAGTACGCCCTTGTATCTTCAATCCATGGAGTGCTGTGTAGTGTTGTTGTTGTTTTATGATTCTTATGGTCATATACTTGGACAAGAGGGAGGAAGAGAGAGCAGGAGAGGGAGATATAGAGGGAGGGACAGAGAAAGAGATGAGGGGAGCAGAAGATTGTAATCTGTGGAGATTATTAAGGTCTCAATAGTTATTTTGAAACTTAGCCAATTTTGCAACAAGTTTTCACTTTTTCTATCCACTACTTTAGAACTAATGAAGCTACCAGATGCATAGGTTACTCGGTAATGATACTTCTCGAATACCAATAACAAAATTTTTTATCAGAATGCATGGGAATTCTTTTTTTCTATATGAAACACTTTGCATCCCACACGAAGAAAGCTGTATTTTAAGTGAATTATGTTTTACCAGTTAGTATATGCTTCAGCTGTATTACCTTTTAGACTTAAGTAAGAATATGTGAACATTCCAGAGCTTAACAGAGGTGTGTGGAGTTTTCTGTTTCTTTTTAGGTTGTTCCTAATGTTTAGATGCTTTTCGTGTTCAGTTCTGAAAAGCATTCCCCTTCCTCTGGAAGTTAGGTGAGTTTCCATAAACATTTCCTCTCTACAGCTGTACCTAGTCTATTTGTGGAATGTTTCCAAGGAAGCTCTGTGCGGTCAAGGAGAATCCTGTTTAGATCTCTTCTTAGTCCAGTTCCAAAAGGCAGAAGTGCTACTGGACCCTGTATTCTGGAAGGCCTTTCTGCTAGTCCCAAATGATATCATTGTATTTTAAGGGGATGGGTCTTGAGTCCCCCTTGACACTGTGGTCCAAGAATAGACAAAATGTTTTAACTGTGACAGGGTGTGGTGTTTCAAAACGTGTAAAGAGAGCACTGCATCAGGAATTCAGACATTCTGACTTGAGACTCCCAGCATGCCTTCCTCAGTTAGTTACATAGGACTAACGGCCCTACAGTGCACTTTGCATTGAGTGCCATGTCTTGTGGGCTGACATTATTTGGAGAGGTGACCCCCCTTTCTGCCCATGACTTCTTTTCTAGGCTAAATCCACCTCAAGCCTGGGTCTACCACACTTGATTTCAGGCTGTTCATGTTCTCAGTCTGAGCACATTGGTTTGGGTGCGTGAGTGTGGGTAGTATGACTGCTGACCACCTTTAACAGTGCCCCACCCTACCTTTCCCCAGGTGATGCCTAGAACTCCTCATCTCCTCAGCATGTGTGCACAGCTCAGAGGCGAGCTTCCTGCCATTCCCCATCCTCCCGAGCCCACCTTCATGGTGATTATTTCTTTTCTGAAGCTTCATCTCCTTTTTGGCACCTTGCACAGGACTCTATAGACTGCTTCCTGGTTGGATTTTAATAGAATCTAACATCTCCCAGCATCACAGAAGAGCCTGCGTGCCAGCCACTGTGGAGTTCTAAAATCTATAGTCAGATCTTCATGTTTTGAAGATCAATGTCCATTTTTTTTCTCATTTTCATGTTTGCTGAAGTGTGTCATTGCCGGAGAGGTGTGGAGATGGCTGGCGGTGATTATACATGAGCACGGGTGGGGTCACTTTCATGTGTCTGGGCTAAAAATGCCTCAGTGGTGGTGTTAACGTTTGTCACAATTAGAAAGCTGAAAATTGTATTGCTTAATGAAATATTTGATAAAGTTTAAGCAGTTTTTAGCATATGCCTGTATGGTTCCGGCCATTTTACATAACAGAGTTCACTTTATTTCTTCAAGAACGTTATGAAGTTGTTAGTATTGCAATAATCTACACACGAAGACACCCGTGCTACACAGGGAGAAAGTATATAACATTTTCAGTGTCATCTGGACACTATATTGGACAGCTGCTGGGATGGGTAAACTTGATTGTTGAAAAATTCTAAAAGGGGTTGTTTTTAAAGCCTCTCTACTTTAAATTGTGTGTGTGAATGAGTGTGTGTGTGTGTATGTGTGTGTGAGAGAGAGTGTGTGTGTGCTCGCACACGTGTGTGTGTGTGTGTGTGTGTGTGTGTGTGAGTGTGTGTGCATGCCAAATATGTACATATACCAGAAAAGGGTGTAGCTGGAGTTTCCTGTGGGTGCTGGGAGCTGAATGAACTCAGGTCTTCTGCAAGAGCAGTATGTGCTTTTGTCTACTCAAACCATCTTGCCAGCACCAGGGAAATGACAACTTAAATGAAAGCCATAGAACAAGAAAGTAGATACCTGAAAGAATTAGGGCAAGAAGAGCATTCTAAGTGGCTGTGGAAGGCTGGGGAGCTGTCCACTCCAGAGCCTGCTGCGATCCCTAGCCCCTGTGTGCATGCCGCCTTCCCTGGGAAGAGGGCCGCAGATCCCTGAGGATCCCGATGTGGAGGTTATCCTGGATCACCTGGCTGCACTTTAAGTGCAGTGTATGACTCTTTAAAAGAGAAACCAGCAGGAGACAACTGTGGCCGAGAAGAGCAGTTAAGGAAAGCTGTCAGAGGAACTGCTGCAGCTCCACCTTTGAAGACAGCTGCAGCAAGAGACCCTGGCCAAGGAATCCAGGGAGCGCCATCTGGATACAGCCTCTTGACACTAATGCTTCGGGCCTCTGGCCTCCAGTACAGGAAGAAAATGGACTTCTCTTGTGTTAAGGCATACTCTCCTAGTAATTTGTTATAGCGGCAATAGGAAGAGAGTAGGATCCCTGGAAGTGGGAGGCACTCTTTAGGGATAAAAGATCACTAAAATGTGTAGATAGTCTGTAGGTAAAAGCTAGGGTAACTGTGAGGTTGAGATTGAAGTAACCAGCTAGCTTTAAGCACATTGCTGGTAGGATATGAATCTTAAAGGCTCTGTGCGGGCTCAGAGGGAAAGAGTGACTTGTCACTGGAAAGGGCAGAAGCCTGGACTTATTGGGTAGAGCTTACCTACCCGAGTTTCCTGGCATCAGATGGAAAGGAGAGCTTGTCACCGTGCACTTTCATATTTATGAAAGAAGATTCCTAAGGAAGAATGGGCGCCATATTCATTCTTCTTGCTGCTTTTGGTGAAATAGAGAAGAAATTATAATATCTCTATAGATTGCAGCTTCAGGTTGATGTATCTGAATGTTGCTGTGCCCTGTCTGCTAGGTTGCCCCATATAGCTAGCTAGTAGAGAATTATGTTTCCTCATATGGCCAGATAATATAGTGTATATGAGAATTGGACCTTTTAAGTGTTTACCACTGACCGAGACAAATACAGTTGTCTGCGTCATCCAAACCATTGATAAGAATTGTGAGGCCAAGTATGGCAGCATATACCTTTTGTCACAGTACTCAGAAGGCACAGGCAGGCATATCTTTGTGAGTTGGAGGCCAGCCTGGTCTATATAGTGAGCTATATACACTACCCAGGGCTTTAATTGAGAGCCTGTTTCGACAAAATAAAACACCACAATAAGAACAATTTTAAAAAGAGTTGTATATTCTCTTCTTTTCCAAACTTTATTTGGAATATCTTCTCTATGTAGGGGTGGAGAGTATCCCCCCCTCAGAGGTTGTGGCTACTCAAGGCTCATGAATACAGCTCTATTTGGGTGTAGGGTCTTGGAAGACAGTCTCATGTTGAGGTGAAGTCATGTAAGATTAGTATAGGCTCTGAGAAATGACTGGATGAGGCAGGTTATGCCACACAGACACAGAGGGAGCTTGGCTTGTGAAAATGGAGCCAACTTGAGTGGTCACGCCATAAGCCATAGAATTCCAGGGCTCTGAATCCGCCAGGGAGGTGGTGTCTTGATCTTGGCCTTCTTTCTTCCAGATCTGTGAGAGAATATCTTTTGCCCATAGCTTAGTGATTTGTGGCATTTTTAGAGCAACCACACAGTCCTAGTACATCTCTTGACAAGCAGAAATTAAATAAAGCACTCTAATGGTTTAAAAACCCAAATAAAAGACCTCTCTTCCATAAAGTCTAGGTCTGGTCTGGCTGTTTTTCAGAACCAGAGTTCTGCAAGTTTCACTGAGGAATCGTAGCTCTTTAAGTAATTCTCCAACCTTTTGTACCAGGTCAGGTTTAGAACGGAGTTAAAAGGGCTTGGATATTGAATCAGATTTAATATCACACTGAGAAAGGACAAGGAAGACCTGGAAGGAAGGTTGTATAGAGTGGCCTGTGTCTTCTGCAGTTTGCTGCCTTTGTGTAATACTTGCCCTGGGTTGGCAGGGAAATAAAAGGTAGACGCTGTGCAAGCTAACTCTTCAGGATATCTGCCTATCGTTCTTTTCCTCTGACCTGTCAGCCACACACGGCCCTTGCTGCATTGTTTGGGCTGAGGCAAGCACTGTAAGACCAAACTACTTTCTAGAAATGCTAGTGGTAGAGATGCCTCCTTTAGAAGAGACTCATCCCTGAAAATTTTGCTTTTAATTAAAGACACAAGTGAATTTTTTTTTTTTACCATTTGTTTTTCTTTGGTAATATAAAATAATTATTTTTTGGTTAAAGATTACTTTTTATTGATTATTTTATTTATTTACATGTCAAATGTTACCCCCTTCCTAGTCTCCCCTCCTCAAAACTCCCATTCTATCCCTCTTTTATTTCAAAGAGGGTGCTCTCCTCCCCCCCCCACTCCTGCCTCACCCTCTAGCATCCCCCTTCACTGGGGCAACAATCCTCCACAGGACCAAGCGCCTCCCCTCCCTTTTGATGCCAGATAAGGAAATCCTCTGCTACATATGTAGCAGGAGCCATATATACTCTTTGGTTGTGGTTTAGTTCCTGAGTGCTCTGGGGGATCAGGTTAGTTGATATTGTTGTTCTTCCTATGGAGTTGCAATCTCCTTCAGCTCCTTCAGTCTTTCCCTAACTCTTCCATTGTGGTCCCCAGGCTCAGTTCAATGGTTGGCTGTGAGTGTCTGCGTCTGTCTTAGTCAGGTGCTGCAAGCACTTCTTGGCATCAGCGATAGCGTTGGGGTTTGGTGTCTGCGAATGGGGTGGATCCTTTCCTTCAGTCTCTGCTCCACTTTTTGTCCCTGTGTTTTCTTTAGACAGGAACAATCCTGGGTTAAAAATTTTGAGTTGGATGGGTGGCCCCATCCCTCAACTGGGAGCTGTGCCTATCTACTGGAGGTGGTCTCTTCAGGTTCTATCTTCCCTCTGTTGGGTGTTTTGGCTAATGTCATACCCATTGGGTCCTGGGAGTCTCTCTCATTCCTGGTGTCTGGGACTTTCTAGTGGTTTCCTCCCACCCTGTTCCCTGCCCCCCACTGCTGCATATTTCTATTTATTCTTCTGACCCTCTGGACTTCTCTCCTGTCACTTTCCATACCTGAGCCTGCCCCCCCCCATTTCCCTTCCCCTTCCCCTCTCCCATCTAGGACCCTCCCTCACTCTACCTTCCATGATTATTTTGTTCTCCCTTCTAAGTGGAATTGAAGCATCCACATTTCGGCCTTCCTTCTTGTTAAGCTTCATATGGTCTGTGAGTTGTATCGTGGGTATTCTGAGCTTTTGTGCTAATATCCACTTATCAACGAGTTTCTATAAAGAAACAATTATACTGAGAATACAAGTCAAAAGTACATGTCTTGATAAGATTTGAAACAAACATTTTTACTTTTGTATATGTATGTGGTATACACAAGTGTGTGTATGCATGTTTGCATGTATGTAAATACACATGTGTATGGGTACATGTGTGGAGGCCAGAGCTTGATGTCAGGTGTCTTCCTTAGTCACTTGCCACTTTATTTTTTTGAGGCAGGGCTTCTCACCTGAACCCAGAGCTCACCAATTAGGCTATTCTACCTAGACAGCTTCCTCTAGGGATCCCTTGTCTGCTTTCTGCATGCTGTTATTACAGGTGAGCCACTATAGCTACCCCACATCTACATGGGTACTGGCGATCCAAACTCTGATCCTCATGCTTGTATAGCAAGCGCTTTACCAGCCCAGCCACCTCCCTAGTCCCAATTAAAATATCTTTTATCACATAATCACCAAACTAAATCTACATGCCACACGAGGTTAAATTTAACCACGAAGATACATGGCCGTTACTGAAGTGACTAGAGTCCGGAAAGAGCGCCAACACACCACATTTATGATGGAATGTGCTAACATTACAACGATGGCCTTGTCCTAACGTTAACTCACAAGGCTAGTTCCAGTCAGTAGCTGGACAATGAAAACAATGAAATTCAAAAGGGCCAAGCAGAACAATGCAGTGAGCCCTTGCTTTACAGCAGCTTTGAGCATGTTTGCAGTTCTAGGGTATTAGTGTTTTTTGTTTGTTTTGTTTTATTTTGTTTTCTTGTTATCTGGAGACTTCCAAGGCAGCCCCAGCATCCACAAAGCCTTCTTCCCTATGATTTCTTTGCCGTGTACTCCTAACTGTTAGGTTTTGTTTCCAATATGATTCTTGTTCCCTTCTGATGAAGGAAACTCAGAGCAGACCTTAATATCATCTAATTTCCTATCTGTATTCAGAGTTCAGCAGTTGTTTCTGAAGGTGGCGTTTAAAGGTTGGCTTACTTTAATGCAGTTTCAATCTAGGTCTGCACTGCATCTGACTCTATATATTTATGTAGTAAATACATACTGGATGGAGGCTTCTCTCCCTTCTCGACTTCATGGAGGGGATTGCTAGGGTATGTGCATGCCTCTACATCCTGGTTTGTGGGAAGTTTGACTTGTGGTTTTAGTGTGCACTGCTGATTTTCCAAAACCAGGCTTCCTTCAGAGTCACCAGACAGCATGTCTTGCCTAGATCATTTCTTATGCTTAGCTGGAATGCTTTACAGACCTTGTGCCCGGGAGCTGTAGGGTTATCTTAAATACTCTGTCCTGGAAGGGCAGGATGAGTGCAAGTTTTTTTTTTTTTCTTTACCAATTTCCAGAGTAATGAACTGATGCCTGCTTGGTTATCTACAGCCGAATTACAAATTATCCCAAGACACCGGGGCATGAAGCAGCAGCTGTTTTATTAACTGTCATGATTTGATAGGTCAGGAATTTTGGAGGGCGTGACTGGACAGTTTGCTTATGTAGCAGGATTTAGCAGTGGGTGAGCTGGTCTTGGAAGGTCAAGACAGCTTCCTTCATGTGATGCCTGGGTGGAAATAGTTAGAGAAGGACATGAGGGAGGACCATCCACCAGCAAGCCCATCCATGCCTTCTCTAGCACGTAGAATCCCCTGGGAGACTATTATTCCTTAATCCATTGAACCTCCTGGGATGTGGCTTTGACACCTTAGACTATCATTTCCATTGTATTCTTTTGTTCACTGAAGTCACTAAGTCTGGCTTGATTTAAAGTAAGACACCAGAAAGAGTTGTCACATCTTTCATTTAAGTTGAACTTGACATCTTTTGGTTGACTGCATGAGCACATTAAAAAACAAGACAAAACAAAATACCCCTTACTTTTATTGTGGCATTTTTCAATAGGCTTGGCATGATTGTTATTGTAAACATTATTCAGCATTGGCTGGTGCTTGCCAGTGTCTGTTTCTAAGTGTTCTGAACAGATGCCGACTTCATCTGAAGCACTTCTTCATTCCTTCTCCTGGATGCTGGGGCCATCGAGCTCCCTTTGTCCCTTTTTGCATTCTCCTGTTCTAGAAGCTTCGAATCAGTGAATTTACGGAGCTTACTTCATTTTGTATGTGATGTATTTCGCCTCATATCTACTGCACACATTGACAGCATGTACCATAAAGTCATCCTTTGGGGAGTGGTGTCATTTTTGTGTTTTTGAGAAAGGGCCTTTCATATACTCTGGGTTAGTTTTGAACTCTCTGTGATCCTCCTGCCTCAGCCTTTCAGGTGGTAAGGCTATTGGTATGTACCATCATGCCTGTCTGTGTTTCCTTTTTAAACTGGATAAAATTAACCTGTATGTGCATGCCGCCTTTCCTGCAGTGAACACTGCTTTACAAGCACACCTTTGAATCCGTTATAGTTCCTTCAGCCTTATACCCAGGAGTAGAACTGTGCAGTCGTGTGGTCACAGTGTCCAGCTTTATGAAGACTGCTAACACATTTTCAGTAGTGGGCGCCCCATTCATTGTCCTTACCCAGGATGTATTCAGATCCAATTCATACACATCCTTGCCAACACTTGTTTTCGTTTTCACACACAAGAGCCATGCTAGCAGAGAGGCTTCTCTATGGATGTAAGTGCTCACTGCAGCCCTGATTTGAGTCGAGAAGTTGGAAAACAACTGGATTATTCATCATGAGAGAGCATACACCTAAGCCAAACACGCGGCAGTTAAATCGAATGGGCTTGGTGACCATCTAGCCTCTTGGTTTAGATCTGTTAGCAAAAGTTGTCTGGAGAGGATATAAGTCTACAGAACAGCTCACACATGCCTGTTGTGGCACCGATGTCTAGATTGTCCTATTACTTTGAAAAACCACCCTGACACACAAAATTGAAATTTCATTTAAATTGCCATTCAGAGCTTATAGTTACATAACTGTGAGAAGCCATTATTATATATGCTGGGAACATTGATGACAATCACCCTGGCTCCATTCTGTGCAGCAAAACTCTAGAAACAGAGTGGCCAGTGGGGAGAGAATGGACGAATCCGGCACACATTTGTGCAGTGGAATATGATATAGCAAGCACACAGTGATGTAGCTCCTTACTAGGTTTTTAAAAACGACTTAATAAGGGTGTATTTTACATATCATAAGTTTCATCTGTTTCAAGCACACAACTGAGTCGTATGAGCACTACTATAAGGGCTTTAAAACACCTAAATTCACTCCTATCGACCAATAAGTCCTATAGGTAACTTTCCATCTTCCAGCACCCCCAAGTACCCACTGCTGAGCTCCATCTATAAACTCACCTTTCAGCAGTATTTTTAGAAATGGTAGCATATGGTGTGCGGTCTCTTGTATCTAGCTCATTTCATCATGAATATGGTCTTTAAACTTTTTTTTCTGCAGCCATATCATGTGTCAGCAATCTGTATCTCTTTTTATTACTGAAGAGTGTTTTTCTATGTAGATAAAACAAATCTCTCTATTCAATAGTTGATGCATATTTTGTTTTTATTTGTCACGTTTTGGTTATTATAGATTGGGCTGCTTTTATGTGAATATCTCTCTGTGTGTAGAAAAAAATGTTTAATTATCCCGGAATAGACAGACTTGCCAGATCATATTATCAATTTGTGTTTAAGCGTTTGAGAGACTGACAGCCTGTAGTACAACCTGGGCTGTCCTTTCATGTCCACTATCAGTGTGCAGAGGGTTCCTCTGTTTCACAGCCTTTCAAGCCCATGGTACTGTCTGCCTTGAGTGTTCTCCTTGTTCTAGTGTATGAAGTAACAGCTCGTCACCATTTTATTTGTGTTTGGCCAGTGGCTGATGATGTTGAACATCTCTTCCTGCAAGTGTTGCCCAACTCAATCCCTGCTTTGGTGACGTGTCTTCATATTTTGGTTCATTCTCTGTCATGGCAGTTTTCCTGCATATAAGTTACTTATATGATATGGGCTGTGAGCATGCTCTCTCAATCTGTTCTTCTTGGCTTCCTGGTATCATAAATGAAAAGATCATACATTTCAATAAGGTTTAATTTATCACTATTGTTTTCTTCCATAGGCTGTGCCTTTAGTATTGTGTGTAAGAACTGATTAGCCTCAATTAGATAGTGAAGCCTTCTGAGTCTGAGGTCTTTCTAAGTTAGTGTCCGTGCATGTTGTTTAGAGGGAGGGCATCTCAGATCATCTTTTTGATGTCGATGTTCTGGTTTTATTTGCTAAGCAGTCTCCTTTCTCCTGTTGAATCGTCTTGGTATCTTCCTTTAAAATAACTGTGCTACCTTAAATGTGCATCTTTTCTCTGGATTCTCATTCTTCAATGCCTTCTTTTTCTGAGCACTAACCTGAATTGATTGTTGGATCGTGATACATATTTTGAAAGTGAAAGTCTTCCAAATAGGTTTAATTATTCTAAATGTTTCACACTCCCATATACAAGTGAAGACCTACTTGTCACTTTCTTGAAAGAGTTTCCTGGAATTTTGATAGAAATGGTTCTGAATCTCTATATCCATTTTGGGAGAATGGGCACCTAAGTAATAATGAGTAGTTATTACCCTTATATATTAGATACTTCATCATTTTTCAAAGTCTTTAACTTCTACAAACTGTAAATTTTAGGTTGAAAATCTTTCTTGTATTAAATTCACTTGTAAATACTTCACTCTCTATAATGTTAGTGTGAATGGAATTATACTATAATTTCAACCATCTTTTATTGTTATACAGAGAAATACAACTGGTTAAATATTTTATTACATTTATTTATTTGTGTGTATTAATTTGTATATGTCATCATCCCAAGGTGTCAGAGGACAGTTTGTAGGAACCACAAACTGTCTTCCCCCAAGTTGGTTCTGGGATTGAACTCAGGCCATCTGTCTTGGTAGCTTTTCTCCTCTGAGCCATCTGACACCAGCCTCTGCATTTGATATTTTCAAATGATTTCATGATGGGCTACCCCAGAGATGTCAGACTTGTGTTGGTTTTCTTCTTTCTTAGACTGTGTAATCTCAATTGATGTACTGTGAGTTTGCTGGTTCTTCTGCCTCTTAGTCTGTGAGTTGTGCCCTGGTGCAAGCATTCCCTGATTGTTGTACTTTCCAACTTCAGTTTGTTTGCTTTCTTTTAATAATGTCTATCACCTTTAAAAAAAGTTTCCCTTTTGAGATAGTATTCTCATATTTATTATTTTAGACATGTGCTATACATATGTGTGATCATTGCCTTAATTCCTTTGTCTTCCATCCTTTATCCTGAGGGTTCCTCAGGGACAACCTCCATCCTTTGCGTCTTCCTGCACATAGACGATGCTCTGTGTCTTTGCATGTCTCATTGTTTGTTGGAAATTTTAAGTGACTGTATATTTGAGGACTCCATATACCTTCCCAGGGTGCCTTCTGTTACTGTGGTGGCTGTCTGTGTTACTGGTGTGTGTGACTTGTGTTTCCTGTACTTATCTGATGAAGTCACCTCTCTGTACTGTGTGTGGCCTCTGAAGTTTCTTTCTTGATTTGTTTATTTGCAAGAGAATGAGCAGACAAAGACTTGTGAAATCCATTTCACTGGTAAATGTTGCAGTCATCTGGGGGCTCTGTGTTTGTGCTGGTCATTCCTCTGTCAGATAGATTAGGAGTCTGCTTTAGTCTTTACTCGATGGTTATATGGGATTTAAGGTCTCAACAACTGAGAGATTAGGGGACTCCCAGATCTTCCCTGATCATTCACATAACTCCACAGTGGTGCATGGAGTTCTAAATGTCCCTTGTAGACATTTAATTTCATGAACCTTCCTTTTAAGTTTTTGACCTGACTCTTGTTTGCCCAGCTGGTATGGCAAACTTAATAGCTGTGATGTTAATCAATTGTAGCTGATTGTTTTTGACAAAAGCCCCAGAGACTAGGCTTTTTCTGCTGAGTAAGCTCTCATGGACATCAAATAATGCTAATGCTTTGTGAATTGGGCTTTCCCACGGAGCTGGAGGGTCAAAGAGCTACAGTGTTGGAGTTGGTGCTTTTTTTTTTTTCAGAGTTCTGAACCTGGTGTGTTTTCCCTGTGGCTCCAGGATAGAGCATTTTGTGTATACTGTGACTGAGAAGCTGCTAGTTTTGAAGGCTACCTCAGAGCGTCAGAGAATGGATGCCCTAGATCAAGTTAAAATGCCACAGACCAAGCTGCCAACAGCGCATCAGCGGTTTTCCTTGAACAATGCCGTAGGTTGTTGTGTATCTCTGGCTAATTGCTAGAACTTTGAAAATTCCAGGTTTGAAGCCCGTGGCTGCATTTTTATTGTTTCTGTGAGTAAAAGCATTTCTGGAAGCCATCACCATTCAGAAGTTTCAGCCCCATACAGATGAATTTTAATAACAAATGAGCAAAGTAAGTCTTGAAGATTACAACCCATTTTTATAAATATAATACAATAATAAATACAATGTGATTTTTATAAACATTTGATAATCTTACAAACATAAATATAAAGTAAGCCCTGAGGACATCAACCCATTTCATAAACAGGACTGAAATACATAAATCAATGCGTATTTAAAATATACTTAACATCTGTATTGTACAAAGGTATTGATGGCCATAAAACTATGCAAAGTATAGAGTTCCAGATGGTCGTTATCCTTTGGGTAGCAGACTCGGGTGGGAAGGGTTTTACACAGGAATATATGTATTCTCCCATTTTATCTCTGGGGGACACATTTTAAAGCCCCTAGTAGATGCCTGAGAAGACAAAGCATGGAATCATGTGTGTTATTAGAGCTAGCATGGTAACCACAATATACTGCAATAGGCTATTGGAAACCTACAAGTGACTTCCAGACTTCTTCACTGGACATTTGTGAACCATGATCACCTGTTGGAAAATAAGATCATGTAGAAAGTAAGTCCACAGGCCCTGGGGGAACTGTTAAGATATAGGCCTTTGTTTACACCTTGGAATAGTGGCTCTTAGTTCCTTCCCACATCATTGAAAATATGGCAAAAGCAGGGAGTTCATGTTTTTTGTTGTCATTTTGTTTCTTTCGTATTAACGGAGGAAAGGAAGACTCTGATACACAAGAGACTTTGACCTTCAAAGTCGTGTTTGTGGCCAGAGCATTGCTTAGGAAGCAAGCTCCAGGCTTCCATGTACCTGCCCAGTTGACCCAACTCCAGGGTCTGATTGGGCCAGAGATGAGGAGGACAGGAGTGATGGTAGCAAGTGCCGCTGTGAGGTGAGCAGTCATAGAACACTGTCGACTAGATCCGTGCTGCTAGCTGTAGCGTGACAGCAATCTGCTCTCTGCTGTACTCTGAGGAGCAGACACAGGGTGCTGAGAGTCCAGTGACAGCACAGGTGATGTACCCCTGCCAGGTCCGTTCTTGACATTGTTATTAGCTTCTTGCACCAACACCAAGGGTTTGCTTTAGGATAACCTTATGACTAATAAGGGTTTGAGGGATACTCAAAGCTCAGATTATGCAGAGTTGAACATGGTATGGATGCAAAATCTGAAGTTAAAGTTTTCTCTCTTCGAAGGATATTGTGTTACAGTGAAAGAATGAATGTGAGCCTTAAAAACAGGATTGCTACCATCCAAAAAAGATTTAGTTAAAATCGTTTTTGTTTGTTTTAGAGAGAGAAAAAGGGAGGGTGGGGTGAGGGAGAGAGAGAGAGAGAGCGCGCGAGAGAGAGCAAGAGAGCACATTTGTAGCATCAAACAGTACTTTAGTACTTTCTAAGTATTCCTGGATAGAACTGATATGACTGGTTTGAAGTTGTGACCCCACCAGGCCAAATTGTCCATAGTTCACTAGATGCTAAGACCAGGTCTGATCCCTTCTTACCCTTACCATGAGCAGTAAAGGTACTTTTTGAGCCTTAGCTTTACTGTCTGATCTGTGGGGCTACTCTCTGGATGCAGTGATTTTAATACTTACTAATATTAGAATGTACAACTTTACCCATTTGCATGCTGGTCAAAATGTGAGCACATGTCATTTGTACAAGTGCATAACCATTAAAACGTACCATTAATCAGCAGCCTGCACTCGAAGGCCAGTCCATGGCCCTGCCCTTAGCTGCCATTCCTGCTTGTGTGTATTTACAGCGCTGCCGCCCGTATCTGCCAATTAGGAGGAAAGAACCCCTGCTGTAGGTGTCCCCTGAGCTGGCCATTGTAGGAAGCAGGGCAGAAGCACAACGTGGCCCCACTGTCATGGAGTTCAGTGTGGTTTGTGAGCTGTGGCTTTCATGTGAACCATTCACATCAAAGCAGCAGCATGTAAGGAAAATAACATACAGAAAATACATGCTTAGAGAGCAGAGAAAGGGAAAACCCAGCATGGCGGCGTGGGGCTCAGTATTATGTGTGGGGGGACTGTCTAAAATATGCTTCTTAGGGGAGGCCTTAATGAGGACTGACGCGCTGAGTGAAGGTACTGCTCAGCCCTTCAGAGGACAATGGCAGGCGCACTTCAGCATTTTTTATTGTGTCTTCCTAAGAAAATCACTTGGAAGCACAATATTCATTTTTGAAGAGGGAAAGACTAAGTGTAAGAAAAGAAATTTCCTCTAAATACTATTATAAAGTTTGAGCATTTCTATTATGATTTTATGACCTCCCATCTGTGGTAGATGCTTTATTGAGATTATTGGGATGTTACCATCAAGCTGTGACAACGATGCTTTAAAGGTCACACACAAAACACAATTAAATTTTCCAAGTGGAATAGGAATGTGCATTGTGAAAGGCAAATACTTTGAAGTAGGTTTCCCCCCCCCCCGAGTGGGCCATTTCACCATGACATTTTGAGGTGCTTAAATAAATCACAATGTTGTTTTTCTTCTTGATTGCAATTTTCCCTTATCTATTTGTATAGCTTAAAAATAGAAGCTGGCATACTTAAGTTTCAACATTATTGAGCCTATTAGTTAATATACACTTTATCCTAAACTCAACAATAGATTTCATTGTAACCGTGGAAACTTATGGTTCTTTTGCACTTATACAAGTGTGAAGATGTCTGGTTGATAGAGACTTAGTTATTCATACTTTGGCTTGTTACAAGTTGGATAATCCCACATTTCTACAGATTTCTCATCAGTATATTCAATAGGAGAACCCTTTATTTTCAAAACCTGTTATTCTATTTTATTTGGCTTTTTTTTCCTTGTCACTCATGAATGTATGAGTGGTTGTTTTGCAATTATTTTATAATCATTTGTACCTCAGTGTCTTTATCTGAAAAATGAGGATAATCATGGGATAGGGTTATACGTGCAAGTTTGTGGTAACATTAAGAACAACAGATGATATAAAATGTTGGAAACTGAGCCTGATAAGACAGGTCAGCCAGTAATGTGTTTGCCTCACAAGTGTGAGGACCTGGATTCTATCCCTAGCACACACAGGAAGAGTTTGGTGTGGTAGTCTGTGTTTATAATCCCAGTGCTGGGGAGGTAGAGGCAGGAGGATTTCTTAGTCTTGCTAGCCAGTTGGCCTAACTTAATTGGTAAGCTTAGGTGAGTGAGAGGGACCCTGCTTTAAAAATACAGGGGCTCATCTTCTGAGGAATGATACCAGGGTTAGTATCTGTCTTTTATAAACACAGACACATCTGTATGTCCTCCCCACTCCCCCAAAAAACCTTTGGGAAGTAATTTTTCCCATCTTACCTCATAAGTAAGATAGAATTTACTACAAATCTGCAACAATACAACAATAAAGATAAAACTATACCCTGGAAAATCATCTTTCTGAAGTCAGAAATTCTATATATAAATGAGTGAGACACCATTTACATCCCATGAGTGCAACCTGGAGATATACTCTGCTAGTCTCAAGTCAGGCGTGAAGACCATGCATGCACATGCTCAGACACTCCACAGGGGCTACATCACTTACAGGTGATCACATGGTGGTGTTTTCTGACTTGCAATATTGACTTATAAATGCCACTCTGTAATGATAAAGGAATTACTTAGCAGTGTAATGACTTGGATGAGGAAGGCGATAGAAACACCTGAATGCATTGATTCAAAAAGACTTAGTGGTTTTTTTGGTGGGGTGTGTGGAGGCCAGAGGTCAATCTGAGGTGATGTTCTCTATTGATCTCTATTCTAAAAACATTTATTTATGCCTTTGTTTGTTCATTTATTTGTTTTTGAAACAGCGTCTCTTGCTGAACCTGGCATTCCTGGGTTAGGCTAGGTTGTCCAGCCGGTAGGGTCCTGGGGTTCTTCTCTTCTCGGATGGCATCTGGCTCCTCACACGGATGCTGGGATCTCCGTTCAGGTGTTCAGGCTTGGGTAGCAAGTTCTCCTCACCGAGCCCTCTCCCCACACTCCTTAGCAATTTGTTTTTTAAGTTGTATGGTAACTGTTGAGATTCAGTGTACCTATTTTCTGAATTCATGCAGGTTGCCCATGAGTATAACCCCTGTGAAGTGTATATGTGTCTGTGTACGCACATGTATGGTGTACTTCAGAAAGATCATTTTCCGGTGTATATCTTTATTGCTTTATTATTACAGTTTTGTATATAAATTTCATTTTTCTACATGGGTTATTATTTTCTTGTCCAAATCTCTAAATGATTTAGAGGGAAAAATACACAGTTGGGATTCGAGAACTGAAGGAGCGTCTGGGGAGCTTGGATTCTGATGTGGGCCTTCCCCAGCAGCCTTTGTGAACTCTCAGGTTTCTCTTTAAAGATGATTTATCCAGCCCTGGGCTCTTGATAAACAGGGAATTAATTGGCTCCCAGGTAAGCCAGAATTGAAAGCATCATTATTAATGGAGTCTGTTGACCTTGTTTGTTTATTACACGATGTAGTCTTGTAGTCTGCACATGGGCTTTGGTTCTGTTTGTTTGTTATTTGTTTGTTTTGTGGGGGACGGTATGTAAGAAGAGTCAGTACAAAAGGCCCTCATTGTAAAATGTTTAAAATTATGAAGTGCTTCCAAACTGGTTTTGAAAGCTTCTCTGGGCTGAGAGCCAGTTGATTGTTGTCAGTGTTCTTATGTGACCGAGGTCAAGTGCTCAGAGCCTGAGCAACCACATTGGTTAATGGTCCAGTCCTGTGCACTGCTACAATACGAGATCCTTTAAGATGCTGCTGTGATTGGAATTTTAACAGAAGTACTTCGATTGGGCAAGAATGTGAAAGCTATTTTGGAGTATGTTCAAAAAAGCACATGGTTTCAAATATTGTAACTTGTTAATTTTTCTGCCCTGTAACGTATGTAATAAGACTGGGGTTTGTATTAAGTTAATGAAATATTCAAATGAGACTTGGAGAAAGGCTTTGTCTGTTTTGAGAAAGATTTAGAGGAAAAAAAGTACACAGTTGGGTTTCAAGAACTGAAGGAACTTCCGAGGAGTATGGCCTCTGATGTGGGCCTTCCCTAGCAGCCTTTGTGGCTTTGGGAAGCCTCGGGTTTCTTGTTAAAGATTTATCCAACTGAGGACTCATCCAATTTCCTTATTCCTAAAACTGTTTTTAGTACTGCAATACATTAAAGGAATAAGCAAAGCATATTGATTGGGGAACTCTAAAGGACTCTCCTATTAATAGGACTTGAGATGGGAGGGGCAGGGTAGAATAGTTAGGGGCTAAAACCTGGGCCCATAGTGTCACAGCCTTGTCATAGCACAGACTTTACACAGCGGAAAGAGGGAAGCCTGCCACTCAGGTTTGGACACCAGTTTTACTCTCTGCGCTAGATGGAGTCTCAGAAAGTCTGACTTATGCATTATCGCCGGTGTGTGCTCTGTGGCTTCCATAGTCTGTTCTTCCTGTCTCATACTGGGCTGTTCCTCTTGTCTCCTGCCCTTTTCAGCCTTGAGTTCATGCCATGCTGGGGTGGTATGCTCACAGGTAGATGTTGGAGTAGGAGTGGCTTGCGCATGTATGATAGGCTTGCTTCTGCAGCCTTGCAGACCTGGAGCGGAGGCTGGGGAAACATCGGCAGCAACTTGACACCGGCCCTTTCCAGTTTACCTCATTACCTCAGTAGGGTTCTATTGCATTTCATTTTCTCAACAAACTTTAGAAACAAGCTAGTCAAGTGGTTAATCCAAATGATTTCTGCTCTCATTCAAAAGCTGGTGCATTGAAATGTGAACTAAGTCGATTATTGTCACAACGAATTTCCCTGGATGTGGAATTTGGATGTGTGTATTACATCAGACTCTTGGCTGCGAAGATTACCAATCTATATCTGTATAACACTTTTCAGATACATAGATATATAGTGCTGTTCTTTCAGTCTGGAGTGTTTTCCTAAGTCCCCTGGCTTGGTGATATGGGACCTGGTGGATCCATTAGGGGTCAGGGTAGTGGACAGAAGTTAGGCCATTGGAAACATGATCTTTTTTTTTTTTTAATCTTTCCAGATAATGTTTTATTTTGATATTATACTACCAGAGGCATCATGTTGTAACTATGAAAAATATGTACTAGTGGCAGGAATTGTAGACTCTTGGCCATGATCTTAATAAAGATCGTTGGATCTCAGCCGCTTCTTGGCTGCTATGAGATGATTGCTATGCTCTACGGCGTGCCCATGCCCTCATGGCAGAGCCAAGCACACCAATCCGCCAGTCCACCTGAATGGAACCTTCAAAACCGTGAGCCCAAGGAAACCTAGTCTTCCTTAGTCAGACGGTGCCACCAGAGAGTGGCAAGTACACGGAACACGTGCTCTGTGGACTTGGATCCGGGGAGGAGGCCTTGCTGGAGTCCTCTTTCCATTTCTGCTGCCCTCCCTTGGTGCTTTATTGCCAAGTCCATACTCTCTGTAGACTCAGGCAGACCTGTTCAGATCTCACCTCTCTTTTCCCATTGGTACCAGTGTGTTCATCAACCTGAGGTTTTGTTTTTTTACTATAGGAAATATACTCGATAGTGTTAACCATCCAGCCAGGGCATTAAACAGGGATAAGCCAATATCCTAGTGTTTGAATGCTTGAGAGGAGAGGGTAGTTGGGGTGGGGTATGGCCTTAATCTCTGATTATCCATCAAAAGTAGTTTGAATTATTGACAATCTACTCAACACATATACTGATATCACATAGAGGAGGTTTATATGTGTATATAAACGTAAACGCAAAATGACGGCTATAAAGTTAATTGATGAATCAAGGAGTTTTTAATGCTGTGAAACAAGCAGGAACAGTACATTTATAAAAACAATATATTCACACAAAGCAGGAACTTTCCTATTCTAGTTTGTCCTTCTATGTGGCTAAGACTGAGTGACCTCTGGGGGGCGGGGGTGGGGGGGGGTGCAGGATGCAGAGTAGTGGTTGCCAAAGGATCTGAGCTCGAGCTCGGAGGAGAGGGGTCGTGCTTTCGTGCTGAGTCATGCTCACTGCCTGTCCTGCGCAGGAACACTGGCAGGGATAAGTAACAGGCAAGGGAGGCTGGTGTGCGGTAGTGATGTGTGGGGTCACAGAGGTCCTTAGCTGGCTTCTCCCTTCCCTCTCAGTCCACAAGCCACTCACTCCCCACTTCCTACACACCAGGATTTCTGGGCTCCATGTGAACAGCTCCAGAGGCAGAAAACTTCCTTTTCTTTTCTGGGTTTTTTTTTTTTTTTTTTTTTTTTTTTTGGTGACAGGGTTTCTCTGTGTAGGTAGCCCTGGCTGTCCTGGAACTCACTTTGTAGACCAGGCTGGCCTTGAACTCAGAAATCCACCTGCCTCTGCCTCCCAAGTGCTGGGATTAAAGGTGTGTGCCACCACCACCCGGCGAAAACTTCCTTTTCTTATTTTTGATTTTTGGAAGTATTGGGCATGGAACTTAACATGTGTGCTTTCTAGTCAAGCATTCTATGCCTGTGCTATATATAGACCTCTGTAACCATCCAGCAGTCATGGGCAAACTGGGTTTACCTGAAAGGGAGGCTGGAATTAAGGTAGGGGGGCAGGGTAAGAAAAGAATGCAGCCAAAAGTTCTGGTCAAGGCTCAAAGTTTATTTTTCAGTTCTGCATTTATATAGGTAAAGACCCATCCTTAGTGTCAGCTGCATTCTGATTTCAAAACAAGCTTCAGCAGGCGGTCTTATTTTTGAAGGAATACTGTGGGTGTGGTAAACAGGAGACTCCACTCCAGCTAGACTAGGCAAAACAAGGTCTGATTAGCCCGCTCCAGGCTGGGGAAAGGGTACAGGCCTTAGCCGTCTTTTTACCTTTTAAGACATGGCTTCCTTAAGTTGCTCAGGCTGGTTTTGAACTCTCTTTGTAGTCAAGGTCGACCTTGAACTTGCCATCCCCCTGCCTCAAATGTTCTGGAGTATCTGGGATGACAGGCCAGCACCACCAGGCCTGGTTCAGCAAGAATTTTATAATAATATAGCATTTGCTGACAGGCATCATCCATCATGAGTTTTTTAGTGGCTGATGGATAACAAAGCTTGTAGGAGCCCTCTTCCATGGTGCGAGGCAATATGAAATTTTATTTCTTTTGAGCAATGTATTTTGTGAACAAATCTTTGGATAACTGATCAGTACTTTACATCTGCAATTAAGATATCTGAGCCAAAGAGTAAATAAATGAAGAAAAAAATAAATATACTAACAGTTTACTCATATCCAGGGGGAGATATTGAACAACTCACCATCGTTTAATAAATTAGATATTGTTCTTTAGGAAATCAGCCTTTTGTTAGTGAGCTACCTAGTAGTTTATTATGATCACCCAGGCTGGCTACAGTACATTAGACATTAAGTTATTTCATTTAATAGTTATGATATTTAATTGCCTGTTGTGTCAGACACTGTTGTAGGCATTAACTATATAAGGACCAATGAGAAGACTTTGTTCTCAGTGGTCTCCCAGGCTTGAGGCAGAGAGAGCCATGAAAGCAAACCTTCCAGCTACTTACTGTGTACTCCGTAGACCAGACCTTATGCTAGACTCGGTCAAAAGAGGCAGATAGACCCTCCCTGTCAGCACACCAAGTGTCAGAAAAATGAGGTGGACAGGGCTGGGCAGACAGAGCAAGCCTAGGAAGAACTGAGTGTAGGCTAGTGTAGTGTAATGACCTGGAGAAAGCTATTGTGTACATTTTAACTTTGTTTCAAGACAATCCACTTAATGACTGCATTGTTGCTTTTCATTTATTTTGTATTATTGTAAAATGATCTTGTCTTTAATTATAAAGATTGACACATTGGTTTTTTTTGAAAATCATACTGTGATGATTACCTTAAAATTGTTATTTTTATATTATTTATACCACTGGGTGCCCACATGCCTGCATGTATGTATGTATGTATACCATGTGCATACCTGGCTCCTATATAGGTCGTAAGAGGACCCCTAGAACTAGAGTTAGAAAAGACTGTGGGCTGACATGAGTGTTGAAAATTGAACCCACATCGTCTGCAAGCTCAGCAAGTTACTGTAACTGCTGAGCTCCCTCCCTGGCCACGCTGTTATTTCTAAAGGAAATTATGATCAGAATCCTCAAGACAAATGACTAGAAAAATAATATTTTTGAGTATCTAATCTTTCTTGTTCTGCAAGAAGGCTGTAAGGGGTTACTCTTTGTTTCTTACATGTTGATCATACATTTTAGGTACCTGTTTGCATAAACTTACTGATTTGACCTGGCCTTCAATGAACAATTATCTTTCCATGTATAAGGCAGTAGTATAGGGTGCTCTGTTTATGAGCTGTTTTTTTAATAGATATTTTAATTCAAGTTTTTAAACTTTGCTGGCTTTTGTATACTCTTGTATTCAGTCATGTTCAATAATAATACATCATAAAACGGCCATGTTATTTATTTACCAAAGGCATGCAATATTTATTTAGCAGTTTGGAGTTTTAGGGTAATTGCACAATGCAGTTCCCCCTTGCATTTCAAAGATCTAACTAGTTAATTAGCTTAAGTGGTTCTGTCAAGTCTATTGACAGTTGGCGGTCTATAGTGCTGGCCTGTCATGGGGCTAATATAAAACCCTTAAGAATGGCTTTGCTGTGGTTAATGTCCCCCTCTGCTTGAGATAGGAGTTGGCTTTCTTCCTCAGGACATTAAAAAAAAACCAGTTAATACACACTGACCCTTCGCTTCTGATTACTACGATACTTCCTGCTCAGTTTCATGAGGGTTTTCTTCACCCAAACCACCCAAATCTTCATGCTGTTAGCCACCGCCTCCACCCCACTCCCACATGATTGCTTTAAGATGCAGCTATGCTTGGGTTTTGAATGCCTTCAAGGTCTCTTGAATACTGCTCCTGGAGAGCCTGCAAGGAAATGGCACCTGATTATATGTATGGCTCTGCTTTTGGGCCTGTGGCTTGTTCCCATGCAGTCAGGTGGTCTTTGCCACGCTTCCACTACCTGGTTGGTGGCCGTATGAGGAAGTTTTGGAGAGTTGGCATCCTGTTGCCATCAACCTTGATATGAGTTTAATAACACTTACCCAAATTGTAATATTGAACAGTTTGTTTGCCTGCAAAATCCATTCTTAAGGCAGGACAGGGGTCGAGTGAGTAGAAATGGAGGAAGAAGAAGGAATACAAGGGGTGAGGAATCCTGTGCTGGAGCTGAGTCAGAGGGAGGGGAGGCGGGAGGGCCAGGGAGGTCTGTGTGTTGTTCCTGGTGCTGGCCAACTCCATGCGGGGAGGTGAGACTGTGCTCTGTGTCTGGTGAGGTGCAGTGGAGAGGAGCTGCTGTGTTCATATGTACATGTGTTTGTGTGTATTCACATATGTGCACGTTTGTGGAGGGCAGAGACCAATGTCAGGAGTCTGCTGTTCACTCCCTAACATCATCATCATCATCATCTTCTTCATCATCATCATCATCATCATCATCATCATTATTATTATTATTATTATTATTATTTGGTTTTTCAAGACAGGGTTTCTCTGCGTAGCCCTAGCTGTCCTAGAACTCACTCTGTAGACCAGGCTGGCCTCAAATCAGAAATCCACCTGCCTCTGCCTCCCAACTGCTGGGATTACAGCATGTGCCACCACGCCCGGCTTCCTAACTTATGTTTTGAGACTGTACCTGGAGTTCATCTATGTAGCTACACTGGCTGGCCATTGAGTTCCAAAGGTCTTCCTGTCTCTGCTTTCTCAGTGTTGGCATTACAAGTGGGCACCAGTTCCTGGTGTTTTCAGAGGTGCCTGGGATCTGAACTCAGGTCCTTAGGTTTACAGGGCAAATCTTTACCCACTGAGCCATCTACCTAATCCTGCAGTTTGGATTTTGTCATTTCTTTCTGCTGATAAAGCATCCTAGCAGAGTTTAGGTAAACGGAGCAGTGGATTGGGCAGGCTGTATGTCTGAGAGTGCCCAGAACAATCTCAGAAGAGCTATGGTTGGTGTTTCGAGTTCTTACCACCACAGGGATGGGCTCTAAGTCCGTGCTTCAGCTGCCTCGCCTGTAATGGGACCTAATAATAGGATTCTTAGTGAGAATTAAACAAATACGTACACACAAGTCGCTTAGCTGTAGCTGGCATATAATAAGTGATATTTAAAGGTTATCGCCGTTGTCATCTGCATTTCATCCAGCCTCCCTTTGGAAAGGGCAGTGTGTGTGCTCCACGGCAGAGGAAGCTGTGGCTCTAGGAACTTACCTGCTCTCTTGGTCGCAGTTAGAGTTTGAGCCCACATGAAATCCTGTTCTTGTTTTTTTTTTTTTTTAATTTAATTTAATTTTCTGAATTTATTTGTTTTAAATTAGCATGCAGTGTAATATGATTTCTTATGGCATGTTTGTACAGTTCGCTTTGGCTGATTGTCCATCCTCTCCCTGATCTCTTCTCCCCCGCCCCTTTATGCCCATCCTCCCCCAGTAGTCACCTTCCTGTCTCATATCGCATGCGTTTTATTACCCTCCCTACCCGATTCCTTGAACCCTCTTTCCCACTCACTGATCCCTTCTAGCTCCTTGTTCTAGCTCCTCGACCCGCTCCCTCCCTCACAGATAGGAACATACACACAGAGCTGTGAGCTAGGCTCTGCAGGTGAGTGCCTACAGGGTTTGTCCTTCTGAGCTGCACTCACTTCCTTCCCCTCTCCCTGCCCCTGTGAGGGGGGGATGGTCTGTTTGGCAGAGGCCTCACAGTACAGAGTAGAGTCCCATGTAAAGGCTGCGGGAGGAATGAGACAGACACAGGCCCTTTGGAAACATCTGAGAACTTTCCAGTGACAGTTTGTAAGAGATCTTACAGAAAGAACAATGGGGGTTGGCATTTGAACTACATGGAGGAACAACAGAGAGAGAAGGGGAGGCCAGCACAGGGCAGAGCAGAGTCAGGGAGAGAACTAGAGAGTGAGAGGAAGAACCCGGTCCTTTCTGCATTCAGGAGCAAAGGAGCTTCCCAAGGTACCCAATGGATGGTCTGGCACCGCCAGCAGCTGCACAGGGCTTGGAGAGAAGAGGCTCTTTTTGGTTTAACAGATAAAATTTATTTACTGTTGAGGCTGAATGCAGTTGGCCGTGAGTCAAACTGTAGGACACAGAAACCTAGGAAGGATTCAGTGAGTGATACAGATGAGCCAGGAGCTCCTCTCAGCCCCCCTCCCCCTCCCTTCCTAGTTCACATGTTTTGCTAATCGAGCATTCCAGTAGCAGACAGTGTGTGACACTTGTCAGCTTAATTAGATGTCCAGCTACAAAACTCAGCCATCTCATATGACTGTTGCTTCTCAGTCCATCTGAAGAAAAACTGATAAGCAGCCAGGGAAGGGGAGCCATGCTACGGGGGACCCGTGACTGCCACCTCGTAATGCAGAGGTTTCTCTCCTCCCTCTGAGTGCTCTCGTTCCCCCCTGTGTACTCGTTTTACATTTAGAAAGTTTCGAGTGGAAATTTGAAAGCAAAAGTCTAGGATCTGTGGAAGTTGATATGTTTAATGTCTGTAGACTTGATAGGGGCTGGGATAGCATTCACTAGGTATAAACTGACTCCCTACAATGGTGCCCAGCACATAGTAGGTCCCTAATTTCAAATAAGAAGCATGACACAGCTCTTCAGAGCTTTGCATTGATATAGCTTAGAAAAATATCTGATACACTACAATAATAAACACAGATATTTATTTAGATTAACAGAGAAGTGTAGAAGTCTATTGAGTTGTTGTGGAAGTCTAGTGTCTGGTACATAAGAGTTTGGCTTTTATATAATTTTGGTTGATCACATTCCTGCATAGATACTGGCCCTTGTGCTGGTGGATGCATAGTGGGCTCAAGTCAGAATCCGAAACGGCAGGAGCAGTCGATTCCTGGGCCTGCAGGCCAGCCTGAGTGAGCTCCTTAGGGTTCTTAGGAGGATTGCTAATATTTATCAGGTGTGTGTCACTGAGCACTGCTCGGTAGCATTCAGTGGGTACCCACACCTGGGAACTCACCGTGGAGTGTCCTTGTAGGGTAGCATCATGTTTTACTTTATTAAAGGGCAGAGAAGTGATCCGATATCGGATCATTTCCAGTGAGCCCTGAGTGACAAGCTTCCCGTTCCTGCGATATTAATGTTAGCCACTGTAGTCTGAGAACCTACTAGTCACCAGGGGTTCAGGGATGGAGAGAAGAGAAAAGCGTTCATTCCTGGGGAAAGCATACCATCTAAACCAGTAGGTGGAGGCTGCAGTAGGAAGATGGGCGGTACATGATGTGGCCCCTGCTGAGTTCTGGTGAGTAGTACTCCAGTGCGTTCACACCAGTACCCGGAGGAAAAGAAGTCACTTCCAGTGGGAATCGGCTAATACAGAAAAACTCATGAAGCATGATGCTGGAAATGTAGGGTTTCATTAGAAGAGAAAGAAAGATGATATTCCTAGCAGAGATTGGGGGAGATAAAGAGACACAGAAATAGGAGGAAGCAAAATTATAATTTGTCTGGGACGAGTCAAAGTAAAGAGAAATAGAACTAAGTTTGAAAATATATTGTTTGGACAGTTAATATATGCATCTACTTCAAAGTTCAAGAAGTTTAAAGATATCTACTGAGAAAGGTTCCAGCCCCTCTGTTCCAAGCTCAGATGAAGTTTCTCATCTCCCCTTTACTTTCCTGAAATGGTGCCAAATTGGGATACCCTTCTGTGGCTAGCCTGTTTTTCACGTTCATGTTTCTTTAGGAGAGTCTTTAACAGGTATACAGCCAGCATAAGTAGCTTCTTTATTAAAATACATATAGTTATCTTCCACATTAGCAAAATAATTTACAAAAGCAACCTTAGGGATTAAGGGTCTATGTTGGGTCTCAGGTCAAGGGGCTACAGTTTGTTAGAGCAGGACTGTGAGGTAGCAGGTCATAAAGTATCTGTAGCCCATGGAATGATGCCCTAACCCTCTACATGGGACTCTACATGGGTATGGGACTTCCTACCTCAATTAAATTAGTCTAGAAACTCCCTCACAGATGTGCTTAGAGATTTGTCTCTGAGGTAAGTCTAGATCCTGTGAAGTTGACAGTATTCACCACCACAGGGGGATTTTACAGTGTTCCACAATGTGACTGGGCTATCATTCAGCTGACTTCTTACTGACAGACACTGTGGTGTTTTCTGTTACACACTTCACATGTGTGTAACGAAAGTTGTGTAGTAGTTCTGAGGGCAACTGCATAAAAGGTATGTGCAGTCAGGATTTGAAGGGGTGGAGCCAGTAGCCTGCTGCGGAGGGTGTAAATGTGTGAAAGTCTTTTAATTCCAAACCAGCGTCTCCTTTGTGCTGCCTGCTATAAACTGCCAATTATGAATTTATTTAGGTTAATCAGTAATCCATGCCTGGAAGATTTAAGGAATGTGACCTTTCCAAGGCATATTATTTTTAATCACTATGCTTTCGACCTAATGCCCAAGTGAGACTGAGCCATCTAGTAACATATTTATCACCAGCCTACTATTTGGTTTAAGGCAACAGCGGAACAACAATTCCTGATCTCTGGAAACTTGTGTTTTAGTAAATGAAGAGTGTGATAGTTCTAGTGTTTGTTAGACATTGTGAAGAATAAACGATTGCAGTTTCAAGGATGAGATTATTTTAAAATGGTCAACCATCATGGAAAATATCACCCAAAATAACATTTCAGCAAAACCTGGGTGATGTAGAACATTAAGATCTGTGAAAATCTTCTGTGAAGGTCATAAGAATAAAATTGCAAAGAGCTGGGTCCGAGAGTAAGCCTGTGGGTTTCAGGGACAAGTAGGAGCAGAGAACATGCAGCTTTTGCAACCTGAAGCTGGAACTGGGCAGGGACACGTGGTTAAGCTCTTGGCATGTAGAAGGCTTGGATAGTGGTAAGCAGGGTTGTGATGCTGAGGCTGCTTAAGAAGCTAAGCAGGATTGCTGACAAGGTGTGGACTCAGAGAGGCTGGAGGCAAGATGGAGAAACAGGTGGGGGGGTGTTTGCCAGTCCAGGTGAGTGCGCATGTGCCCTGCTGGTGGGGCTGAAGTGGTAGGGACAGAGATAGGCATGTCTCAGAAGACCCCTGAGGAGGAGGGCTAGAAAGAGGAATCCCGAAGACTTTCACAACTTTGGTTTGCAGATGCTGGGAATAGAGGCAGGAAGAGACAACTGGGGTGGTGCAGAGGTAAACTGTGAAGAGTCCCAGGAGCTCTGTGAGAGAAATGATCTCATGCTGGCAGAATGAACTATTTTGGCTTGCCTTGGAGAGTGGGGAGTGCGAGATGTGACATCTCCGACCAGGTCCTCCACCATGGTTCTCAGACTCCAGTGAGGATAACATCCAGCCACAACACAAAATGTCCCCAGGTCTGGAAAACATTTGTCTCTTTTTAAATGTTTTCCTTCCTTGTGCCTGTGTGTGTGTGTGTGTGTGTGTGTGTGTGTGTGTGTGTGTGTGTATGCAAATTCATGGAACTGAAGAACTGAAGAAGTAATGGCTTACTTGCTCTGTGTGTGTGTTCATGTAATATACATTACATGCTATGAAATTTACCATTTTAAAATATACAATTCAATTATCTTCAAAACATGCTCCCTAGGTTGCAAGGTCATCTACATTTTCAGTGCTTTGCATAACTCATGCCAACTAAGAGCCATTCTGGTCTCCTGGCCCTATTTTAGATGTGTTCATACATGGGCTCACATGTGTTTGCTTATGTGGTTGGCTTCTCCTATTTAGTTCTCAAGATTCATCTGCGTTGTCTTGTGTCCTGATTTTGTCTAAGATATGCCATCTGGGTGGTTTCCATGGCTCTGATCCTTAACGTTCAGATTCTCCTCTGGACACATTTCCAATTTTCTTGACTCTGCATCTAGAAGTAGGATCACTGGGAACTGGGTTTACTCCTTTGAGGCTGTACAAAACTTTATAGTGTCTAGAAAGTGCTTTGTTTTCCTTTATGTAACCCAGTCATTATAACCACTAACTAAGAAAGGACACACAAGGTTGGAATGGGCCAAAGAACATTTCTGTTTTGCTATAAAAACATTTAAAATGCTTTGATTGATTATGAATGGCCAGATCTAGAAACTGTGACATGTATTTGTCAATGAAAATTGATATTTTATGTTTTTTTGTGTGTATGCATGTGTGTGTGTGTGTGTGTGTGTGTGTGTGTGTGTGTAGTGAGTGCAGAGCAGTCAAACTTAAATACATATTATCTTGGTTGGTGTAGACTAAAATTAGGTAGTAATGGGTCAAAAAGTGACTTGTAGAATGATGTCATTTATTTGAGAAGGCTGCAATGTGATAGTGTTCAAATATGGATGTAGATACAACTGTGTACACACACAAAAGCATACAAAGAGCGTGAAGGACCCTCACAAATTTGCGATATTGGCTGTTCTAAGGTGGCTCCCTGATTTCTAAAAGCTGAGCATTCCTCAGCACACCCGTACAGATGATCTCCATCACAAGGTGTGCACTTCTTCAGAGTGGACACTGTCTTCACTGCTTGATGTCTGTGGCCCAACACATGCATGGTAAGATAGAACTTTCATGGCTGAAAGCATTCCAGTTCATTCAAATGGTTTTGGGATTTGAGGGAGAGGCCAAGGCTACTAAATAAGTCATTCCCCTTTTTCAGCTCCATTCCTTCATATTCAGTTAGCGTTGTCATAATGCGAGGATTGCAATTACAAGAGCAGTTTCTAGTGACAGGGCATGCTAACGGAGCAGATGGTGGGCGCAGGGAAGCAGGGTGAAAGACTCGCTGCTAAAGGCATGGCTGTCGCCTTTAAAGTACAGAGTATTTTATGATTTCTCAGTAGATTTTATCTTCATTGTCAAGGTAATGATTATGGATCAAATAAATCTTTATGGTGTTGTTGTATCAAGTGTCAAATTATACAGCTCAGTTAGGTAGTTGTAGAAAGAAAGATGTCTGATGAGATCAGAAAGTGATAGGACTGAGGTTCGTGCCTTCCAGGAAGGTGTTGGTCTCACTGTTCCCATGGAGAGGAGGATGCACTCCCGAGTTGGCCTCCCCTCCTTTCTCTTTATTAACTTCCCCATAGGGCAACAGCAGGGGAATTGTAAAGTTCAGAACTTGACATTAATATGCGTGGAGTCACTGTTTCCACACGGTCTCCATCTTCCTCTTTATCTGTGTATTTCACAGAATAGAAAAAAAAAATGCCTGCTCTCCAGCTTAATTGCCTCCTGCCTCCAGGCAGTCAGAACTGGAGCTGTGGTCCTGGCGGGCCCAGACCGGCCTGTGGTTTCCAGCCCAGTCAGTGTCCCAGACCACACATGCTTACTGCCTCTAGGTCAGGAGGAAGGCAGGTGTGAGCTGGATTCTGCAGGAGCTCTGGGTTCTCCTGTGTCACCAAGCTTCCAAACACTCCTATTTGGGTCTTCATTTGTCTGCTAGCTATCTGTGGTTTCTTGGGGACAAGAATAACTGGTAGACGTGAGCCATGTGTCTGGAGGTGGAGGGTGTGGCTCTGACTGCTGGCTAAACTGAACCTTCCCGTTGTGACTGTAGAGCAGGGGGGCGGGGGGGGGAGAGAGAGAGAGAGAGAGAGAGAGAGAGAGAGAGGAAGGAGACAGGAGACAGGGAGAGAGAGAGAGAGAGAGAGAGAGAGAGAGAGAGAGAGAGAGAGAGAGAGAGAGAGGAGAGAGAGAGGAGAGAGAGACAGAGACAGAGACAGAGACAGAGACAGAGAGAGAGAGAGAGACTCCTTGAACCTTCTCTGCCCCCTTCCTACTTACCTCTGGGTGCAGTGAGTTCAGCAGACTGCCTTCTGCTCCGTGCCTTTGTTCTCTTTCCTCTCCCTTCTGTGGTCAAGCTCTGCTGACTCTTGAGTGTCTCTCCCTCCTGCCCCACGGCTGTACAGAGTGCTCTCCTCTGCTAAGGTAGATGCGGCCGGCCTAGGAGCAGGAGCTCACCCTCTGCCCTGCTTCCATCTGCAGTGTTGATCACATTGTAGTTAAATATTTACCTGTACTCTGATTTATCTCTTGCATTCCTCCTTTCCATTACGGTCTCCACATTGTGATCACAGCATGCAGTACAATGCCTGGCACACAGTCTGTGGCTAATGGAGATTTGTTGAGTGAGGGAAATAGCAGTCCCCTACTGCCCTGTGGTACTGAGATGGGGCAGAGTAGCTTCCAAAAGATAGGCATATTTGGCAAGAGAAGTCATTAGATCCTGTAGAAAAAAATAAGTCCAGCATAGTGGCGAGGACGCACGCAAGGTTATAAACCATGTTATAATTAAAGCAGTAGTTATATTGCTCTCTATAAAACACAGGAATACTTGGAAATTATTTCCCCACTGATAGCAACTTTTTTTGAGTTTTACAACTTTGATAGACTTCATTAGAATCTGTTAGGCTATAACTATAGGAGAAAAGAAGGGCTTCCAAGCTATAGTACTTCTTATACCATGGAATATTCAATTCGGTACAAATAATCATAGGTAGGTGGGTTAGTTAGTGCATTGTGCTCCTGAGAGAACAAAGAGGAATAAAACGTTGCAGTTTTCCTGGGCTCATGGTTGAGCCAAATGTACAATCATTCTTTTAAAAGATAAGTGGCATCAAAAAAAATGTTTTCTTTCATCTTTGTGTTCAGCAAGAGTTGAAATGAGCCTTAAAAGACTGAGCCTTTATATAACCATGGAATGATTTGGAAATTGCCACAGAGTGGAAGTGGTCTTGTGAGCATATACAGTCATGACTCTCAGGGCATACGGGGGAGGGGGTATCGGTGGCAGACACACGGGCAAGGGGGCAAGGCTATGGATGGTCCAGGATGTTTTACTTAATTAACTCACATTCTACGTAAGCTAACTGTTCTGAGCATTGCTTGTATGCTGAATCCTTGTGACAGATCCCAAAAGAGCATTTTCTTCCTTTATCCCTTTTTACTATGATTGGAATATGTTGCAGTGAGTGTCTGGATCCAGGCATCTCCTTCGGGATGCTGGTCTTTACCTGTGAGACTGTCCTTTACATCTATCTATGGACATTGGACAGAATCAGTACTTGGGATTAAACATCATTCTTTCCTCTGATTTCTACCTCTTAGGGTCTCCTCCCTGCCCCCACTCAGCTTACCCAGACCTACCTAAACTCCAGTGTGCATTCTGAGGGACATCAGCTCTGAGGCCTCTGCTCAGCTGGCTATCTCTACAGAGGACTGCCATTTTGGAAAATGTCAGGCTCTGTCGGTTCCAGCATCTCTTCTGTAGTATCCTTGTGTAGCTGGAGCTTTACTGAGGATCTTTTGATCCTTCCACGGCACTGATCAGACAGGAAAGCCTGTCTTGCCACATTTGTGATTCTGGAACATGATCTGCTCTGCAGCTGATAACTGCGTACCTGTGTATGCATTAAGTATTGAACTTCCCAGTGTTCGCAAAATGCTGTGTGCTATTAAAAAAGAATTAACAGCTTTCTCTAAAGAACAAAACTAAGCCCGGTGTGGCCTTGTATTAATCCCTGCCTAGAAGTTTCACAATCAAAAGGGCAAAATGTGGGCAAGCCAAGATAAATAAGTAAAATTGGAAAATATGCAAAGCCGTTAGAGATGTCCCAGTGATTCCCAAGTAGGTAATAATGAGAAATGCACCCAAACCCTGTGAGTGTGAAATGTGCCACCAGAGCTCTGGGCATTTGAAGTATCTCTCTGGCACTTGAACTTCCTGTGAGCAGCATCTGAAGAGGCTGCATAGTTACACGCAAAGAAAAGAATGCCCCGAAGTGAAAACAGAATGGAATGCTATTTAACACCGAATTTTGCGTCTTTCAAATTTGAAAGTGTTAGTCATACTGTAGGAGAATTAAGAGTCCCGTCGGATTAACACTAACAACTTTCCCATTACCTGTTTGACTTGGCAGATCTGAAAGTATTATTAAACCTAAAAGATTTTAAAAGGTTAGAAGAAATAGCACTTAGCACAGTTTAGTGGATTGCAGGCAGTTCAGAAGCCGCTGGAGCTCAGATGGATTGAGTCCCCTCTGTTCATCCGGTTGACATTCTTTTCCCATTAGCTTCTTCACCCAGAGCAATGATCATTTGACTGTGTGCAGAATAGATGTCTATGCAGTTAGGTGCTAATGAACTCTCCTGTATGCGCTGCGTTGTCCTCAGTTACCAGGACTGTATTAGTCCAGCTAGCCCAGGGGGGAGGGGGTCTGGGAAGAATGCACTTTGCTTTGGGGTTGACTTTGCCTCCCATGGAGATAGCAGGTGTGTCTCTATTAAATCAGACCCTAGCAAGTTGTTGTAGAGGACAGGGATGTTCTGTCACTGTTCTTTTCAACAGAAGGAATCTTCATAGAAGAATTTCTTGCTTCTCAAGAACAGCTCTTTCTTAAAGCAGAGTACTTGGATTGTTTTATTGTTTTGGTGCTTAAGTGAAAGAGAAAGAGTCAAAGCATTTTATCACTGGCTTTTTGGGGATAACAAATGTGTTTATTTCCTACACGTTCAGTTTACCATCTGCCAATTGTGCCACTGAACAATTGTGATATTTACAATAACCAAAGTCTTTCTGTGGTTCTGAGTTTGGAACCTAGACTTTTGTGTATACTAGGTAATTATCCTAACCTCCCTCAAACCTTTTAAAACTGTACACACACACACACACACACACACACACACACAGCTATTTCACATATATATTTAGATAGAAAACATTGTATCATAAGTATTTTAATTCTTTTAAGGTTTCAGGCTAGTTTAAATATATAAATCTTAATTTGTTTTCCGTATCCAACTGTCATATGTTGATTATGCTGGGAAGTGAAATCTGCAGAGAACAGATACTTTTCAGTGTATGTAAGTCTGTCACGAGCGTGAGACCTTCCCATCAGCTCTTGGTGAGAGGCTTGCATTTGCACACTTGAGGGCGTGTGTAACACTCCCAGGTGTAACGTTCTCCCCTAGTTTCAAGGTGACATATAAGTTGTGGCGGTTTCCTGAGAACATAGTTTCACACGTTGGCATAGTCGCGGGGGCTCCTCTATCTCTCCTGCTTTCTGAAGAGCAGGTACATCTTAGGAAAGATCTACAGTTCTCTCGTTCACGAGCTGTCGCTTTGTCAGCCGAGGCTCCCTCCGAGGTAGATGCTCTCCACTGTGCGCCTCCCATGTTCTCTCCTCTCCAGTTTCCTGGAGTCATGAGGAACAGTGAACACAGTTTTCAGTTTGGATCCAAAGTGGGCTTTTTGGGATGATGTTTAAGCTGGGAGCTTCCAGAGACAAGCTTAAGAGACAGATTTGAAAAGGAATGGATGGGTGTGGGAAGGAATCCTTAGAGGCTGATAAGGTCGCTGGTGGAGAAACTGAGTCACGGAGGGGCCGGCACTAAAAACCAAGCAGCAAGTGAGAAGTCATAAGGCAAGTTCTCCTCTGCCAACAGGCAGAACACTGTGAGATGTCTGGGTTTCAAAGTAGAGAACATTTTGTGAGCTTCAGATTAAAGTATGTCACTTGCAAGTGGCAAATATGAAAACAGATGTAAGAATTCTACACCTAGTTAAACTACTGTCATGTGTGTGATTGGTGATCAGTACTTCCAGATGCACAATTGATCTGTGAATCCTTTCAGAATTTAAAAAAAAAAAAAGATTTCAGAAACACCTAAGATGGTCACAAAGTCAAAAGTGTAGCCCACACACTACAATAGGAGTGAACTAATTTGATTATATGGAAATTGTGCGTTCACTTCAGTGGGGGGCTGGATAAAGGTTAGCAGCAGGCTGTGAATTCGAGTACAGTCACTGGCACAGAAAGGGCGAGAGAACACAACAGGATTCCTCAGGGCCACTGGATTCACTGTTAAAACATCAACTTAAAGCCGGGCGTGGTGGCACACGCCTTTAATCCCAGCACTTGGGAGGCAGAGGCAGGCGGATTTCTGAGTTCGAGGCCAGCCTGGTCTACAGAGTGAGTTCCAGGACAGCCAGAGCTACACAGAGAAACCCTGTCTCGAAAAACAAACAAACAAACAAACAAAAAAAACAAAAACAAACAAACAAACAAAAACCATCAAGTTATTTCTTCCTGAAGTTCTGAGCTCATATGCATCCCTGATTAATATCTATTCCAGCAACACAGGCCTGGGGAGGGGATGGAAGGTAGGGGAAATCAGAGGCATCTGGGTGTGGGGGTAGAAATAGTAGTGACATAAAGGCCTCTGCATTCCAGTTATCTAAAGGAAGCACAGAAATAGAGAGCATCTGTTGAATGCTGCAATAGTTTTAAATATTGTGCTTCATATTTAAAAATAATTTAATTACACCCATGCATGGGCACAGGCAGGCACACACACATAAGCGCGCGCGCGCGCGCACACACACACACACACACACACACACACACACTCACCATGGTGCATGCTTGGAGGTCAGAGAACAAGTTACAGGACTCCTCTCCCTCAACGGTATGGGTTCTGAGGATTAAACTCCGGTCTCTGGGCTTACAGTAAGCAACCTTCGCCTGTAAGACATCTTGCTAGACAGGCAAGCAGTATTTTTTGCTAGCTCATTTCACCTAGCATGGCATTTTTAGGAGTGTTAAGTCTCTGAAAAGACTAAAACAAGCATTTATTCCAGTATTAATTTGAAAGTGATTTAAAAATATTTCCCCTTAACTTTTCAATGTAAAAGGCTAGGGAGTGACCACATCCATGGGGAGGTGCAGGCCGATGGTAGATTGCAGATCTCGCACGAGTAGAGAACAAACAGCTGCTAAGAGCTGCCGCCTTCCCAGAAGGCGGTGTCAGCACACGTGTGTCTAAGAATTTATGTTTTTTCATTACGGCCCACATTGCTTGGGTGATGTTAGACAGCAGAGAAGAGCACCTGTTTTATTTTATTTTTTTTATTGAAGAGGACCAATATCTGTCTTTGGAAGAGGAAAGTATGTAGTTAATTTCTAATTCTTATAAAAAAAACAAAAACAAAAACGTGAAGTTTTGAGCAGCCTGGCTGAGCGGGCCTGGTGTCACCTTCCACAGAGAGAATTTGTTCTGTGTGTTGTAAAACAGATTCCTTGGAACAATGAGAACATAATATATTCAGAATGAAATCATAATTGATTAAATATCCTGGATTGTGTTTTAATTGTGAAATAAGTTGTTTTTTTTATACTTTACCAATTTTATTTGCCATAAAGAGAATTCTAAATGTCTAGTTCTTGGTATTCTTTTTTTTTTTCTTCAAAAAAATTTTTTTATTGGATATATTCTATATTTACATTTCATTTCCCTTTTTTTGTTTCCCCACGCCCCCTAAGGCCCCACATGCCCTTCCCCCCCCCTCCTGCTCCCTCATCCACCCCTTTCCAGTTCCGTTCTGGTATTCCCCTACACTGATGCTTTGATCCTTTCCAGCACTAGTGTCCATTCCTTTCTTCTTGTCAGATATCATTTGGTATGTGAATTGTGTCTTTGGTGTCCCAAGATTCTAGGCTAATATCCACTTATCAGTGAGTGCATACCATGGGTATTCTTTTGAGACTGAGTTACCTCACTTAGTATGATGTTCTCCAGCTCCATCCATTTCTCTAAGAATTTCATGAATTCATTGTTTCTAATGGCTGAATAGTATTCCATTGTGTATATATACCACATTTTTTGTATCCATTCCTCCGTTGAGGGACATCTAGTTCTTGGTATTCTTAACTGAGTTAGTTTTGCTTTGTGTAACTGGATAGGAAACTTCCTATTGAAGAATGAGAGATAGGGCTGGAAACATGGTTCGATGGCTAACAACACTGGTTGATCTTCCAGAGGACTTGGGTTCAATTCCCAGCACCCACATGGCTGCTCACAAACATCTGTAAATCTAGTTTCAGAGGATCTGATGCCCCCTTCTGGCCTCTGAGTGCAATAAAACACCCATACTCATTGAAATAAAAATAAAAGAAAATAAAAGAAAAGGCAGAGGCAAGAAAGAAGAAAGAAAATCGAGGCCAGATCAGACAGATACTGTATTAATTAATTAATTAATTTTATTTAACTACTTTCTTAATGAAAATTTTGATGTTACTTTGCTGTATATAGTAAAACCCTTGTACTCTTTTTCATATGTTCAAACAACAAGCAAATAGTTCTTGGTATATAACTACCAGTTTAGATTGATGGGCATTGTTTTATAATTCATTTGGTTCAGCCTTACAAAAAGGTAATTGGGCCTAGATATTAAAATAGCCAAAGTTGTTTGCTGTCAATATTTAGCATGATTTAAAAAAGTCTTTGTTTTGAGATAGAATCTTTCTGCAAAGCCCAAGCTGGCCCAACTTCCTGAGGGCTAGGGTTATAGGTGCGCGCCACCATGCTTCTCGGGTACCTTCAGTATATTTCAGAATGCTTATATTTTAGTAGTTTTTCTTTAGAAATATTTAAATATCATTTTACCACTCTGAAACTTGGGGACTTAATATTTCATTCTAAACAAAAGAAATAAAAGACAAACAGCAAAACCCACTTGAAATATTTAAGAACACCACAGTGTTTTTTCATTTTCTCTCAAGTAGCAAGGGCTAATTAAAGCCATTTCTAGCCACGTCAATTATCAGCTAATTAATGTGGTTATTATGGTAGAGTATTTAAACCTTGAGTTTAAGTTGGGAGATCTATGGCTTTTTTCTTTTCTTTCTTGAATGACATAGTTCTTCTATATTTTGCAGTTGGTGGAAAAGTTGTAAGAACTAAGCTAAAAGAAACAGACCTTTTTTTCCTCACTAGGCTGTTGTTCTGCAGCTGAGTACCATCCATGAGACAGATCTTTCTGTGGGACTGATTTATGTCTTTGCACAGGCAGATTTACAGCCTTTATCTGTTGAACCCTTTATGAATGACTGGTATAAATCAAGGGTTGAATGAATATTTTTCCCTTTGAGCATAAATCTATGATTGGGAGTTTGATTTCCGAATAACTTTTGGTAACCTATTTAAAATGTCATGATATACCTTTCCCCCTGTATTTTGGTGTGCTGACTAGCCAAAAAAATAGGCCATAATAGCACAGTTGCTTTTATGTTAAGTAGGTCTGGAATTCACCTATACCCATCCCAGACCTCTATTATTTAATAAAGTAGAAAACAAACTTACCTGACAGGAAAGAGTGATCATGTTTAATTTCAAAGTTCCTGATGAGGAATGTGCCTTCAGTTACAGGGGGAAAATATGTAGAAAATTCCACTCATTTTCAGGACGTTTGATGACTAGAAACTTGTATCGCCTGTTCTGGGAAAGTGCATATGAAGAAACATCTGTGATCTATCTGATGCACATCTGTCTGAGGCCCTGCCCTTCCCAACGTGGGACTGATGAGGATCACTGGAAAGCAGATGTATCTGCTGGTACAAGTCCAGTCAAGTAAAGTCTACGGACAAACAGCTTTTATATTGAGCTTGGAGGGATAACTAAATTGTACAAGAGAATGTGTGTCGGTTACATGCAAATTGTCATTTTTCTCTTTTTAGAGACTCCAAGAATAGCAGATACAGACAAAGAGGGAGTTATTAGATGCTTAAAATCCGTATTTGACTTCTCAGATCTCTTGTCTCTCGGTGCCCTGTCCCTGTGGTAGGAAGAAAGGGCTGGCCAGGCCGCAGGTGGTCCTGCCTGTCTTCAGCAGAGCTTTTATGGTAGTAGGAAGAGCAAACTGTGCTGGTCCTGCCACCCATAGGCAGAGAATGGGGGGCGGAAAGAAAACAGCCTTGTGGGGAGACTGTCATGAGGGGCAGTCACAGGACACTGGGCAAGGGAGCAGAATGGGGCCCACTGTAGGGTGGGAGTAGTGTGGCCTTGGTGGCTCTAGACCAGGGCCGCCCGATTGTGTCCAACGGGGCTATGTGTTCACTGGCCCTCTGGGCCTTTCCTCTAAATACCGAAGTGTAAGAGAACCTACTCTCAAAGGCTCATACAGGTTTGGGATTCAGCAGGTTAATAATGTATGTGTAAAGCCCTTGACACAGTACCTGGTTATGTTACGTTCAACAAGTGTCAGCGAAGTGTCGCTCCAGGCTGCCGACTGCAGCTGTTCTCAGAACCCCCTGGCAGCCAGTCACCACCTTTGCTCCATCACTCCTCTGATTTATTTAACACTCTACAACCTAGGCTGTCCTCAACCTTGAGGTCTTCCGGCTGTGCTCTCCTGAGCCCCGGGATTACAGGTGTGTGCTGTCATATCCAGCTTTTTCCGAAGATGCTTTCTCTTTCTTCATCCGGGGTCACAGTTGCAGACTTCAGTTTTCTGAGTGAATTAATTCAGTTCCTTCGTGGAGTCAGATTCGACTGCCATCCATTCTGTACAATATGACCAGTTCATTTTCTGAACTGCACACCCTCCCTGCCACGCTTCCTAAATCTTTCCAGTGGCGCTTTGCCATCTTTAAGGAACTTACAAGTAGCCTCATTAGAGGTCCGAGAGTCCTTCGGACCTAAGCCCTTGCCAGCCTTCCCGCCTTCCCCTCTCAGCAGGCATTGGTGAGCATCCACCATCGAGGGACTTACTTCCCAGGCATGTGCACACAGTCCTCATTCTGCTCAGAACTGCAGGGCCGCCATACTGTGACATAAGCAGCAGCACCATGCACTCAGAGCAGCCGTGGTGGGGAAAATTACAGTATTTCTAGGTCCTTGAGAAGTTTTTGTTGTAACATTAAAACTGTGAGTGGAGCATAAATAGAGGACTGGGACAGTGGTAAAAGCTCATGTTGAATTGAGCACGACATAATACGAAGCATACGAAACACGGAGAATTAGAGCTGCAGAGGTGGCGCGGTTCCATGGAGTGCTTGCCTGGCATGCATAAATTAAAATAGTCATCAGGAGGCATTTGAATGGTGCCCGCCTTCTCTGTCTTGTCACCAGCAAGAAACCCGTCTCTAATATTTCATTCTTTTTCTTTTTTTGTTGTTGTTGTTCATTTTGTTCATCAGTGTTCAGTTGGTCTCTGCTGGGTCCCCGTGGCTGTGCATGTGGGGTCTCTCCGAGGCTGGGGCTGCCTGTGTTCCCAGGAGCTCTTTTTCCCTTAAGCTTGATTTAAATCTTATCTCCAGTGTCAGCAGCAGGGTTTCACTGCTGTGCTTCCACCCCTCATGACCAGCTGCATCTCCAGACAGCCTGTTTGTAAAGTGTCAGGTAGATTCATCTCTAGGAAATATGGAAACGGCGCAGCGGCTATGCCATGTGCACTCTGTAAGAGAGCTAAGATGCAAACAACCAGTAACTGACAGGCTTTGACAAGATACTAGTTTTTGTTTTGTTTTGTTTTGTTTTTTGGAGAGGAACAATCACTTTTCTTTATTTGAATCTCTTTCTCCCCAAACTTTGCTTTGAAAAGCAGTTTTAGCATTTTGGCTAAGAGTCAAGTTCTATGGTTAGATAATATGAGTTCATCCCCAGATCCTACATGTATAACCTTCCAATAATTTCTTTTTCTTCTTTTTTTTTAATTGGATATATTCTATATTTACATTTTATTTCCCTTTTTCTGGTTCCCTGCCCCCCCCCAAAGGTCCCACTTGCCCTTTTCCCTCCCCCTGTACCCCCATCCACCCCTTCCCACTTCACTGTTCTTGTATTCCCCTTTGATCCTTTCCAGCACCAGTGTCCACTCCTTTCTTCTTGTTGGACATCATTTGGTATGTGGATTGTGTCTTTGGTGTCCCAAGATTCTAGGCTAATATCCATTTATCAGTGAGTGCATACCATGGGTATTCTTTTGAGACTGGGTTACCTCACTTAGCATGATGTTCTCTAGCTCCATCCATTTCTCTAAGAATTTCATGAATTCATTGTTTCTAATGCCTGAATAGTACTCCCTTGTGTGTATATACCACTTTTTTTTTTTTTTTTTTTTATCCATTCCTCCACTGAGGGACATCTGTGTTCTTTCCAGCTTCTGGCTATTATAAATAAGGCTGCTATGAACATAGTGGAGCGTGTATCCTTATTGCATGCTGGGGAATCTTCTGGGTATATGCCCAGGAATGGTATGGCTGGGTCCTCCGGAAGTATTGTGTCAGTTTTCTGAGGAACCGCCAGACTGATTTCCAGAGTGGTTGTACCAGCTTGCAGTCCCACCAGCAGTGGAGGTGTGTTCCTCTTTCTCCACACACCAACACCTGATGTCTCCTGAGTTTTTAATCAGCCATTCTGACTGGTGTGAGGTGAAATCTCAGGGTTGTTTTGATTTGCATTTCTCTAATGACTAATGATGTTGAACATTTTTTAAGGTGTTTCTCAGCCATCCAAATTTCTTCAGGTGAAAAGTCTTTGTTTAGCTCTGTACCCCATTTTTGGATGGGGTTATTTGGTTTTCTGGTGTCTAACTTCTTGAGTTCTTTGTATACATTGGATATTGGATATTAGCCCTCTGTCAGCTGTAGGGTTGGTGAAGATCTTTTCCCAATTTGTTGGTTGCCGATTTGTCCTTTTGACAATGTCTTTTGCCTTACAGAAACTTTGTAATTTTATGAGGTCCCATTTGTCTATTCTTGATCTTAGAGCATAAGCAATTGGTGTTCTGTTCAGGAACTTTCCCCCTGAGCCAATGTCCTCAAGGGTCTTCCCCAGTTTCTTTTTTATTAATTTTAGTGTGTCTGGTTTTATGTGGAGGTCTTTGATCCACTTGGAGTTGAGCTTAGTACAAGGAGATAAGAGTGGATCAATTCTCATTCTTTTATTTTGTTTTTGAGACAAGATCTCACATAGACTAGGTTGGCCTAGAGCTGATCTTGTTATGTGTCTAAAAATAGCCTTGAATTCTTCATCACCTGGGACCACTCCTCTGAGAACTGGGGTTACAGATCTGAGCCATGGTCTTCAGCATCACTATTGGTCCTTAGGTGGTGATTTGTGTGTGAAAGAGCTGGCATGTGGTTATCTTCTATGAACTGCACCTGGTTAATGTGCTGCTGACCTCTGGACCTTGCCCCTGGGAGAGTGGTGGTAACTGACCTATGGTAGCCGAAGCTTATGAGTAGGACCACTACCGTAGGCGTGCAGACTCCCCGTGTGTCAATCTCGGAAGGGTTACTTTACTGCCTTCACCAAACACCTAAAAAGTGGCAGAAATCCACTAATATAGCCATCTGTCTGCCTTTAATATTATAAAGAAGTAAAATTTCTCTTTATGCCTCTGTCAAAGACAATACTGATGGAGTCTGTGGTAAAATAGATTGCCTTTGGGGAAAAAAAAAGTCTCTGGATTTCTAATTAACTCTGTGTCCAGTGGGAACTCACTTGTCTCTGTTTATTTTGTCTCCCCATACAACATAGGCAGGGGTACTCTAAAACATGAGTTACTGTTTAAATTTGCCAATTATCCTCTCTGACCAAGGGTTTGATTTTTGGAATGAATGGCGAATCTTTAGCCCTGTGTTGGGAAGGACCAGTTCAGAACAAATGAATAAAAAGTTTTGGAGAAGGAATGGCACATCCCAATAGTTAGCCTAGTGAGGAAACTGGCCCGTAGGTTATCTGTGCTGATGTCTGTGAGGCTGACCTCGCCAGGGCCCGCCCTCACCCATGGCTTCCCCTCTGGCTAGCTGGTAGCAAGGGTTCATAGCGAAGCAGTTACATTTGTGGGCGTATGATCTGAGATGCAGTGCAGCTTCTAAAATCTCGAGGACACTCATTTTGTTTTGGATGCAGCGTAGATGATAGACGAAACCAATTAATACTCAGGCCCAGAGAAAACGATGGCTGAAAAAAAAATAATTTGAGATAAAATTTTCTGACATTATTTAGTGCCTCTAAAATGTCAGACCTTATGTGCAGCTCTTATTAATAATGTAATTCTCATAAAAAAATCCTGTTAGTAGGTGTTATGGTTATTATTTTAGAGATTAAAAAAATCAAATTAAGTGACTTTTCTGAGGTCATAGAAGCTACTAAGTAATAAAGGTTTCCCCCACCCCAACTCTTTTTTAAGGTATGTCACGTAAGTCTTAAGTAAAGGACAGTAGACCAAAACATTATTAAAATAAAGCTATTTGGGGAGGGTGTCCTCTTTGATTAGGTTCTCTGCCTGCTACACGGTCTTAAGATGGACTTTTTTGTTGAAATATATTTGAAAATGTGCTTTTGTTCCCAGGCCATTTGCATACTTTATATGTGTGCATGACTGTTTCTTTTTTTCTTTTTTCTCTTTTTTTATTGGATATTTTCTTTATTTACATTTCAAATGTTTTCCTTTTTCCAGGTCTCCCCTTCAGAAACCCCCTATCCTATCCCCTCCTCCCCCTGCCTCCTTGAGGGTGCTCCCCCACCTACCCACTCTATTCCTGGCTTCCTGCCTTGGCATTCCTCTACAATGGGGCAGTGAACACCCCTCAGGCCCAAGGGCCTCTCCTCCCACTGATGTGCAACAAGGCCATCCTCTGCCATATATGCGGCCGGCCAGTGCCATGAATCCCTCCCTCCATGTGTATTCTGTAGTTGGTAGTCCAGTTCCCCGGGGAGGGGGTCTGGCCTGTTAACACTGTTGCTCTCTCCATGGGGATGCAAACCCCCTCAGCCCCTTCAGTCCCTTCTTCAATTCCTCCATCAGAGGCCCTGCACTCAATCCAATGGTTGGCTGCAAGCATCCTCCTATATATTTGTCAGGCTCTGGCAGAGCTTCTCAGGAGACAGCCATATCAGCTTTCTATCAGCAAGCACTTCCTGGCATCCACAATAGCGTCCGGGTTTGGTGGCTGTTTATGGGATGGATCCCCAGGTGGGGTAGTCTCTGAATAAACATTTGGATGGCCTTTCCTTCATTCTCTGCTCCACACTTTGTCTCCATATTTCCTCCTATGAGTAAGACATATTTAAAATGTCTATAATCTTGGGGCTAGTGAGATGGCTCAGTGGTTAATAGCAATTCTGTGGTGCGGAAGTTTAGTTCCTGGTACCCACCAAACTGCTAACATCTCCTTGTGACTCCAATTCCAGGGGATTCAATGCTCTCTTCTGGCCTCCATGGGTGCCAGACATGCACATGGAACACACTCATATGTTTATGCAGGGAACATATTTAAGCTTTGTACTGGATTGTTTTGTGTCAATTTGACACAAGCTAGATTCATCAGAGAGAAAGGAGCCTCAGTTGAGGAAGTAAGTTCATAAGATCAGCCTGTAGGTCATTTTCTCAATTAATTATCAACAGAGGAGGGCCTACGCTATTGTTGGGGTGCCATCCTTGGGCTGGTAGTCCTGGGTTCCATGAGAAAGCAGGCTGAGGGAGCAAGGGGAAGCAAGCCAGTAAACAGCATCCCTCCCTGGCCTCTGCATCAGCTCCTGCCTCCAGGTTCCTGTCTTGTTTGAGTTCCTGCCCTGGCTTCCTTAGGTGATGAACAGCATCAATTGGAAGTGTAAGCTCAATAAACTCTTTCCTCCCCAATTTGATTTTGGTCATGGTGTTTCATCGTAGCAGTAAAAAACCTAAGAACAGCTTAAAAAATAAAAATAAGAGGGGGAGGGGGGCTGGAGAGATGGCTCAGTGGTTAAGTGTACTGACTGTTCTTCCTAAGGTCCTGAGTTCAAATCCAGCAACCACATGGTGACCTAACAACCATCTGTGATGGGATCTGATGCCCTCTTCTGGTGTGTCTGAGGACAACTGCAGTGAACTCACATGCATAAAATAATAATTATTTTTAAAACATCTAAAGGAAAAGAATGTTTATTATCCTATTAAAACAGAGATAGAGCGCTTTGAGATTACAGATGACATTGCTCAGCCATTATCTGTTATCGATTGATTATCCTAGATGAGGACTGTCTGTCAGAACAGCCTGTTTCACCATGGGCAAATCGTTTCACGAAGAAGAGACTTCAGAAGACATGTGTAGCCTCCAAAGGCTGCAACAATTTCGTTTCCCAAGTACCTCACCCCACTCCTATAAAGGGTCACAGCCAACTTTTTCCCTTGGCAGACCCCTCAGTTCCCAAGGAGAGAGGCTGACCCTCCCTGTGTGTGCTAGTAAACACAGCCCCATCTGTTGAAGGTCAGAGTCCTGTCCCTTTTCTATCCCCTGTCTCTGTATGCTGTCCTCAGAAATTCAACAAGCAAACAGTACATTTCGGGGTTCCCGAAACATCTCTTTTTTGCAAGTCTGGGCTCATCATCACCCCAAACACACTCTTCCCTGTTCACCAGCTTCTCTAGATCGCCGAGCATGTTGCCTTTTGTGGTTTCAGTGAACAGCGGTAGATTCTAACAAGAATCTCTTAAGACCTTATTCCAGAATCTCAAAGGAAAAGGTGAGTGTGGCCTGGGTAGAGTCAGAAGCCCAATTGTTGTGGTTGTTACTATGAGTTTTATTTGCTATTTATTTTTTTAAACTTAGTAAATGTACACGCTTTGCTCTCAACTGAAACGTTCACACCCTGTGTTCCTGATAATAAAGTTTTCCAAGAATACAGTAGTACAAAGAAGGCAAGGAACCAGTTTGCTGTGAAGAATATGGAATGCCCCCCCCTTAAGGCATGCTGTCCATTTATATAACCAGAATCCTAGCAGCCTAACCCCACCTTCAGGTAATTAACATGAAACCGTACATATTGGCATAGATTATGAGGCCTGTGCTTTTCAGTCATATTTGATGCTGCCTCACCGAAGTAAGGGAAACTACTGAAGGTGAATACCAAATCAGCTTCTTAGTATTAAGCTTGCAAAGGCAGCCGCGAGTGGTGAATGGAAAAATCAAACTTTTATGGTGATCCTCATTCTAATCCATTCTTAGTTCAGCCAGAGGAGCAGCATGGCCCAGTGGACTGAGGGGAGGATGGGGAATTTGGAGCTCTGAGATAGGACCTATTCAGCAACCCACTAGCTTTGTGACCTTGAGGAAGGACAGTGACTTCTGTCCCTTTGCTTCTTCATATGCAAAATGGATCTACTCAGTGGAAATGAAGGGGCTTCTGATTTAAGTAAGGTGAACAATAAGGCAATATAGAGATTGAAATGATGCAGCCAGGAAAAGAATCTCCCTAGATTTCCTTTAAGGCCCATCTTGTCCCACTTGTTAAACTATGATTAAAAGACATCAAATTTGGGGAGATGATTCACGTGGTATTGTGTTTCCCCAAAACACACATTTTAAAAAAAAAAAAGACTCCTGTGGCCACAAATTTCAGTTCTGAGGAGATAGATGCAGGGGACATCTGGGGAGATGGCTGGGTTTTAACTTACTGGATGGGTTCCTGGCCAATGAAAGACCTTGTCTCCAAAGACTGGTGGTCAGTACCTGAAGAAGCACACTGGGCTGCCTTATGGCTTACATGCATGCATCTATACATGTGCACATGCACACCCATATACCAAAAGACAGCCAGTAGATCAGTAGGTGGAATGTTTTTTAATCGAGTCTGCTCCATAGATTTGTAATAAGAACTCAGTCTATGGAAGACTAGCAAAGCAGTGTTTGTTAGGCCACTGTAAAGAAAGAAGAGCTCCATCCCCTAGGCTTTAAGTGAACGTTTCCCAGGAAAGCAGCGGCAGCATCAGTTCCAGCTTTGTTAGCTCTTGGCTGTGCTGTCCACACCAGAATCATCACGCTGTCTTCGAATTATGCTAGCACTGAGTGGGCGTGTGCTGGCCCGTGTCATCCTGCCCCAGCCAACCATGACCGCAGGCAGTTTTCCTTCATCTGCTGCTGCCGCTGAATTCTGATGTCATGGTGTTGAGGGATTGACTCGGGCCATTGCAATCCTGTGCTTGCTTTCGAGACAGTTCTCCCGGGGCAAGATATTCTAGTGGCTGCCATGTAAGCAGGTGTAAGTAGCAATACGAAATGACACCTTGTTATATATTTGTTTATGTTGAACCTGTATGAGAGTTTTAGATATTTAAACGCATATTCTTGTAGGGAGGGAGTATATGTTGCTAGGTTTTACATAGAAAAGCTGTTTAAGCACAAGATGGCTAGAGATACATTTTAATCTTCCTGGTGTAGACTGGCCTGCACCTTAATACCAGGTGGTGGGTTGGGTTGTGAAGTATACTGATGCTCACATTGAAGGTACTTTTGAAGGAGGAAGTTACCCCCTTTATAAGAGCTTGCTAATAACCTACACACTATTTTTTTTCTCCACCTAAAAGGGGCTCTCCTAGACCAATCTGAAAAATTTGTAAACTTGAGTACTGCTATTCCTCTTTTCCCAGAATTTAGTGGCAGATCCTTATCACTGTACAGATTCATAGCCTGTTATTACTAACTTGTAAATATTCATTTATAGAAAATACTGACTAGAATTCTTAAGAGCTTTTTTATATTGGTGTTGAGGTTTCTATCTGATTTAAGCTAGTTTTTCTTTCAATTTATGGGAAGGCTTTCCCAGACAAGGATTCATCTTGATTCACAATGTCTCCCCAAAGATTCTGGGCAGCTAAACTCAGGCTGACACTACTTGCTTCCAGGATGACTTCACAGTTTTTAGAAGTCCAAGTGGTAGAGCAACTGTCTGGAATCACCAAGTAGGGGACTAAGGGTGTGGCTCAATGGTAGAGCACCTTCCTACAATGCCCCAGTGAGGGGCTGGGGGCATGGCTCAGTGGTAGAGCACCTTCCTAGGATCCCCCAGTGAGGGGCTAGGGTCATGGCTCAGTGGTAGAGCCCCTGTCTAGAATTCCCAAGTGAGAGCATGGGGGTGTGGCTCAGTGGTAGAGCCCCTGCCTAGAATCCCCCAGGGAGGGGCTGGAGGTGTGGCTCAGTGGTAGAGCCCCTGCCTAGAATCCCCCAGGGAGGGGCTGGGAGTATTGTTCAGTGGTAGAGCCCCTGCCTAGAATCCCCCAGTGAGGGGTTTGGGGTGTATGTCAGTGGTAGAGCATCTACTTAGAATCCCCCAGTGAGGGGCTGGGGTGTGGCTCAGTGGTAGAACCCCTGCCTAGAATCCCCCAGTGAGGAGCTAGGGTGTGGCTTAGTGGTAGAGCACCAGCTTAGAATCCTACTAGTGTGGATCTGGGAGTATGGTTTAGTGCTAGAACACCGGCCTAACATATGAAGCCTTGGGTTCTGTCCCCTATCCCTCATGTATGGGGTTGGTGTGGGTAGATGCTAGTGCCTGCTTTAGTGTTTTAATACTTGGGGAAGCTGCAGGTTAGATTTGATTTCTATTGTAGAAGAAGTTCTCAGACTTTTGTATTGTTGGTAAACACTCCTCTCTAGATTTTTGTGTCAACTTTCCCCATTTCTTTCTTTTTTTTTCTTCCCCTATTTCCTCTGCCTTTGCTTACATTTATATGAAATTTCCTAGCACAATGCCAAGAGCAAACCACAGCATTAAAGATTGGTTGGCCAAGAAACTATTAATCTTTGTCAGGCTTTAAGGACTAACATCAAGTATAAGCACATGAGAGATCCTTTCACCATTTTAAGTTCAACTGAATCAGAAAAATTTTAAGAGCACTCCTTGCCTCCTTGCTTAGTGGGAAAAGAATCCTATAGTAAATTCTGTAGACCATCTCTAAAGTATAGTTCTAAAGAACTACAGCCATGACACTGTTGTAAATTGCTTGCTGCAAGAATCTGTGTTGTAGACAAAATCTGATGTTAAAGTCTTCTGTAACTACAATGTCTCATTTAACCTTTGTTAAATAGGCTGCTTTGCATACAGCTGCTACAATACATTAGTAGGTGTTAAGAATTGTTAATCACAGGCACCAGACAATTTCAAGGAGTGTTTCAGTTAGGCAGTCGATTGAAGGAAGTTCAATAGTGGAATAATAAGAGGAAAGAGGCAGACACTGTAGATAGCTGTCTGTCTCATAACCTGTTCTCATAGCAATTTGGGCTTATTTTGTGATGGTCTTTGTTCCCTGCTCTTTGAAGACTTACCGAGGAGGGTGCCCGCTGTGCTCTTCCCTCTCCCAGGTCAGAGAGCCAGTGAGCAGGGAGATGCTCAGGCATGTGGAAGCCCATTAGTGGAGGTGAGCAAGGCCACAGGCTGGTTCTTTCATCAGGCACCTGCAAGAGAACTTCTCATTGGTTGGTCCTGATTTGGTGTGTAAGTTGGAATTTTTGCTAAGGTTCTGGGTGTTAATTGTTTAAGGATAGGTGTCCTGGGTGGGTACTACCTATCTTCACTTGCCACGAGGAAGTACCACACACTCTCCTTGAAAGCAGAGCCCCATGACTGAGCTACCATTCCCGTTATTGGGAAGCAGGCATGGCTCTTCATTCAGTTCTCACAGTTTCATAAGCCTCGTCTTCATCTTGTGGATGAAGTCATCCCTGGCTCAAAGATGCCGTGTGGCTCACATAAGGTTATTTTGCCAATGAGGTGGTTCAGCTGGGATTCCAGCCCAAGGCAATTTCATTCAGCAAGACGCTGCCCTGGGACACATTCCTTATCTATGGGATTGTTGCAGGTCTGTGGGTTGGACAAGTTTTGTTTTGTTGTTGTTCAAAATATACCTGAAAAAAAATAACAAGAAAGGAAAGCCTTATTTTGGCTTACCATCTTAGATTGGCTTGTGCATTGATGTGGGTCTCTGATGGTGGAATGCATCATGCTAGACAAAGCATGTGGTAAATCAAAGTTGCTCACCTCATGGCGGGCAGAGAAGATGCTAGGGCCATGATATATCTTGTCAAAGACATGTCTTCAGTGACTCCTTCCTTTAGTCAGACTCTTATTATCTAGTAACTTCATCAAATAATGATCTGTTAGTAGTACAGTTGTTCTCAACCTTCCTAACACTGCAACTCTTTATGTTGTGGTGACCTCCAGCCATAAGAGTAGTTCGTTGCTACCTCCAGACTGTAATTTTGCTGTATTAGATTGCAAATGTAATGTAAATACCTGTGTTTTCTCATGGTCTTAGGCAACCTCTGTGTAAGTGTCATCTGTGACCCACAGGTTGAGAACCATTGTGTTAATGGTTTACTCCATTGTTCATGTCAGATCTTTTATCTATTTACCTCCTGAGGTTTAGAACCACACATTGGTATAATCCTTCAACATGTGTGTATTCTGACTATTTCATATCTGGAGCTTTTTGAGTCCTGTGTTGTGGTCCTACTATGTAGTAGCCAAGACAATAGAAAAAAAATCAGAACCAAATCGATTCTCCCATGGTCAGCTATTAACTCCCGAAACTGGTTGGTAGTAGTCAGCTTCATCATGAAACTTGTTTTACTTTCTTTGTTTCATCAACAATTTTTGTGAGAGAAAGATGATAGACTAAAATTCAAAATCAAATCTTAAAGCATTTTCTTAATCCCCAGATCTCTATTCTGATCCCATTAATAAGATAGGAATTCGCACCCCAAAGGGTTAAGCACCAAAATGGGCAATTCTTATTCTGATCGTTAATAACATTGACCCAGCTTCAAATGAGTTATAGATCTCTAACTTATTCAGTCATTCCTATGATTCTTTGTTATCATTGAACTTTTTTCTTTTTCTCATTACTGTGGGATACAATGATTGGGAGAAAACAAAACCCCGGCAAGCATAAAACATGTTTTTTTGTTTTTTGTTTTTTTAAATCTATCCTAATGTCTGTCTCCAAACCCAGAGATTCTGACACCTGACCTCTTAGGGGCTGCCTCTTCCAGATGAACTCTCCATGCTGTTTCAGAGGTCTAGGTCCCACACTCTCTGCCTGCCTTGCCAGGGTGCCTCGGGCGTGGTCTCTGTCTGATTGGGCTTGAGTTCTCGCCCCTCATTGTATCTCAGGGGATTTGCAATCTTAACTCCAATGGTGTATTTCCAGCCTCAGCATCTCCCCCATAATCACTTGATAACTACAAGATGGTATAAAGAAATCAGCAGAGGGTTTTCTCTCCTTTAAAAATATATTTCAAAAGCAAGACTTCTCCTTGCTTGACTGTATGCTAGACTTGGAAATTAGATCCCAATTACATGTAAGGTTATAAAAGAGACACATACGATGAGTTACCATGGCTTGCTCGGTAAGTTGCCTTAAAGAGTTTAGATCTACAATTGTTCAAAATAATTCTGTCATTTTATTTTTACTGTAATATGGTTCTTAATTGTAACATTAATGGGCACTGAGGACACCTCCAGGAATCACTCTTGAAAAGTGACTCGGTAAATTGAAGTGAAGTGACATTTGATGGATTTAGTGGAAGTTTAGATCCAATTTGCATTTCTGTGGCATTTTTATGCTCAACTTTAGGATTTCTTGGTAAATTAAAGGCTTTAGGGAGATGATTATGAAATAATTGATTTAAAAGTATGCAATATTGGTTTTCATTGAACATAAGCTTGTGTGGGTTCAATTTAAAACCTAATTCAATACATTTTAGATTTTGTATTCCCCAAACCGTTTTCTCTTTTTTTTTGGTGTATTAATTTTGTCATGCTTGTCATTCTAATCTAATGATGATTTAATGTTTGCAAAACTGAATAAATTTGTATGCAAGGAGTGCTGCTGTGTTTTTAATCAATGAAGATTGAAATTTGGCAACTGAGATGATAAAAAATGAAAAATTTTAAACAGAAAATGAAAATAAGATCCTACTTTAGAATTATTTTTATTAATGTTCTTGGCCATGAACCATGCCATTTTTTTTCTCTCCTTTCTCTTGTGTAATATTTTGAAGGTGACTGGACTTTAAAAGAAGTAATTACCACTAAATCATGAAGATATTTAAATGAGGGCAGAGTGTTGTCCTCAGCCTCTTCCTCCATCCCTGATACCCTTGGTCTGGAACTGTAAGAGTCAGTAGAGTGTGTGACTGTCTTTTAAAATTCACCTGTGTCCCCACGAACCCACATAGACAGCAGGATGCTTAAAGAAGATGTATCTTCACCTTTACGACTTAACCACTGCTGAGAACAATGTAAAACAGAGATGACCTAATGAGTTTGTACAGTGCGATCATCGAAGGCCCTGGCCAGCCCTCAGCCCTCTCGGAGGTCCTCTTTCCAAATGACCTCAGGACTCTGGAGGAAGGTGAATCCAGCCCTTAAAGAGCAAGAAGGGTCATTTCATTGCAGTCCATCACCTTCATTGTCCAGTGCCTTTCAGGGGCGAAGGGAGAGAGTCTAATGCAAAACAACAGCATCCAGAAATATAAAACCTGAATGATGACAAAGGGCTCTTCATAAGGAGAAAGTCTTTTTACTCTGTGATTCCAAGAGTGGTTTTGGGAAGATATAAAAGGTGATAGTTTTAAAGCTAAGGCTAGTGTGTGTGTGTGTGTGTGTGTGTGTGTGTGTGTGTGTGTATACACAGAGAACATTTAAACATAATATACATGTTTTAGAGCATATGAAGAACATTTTTTTAATGATACAAGCATTTAGCAAATCTGTAATTGTCCATTAGATACCAGCAGTCAAAATTAGATATGATTAAGGAGAATAAAAAAAATTATCCAAGGAGCTCCGTAAAAGCTTTAGCTGAATAGGAGTCGTGCCTTTTGTAGTACTGGAACTTATTAGTGAGGCGACGGCATAGCTGGCACCCCTAAAGGCATGACATGAGGAGGTGAGTGTCCTCCCTCGGGTACGAGCCTTGACAATTTCATTTTCATTCCCTTGTTTGATCCTCTCAGTCCAGAGACATTGTTAGGGCAAGTGGAATTATTCTTAGATTTTACAGATGAAGAAGTGGACTGGAGATAATTAAGTTATCCAAGGATGTGTAGTTAATATGTGCAACAATCCTTCACCCAGGATCTTTCAAACCAACCACCACTCACACCTCAAGATGCTTTTAATGCATTGCTTTTAATAAAAATTGTTTTTTATTCTTTTGTTTTTTTTGCACTACAGTTGATGCTAAATGTCTCCTACTAAGACTTATATTATTTCATCACCCAAATGGATGCGTTGTTGTTGTTGTTTTTTTTTTTTTTTCATAAAGGCATTTAGCTAGGCTGTCACTCTCTGCATGTCACCCGTCTTTCAGCTGGCTTTTTCACCTTCGTGTAGGGACAGCAAAAATGATTATGGCATGTAAAAAATATGTTTTAACTGCAAGATATTCTAGACTCTAAAATTTATCCATGTACAAACTTCATATTTTCTGTTGTTGAGTATTTCGTCTGCTGTCTTCCTTGTCTGTGCAATATGGGTAGTTGTAGGGCCATGTCTGGCTCCTGATTGGTCTACTGTGGGGCGTCTTGCCCACATTCTGTTGCCTCAGATGGCAGGATTGTCTGGAGTGTGGAGGAAACGCAGATGAGTTCTGACTCCAGCCTGGCTCTTACTGAGGTGGCTTCTCCCCCTTGTTGCTGACCCTGATCGGTTCTTTTCCTCTTCTGTATAACTTGTAGTTTCTCTCTCCCTGGACTCCTCTGTCACTTCAGCCTCCTGATGCTTAACTTCCCACTAGTTCCTCAGTGTCCAAGGCCCACTCCCACATCAGGTACGGGAGAGTCTTGATGTACATACAGTTGGCTGGTTAGAAACACCATAGGGTTAACCCATTAAAAACCAAAACCCAAGCTGAAGACCAACTTTTGTTTCTCTTGAGTGACTATCCCACTCAAAATGTGTGCCACACTTTTGCCAAGGCGGCTAATGTTCCTCAGACCATGATTATCCATGATTATCCATCTGTAGGAACACGTAGGCTCTGGATCTAGCCATTACACAAGGGGTCACTCACAAACAACTGGAAAGCTACTAAGTGTGATACTGTTTTGAGGTGTGGTGAATCTATACTAAGAATGATTCAGTTGACAGTGCTCAGCTGTGCTGAGATGCACACAGTTAGTCCAGAACCTGTCCATGGGAGTCTTTTGAGATACTGTGAATCAGCAGTGCAAGAATGACCCAAAAGGGCTCAGTTACTATACTCTGTAGTCATCGGTCAGAGAAGCAGATGTTTCTATTTCTTCCTATTTTGTTTCTTAGGGTACAGTATATATGGGGGGAGGGTGCATCATAGCTTGCTCTATTGAATAGAAGGAACAATTTAGATGATCCATGACCTGGTTATGATTCAAAGCTGTCACTTTGTGGAAGGAAGATCATCCAGTTGTTGACATCATAATTTCACATTGTAGATCAGAATGGGGCAATCAGGTTAATTCCCAAACTACCCTAAACTGGACTGATTGTTGAAAAGTTTTAGCTTTGCTGAGGTACAATTGACATAAAATAAATGGCAGATATTTAATCTGTCATTCAGTAGGTTTCAAATGTATCATGAAACCTTAACCAGAATCATGACCTGTGTAGGTTTCCCCTCAGACCTATAATCCCTCCACCTAGTTCTCTGCAAGTTCCACTCTGTGTTTGGCAAATCTTGTACTCCAGTTATCAAACAAACGCCAAGATCAGCTTTTTGTTTTGCCAGTGAGTTTTAGTTTCCATGGTTTGGCATTTTAGGTGGCATGAGGCACAGAGTTCCTGCTCTTTATTTGTTCATGTGAGATCCATCTGTATAGTAAGCATTAAGAGTTTGTTCCTTTGAATTGCCTGGTTAGTATTCCATTATGTGGGTAAAACACCACGTTGCTATTTATTCTACTGATTCTAATGGTGGGCATTTCCAGTTTTGAACTATGATGAACCTGGAATGTGTAGGCTGTAGAAGTGTGTGTCTGATGTAGAATGAGCCTGCTTTCCTTCCTTCCTTCCTTCCTTCCTTCCTTCCTTCCTTCCTTCCTTCCTTCCTTCCTTCTTTCCTCCCTCCCTCCCTCCCTCTCTCCCTCCCTCCCTTCCGCCCTCCTTCCTTCCTTCCCTCCTTGCCCACCCTTTCACATGGAATTGTGCCTGTGTAGAGATCAGAGGATAATCTGTGGGATTTAGTTCTCTGCCTCCAACATGAGTCCTGGGGATCAAGCCCAGGTCATCAGGCCTGGCAACAAGCACCTCCACCCACCTCACTGGCACTATTCGTTTTTCTTACTGGTTAAAATATGGCGCTGTGCCATGATATACAGTAGCTGTAGTTTCTCTGTATCTATGCCAACACTTAATGTGGTTGGTCTTCTTAATTTTAGCAGTTGTGAGGAGTGCATAGAAGACTCTTCCTGTGCTTATTTGCAGTACCTCGAATGGCTGATGCTCAAAATCTTGTTTGGCCAATTACAGTATCACATGAAGAATGGTGCTGGATTATTGCCAGTTAAGTACAGTTCTTTGTTGTTGTTGTTGTTGTTGTTTTCCGAGACAGGGTTTCTCTGTATAGCCCTGACTGTCCTGGAACTCACTCTGTAGACCAGGCTGGCCTCGAACTCAGAAATCCGCCTGCCTCTGCCTCCCAAGTGCTGGGATTACAGGCGTGTGCCACCACCACGCCCAGCAAGCACAGTTCTTAAATACAGATCACAACTACACTGTGTTTGAGAGTGGGTCTGTTCCGCCCTCTGAGGACCTTCTCTTAGGCCAGTACTGTACCTTTTGAACTAGGGCAATGGTAGAAGCCATGAAGTCAAATTTCCTAGGTTCTAATTACCATGCAGCTGTGAGTTTTGCAAATTTGGTTTCACTTTTTTTTTTTTTTAATAGTCTGGAACATAATAACAGCAACATGGGAAGGTTCACGTTGAGGACTTACCGGAGTTTAGTGTTCTGGGTACAGTTTGTGTTCTCAACTTGTTTTTCCCTGAACTCTTTTCTTTCATTTTGTGTGTTCTGGTTGGCCCTGGTGAGCTGGGGGAGTTCTGACTGTGGTCAGGGGTTGTCTGGCCACGCTCTGCCTCCCTGTACTTGTACTCGCCCGTCTAACCTGTCCTAGCTCCTCGCATACGTCTGCTCTTTTCTCTGTGTACACTCCTCTTTTACCTCCAAACGAATTTCTGCCTGGCATCCCGCCCTCAGACATCATCAGTGCTCCATGGTGAGGGGTGCAGTCATCCTTCCTTAAAAACCAGACAAACAACCTACCCACACCCAAAGTACTTTTAAAAAGGCCAAATGGTTTTCTCAGTAAAGTCTTGGGGTTGTGTCTTTAGCACGTAATTAAGAAAGTTCCAAACATTTTATGTCCTACAAAGTAGCACTGAGAGTATTTAATAAACATCGACAAAGAACTTTAGCCATGTGGTAGGTTGCATTCTGCTGATTAACAATTTATTTTATTTAGCTGCACGATGAACTGTCAGTGTGAACGCTAGCAGAGCTTATTTCTGACAATTTTAGAACAGGAATAAGACAAAAATACTCAACAGAGATAATGGCAGCCTGAAAACCCTCCATGCCAAATATATTAAAATTTGAAATAGTGGAAGGCTAGAATCCAAATTCAGGAGTAATTAACCAAAATAGTTGACAGATGTCAGCCATGCTAATAAAATTTGTATACCCTGACTATTTCCCAGCTTGTAATTAACTGCACAGATGATGTGATCTGATTTTGTCACTAACTGCTTATTAATGAAGGAGATGATGACTAGTTACAAATCCATAGTGCTCGCTGAATACTGAGTTTAAACATTTCCCATTCAGCTGGCACAACTCGAAGGCTCAAGGCTTGATCCTGGCGTGATCTGCACTTGTTCTCTTCGTCCGTGATTGTCAAGGGGAAACAGACTGTGTCGATTTTCAGCTCCAAGTGACCTTGAGATTAGTTCTTTTTATTTGCCGGTCAGTTAGTGTGATGGCTTTTGTTTTTGCATTCACTTTTTATAAACTGCATCTTGTCAGGCTAGTGGAAATTCTGCAGTAAAGTACAAAGCAGTGATTTCAAGTTCAGTTAAAGCTGAGGAGAATGTCAACTTCCAATGACTTGAAGGCTTGGATGTAGAGTACTAATAATAGAATGGATCATCAGTAACTAACAAGGTACATCATCAGCTTCACTATTACCTACCTTGGTATCAGAGACTGCTGCAAGTGTCAGTGCTAACTGCCTTAGTATCTAGGTGGCTGCTGACCTTCTAGGCTTAAACAAGAGGTTGCATCTGGTGTATTTGGCTTCAAAGCGTGCACTAACACGTGCCAAAGAACTCTCACTCCTGGTTCCTTGCGTTTATTTTACCAAGCAAGAGCTTACTAGATGATAAACTGAGTGCAGGGGTACAGTGCTCTGATGAGTTAAAAGTGTCCGCCCCCCCACCCCCCAGAGCTGCTCACACTCCTACAGGGAAGCTCGAAACAGAATGGTCACACCAAGTGTGACTGTCCTCAGGGTTCGGCAGGCTAAGTACCTAGCATTGCCAGGCTGCTGGAGGTCTTCCTTGAGGCTTCCTTGAGGGTGTGAGGTGGGAACTGTGATCTGAAAGCTGAGCCAAATGGTGGAAAGGGAGTGGGGCTGGTGTGCAAGCAGAGGCCACAGCTTGGGCTGGGCAGGCCCACTTGGTGAGTCTGGGTACTTAGAGAAGGCCCCAGGGAGGCTGGATCTGGAGAGGAGGGGTATCCTGTTTCATGGGGCTCTAATGAGGTAGCTGAGAGGCAGAGCCCAGTGTCTAAAGTTAGAGAGCAGAGGGAAACTTTTGCAGAGATTAAGAAGATGCACTGTGGTCACATTAAGTGCTCTCTGTAGCTCCCACTGGGGGTGATGTACCACAATGAGCCAGACAAGACATGGACTCCAGCACTTAGGAAGAGAGTAGGGTTGTCTAGCCAGTAAGCATGGAAGCCTGACAAAAATTAAAAAACGCAGGCATCCGTATGCAGCTCTCTGCCGGCGCGGTGCCAGCTTTCTAACGTGCCGCTTGAGTGTGCCTGCTTTCCAGCAAGCCTGTCCTCTGCTCTTCTCCTTCCTGCCCCGCCCCCTCCCACAGGACCCAGAGTTCAGGGAGCAGCTCTGGCTTCCTTCTTGCAGGGCTCCCGCCACCCCCGGGTCTTGACAGTGGTCCCTTTACTAGACAGAGAAGCTAGACAGTTCTCTGCTTCACCTTTTCACTTGTGCAGCTCCAATGTGCATGTCCTCGGAGTCCCTTTGATCTCCCCTTTCTGAGTGATCATGTGGTGATTGATTAGTCCTGGGCACTGTGATCTCTCTTTACAGTCCCCTCCTGTCCTCTCCCTTACTCACCTTCGCATCTCTCTGTGAGAGGGATGTTTAATAAACATTTGTAGAGCGGGGAGATTAGTTGACCCAAGGATAACAGAAAGTCATTCTAAAGAAGGAATCTTTTTTTTTTCTTACAAGAGAACTAGTTTTTCAAAGTTGTTTTTATTTTTATATCCTAGTGCTTTTATTTAATTATTTATAGAGACAAGTTGCTACTATTTGTTCCCTGCCTCACTACAACGTTACTCTCAGAGTGACTGTCCGAGATAATCAAATAACTTTCTGATAGTTGATCTTGACTGGCAACATGATAGGACCTAGAAACCCCTAGTAGACTAAAGAGGTTGTCTAGGGTACATTTGCAGAGAGGTTCACCTGGGCAGTGAAGACCCACCTTGAAGGTGGGCAACAACAGCTTTTGGGCTGGGGACCTGGACTACAAAAAAAGGAGGAAGCAGGCTGAGACCCGGCGTCATCTCTCTCTGCTTCCCGACTGGGGAGGCCATGTGAGCAACTGCCTCATGCTCCTGCCTGTGTCTTTCCCACTGAGGTGGACTGCACATGCGCCAAAATAAGCCTTACTCCCTTAAGGTGCTTTTATCTCAGGTGTTTGCAGCAATAATAAAAGTGGCTAAGGTGACCACACAGGGCAGGATACAGTCTGCTGCTATTCAGTATTCATCCTCCTCTCTGCCACCCTCCCGGGCTATGTGTCTCTCTCCCTTGCAGCCAGTTGTTGGGTCCACTCTCCTTGGCTGACCTGTCTCCCACAGCCAGGGTCTAGCTCGTTTTGAGGGAGGCTCTCAGATCTTCAGCATGTGCCCAGTGACTTTATTTGCTACCCACGGGTAGCCGGGAGGGCCTGTGCCTGTGTGTTCAAATATCCTCAGATGCACATCACAGACCAAGCCACAGGAAGTCAGGACAATAGCCAGTAAATCATACGGACAGTTAGGAGTGAAGCCAGCAAAGCACGGGGTCTGCGTAGCGTGGAGTAAATAAGAAAGCGGAGCTGTGGTTTCTACTCGGAAAGCACTTTGAAATAGGAGTCGAAAATGCAACACTGATACAATCAGAATTAGTGTGCAAATTTGTGAACGCTTTACTGTATATTTTGAGATGTTTACACCCTGAAAAGATACACTGCTACATTCTTACAGCTTATGAAAGAGTTTATATGAAGTCTACATGCCGTGTTTGTTTTAAAATCACTGACTTTGTGAAGGATCCAGAACTCTGCTAACAATTGATAGGGGTAAGGATCTGCTTACCAAAGTAGACCAATACAAAATGGTCCCAAGAGAAATGAGCAGACATTCATTCAGAATAGCAGAAGAAAAGTTTACTCATGCTGAGCACAGTTAGAAGAAAGCAATTAAGCTCGGGAGGAAATTATGCTTCATCTCTTCTGAAAAGTTAGGATGCTTGCTTGCTCGTTCTGGCTTACTTATTCTCTTGAGTGACATCGGGATCACGCCTCTGATATCTTTTGAAGTGTTTGCAGGCTATCGGGAAGGCACAGTGTGGTACAGAGATGCCCTTGTGCTCTTCACTGGTTGTGATGGTGACAGCTACTTTTGTGGTTGCAGAACCAGTAAGGGTCAGGAGACTGGCAGTGTCGGTTCCGTGTGTGGTCCTCGTCCTCCTTAGAAGTGTGTGCTCCTTAACCATCAAACGCGATTTACAGAACTCAGAAAAGGATGTGCCCTGTGCTCGCCTCTGTTCTTTGCGTTGTGTTCTTCCCAACCCCCTTCCCTAACACTCTGAGTCTTTCTCCACTTCCCACCATCAGAACGCTCTTTCTCTAAGCACTCTTTCAAGGTGGGTTTGCTAGAGAAAAACTCTTCATTTTCCTCAATTGAGGATGTTTTGATGTCATCTTGGAGCATGAAGGATAATTTTGCTGGATATACAAATTGTCGGTTGATAGTTTCTTTCCTTTAGCACTTGGGATGTGTCCTCTTCTGCATTCCTTTGTCTGATGACAGCTTCACTGCACTTTGAACTATTTGTTCCTTTTGGATTTTAGCTAACTTGAAACACTATTGCATTTTACTTATCTGTATTTGCATATGTGCCTCTCTCTCTCTCTCTCTCTCTCTCTCTCTCTCTCTGTGTGTGTGTGTGTGTGTGTGTGTGTGTGTGTGTATGTATGTGAATATAGTGAATATACAGCGCACATATGGCTGTCTGAGGACAGTTTTTGAGAATTTCTCTTTCTATAGCATATGGGTCCCAGGGATGGCATCAGCCACTGAGCCATCTCTCTGCATATGAATGATGTATTCTTTAGATAATGTCTTGTATCTCTCTCTGAGCTTCTAAGAGACTTCATTTTTTTTTTCTTGTTTTTAGCTTTCCAGTGTTTGATTTTAATTGTTATTTCACGGAATTTTTTGTTTATTATCTTTGAGTTTCATTTAGTTTTCTAAACTGAGACTAATCTTAAGACTTATGGTTTCTTTCCTTTGTTCTCCATAGTTGAGTTCATCCATTTAGTATTTTATTTCTTTATTACTTTTCACATCTATAATTTCCATTTATTGTCTCAAAATTGTTTTTTTTTGTTATTGTTGAAACTTTCCATTTATTTGTTTCAACTGTGTTTATAAAACATTGAAAAATGACTGGTTAATTTAAAAAATTATTATTATGTATAACAGAGAGTGTGGGTATGCCCATACATGGTGTATGTGTATATGCGCACATGAGTGAGTACTGGGACGGAGTCAAAGGACAGTTTCAAGATTGTCCCATGGTCCCACAGTTCACATTCAGGCTATTGGGTTTTCATGGCAAGGTCTTTTACCCCCTTATCAGCCTTGCTGGTCCTGTTCGTTATTTTGTGTAGCCTGGGGTGGTCTGGAACAACTGCTTCCTCCCACCTCTACCCCTCAATGCTGGGGTTATAGCAGTGACTACTATCCTTGTTGTTTTCTGGACAGTTCTAACATCTCAGTCACCTTGTTGTTTGCATCTGTAAGTGTATTTGTATTTACTCATTGCAAGTTTGTTTTTCTGGTTTTCCATTTGACAAATGATTTTTTAAAAAAAAATCATCAACATTTTAGATATTATAAAGCTAGATGTTGTCTAAACCTATTGGTAGGTATTCTTAGAAGTTCTTTCTCTTTCACACACACACACACACACACACACACACACTCACATACACACACAGACACACTACAACTGTGAAGTGGGGTATTCTTGTGTTACTGTTAGGTTCATGATAAAGATAGTTCATGGTTCCTGTTCCTTTGTTGACACCCACTGCCATCTCCTCACTGCCATCTTCTTGACTTGGAAAAGAAGGTCAATGCTCTTCACAGTCCCTTTATTATCAGAGCTGGTAGGGAGACATCACTGTTTTGTGATCCAGGTGAAGTTCTCATATAAGGATCCATTGATGGGGAGGAAGAAAGGTGCCTCATTCCTATCAGGAGGCAGTGAAGAAAATGGCTGTCCGTGACCCAGAGTGGAAAGTGGCAGGGATGTGATACAACTGTATGGTAGAGTCAGGCTCCTCTGCTTTCTCTCACACCACTCCAGCAGGTAGAAGGGCACAGTGATCCAGCGGAGAAAGGGAGGGAGTACGAGCCACCATTTTGCCTTCCTAATAAGATGGCCAAGGAAGAATGCTATTTTGTTTCATTCTGTCTGCAAGTTTCATGTCTTTGTAGCTTGCCAATTTTTTGTTACTTTGACTAGAAAGATGACATTTTTTAACCCCTAGGAGTTTTTGGTCTGTTCTTGAACTTTTAGGGTGTTAGCTTCTTTAGCACCAACTTAATTACTTTTCCTATTGCTATGACAAAACACTACAATCAAGCCATATTATAAAAGAAAGCATTTAGTTTGGGGCTCATAATCCCAGAGAATTAGAGCCCATGACCATAACGTAGGGAACCTGTCAGCACATAGGCAGGCATGGCACTAGGTGGTAATGGCAGGTGTGTGTGTGTGTGTCTGTCTGTCTGTCTGTCTGTGCCTGTCTGTGTGTTGGGATTTGGAGGAGCAGAGAGTTAGGAGAGTTAAACTAAACTGAGTCTGTTACAATGGGGTGTACTAGGTAACAGGGAATGACTTTTGATACCTCTAAGTCAAAGAATACTCCTACCATTACACTCTCTCTAACACGGCCACACCTACTAATCCTTCCTAAACAGTTCTACCAACTGGGCATTCAAATATGTGAGCCTTTGCTGGGAGAGTCTTGTTCATACCACCACATACATCTAATTTGGCTTAAGACCAAAAGAAAATACAGGGACGGTGGCCTTGTGTGATACTCTTGTGGTTTCCCCCTCCCTTCTAGATGTTCTTTCCTCTTCTATACCCTGCCCAGATGTTTTAGCTGCACATACCACAAGGAAGAGGGGGGAGCTACTGCTTTGCTGCGGGGGAAACATTTGGTAGTTGTTTTAAATTACGAGTCTTTTTTTTTTCAGCATAGTGTTCAGCTAGTTTAGATTATATGATTTTATGTCTTTAGTTTTTTGGGGTGTTTTTTTTTTGGAGATTTTATAGCTTTGGTATAAATGTTAGATTTGGTTAATTGCTATAACTCTAACTTCCTGATCACTTGCTATAGGCTTGACGAGGTGTCTGTCTCCTGTCTCTAATCTCCTTGAAAGCCTCAATATTAGGCTGTGCTTTGTGTTTTGTGGGTGAGAAATGCAAGACTCCTGGAAGGATATTAAGCCCAATCACAAAAATAGGAAATGTTAGATTATGAACCAAGAACTGTATTATTTTAAAATATCTGAACTTTGTCTGATTCACACAGTAGCAGTACTTGGATTAATGTTTCACAGCCCCTCCTCCAGTTCCCTCTGGTTTATAATTGTCTAATGGTGAAAATGGCCTCTTAAAAGATGGTCCATCCTCGTAAGAGCCGGCGAACTTGCATTCAGGAGCTTTATCCTGTTAGTTTTCGGGATCAGTGCTACTCCATCGAGTCTCTAAGGTTAATTTTCTCTGCTAGATTTTGCACAGTGCGTGATAACATAGTGTTTGTAGAACAAGCTAATGACGACTTTAAACAATAGTTGTTTTCACACAAGATTAAATTCCATTATGATTCAACCCCTAAGAAATAAATATCTTAAAGTCACGGTGCTCTGCGGAGCTCAGTTCCTATCCCGGGGTATTTTATTTAAGCTCTGGTGTTTGTGGGCACTGAGCTGTGCAGCCATGTGGGGTTGTCTGTGAGACGGTTGTCTTGTTGTATATTTATTCTCCCCAGACTTTTTCAGACTGAGCAGTTGCTTGGTCTTAGGTATCGCGTAATCAATAGAACAACGCTGAAGGGAGAGGTTGAGGAGAGGACAGCGGGGCCCCGTGAAGGGAGAGTTAACGGAGCGATCTGGCATGTCAATGAGCCTCGATGGGCAATGGCTTCAGGTTCAGAGTTCTTTGCAAAGGATGGGTGATAGAGGCCTGAACTAGAAATCTCATTAAAATCTCCAAGTGCAGGCAGAATAAATCTCATTTAGAAATGCTTCTATATTCAACAGGGTTATAATTCAGTGTTCTTTGTATCTGTTCTCACATATTAAGTACTGTACATTAACCTACATTAAGGGAGATAATATTTTTGTCTCTAATATTTTCTTTATTAAAAAAGTTAAATAACCCAGTTGTAACAATGGAGATACCTTGGAGGCAGATTCTTTTCTCTGGCAACCTGTTCTCCGTCCTTCCCTGTCTGCAGTGTTAATTTAACACTGTGGTGTGTACTTTCCCATATCCTTCTGGTGCTCAGCAGGTACATGCCAGTTCTCCCATCTACATCTGTGCAGGTCACACACACAGGACTTCGATCAGGATTCCATGCCTCATGGATGGCTTTCCGCCCTCTCCTTCTTCCAGGAGGGTAGCTATAGATCGGTCATTTAAAGTTAACTAGAGTGCGTTCCATGGTATGGATGTGCTCATTTCCCCACTTATCTTTATCGATGGATGTTTGGGTGGTTCCTGAGGGGTTTTCCTTTTTGTTGCCATCACAGTGAGACAGTCGACATCTTCCCTTGCAAATCTCTGTTCTTACTAAGTAATGGGTTCAAGAAGGTAGATTTTTGGCAATGATGCCCTAGATTTAAAAAAAAAAGTGTATGCTTAATTTTGTGTGTATATTGGTGGGATTGCTTGCCTGTATTTGCTACATTTAGTGTTCCTGGAAAGTATTGTAAGGTGGCCCTCCTCGAAGGTGTCAGGCCCTCCTGACATCTTCAACAGCACTGCCCACGACTCTGACCCCTTGTGCTGACGGGATGGGTACTTGGTGTTGATTTAAGTTGCATTTATTGAGTTGTGTAAAGCTGAATGTTTTTCGTGTTTGTAAATGGATTCAGTTTTGTCTTCTGTGATTTTATATCTATGTTTATATCTATGTCTATATCTATATCAGTATCTGTATCTGTATCGATATGTATGTCTCACCCAGTTTCTGTTGAATTGTCTCTTGCTTATCAATGTATAAGAATTCTATAAATGCTAGAGGTAACTCTGTGATGGCTAGTTCATTTAAATTTTTTGTTGTGTAATGTGTGCATGTGTGTGCATGTGTGTGTGTGTGTTTGCTTGTGCATGTGTGTATTGTCACATGCACAGAAGTCAGCATTGGTGTCTTCTATCACTCTCTAGCTTGGTTTTTGAGAGGGACTCACTCCAGGAGCCCAGAGCACCAGGAATCTCTCTGCCCTCCCCACGCCCTGGCCTCTTCCACACAGTATGGGGTTGCAGACACCCACGTGCATGCCTGGCTCTCCAGCAGTTCTAGAGTTTGAGCTCAGGACCTCATGTTTTCAGAGCAGGGTCTCTCCCAGCCCAAATCCTGATCATCCTTTCCCTGCTGCAGAATGTCTGTGTATGTATGTGTAAGTTGTCACTGTTCCGCATCTATCGAGATACCTTCTCAGTCCTCTGTGGATCTATAAAATACTGCCCTAGATTCTCCCACCCTTTTATTGTTATGTGGGAAATTCTAATTTCCAGGAGAGACTCTTTGGTATGTGGTGAGCGGTGGAAGGCAAGCATTGCTTTCCTAGCTATCTAGCCATTTATTATGCTAATGCCATTTAGTAAACAGACATCCTTTCCGCTCTGAATTTAAATGCCATGAGTATTTTTTAAAAATATTTAAATGATTACATTTCTTCCCAAGCTTAACCCATTTTCAGTAAGGTAATGACTTTTTAAAAGCAGGATTTAGTAAATTGAAAAGGTTATTTCTCTTTGCTCAAAATGTCAAATGCTACCTGATACTCTTTATTGTTGCTGACTAAAATTGCAAGCGCAGGAAGGATTATTGCTGTGAACAAATCCACAAATCAGGATGTAGCCTCACAATTTTAAGAGTGGGTTAAAAACATGGTGGTAATGGAGTTCTGGATACTCATCTAAATTTTCCTCAAAAGCAACAGTTCGCAGACACTGTAAGGAAAGGCATGATAAAGTCTAAGAAAGCAAGCTTATTTCTTTTCAGACTGGTGAGAAAAGTAGGGTTCACCCAAGCTTTCTTCCTCCCATGACAGGTGTCATACAGAGGTGGCTCTCCAGATAAGACCATGTGCAATCTTGGGGCGAAACAGCCTCAAAGCTGCGCCCACGAGAGCTCTGGAGGCAGCCGGCCCACAAGGCAGTTTTTACTCTGGGTTCTTGTTTTACTTATTCCCTGCACAGAGAGCAGGTCCCGACACAACTGACATTCGTTCAGTGTGGAAATAAGTCTCTGGACTGGCGCTAGAGTCTTGTGCTCCCCAGATCCTCATGTCAAGGAACATCAATTGGATTTATCTGCCATCATACAAGTGATGAGGTGGCTTCAGTTTGTCTGTCTCAGCAGAAGGGCAGTAGAGGACCACATCCATTACAGGTTTGATAGGATTCAGGTATCCAGAGCACTGTCACAATGACAGATCACTGTCACTGTTAGACATGCTTGAGGAGTACAAAAGACTCTTTGCTGAATGCCTTGAATGTTAATCAGTAGGGACATGGACAAATGTACGATCTACACCCCCGGGGGTGGACTAGTATACAGTCGTTCGATAGTGTTTTGATGAGCACTTATTATAGGTAAACATTCTCACAATGCTATTGCACACTATCACAGTTTCTATAGTGGCTGGCCGTCTAGTCTCTAAACTCAAACAGCACCAAGAAGCAGGGAGGACTCCGGGGTTTACTTTATTCACTCATTTGTTTTGTCAACGGTTGTTTACCATGTGTCAGCTCCATGAGGCTCCAAGGAGCTAAAATAAACAACAGCCTTTACCCTTGTAATTTACAAGATAGAAGACAACAAGGCAGCCTTGCAGTGTTGCGTATTAACAAGAGCCTGCCCAGGACACTGAGAACACGGACTGACTGTGGAAGAGGGTTGATAGGACCTCCTGGAGTGTGGTAGCATTAGAGACAAGCTGAAATAAAAGAAAATAAAACAAAATAGAAAAAAAAAAAACAAAATCAAGGAGATTAAGGATTTACCCAGGCAGCAAGGTGAGGAAGACTCTCAGAGAGATGGAAACTCCCAGGTAAAGGGTACACAGCAGATGCCCAGGCTAAAAATAGCTGTCTGAGCTTTGTGAGGTCTGGACTCTTGTTCTGGGAGACACAGCCCTTTGTATGAGCACGTTTATCAGTGTGAGGGATGATATGGGGAGTGTGATAGAAGGAAGACCTCATGTAGAACCGCAGTGCTCGGGTTCTGAACCGGCCGGCCTTCAGGCAGCACTGATCTCCACTCTGCGGATGAAATGAAGTACAGCTCGCTGAGCACTGTAGATCCACAGTAGCATGAGATCTGGGTGAGGGGCACCGTGGGTGGATGAATCGGAGCCTCTGGGAAGTAGCGTTGCTCAATTAGGGTGGAAAGAGAGGAGGAGTATCTACAGTGACATCTACATTTCTGCCTTGGGACAAGTGGGTGTGTGGGGATTTGATCCATGAAACCCAAGACAAGGGGAGTTGGAGGATGGAAAGATACTGTGTTGTGCTTTGTACTTTTATTTGAAGCCTGTAGCCAGTGGAGGAACTGGGTGGGTGTGACCCGAGGATATCAGAGAGTTGGAGAGTTGATGTTGCAAATATTAGGGGTGGTTTTTAACCACCAGGACATATGAAATCTCATACATAGGATCAGCTCATGAAAGAAGATGAAGACGGAGGGACCAAAGGCGAAAAGATAAAGCTGCCAGGAAGGTGGCTGAGAAGGGAGAGCCAGAGGCGTGCAGAAAGCAGGACAAGCACTGTTTTATGCAAGGCAGAGGGAAAGGAGGCTTCTCAAAGGCAGCAGGCCTGCTTGTCAGGTAGGACAGAGATTTCCCAGCAGTCCTTCCCCAGAGGTGTCTGTTGGACCTGGCAGCCAAGATGCTCTCAATGCTGCAGGCAGAGACATCCTGAAGTGTCACTAAGAGATGGCAGCTCTCGGGGACTGAAGAGAATGAGGGGGAATCATGCTGGGTATCCCGTTCCTGTGGGTGGGCTGCAGCTAAGTAGCTGAAGTAGCTAAAAGACATGAAACAGAATGGCGAGGTGGTTGTGTGTAAGCCAGATTTGTACAGTGTCCTTTGTGTGGGAAACTCGGAGAGAATGGAGATGTAGGAGGCAAGGAAGACAAGGGAGGGAGCAGGAGCACGAGGTAAAAACCAGGATGTGAGGGCAGCTGGCTTCGGCTCAGGAAGGGACTGGGTAACTGCAGTTTTCTTAGAATTAACAGATACTTTCTGAGGAAGGCCTGATCCCAGTCAGGAGCTTGAGAGGCAAGGAGGGAGGGTGATGTCTGCAAATGATCACCATCAAGGGTCCCACCAGCAAGTCAACAGCCACGTCAGAACAGAGTGACTTGCGTTTCGTTTCCATTACGTTTCAAGTAACTCACAGAAGCCTGAGCTATAGTAAATATTGGATTAACAATGCATATATGAAATTAAACAGCTCTGTCTGCCTCCGTGAGTACTGCTCTGCCAAAACCATTTGGATTTTCTCAAAATGTTCACATTCCTCTTCTTCTCAACTAACTATAAACACGGAAAGGCCAATTGTATATGGCCAGGGGAGCCAGCAGAGTCAGGGAGAAGCTTATGGGAGTACATGCAGGTGCTGCTTTGGGCTATAGCCAAGAGCCCAGGCTAGGGATGGGGGTGTCAGCCTAGCACAGGCACTGCTCAGAGCTACAGCATATTGATATGTTTTTGGAGAGAAAGTAATTTGTTGAAAACTCATTAAGCTGAGTAAACTTGTATTTTAAAACCAAGAACAGAAGACGGAACCTTCAACTGAATTAAGTCGTGTAGAATTTCAAGGGTTATTTAAACTGACTTTGGTGATTAAAAATAAGGTATGGACGTTTTGTCTCCTATCAGCTCATCATCGTTGGGACATTTGTTATGTCATTTTTCTTTACAGAACAGTTAGACTTTCATCTAATCTCCTCTGAGTCAATGGTTGCCCTATTAAGGACCCGGAGGATGCTAGCTGTCCCAAATTCTTAGACGCTCGTTCTATTTATTGCCTTAGTTTAGAGTCTGGTTGCTTGCTGTCACTCTGGAAGCCGTGATTGATAATAGAGACTGACAGGTGGTGAGCGATGTCTCCTTACATTAGTGGCAGGGACTTATTAATTTGCTTAGGAATCACAAGGGAATTCTACCATTATCATCTCCAGACTAAAGCTTCACCCTGTGATTGTTACATCTGAAATGCAATAAAGTAATGATACCACATTCATAAGGAGTCCTTTATGACTAAATGTCACATTGAGAAAGCTGCTAGCTTTGAAGTCATTTCTTTTTTTTTTTTTTTTTTTTTTTTATAATTTTTTTTTTTAATTTTTATTTTCTATGTTCTATGTTTACATTCAAAAGGCTTTCCCCTTTCCCAGTTCCCACCCACCATAGTTCCCATAGTTCCTCTCCCCCCCAACTGTTCCCCAATCATTCCCCCTCCCCCCTCGGTTTCTTTACTAAACTGGATGCAATCTTTACAGGCCCAGGGTCCTCTCCTTTCTTCTTCTTGGGAATCATTTGACTTGCTATTTGTGTCTTGAGTATTTAGTGCTTCTGGGCTCATTAATATCCACTTATCAGTGATTGCATTTCATGTGCATTCTTTTGTGATTGGGTTAATTCACTCAGGATGATATTTTCCAGGTCTAACCATTTACCTACAAATTGCATGAATTCATTATTTTTAATTGCTGAGTAGTATTCCATTGTATAGATATACCACATTTTCTGTATCCATTCCTCCTTGGAGGGATATTTGGGCTCCTTCCAATTTCTGGCTATTATAAACAAGGCTGCTATAAACATAGTCGAGCATGTGTCCTTATTGCATGCAGGGGAATCCTCTGGGTATATGCCCAGGAGTGGTATGCCAGGGTCCTCTGGAAGTGACATGCCCAATTTTCTGAGGAACCGCCAAACTGATTTCCAGAGTGGTTTTACCATTTTGCAATCCCACCAACAGTGGAGGAGTGTTCCTCTTTCTCCACATCCTCGCCAGCACTTGTTGTCTCTTGAGTTTTTAATCTTAGCCATTCTGACTGGTGTGAGGTGGAATCTCAGGGTTGTTTTGATTTGCATTTCCCTGATGACTAATGATGTTGAACATCTTTTAAGGTGTTTCTCGGCCATCCGAATTTCTTCTGGTGAAAATTCTTTGTTTAGCTCTGTGCCCCATTTTTTGATAGGGTTATTTGGTTCTTTGCGGTCTAACTTCTTGAGTTCTTTGTATATATTGGATATTAGCCCTCTGTCGGATGTGGAGTTGGTGAAGATCTTTTCCCACTTTGTTGGTTGTCGTTTTGTCCTTCTGACAGTGTCCTTTGCTTTGCAGAAACTTTGTAATTTTATGAGGTCCCATTTGTCGATTCTTGATCTTAGAGCATAAGCTGTTGGTGTTCTGTTCAGGAACTTTTCCCCTGTGCCCAAGTCCTCCAGGGTCTTCCCAAGTTTCTTTTCTAGTAGTTTCAGTGTGGCATAACTCTAACCAAACAAGCGAAAGATCTGTACAACAGGAACTTCAAGTCCTTGAAGAAAGAAATTGTAGAAGACCTCAGAAGATGGAAAAATATCTCTTGCTCCTGGATTGGCAGAATCAATATAGTAAAAATGGCCATCTTGCCAAAAGCAATATACAGATTCAACGCGATCCCCATCAAAATCCCAACTCAATTCTTCATAGATCTAGAAAGAGCGATTCTCAAATTCATCTGGAGCAACAAAAAACCCAGGATAGCAAAAACTATTCTCAACAATAAAAGGACTTCTGGGGGAATCAATATCCCTGACCTCAAGCAGTACTACAGAGCAATTGTGTTAAAAACTGCATGGTATTGGTATAGCAACAGGCAAGCAGATCAATGGAACAGGATTGAAGACCCAGAAATTAACCCACAGACTTATGGTCACTTGATCTTTGATAAAGGAGCCACAACCATCCGGTGGAATAAAGATAGCCTTTTCAACAAATGGTGCTGGTTCAACTGGAGGTCAACATGCAGAAGAATGCGAATTGACCCACTCTTATCTCTTTGCACTAAGATCAACTCCAAGTGGATCAAGGACCTCCACATAAAACCAGACACACTGAAACTACTAGAAAAGAAATTTGAAGTCATTTCTTATGGCAGTTGTAGTAACTGATACAGTAGTGTTGCGTGGGCCCACAATCTATCTTATTTGACAAGTACTTGGGTAGTTCTGATAAACAACACCATTGATCTAAGGCTCTCTTTTGCACTTAAAAAGAGTTGCTTTATTTTTACTTATGCATACGTGGCTGTGACTGTGTGTGCATATGTGCATAGGCATGGGTGCCCGAGTAGATCAGAAGAGGCTGTTGGATCCCCTTTATAGATGACCATGAGCCACATGACACAGGGGCTGGGAATTGAACTTGAGTCCTCTGTAAGAACAAGAAGCACTCTTAACCATTGAGCCATCCTTCCAGATCCTTGGTGAACTTTCTGACCCGCAGTGAGGAATGATATCTAGCATCTCAGGGTATAGGTTAGCTGTCCTTAAATCCATGCTCACAAGTCTCAGCACCCTTAGTGGAGTTCCAGCCATGTGCCGCCATGCCCAACTGGATGGCATTTTGGTTTTTTTCTTTTTTCTTTTTGTTTTGTTTTGGGATTTGCATTATTTTTTGTTTTTGTTGTTTGTTTTCTGCAAAAATTTTCTCTACACTGCCTAGATTCTCCTGGAACTCACTCTCATAGATCCGCCTGCCTCTGCCTCCAGAGCTCTGGGATTAAAGGTGTGTGCCACTACCATATGACTTGGACAGCACTTTTAAGGGAACTGAAAAGCAGTGTTCTGAGTCCACTCTCCTAGAGCAGTGATTCAGGCACGGTGGATGACTGTGTATTTGGATTAGTCTGAATCTGTAAATTGATCTCATTCATTATTTGATTGTATTCCAGTTTATGTCTGGGGTGTAGCAGGGATGAGAAACAGGGACCTTAAGGAATTTTATGGATTACATGGACTTTGTGTCCGTCTTGAGAACTGTGGCATTTCATGATAGTGCTGACTCTTTATGAGGTCTTGCTTTCTAGCCATACATCTATGCGTAACTTTTACATTACATCTTTAAACTTCTGGTCCCTTTTAACAGCCTGGTCCCAAGGCTGTCTAGTTGCTGTCTTATTCAAATCACTTATTTTGTAAAATTTTACAGTTCCACAAAGTAAGAATATATAAATGTAATGAATATGAAGGAAAAACCAGGTCTCCCCCAAAAAATTGTGACCCATTTTTGAAAATGAACCTCTTTTCTGGAGTATCATCTCTCTCATTCATTTTAATGTTATCGTGGTTTTCCTTGTAACTTTTCTCTTTACAGTTTTGCTATTGTTAATTAACATATTCATTGTTTATTTTTATTTCCCAGTTCTACTCATTGTGGTGTGTGTATGTGTGTATGTGTGTGTATGTATGTGCATGCGAGAGTGCACACATATGCAGGTGCTGCTCTTCCGTCCTTATATCATAACATCGAATACTTCTATTACCCAAGGGTTTCCGTGCTGTCCCTGTACAACCATCCTCCCCACAGCCTCTGATCCATTGCAATAACAGATTTGTTTTCTGCTTCTACAGTTTTATCATTTCAAAAATGTTACCGTATGTCACCTTTAGGGATTTGCTATTTCAGTTGGCATTGCCTTCGACATCGCAGGAGTTGTGTCTGTCCACATTTGTTTGTTTTTACTGTTGAGGAAAGCTCCACTGTGCAGTGGACCTAGGCCTGGTGAGCCATCTGCCCTCGCGAGGACACCCCAGTCTTTCTAGCATCAGCTGTCACCAGCAAAGCCGTCTGAGCATTTATATATAGCTTTTTATAGGGACAGAACCTGTCATTTCTTTGGGATAAATGTCCAAGAGTATAATTGCTAGTTTGTACAATAATTTCATGGTCAGTTTTACAAAAAAGAACAAAAACCTACCAAAATTTTCTGCTGTGTGCTGTTTTACTGTTCCACTAGAAAATTCATGATCACTATAGTCTCTCTGCATTCTTGACAGTATACAGTGTTGCTATTTTGGTTTTACATATCCAAGTATATAGGTATAGCTAGGTATGATGTCAGTATGCGTGTCTCTGGTGGTTGTTGGTATCAAGTGTCCATCCATTCAATTCTCATTGGATTTTGATAATTCTTTATATAGGTTGGGTCTCTGCTCTTTCGGAAAGGATTTATTTTACTTTTGATCATGTGTGCACATGTATGTCTATGTGTGCATATAGACACACAAGTACAGGGGCCTACTGTGATGGTTTGTATATGATTGGCCTAGGAAGTGAACCTATTAGGAGGTGTGGCCTTGTTGGAGTAGGTGTGTCACTGTGGGTGTGGGCTTAAGACCCTCCCCCTGGCTGCCTGGAAGTCAGTCTTCTACTAGCCGCCTTCAGGTGAAGAGATAGAATTCTCAGCTCCTCCTGTACTATATCTGCCAGGATGCTGCCATTCTTCTGTCTTGATGACAATGGACTGAACCTCTGAGCCTGTAAGCCAGCCCAAATTAAATGTTGTCTTTTATAAAACTTGCATTGGTCATGGTGTCTGTTCACAGCAGTGAAACCCAAACTAAGACACCTACATAATCCAGAAGAGGGCACTGCAGGTCCTGTAGCCAGAGTTACAGGTGTTTGTGAGCTGCCTAATGTGGGTGTTGGGAAACAAACTCAGGTCCTCTGTAAGAACACTATACGCTCTTAACTACCGAGGCATCTCTCCAGTCCCTCTATACTGGTTCTTTGTTGGAGCTGATACTGTGGAGTGTTTTTAGCCTTTTAACATAGCAGATATCATAAATCTGGATGATCTGCAATGAAGCAATGTTTCCTTTATGGGTTTGCTTTGTGTTTGGTTTAAAAACTCAAGGGTCTGTTAGGGTTTCTTGTGGCCCTTAGTGACCTGAACTTCTGTTCCTCCTGCCTCCATGGCCTCTAGGATTACAGGTGTGGGCATCCAGGCCCAGTTTCACTCAGGAACTATTTATTTGCTGCAGTCCCTGTGAATGTCTTTCCTTTCTTCTCAGAAACACCCTGTGAGATCAAGCACTTAAGTCCTTAGTCTATTGGGGCTCAATTTTATGTGGGGTATAAGGTTTAGGCCAGTGTCTGTTTCTTTTTCCTTGACCAGTGGATGTCTGGTTGTGGCAGCATTATGTCAGAAGCCATTTGTCACTGGCTTTTCTTTTGCATCGTTGTAAGGTTGAACTGAGCACATTTGTGCGTGCATACGCATATGGTAGGATTCTGCCCCCATGGATCAGTGTCTCTCCCTCCCTCCCTCACACTGCACAGTCTGGAGCAAAGCTGTGCTGCAGAGATCTCTGCTTTCTTCCTTGTCTGCACACATGGGGACTGTGGATCTACAGATCTCCTCACCATTTTATATACATTTTAACCGTTGTTGTCTGGACCTCCGAGCATCAGCCTGGGATTTGTGTGTCAATTTTATAAAATCAAAGGACCACTTTGGAGACTCGACATTTTCTGAGTAGAAGTTTGCTTACCGCCAATTCTTTTGCTTTTCCTCGTCTCCGAATGGTTTTATCTGTTCATCACTCGAGGGTAACTTTTTGGTACGGAACTCATGGTTGACATTATTTTCCCTTTAGCTTTTAGAAAATGTCATGTTGAAAATCTTGTGGCCTTGTTCTTTCATTTTCATTCTTCTTGGTGTTGATCTCTTGGGGCTCACTTAACTTTTGACAGTATCATTTAATGTGCTTTGTTAAATTTACAATTAGCCATCATTTCTTCTAATATTCCTTTGGTCCCTCCAGCTTCTGTGCTATTCCACTGTAAGAGGATATGTAATGCTGTCTGTGCATTCTGGGGCCATTGCTTGCAAGTCTGGGTCAGAATTGGTGCTGACACTTGTGTCTGGTGTCAGTTGTCAGATTTTTTTTCTCATGCCTATTTTCTTGGATTTTGGTATGGTATTAGATTTTTAAATGTCTTAGCATTTTGACTGTCCTGTTTGGAGGTTTTCTGCTCCTACTAAACCCTGTGTCTTAGATGACAGTCACCCCGTTTAGTGTTAGGCCTGTTAGCTCCATGCTTGCATGGATGCCTTTGCTCTTAGGCCATTGGGCAGTTTGCTCTCTTGCGTTCATCTGCCCAGACCTCTCTGCCCTGGTGACTGGCTGGGCAGAGGTCTTGGAAAGGGTGCTGCTTTCGTTTCTCTTGTCATGAGGTGACAAGTTCTGCTGTGACTGATCCTCTGGTTGGTGTCACCAAAGTCCTGTTCTGTCCAAGGGAAGAGTGACTCAGGCTTTTATGGTGGGGTCAGGAAATGTTAGGTCTCATTTGCTTTCTTCAGCTAGGGCTCAGAGATATATATACATATATATATATATATATATATATGTATATATATATATATATATACATATATATATGCATATATTGCATATATATGCATATATATATATATATATGCAATGTCTTATTGTGTAGCTCTGGATGGCCTGGACCTGGATCTCCACAGGCAGACCAGGCTGGTCTCAAGTTCATAGAGATCCCCTGCCTCAGCCCCCCCCCCCCCAGCTCTAGGATTAAAGGCATGCACCACCACACCTGGCCAATCCTGGCATTCTTGCCTTCCCTCCTTCCCTCTACCTTTAGGTTTCTTGGTTTTTTTGTTTTTTTGTTTTTGTTTTTGTTTTTGTTTTGTTTTTTGAGACAGGGTTTCTCTGTGTAGTCTTGGCTGTCCTGGAACTCACTCTGTAGACCAGGCTGGCCTCGAACTCAGAAATCCACCTGCCTCTGCCTCCCAAGTGCTGGGATTAAAGGCGTGCGCCACCACTGCCCGGCCGGTTTCTTGGTTTTGATTGTGATTTGTTTTGTTTTGCTTGATGGGGTTAGAATCACTAATTCTTCCATCTCTGTTTGGACAGCATGCTCTCCTCCCCACTTTCCTCTCCCGGTTTCACTCTTGTGACTCAATCACAGTGCGGCTCTCACATCTTTCTGGAGATTATTGTTTACAGCTTGTCACAGCTATGGGGCCACTGGCTACAAGGATACTTCTCCTCTTGACAGGTGTGGTTCGCCTGATTCTCCATCCACAGTCGATCCCTGAACTCTGTATAATTCAACTCGATAAGCCCAAGCATGTCTGCTGCTTTATCTCCATGCTCCTCCTTGTCTCTCTCCTCTTCCTCCTCCCCTCCCTTTCTTCTCTCCCGTGCCCACTGGAGATCTTCCTCCACGAGCGATGTTTCTGTCCCTGCTGATTCCCCAGGCTTCTGCTCAGCATTTACTGGAGAACCCCCACCTGTCTCCTTCTGCGTCCCCCTCAGTGTCCCTGTGGTTCCCAGACCCCATGTCTCCTTCCCTCTTGTTTTACTCTCTGTTGGAGCATACTCACTGGGGCTTTCCACTGATTTTTGGGTGCAGGTGGAAGCTGTTGTGATGCTCTGGAAACTGTCTTTATCTTCTTGTCGTGGTTGTCAAAATTTTAAAATTTTTGGCTGTAAGTCTCTTTCTTCCAGAATTCTCAGTGTGCCCAGTTACCTTCCGGCCCCCAGTGGTTCTCCTAAGATGGGAAAGGACACTCCTACTCTCACTGTTGTCTATGCCTTTTCCACTCTCAACACATTTAGCCACTTCTCTTTATCTCTGAGGTTTTGTAATCTTAAATTGATACCCTTGATGCGGCATTGGGCTGGGTCTTGTTTGGACCCTTTGATCTTAAAGAAACATGGTTTCTTTTTCTTTTTTCTTTCTTTTCTTTTTTCTTTCTTTTCTTTTTTCTCCCAGTGAAACGTATACTATTACTTTCCATTTTGTCTGTCTCCTGGTTTTTGAAACTCTAATAGAAACTAACCTTCAAAGGTAGAAGGGCTTCAGCCTTTTCTGTCCACTGTTTATTCCAGGAGCCTACAGCAGTGGTCCTGAAGAGAAGGATCACGGTACAGCAAGTGTGTGGTTGCCGGGATGAAAAGCTGAAAGGCAGGCCTCCCGCTTGGAAGTTAAATCTCCTGCTTTTATCTACAAAATTTTCTTTAAATTCTTCTGTTGGCTCTGTGAGAGACCTTCTGCAGGCCTTGCACCTTCTCCATTGCATTCTCTGCTAATCGATTATTTTCGAGACCTCCCTTCTCCCTTTTGTGAAGCACGCTTTAGAGATACGAGAAATAGAAAACCGTAGGTAGACAGCACATCCAGTCTCAGCTTTTCCATGTGCCTTATATAAGGCTGAGATCATTTTTTTCTTATGTTTAGGGAATAGATGATTGAGGCAGCATCACTGTTAACATGATCATTCTTTCTGTACTATCTCCACACAGCCTCTCAGTTGTATTGTAGTCTTTATACTTGGTAATCATGACTATTGCTGGTCTCTTAGAATTTCCATGTATGTTTGTAGAGTCAATGTCTCAGATTACATGTAACACACATACAGGATTCATTTGCCTGGGATTGCCTTGACTACATAGATGGCATTTCACATTTTCATTGTATGGTCTCTTATTCTGTGATTTTTGTATTTTTTACATTTTTTTTTTTTTTTGGCATATGATACACTTTCAGTTACTTTGTATTTTGCATGGGTTATATATTTTTTAATTAGAAATATTCTTTATTTACATTTCAAATGTTTTCCCCTTTCCTGGTTTCCTGCCTGAAAATCTCATAACCCATCATCTCCCCTCCCCCTGTTCCCCAATAAGCCCCCACCCTATTCCCTATCTTGGTATTCCTCCACACTGCAGCATCCAGCCTTCCCAGGACAAAGGGCCTCTCCTCCCTTTGATGTTCAACAAAGCCATCCTCTGCTGCCTGTGTTTCTGGAGCCATGGGTACCTCTTTGGTTGATGGTTTTGTCCCTGGGGTACTGGGTGGTTCATCTTCTTGTTCCTCCAATGGCACTGCAACCCCTTCAGCTCCTTGGGTCCTTTCTCTAGCTCCTCCATTGGGGACCCTGCACTCAGTTCAATGGCTGGCTGAGAGTGTCCCCCTCTGTATTTGTCATGCACTAGCAGAGCCTCCCAGGTGACACCTATATCAGGCTCTGGTCAGCAAGCACTTGTGGGCATCCACAATAGTGTCTGGGTTTTGTAACTGTATAGGGGATGGATCCCTAGGTCAGCCAGTCTCTGGATGGTCTCTCCCTCAGACTCTGCTCCATACTTTGTCTCTGTATCTCCTTCTGTGGGTATTTTGTTTCCCCTTCTAAGAAGGACCAGAGTATCCATACTTTGTTCTTCTTTCTTCTTGAGCTTCATTTGATCTGTGAATTATGTCTTGGGTATTCCAAGCTTCTGGGCTAATATCCACTTATCAGTGATTGCATACTATGTGTGTTCTTTTGCGATTGGATTACCTCACTCAGGATGATATTTTCTAGTTCCACCCATATGCCTAAGAATTTCATGAATTCATTGTTTTTAATAGCTGAGTAGTAATCCATTGTGTAATTATTTCACATTTTCTGTATCCATTCCTCCATTGAGGGACATCTGGGTTCTTTGCAGCTTCTGGCTATTATAAATAAGGCTGCTATGAACATAGTGGAGCATGTGTCCTTATAACATACTGGAGAATCCTCTGGGTGTATGCCCAGGAGTGGTTTAGCAGGGTCTTCCCATAGTAATATGCCCAATTTTCTGAGGAACTGCCAAACTGATTTCCAGAGTGGTTGTACCAGCTTGCAATCCCACCAGCAGTGGAGGAGTGTTTCTATTTCTCCACATCCTTGCCAGCACCTGCTGTCTCCTGAGGTTTTGATCTTAGCCATTCTGACTGGTGTGAGGTGAAATCTCAGGGTTGTTTTGATTTGCATTTCTCTGATGACTAAGGATATTGTGTCTTTTGGTGTTTCTCAGCCATTTGATATTCCTCAGGTAAAAATTCTTTGTTTAGTTCTGTACCCTATTTTTCAATTGGGTTATTTGGTTCTCTGGAGTTTAATTTCTTGAGTTCTTTGTATATATTGGATATTAGCTTTCTGTTGAATGTAAGGTTGGTAAAGATCTTTTCCCAATTTGTTGGTTGCTGTTTTGTCCTATTGACAGTGTCCTTTGCCTTATAGAAACTATGTAATCTTATGAGGTCCCTTTTGTCAATTCTTGATCTTAGAGCATAAGCTATTGGTGTTGTGGTCAGGAAAATTTCCCCTGTGCCCATGTGATCAAGGCTCTTCCTCAGTTTCTTTTCTATTAGTTTCAGTGTGTCTGGTTTTATGTGGATGTCCTTGATCCACTTGGACTTGAACTTTGTACAAGGAGATACAAATGAATCGATTTGCATTCTTCTGCATGCTAACCACCAGTTGAACCAGCACCATTTGTTGAAAAGGTTATCTTTTTTTTTCAACTGGGTGGTTGTAGCTCCTTTGTCAAAGATAAAGTGACCATAGGTGTGTGGGTTCATTTCTGGGTCTTCTATTCTATTCCATTGATCTACTTGCCTATCACTATACCAATACCATGCGGGGTTTTTTTTTTTTTTTTTTAAACACTGTTGCTCTGTAGTATAGCTTGAGGTCAGGGATGGTGATTCCCTCAGAAGTTCTTTTACTGTTGAGAATAGTTTTAGCTATCCTGGGTTTTTTGTTATTCCAGATGAATTTGAGAATTGCTTTTTCTAACTCTATGAAGAATCAAGTTGGAATATTGATGGGGATTGTATTAAATCTGTAGATTGTTTTTGGCAAGATGGCCATTTTTACTCTATTAGTTCTGCCAATCCACGAGCATGGGAGATCTTTACATTTTCCAAGGTCTTCAGTTTCTTTCTTCAGTGACTTGAAGTTCTTGTCGTACAGATCTTTCACTTGTTTGGTTAGAGTCACACCAAGATACTTTATATTGTTTGTGACTATTGTGAAGGGTATCCTTTCCCTAATTTCTTTCTCAGCCTGTTTATCCTTTGAGTATAGGAAGGCTACTGATTTATTTGAATTAATTTTATATCCGGCCACTTTGCTGAAGTTGTTTATTCAGCTGTATGAGTTCTCTGGTGGAGTGTTTTGGGTTGCTTAAGTATACTGTCATATCGTCTGCAGAAAGTGATAGTTTGACTTCTTCCTTTCCAATTTGTATTGCTTTGACCTCCTTTTATTGTCTAATTGCTCTAGCTAGAGCTTCAAGTACTACATTCAACAGATCTGGAGAGAGAGGGCATCCTGATTTTAGTGGGATTGCTTCAAGTTTCTCTCCATTTAGTTTGTTATTGGCTACCAGTTTGCTGTATATTGCTTTTATTATGTTTAGGTATGGGCCTTGAATTCCTGATCTTTCTAAGACTTTTAACATGAAAGAATGCTAAATTTTGTCAAATGCTTTTTCATCATTTAATGAAATGACCATGTGGTTTTTTTCATCTTTGAGTTTGTTTATGTAGTGGATTACATTGATGGATTTCTGTATATTGAACCATCCCTACATCCCTGGGATGAAGCATATTTGATCGTGGTGAATGATCGTTTTGATGTGTTCCTGGATTCAGTTTGCAAGGATTTTATTGAGTATTTTTGCATTGATACTCATAAGGGAAATTGGTCTGAAGTTCTCTTTCTTTGTTGGGTCTTTGCGTGGTTTTGGTATCAGCATAACTGTGGCTTTATAGAACGAATTGGGTAGTGTTCCTTATGTTTCAATTTTGGAATAGTTTGAAGAGTATTGGTATTAGGTCTTCTTTGAAGGTCTGATCGAACTCTGCACTAAACCCATCTGGTCCTGGGCTTTTTTTGGTTGAGAGACTTTTAATGACTGCTTCTATTTCTTTAGGGGTTATGGTACTGTTTAGATAGTTTATCTATCCTGATTTAACTTTGGTACCTGGTATCTGTCTAGAAAATTGTCCATTTCACCCAGATTTTCCAGTTTTGTTTTGTATAGGCTTTTGTAGTAGGAGCTTACAATTTTTTGGACTTCCTCAGTTTTTGTTGTTATATCTCCTTATTCATTTCTGATTTTGTTAATTTGGATACTGTCTCTGTGTCCCCTGCTTAGTCTACCTAAGGGTTTATATATCTTGTTGATTTTCTCAAAGAATCAGCTCCTGGTTTTGTTGATTCTTTGTATAGTCCTTGTTTGTATTTGGTTGATTTTAGCCCTGAGTTTGATGATTTCCTGCCATTTACTACTCTTGGGTGTATTTGCTTCTTTTTGTTCTAGAGCTTTTAGGTGTGCTGTTAAGCTGCTAGTGTATGCTCTCTACAGTTTCTTTTCAGAGGCATGCAGAGCTATGAGTTTTTCTCTTAGCACTGCTTTCACCGTGTGAATAAATTTGGGTCCCATAAGTCTGCTGCCTTCACGAGTGTCCTGTAGGGCCGTCACTAACCTATCTGTGAGATCCCTTAGGGTGCTCTAGACCTGTTGTGGTCCATAATTTGGGCCTGAGGTTCTGCTTCTGCTGCTGGGGTTAAGCTGGTGGGGGTATGGGGGATGGGGCATGGGGAAGCTATTGCATAGGCAGAGAAAGGGTTACATATGAGGTTTTTTTGCTTTATGATATGTTAATTTTCTAAAACTACCCCCCCTTCTTGACTAACAAAAAACATGGGTTTTGCTCTGTTTTGCTGTTGTCTAACATTTGAAATTTAAATGAACTTGGCTATTTCTTCCGAAGCCAGTGTTTTGTGGTTTGTTGCAATACAATGATAGTTTAGATGATAAATGACCTTACTGTTACCATAAACCCCTGCATCCTCAACTTGGTTCAGGCACAATAAACACTTGCTTTTCTTTGATAGGAAAATATGCTCCCTGGGTCAGATAGATTGAGGACACTGTCAAGAGCATATGGGTCTCTGGCCTGCTTGCCGTAGGTCTGTTTTGGAATGATGCTTTCCAGAATAATATTTGGAAAAAGAAACAAGTGAATTGTAAGGTTTTATTAGTAACGTGTTAATTTATAGGGACTCAGATTCTGGGTCAATACGAAAATGTCTACTGGATAGCACCAAAATGTTGGGGATAAATCTATCTTTTCTTATTGATAATTAAAACTTTATGGCTGATATTTATTTTCTTTTTGTGGGGCTCAGAGAGAAGTTTGGAAATGTGCCTTGAGAGGAAGTACAGTGGTTATATAATTTGTATATTAGTATGTCATAGAAATTGATGTATAATAAACTTTCATTCACACAGCTTCTAAATTTAGTGACTTGAGTTTTCACATTGCTCTCCTTTAGAACTACCCTTGTTTTGTTACTTTATCTGAACGAATGTAACAGTTTTAAAGGAACTAGAAAAATTTGCCTACGGCTTTGTTTAGTCATTTCGAATGAATTAGCCAAAAGGAATATATTTAAAGAGCTAAAATGAGTCCATTTATTATAAGCTGGAGAATGGATATGAGAATATACTTTATAAACCACTCAGGTTATCCAGTTTGTTCACTGCTCTGGTCTTGGTTATTGGCTATATTTTAGAGTCCTAAAGACTAGATTTTTGACAAAAAACAAAACAAAACAAAACAAAACAAAACAGTTTTTGAAAGCCGTGTTTCTTTTTGCATTCTAAATATTTCACGACTATTATAACTCCCATGCATTCGCTGGTGTGTTCTACAAAGCTTGGAGGGCATTCTAGCATCTTCCGGTTGAAAGTGTGCAAGCCCTGTCCCCCAGCAGCTGCCCCAAGTGTTCTTTATCCCTGGCATTCACCCACTCATCTCCGCTATTGCTCACTGTTGAAACTGGTTTTCCAGACCCTGTGACAGGTCAGTGACAGAATGACCTCCTTCCTGTTTGTGTCAGGACCCTGCTGAAGTCCTGAAGTCAGGTTTTGTTACACCGCCTTCAGCATGGGGTAACAAGCCCATCGAGTCTTGGGTGACTTCCTCATTTCTGTGGAGTCCCATGCTGCTCCCTAACCAAAAGTTCTTCATACAACAGTGTGAGTTGGGGAATAAACTGAAGATGTCAACAAACCATCTGGGCACAGAGGAGCAACAACTCTGAAGTGTCCCAGTTTAAAACCAAGGTTAGACTCTCCCCGGAGCCCTTTCCTGTGCGTTTCTGCCACACTCTATCTTTTGAGAGTCTCACAGTTGCTACTTTTCCTTCCCACGTCCATTCATCTGACAGTCTTTCTTCATACATGAAAGAAACAGCAGCCATTGAGCACAAACTAGATCCTACTTATGCTTTTCAAAAATTGACTTCCCCAAACTCACATGTATTTCCAGCATTTTGCCTGGTTTTGTTAAATGTTTAGGGTCTAAGTCTCCACTTGGGCCTTGAATCCCATCTTCTGTCTTCCTGAGAAACATGTGATGTTAACTGTTGAATACTCAACCCGTTTCCTTCACGGAGATGATTCCATCATTCCAGGACTCTGTGTGCCAGAGGAGCCATGCCCTTCCCAGCCTCCCCTCTCTTGTAACCATTCTCCCCTAGAACAGAACCTTCAGAAGGTGTGGTCTCCGTACCCCTACACCCACCCCCTGTACTTGTCTGTTCCTAACCTGGTTTCTGCTTCCTTTCTTCTATCTCAGTTGCTCCTCAGACGGTGACCTCTGTGAAATCAGCCCGAGAAGAGGCTCCTGTCTCTCGCTGTCTTAGTGGACTCCCAAATTCTGAGCTCTCTAACTGATTGTGAAATACTCATAGCAAGTCTCTCTTCGTCTTTCTTTCCAAATGGCCTGTGCTCTCAGCCTTTCCACCAGTGTGTGTCTGTGTCTGTCTCCTTGTTCTCCTTCCAGAGACTGAATACCACCATCCTCCTTCCATTAAGTATCAGGGTTGCCCAAGGTTAGTACTTTGGGGGTGGGGGTGTTCTATTCTTAGTCTATTCTCTTGTCCTAGGCTATCTATAGAAATCATTTGAATTGTCTTGGTTTTATCTGTGACTCAAGACATAAGATACTCATCCTGTCTACCAACCATCATCTTGATATTTTGGAGGCATCTCAAATGTGAAGTGTTGTATACCACAATGATCTCTCCGGTTGTGTATGCCATGAACTTGTGAGTTTCATTGGGTTCCTTATCCCCAGGAGTCCAATTTACCACATTCTTGCCCCCAGGTGTCTATGCAGTCTGTCTGTCTCTTTTCTCTGTCCCTCCTGCTGCCAGCCATTCCATACCATCACCCTCCTTTTCTTTGACAACTGTCCTAGATATCTGATTTGTTTGTTTGCTGATCATTGGCAATGTAGTCTTTGAAAGACATGAACACCCATATAAGCTTCAAGCTTATAAATGCTGTCAGGTGCAGTCCTTAATGCCGACTACCAGGTGTGAATTTCCTGTCCTGGCTTGGGTCATTGGCAAGCAGCTGCCTTCTGTGCTTCTCTCTCTCTCTCTCTCTCTCTCTCTCTCTCTCTCTCTCTCTCTCTCTCTTTTTCTCTCTCTGTCTCCCCCATCCTCCCTGTGGGATAGTGTTTCTTCCTTACTACTATTCCTTTCTAGTCTTCCACCAACCTCATCACCTGGCTGTGTCCTGCCCTTCTGATCTGGCATGGGTATCATTTCCTTAGGAAGTCAATCAACCCTGTTACCATGGAGATTGCCAAAGATTTATCATATACATTTCTTGTTCTTCGCAGTCCTTTACATATGTGTAACTTCATATTTAAAGAATTATTTGTTTGTTTATTTATTTATTTATTTATTTATTTATTTAATGTATGTAAGTATACTGTTAGCTGTCTTCAGACAAACCAGAAGAGGGCATTGGATTCCATTACAGATGGCTGTGAGCCACCATGTGTGCGCTGAGAATTGAACTCAGGACCTCAGGAAGAGCAGTCAGTGCTCTTAACTGCTGAGCCATCTCTCCAGCCCATAACTTCATATTTAATTCTGTAATAATTTAATGGAAATCTTTTTCCAGATGACAGAAATAATAGGCTCCTGTTTTGGTTTTCTCCACTGTTTTGTTACCTAGATCCTACACAATACTTTGTCATATAGTTGGGCAGCCAGTATGATGGCTCCACACAGGTAAAGGTGCTTGCAGCTAAGCCTGAGAACCTGCTAACCCTAACCCTTAACTCTGAGTTCTATTCCCATATGTTGGAAGAAGAGAACTGACTTTAACACATTTTCCTCTGCCCTTGATTTTGTGTGGTGTGGTACATGCACACCTATACACACATGCACAGATAAATAATTAAATAAGTGCAGTGATTTTTGAGACACGGTCTTACTATGTAGCCTTGGCTGACTTGGTGGACTCCCTAAATAGACTGGACTACCCTAGAACTCACAGAGATCCTCCTGCCTTTGCCTCCTGGGTGCTAGGCTAAGGTCATGTGCCATCATACCCAGGTTTACATTTAAAGTAGTGTCATATAGCTTTGGCTCACACACTTCTGAATGAATGAAGAATGAATGAATGAATGAATGAATGAATGAAGCCAGTTCATTTGGAGGTTTGTTGCTGGCGGTGACTTTGAGCAAGCTATCACACAGGTTAAAACATGTCTTTCACATCTCTTAAGTAAAGTGGACAATTGTACGTGATGTTATGCGTGACAAGTACAGAATCTAGTGCCAGACCACGAGTGGCAATACATTATATAATGATGATTATTGTTACCTGGATATCTGCAATTTCTTTCTTTCTAAATTGAATGTTTTGTGTCTGTTTAAGATACCTCAATTCTCTGGGGAGAAAAATGAAGACAGGGTTTAGATCTTGAGGGTTTTTTTCCGGTCCTATTCAGGAACCCCCTGCTCCCCCCCACACACACACACTCATACATACCCACTGCATTTCTCTGTCTGTCTGCCCACCTGTTTGCCTGCCTGCCTGTGATTTGTATGTACATGTTTTGCCTTCACATTTGGTGTCTTATAAGAAAACCCACCTTGATGGGACTTATGAGGAGGACCAACTTTCACAGTGACTTTGGAACCTGAAGTGGTTTCTTTGGCACCTTTGTAGGTATCTAGGTGTCTTAGTCAGGGTTTCTATTCCTGCACAAACATCATGTCCAAGAAGCAAGTCGGGGAGGAAAGGGTTTATTCAGCTTAGACTCCCACATTGCTGTTCATCACCAAAGGAAGTCAGGACTGGAACTCAAGCAGGTCAGGAAGCAGGAGCTGATGCAGAGGCCATGGAGGGATGTTTCTTACTGGCTTGCTTCCCCTGGTTTGCTTAGCCTGCTCTCTTATAGAACCCAAGACTACCAGCCCAAGGATGGCATGACAATCCACAATGGGCCCTCCCCCCTTGATCACTAATTGAGAAAATGCCTTACAACTGGATCTCATGGAGGCATTCCCTCACTTGAAGCTACTTTCTCTGTTATAACTCCAGCATGTGTCAAGTTGACACACAAAACAAGCTGGTACACTAGGCTCCAATATTCTTTTGTGCTACTCCACCTAGGCCTCCATGAACTCAGAAAGTTCACCAGTCATGGCAGGGCATAGAGATGTGAAGTGGTCTGCGTACTGTGAGCTTCCCTTTCTGTGACAGCTTCCGTGTGTTTTAACTGGGACTTAACAATTGTAAAGTAGTTCAAAGTACCCTTATTTCTGAGTACCAGTACTCTGACATGCCTCACCTTGAGCGACAGGAATGCTTGCTTCAGAGCACAGTTGTTCTAGGACAGGGGGAATTATGTTTTCCTTTTGTTACTACAAAGCCTTAACATTGAAACTTGGAATGTCTGCAGTTCTTGTATTTTTCTTTTTAAGGAAAGGCGAGCTTTAATTAACTAATGCAATTAATTAATGTTTTAATTTTAATTTTTTATTTTATAATGACCTAGGATCTCATGTATCCCGGGCTGTCCTGTAAATTGCTATATAGCTCAGCACTTGCCACATGGTCCAATATGTCCTTGAATTCTCTGTCCCCTGCCTCTGCCTGTGGGGTGCTGGAACTACAGGTGTATATCTCCAGGTCCCATTATCTTATTGAAGTTCACAGAATTCAATGGAACATTCAGCTGTCAATTATTAAACTTGCATTAGAAGACACAGAGACTAGTGGATTGATAGCCATTATTCCCATCTGGAAAGCCATTTGTTTGTTTGTTTGTTTGTTTTCACAGCTAGTATTTTTATAAATAAATTATTATATTAACTAAAGCTTCATATTTGATTTAAAATTTGCTCTTAACATTTGGTTTGTGTGTGTGTGTGTGTGTGTGTGTGTGTGTGTGTGAGAGAGAGAGAGAGAGAGAGAGAGAGAGAGAGAGAGAGAGAGAAGAGAGAGAGAGAGTATGTGTGTGTTTATATATACCATATAAAATACTTTGGCTGAAATATTTCAGTTGTATGACATATTTAGTTCTCGGTTCAATTCTCTTTATTGTATTTTTTTTTTCAAATAAGTCATGACTTTAACTCTATTAGATGTTAAATTAATCCTTACTGAGAAAAATATACATTTGCGTAGTGGTTTTCCCTTTGGTAGTTGACACTGAAATAGTTTCCATTGAACTTAAAAAATAATATATTTATATAATTAAGGCTAGCATTATTACTAATTCCAGGGAGGGCTAAGGGGAGGGCACAGACTCCGGTATGTTGAAAATTAGAGAGTGTGTGTGTGTGTGTGTGTGTATGTGTGTGTGTGTGTGTGTGGTGTTTGAGATTTCGACGGAATGGAAGCTAAGCTAAGGGTCTACAGAGAAAGCTCAGGGGTTAAGAGCACTGACTGCTCTTTCAAAGGACCCGGGTTCAATTCCCACAGCCGCGTTGCAGCTCCCCACTCTGTGTAACTCCAGTTCCAGGGGATCTAACACCCTCACACAGACATTCACTCATGCAGGCCAAAGACCAATGCACACAAAATAAACTTAATAAAAATGAGACAGAAGATGGAAACGGAAGCTGAGAAGAGGTAACTCTGGCCTGGGGCCCAGAGCTTTCCTTGTCATTTCAATCCCAGGGGTTGTTTCTGGTTGGAATGGGTTTGAAGGCCCTTCCTTGTGCGTTTGGGTTGTTGTCAGAACTGATGGCTTCAGGCAGGATGGGCCTGGGCGGATGAGAAAGGCCCAGAGGGAGGGTTTTCTCATCTTCTGCTTATTGGGGACATCTGGGTGTGTTTAAATTCATGCTGAGGGGCTGGGGGCACTAAGATATTGAAGTTGGAAATGTTTACAAACCGCCCAGAGTAAACATGCATACCTAACTCTTTTTTATCCCTCCCTTTTTTCACTGGTTCCTTTAAAATCCACCCTCGTGTGAGGAGATCTGGAAGAATGTGTAAAGAGCCAGGTCGGAGTCGTGCTTTTGCTAACACATTTTGGGGTGTGCCTAGTAGGATGCATTTCAGGGTTTTAGTGCTGGGTCAACCATCATGCTGTAGGAACACACTGCAGGGGATTTAGTTAATCACGACCAAAATGTAATCTCAGATCATACTTCGGCTGAGACCTTGCTGAGTAAGATAAGCACTTGTAAGTTCCATCAGTCCGTTCTGTGCTTAAGTGCACTGGGAGCTCACGGACTGCTGCTCCACACTGTGCCTTCCCTCCCAGGAACGGCTCTGTAGAAGGTGTCATCACATTGCCACACCGTGACTTCTGTCCATCACCAGCATAGACTCCGCCCATGTGCACGACGGGAAAGTCTGATTTCTGTTCACTCCCTGGCATGGGAAGTCTCGGAGACTGAGGCAGATTCTGAGCCTCTTCTGGGAGCTGCCTTCTGCAGGGCGTGGAAGCAAGCCACTCCATTGTGACTCCCCAAATACCGCTGCTCAATGCATCTCTGCACAGCAAGCTACACTTCCTCTCTGGCTTGGGGAAAACGTCCTGTGCCCCCTGCTTTTAGCAAAGTGACCACCAACCAACCTGCTGTGACCGCGTGTATCTCCTCTGTGTCTTCCCCTGGGATGCTTGCGTGTTGTTGGTGATAGCTTGGCCCGCAGGCCCTTCCAGCTTCCCTGCTGCTGGCAGGTCTCTCCTCCTCTTCCACCGTCGGCTCAGCGTGCTTGTCTGTTTTCAAGCCATGTTGCGAATCCACAGTTATTGGAAAATTACTTGTCATTCTTGCTTATCACCTAAAATAATAACCGTTTCCCCCCATTGTAGCATCTGCTAATAATGGCAGAACTATTTAAAAGATTATGATAATCTGTCAAGAGGATTATCTTCCACCCCTTTCCAAAGCAGAGTCGAATCTGAACAACATAAAGGGCAGTTTTTTAGCTAAGGATTTTGACTAAGGTTTTACTCTGTGTTTAAATTCATGCTGAGTGGCTGGAGGCACTAAGATTTTGAAGTTGGAAATGTTTACAAACCGCCCAGAGTAAACATGCGCCACCTAATTCATTTTTATCCTTACTTTTTCCCCCCCCGGTTCCTTTAAAAATCCACCCTCATGTGGCCCATCTCCATGCCACGTGTGCATATAACCAATATACAATGTATAGATAGTAAATAGATAGAGCTTTTAAGGAAAAGCTCAACTGTTAATAATGAAGTCTTACACCTGCTTGGTAGAATTTGGGATGCTATTTATACTTTTGTACTCTGCTGCCTGCTTCACGGGGAACATGTACTTATTCTAAAGATGAGTAAAAATATGTTGCAATGAGAAATGCCTCAACTATGACAGTAATTTTCAAAAGCATGGTGAAATTTGTCTATTGAGTAACACCCCTGGAGCTAATTAATTACTTCTTCTGCTCCTCTGAGAAAAAGCACAGGTCTTCCATTCATACAATTAAGAGCCAGACTCATTGGCATTGAGAAGTGTTGTCTCCTCTAAGTACAATAAAAACCTGAAACAAAAATAACAGCACCCCAGAATCCTGGTAAAATGTCAGTCTGAATGGTTTGGGGGTAACTGGGCTACATATTTATTTACCTGAATATATTTATTTCTTTTAGATAATTCCTTTAAAATTTATTTTTATTTGTTATGTTTTTTTAAATAAGATAATTCTTTATCTTTGGAAGTCAGTATCTGTCGCCAAAATGAAGGTGATGTTGTAGTCCCTTTTCTGCGAACGTCGACTTCCTTGCTTAGCATCTTGTTTAAGACGTACTTTCATTTGTCCTTTTTGTTTTCCAGCATATACATTGAAGTAAAGTGAAGGGTGAACTTAATATGGTAAAATGTTTATTAGTAGATGAAATTTAATTATAGCTCATTCTGCAAAGGGAAATTTGGGGCTTTGATTTTAGTATTAGACTTAATTACTAGCTGCTGTCCTGGGACAGTGCTTAGGGAAATCTGAATATAGATCAGAAATTTATTAGAGATTCTGTTTTATAGATTTTTTTTTAGCATTCCTATCCTTCAGGAATTTATGATGTCATACATTTAAAGAATGCGTAGATGGGTCAATGTTCTGAATGTCTGAAAATAAATCATAGGGAATCTTTAAGTTGTTAAAAAGTTTAAACATGTTCAATAGTCCTTTGTTCTTCGTGGGATAGAAGTGTATTTTCCTGTTAATCATGTAATCCCTTTATGTCCCATCATGATCTTTTAAACATTTATTGTTGTTATGTGTTTAGGATGTGTGTGGGGTGGTCACAGAGCTGGTTTTTTCCTTTGTGTTGGCTCTGGGGATTGAACTCAGGCCGTCAGGATTGCCTGCCGTGTGCTTTTACCCACGGGGCCATCTTATCAGCCCATTTGTGTGTTTTGAAAGGATATAACAGACTCTAGGTAATAAAATTCTGATTATTAACTATTTACACATTTGGATTTTTCTTTATGAAGTTATGCCATGAAATTTTCTCTTTAACAACATGCTGATTTTAATTTGGAATTTTGGAGTATTTGAGTGTTTCACACATTCAGACATCTTATTTTTAGTAGAAATCGAGACTTTGTACTTTTTTAATTAAAAAAGAAAGTTGCGTGTGCATGTGTGTGTATGTGTGTGTGTGTGTGTGTATGTGTGTCTGTGTGTGAGCACGCGTGTTAATGTGTGTACGTGTGCTCATGCTCTTGGCTGGGTCCACAGGTCCATCTTTGGTATCTCCCCTTTCCACCTTTGTTTTGTATTAAGACAGAGATGTGCCCTGGACCTGCTGCTAGCTCTGTCAGCTAGACTGTCAGTCCAAGCAGCTCTGACCACCATACCTGGTGTTTAACAGTATGAGTTCTGCCATCCAAACTCAGGTCCTCAGGCTTCCAGGGCAGGTGTTTTATTCTGAGCCATCTTCCCGCCTCAAGCCCCAAAGTCCTGATATCTAGCATTGGGTAATTTCTTCGGTGTGCTTCTGGAACCTTATCTACATAATTATGACTTTGTTTCTAGGCAAAGTTGTCATTTGGGGGCAGGAAGAGATGGCCCAGCATTTAAAAGCACTGGCTGCTCTTACAGAAGACTCAGGCTTGGTTCTCAGCATCTACATGGTGGCTGACAGCCAACAGTTTGTAACTCCAGTTCCAGGGTATCCAAGATTCTCTTTGACCTCCCTGGATGATGCATGCACAGTGGTGCACAGACTTGCTTGCAGGGAGAACGTGCACACACAGTTAAAACGGTACCTGTCCGGGCTTTCTTGCTTATGCCTTGTGTCCATGGACCGCTCTTCAGACTTAATATTCTCCACCCTCCTTCATTTTCAGGTTCTTTAAGCAGTGTTCTTTAAGTCAGTTTTTTCCCTCTTAGCCATCAAGAGGAAACACATCTCTGCCTGAACGGGGCTCTTTGATCTTCAGAGAGCTTTATCTAAGGAGAGATTAAACAGTCTCTTGGGCATTTTCCCAGAGAAGTGGAAATTGCTTCTAGAGATTTCAGATCAGGTGGAGCTGCTTCTCTGAATTAAGACAGGGAACTAACTGAGTTGATCAGGGCTTTCCTCCTAAGCGATAAACTCGCGTTTGCCTGGGTCTTGAGTGCCCACACCTACACTAGTGGCCACGGGCAGCTCCCTTCTATGGATCTACTCTGCTTTAGGTGAGCAGTGGTTTTGGAAAGAGCCCCAGGGTTTTCCTTCTTGGGATGGAGTTTCAGGCTGTCTCTTCTGAATCTGTAGTTTCAGTTTAGAAGAACATGCGTTACAGCTAATGACCTGTGGATTTGTGGGTTCACGTGTCCATGTCAGTCTGTTGAGAGACTGAGGAGGTCGCTCAATGAGTAAAGTACTTGCCATGCAAACATAAGGACCTGAATTTGACCCCCAGCACTTACATAGAAACTAGAAGCTAAGGCTGGTGCTCTGGTAGTGAACACAGGAAACCTGGGGTTTGCTAGCATTCGAGCTCCTTCTAGATGAATCAGCAGACTCCACACCCAGGGGATAATCCTGTCTCAAAATACAAGGAGAAACCAGAGGTCTATCTCCAACCTCCACATTCCTGACACACATGGGCATGTGTAAGGTCCTGTGAGTACACACACACACACACACACACACACACACACCCCTGCCTGAGGTTCTCATGATGTCAGGTAGAAGTCCTTGGGGACAGAGATTTTCACAGGGCTCGTTTGAAACTGTCCTGGATTAGGGGTGTGAGTGGAAAAGGACCATGCATGGATGTTCCAACTTCTAACTAGGATAGTTGAGAGGACACACAAATAAAACACTTAACAAGAGAATGAAGCTTCTTAATTCCTTTTTAGAAATTCCAGGCACTTTTGTGAAATTTTGAGAAAATGGCTTAGCCTATGCTCTTCCAGTTTGAGCAGCTTGGAAGAATATATCATATAAATGCAAATTTCTGCTATTACCATTTCATCTTGTATATTGTGCTTAAGACATGGAGAGTGCAGCAACTGCTTAATGTACAAGGCACGGCCTATGAAATATTTCTTTATCACATAAATACTTTGCTGTTTCTCCTTCTTATTAGTCTGAGTTGACCAAGATAAACCTTGGCAACACCTGGAAACTGTCATGTCACTTTGAGGACTCTTGGGGGCACAGGCTCGAGTAGCTACCAGTTGATAAAATTTTATGTCCTTCATTTCATTAATTAGTTTAGGAAAACTATTTGGATTTTATATATAAATGCTGGCTAATTACTTGAGTCATGAGAACACTGAATGAGGTCCCAGTGTCCTATTAATTCCTTCAGGTCTGAAAATTTTCCTATAATTGGTTTGGCAAGAGGATTGAGCTAGATTAGAGACTAATGAGGAGATAAGTGTGTAATGTTAATGTGATGGAAAGCTGAGATTGTCAGCAAATGGTATTAGGAATCAAGAGTGTTCTTATTTCACTGTTTCCTTCTGGAAAACCATTATCTTCCGATATTGTAAATTGGATTGTTTTGTGCCATTATTTTTTTTTTAATATGTGTTAATCCTCAAACTATAGGTAGTTAAAACCTTGGCAATTAAGGAGTCATTAATACAATGTGAGCAGTATAAGCAGTCAATTTAGAATCTTCAAATAATTCAGATGAAATGGAATTTTACATATTTACACTCTGCTTTCAAAGTGGCTAAAATGGTGTGAATTGGGAATTAGAACTGTTGTCCAGAGGAGATTCGCAGACCCCTTTAGCCTACCATCAAGGGCAGGACTGACAGAGGGCGTGGTGGGGAGATGGACGTCATGCTGGTTTTATTAGCCCAGAATAAAACAATCTTTCCCTGATAGTTGACTCAGCTTTCACAGAAGTGTGAAATATTTCCTGGGACTTCACTCCTTTAATCTTTGTTGTTGTTGAGACAAGATCACACAATGTGGATGTGGCTGGCCTGGAACTTGCTGTGTAGACCAGGCTGGCCTCAGAATCATCAAGGTCAGCCTGTCTCTGTCTCTCAGCCGCTGCACCACACTGTGAGGACATTAGGCCAACTTTCCTCACAGACCTCAGAGGAACAATGTGATAATTTCAACAAAGCAACACATGGAAATCTTTTGTATTGAACCCCGAGTAAAGATTCCTTTCCTTTTAAAATAATCAAATTTAGCCAGGCATGGTGCCTGTGCCTTTAACCCCAGTACTCAGGGAAGCAGAGGCAAGTGGGTCTCGTAGTTGGAAACCAGCCTGGTCTACAGAGTGAGCTACAGGATAGCCAGAACTACACAGAGAAACCCTGTCTCGAAAATTAAAAAAAAAAAAATAAATATATAATATAATAATCAAATTTAAAATTACATACAGATGCAGCCACTTTTACTTGACGTATATGTGATAGTCTTGGGCATTTTTCTTAGTTTTATTTATTTTTTCTTCTCTAATCTTCGTACCCAACTTTCAAACTTTGAGTAACACTCTGGAAGAGGTGTGGTATTACGAGTCTTTTCTTACTCTTTACCCATGTCTTCTTCCTCACTGGGTTCTGTGCTAGCTAATTACGCGGCCCCTAGAGCTCTTTGTCTGCCAAAGGATTGCAAATATGCCTCTGCGCAGCTTGCTTTCTGGCTCTCAACCCACTCTACTTTTAGAAATAGTGATGTTAGTCTTGGACTATCTTCTGCTAGACATAGAAACAATTGCCTCAAGTCACACATTCTGAGCAAAATTTTATTAAGGATGTGGTGTGAGCCTAGCCCATTGTGAAGGAACTGTGAAAGGAACTGGGGGAAAATCATTTTCAAAGACTTATTTTCCTGCTTTAAAAATTTGCAGTCTACTTGAAGAGACATGACTAACATGTTAGAGAGGAACACAAGACAAAGACAACATATAGAGTATGTTCCAGAAAAGGATACATGTGTAGGATTGTTATTGTGGCTTCCCTGTTGCAAGACCCTAAAGGAAATAGGATTGTGTGGTTCTATTTGTTCGCTTCTTTGTTCTTTGTTTAGGACTGGCTTTGAACTCTTGATTGTACTGCTTCCATCTCCCGAGTGCTGGGCTTACATGCTTGTGTTAATTTCTTATTGAAGTTTATAGCAAACTATAAATCCTTCGGTTTAAATTGTTTGTTTGCATTAGAAGACCGAGGCCATTGGCTTACCTAGGTTAGACTCTAGGTAATTGCTATCGTAGAACACACGGGAGAGCCAGGCGTATTCAAGCTTTGGCTGTACTCTGAAGTAAAACTAGCCAGCCCCACTAGCGCAGTTAAGATACGCCCAGAATGTTCCCCTTGCCTGGGTCGTCTTCATCCTTTTCCTATTGCTACTCCCACTTGCAGCGTCATTGTCCCCTTGGTTTGTCTACATGGCCTGAAAGGAAGCTGAAAGGAAGTGGCCAGTGTGAGAAAACACAGCTGCCAATAAGTGACAAATTTGCTAAAGTACATGAAGCGGGACCTTACATCTATACTCCCTCTTCTAAGCCTTTCACCGGACACACTCGTGTCTCAAAACTGTGGTGCCACTAAAGCCCTTTCCCAAGCCAGGAGTCAACTCACACACGCAGAGAGGGAGAAGGCAAACTGTGTTTTAGTGCATACTGTGATTATGTCTTGCACCTTAAACAAATGTGTGATATTTGTCTCCTTGCTCCCTAGTCTTGTAGGCCTACGCTGAATATTTTACTAGTGATTTTGTTGAATTTCTCTTGAGTCTTGGATAATGCAGCTACTTCTGCTCATTTGTTAGGGAACTACCTGATTTAGGTTTACATGTTTAAATTTGCAGCTTGGCTCACTGGGCTCATATGTAAGTGCATGTGCACATATGTGCGTGCGTGTGTGTGTGTGTGTGTGTGTGTGTGTGTGCATTTAAAGATTCAAATGCCTAATTTTTTTTTAACTGACTGCTTTTGTCTCTTAGCAATTTTGCTGTATGGTATATTCACTGTAATCCTGATTTATTCTTTTACCAATGGATTAAATAGAAATGTATTTTTAAGTGATTAAAAATAACTTTGTTTTTAAAAAGGACACTGACTTGTGATTTAGTTACACTGTTTTTAGAAAGCTCAAACTGTATTGTGATGATTGTTTGAAGCCTGCAAAAATTTGGTTATGACCCAGTGTTTAGTCATGTCTCATACATGTTTCTTATTTGAATAAGAATCTGTTTTCCATGTATTAGATGCACGATTTTAAACACATCTCTAAGCCAGCTTGCTAATGATAATGTCTACATCTTCAATGATTATTTTTTTAATCTGGTTATTCAGCAATTGCTGCAGTGTTAAAACATTCCACTGTGTAATGGTGATGGCTCTGTACATTTTTTTTTTAAAAAATCCCTTCAATGTTTTTCTTATTATTTTGAACTAAGTGGTATGGTGGCAAGTTAGTGTCCCCCCTCTTTCTGTTAATATACTTGCATTTTAAACCACGAATCTGTCAAGTCCTTAAAAAAATCCTGTCATCTTTAAATAGAGAACCAGTCCCCAAATATTTGGTGGGCCCAATGTAGTCTCAAGCATTCTAAAATGTGAAAGAAATAAACAAGAGATACCACCAGCCATTGGCACCCTTAAAGGTGTCATGATCCACAAATCAAAGACTGCAGTCATGCTTAGATATTCCATAGGTCAAGAGCATGGGTTCTTCTCAGAACCTGAAGTACAGGGCTGTGCTGGTTTAGCAAGGGCATGCTTACATTATCTTATTCTATTTCTGTTCCTTTTGTAGTTTTTAAAAGTTAAATAACAGTCCAAAGTCTTCTCCCTGACAATTTAAGAGCTTCCAAGTGATTTTTTTTTTTTTTGGCTCGACTCAATCTCTTTCATCTTTACACTTCTTAAAAGTTCTTAGTCCTTTATTGTTTTCATTTGTAATTCTCATATTTAGTAGCAGCATTATTGTTTGGAATTAACCATGTGTGGCCTGTTTTGTTCTGGGCCCAGTTCTTATGAGTATGGATGTCTTGATTGGGCTCATCTTCTCTACCAGTTAAAGAATTAAAAGCTTGGGAAAAAATCTAAAAGACAGCAAACACAGCAGACAGAACCAGCCAGTAAAGAAAGGCTTTTTACTGGAGTGAGGAAACACACATACAGCAAGTGCATAGACCTTCAGAGAAGCAAGAGGAACTTGAAAAGCCCAAACCCCAAGCCCCTTGAAGGCTTTCTTGTAAGTTTTTGGAGGTCGGTTAGTTTGAAAAGTGACAGTGTGGCTGATTGACCCATAGCTATTATGTAAACACGCCTTGATCAGGTCTTGAACTTAGTGAGCCCATGGTCCCTGCTGGCCGGAGAAAAATCCCACAAAGACTTCGTTTTAAGCTGCAAAATTTTGTTTCAGTTCAGAAGTATGAGGAAGAAGTTGGCCATCTTGGAAGTTCATCATCTTTATTGCCTAGTCATAGCCCTGGTCAGTCATTGTCTGCCTGCCTGTCCATCCGTTTGTCCGTCCGTCCGTCTGTCTGTGTATCAGGCAGACTGTCTAACTCCTAGCCCTTCACTCTCATGTTGGACTTCCAGATTCACCCACTTTCTTCCTGACCTTCTCTTCCTGATTTTTGTTTGAACAATGCCCGTTTTTTTTGTAATTGAATTAGAAGGAATTATTTGCTTTGACATTCTAGTCCAACAGTTATTTTCTGTCAATATTTTCTTCCTACATCATTAAATATTCTGCTATCTTTTAACTTTTTAATATTTCTGGTAAGAAGTTCCCTGCAAACTGAATGTCTGTTTCCATCATTGTCTGTTTGTCTCTCTGTTTGTCCTATGCTTTCGTGATCATGTATGTGCCTGGAGATTCATTGTGATTAATTCATGATTTGTGTTTACTTTCATTTCTGGAAGACTTGTGGTCATTTCTTCCTTCTAACTTTTTTTGTTTGTTTTTGTTGTTCTTGGACGTGGGTTCCTAGTTTATATAGGTTAAGCCATCTCTAATTTCTGTATATTACCTTTTCTTTTACTTTCGCTGCATTTTATAATATTTTTAAATTTCCCATGTTAGATTCCGCCATTGGAATCCTATTGGCTGTTGGTGCATCTGGCTAGCGCACTGGTATAGAGTTGGATGGGGACTGTTGGAGATGAAGTGGCCTTCAAGAATAAGCTGAACAGTGCCTTGTCTTTGGTGGCCTTTGGATCAAGCCATCTATTAAAGTCACATTTACATAAGGCTGGAGGGATAAGATGAAAGTAAGCAATTCTTATTAGCTGTCATATTAGCATGGTAGCCTGTATTCAGAGATATTCTTTGTGAAATGAATTTGAAATCTTGCTAGCCTGTATAAAAGACACATAATCCAGGTATTTTATTTACAAGCTGTAAGCCTAAATTGGGCAGATTTGGAGTTATTCTAGCTCATCTCCCAGTCATATGTCCCTCGTTTGCTATTTTTCTTGGCCATGTGCTCATGGACTCTCTCCTATCAGGGCAGCTTCCTCCGGTCTCCATGTTCTTTCTTCCCCTTCCCTCTTCTCTCCCTCCTCTACCCGTAACCCCTGTGAAAACTGGCCTGCCTCTATCTGCTGCCAAATCACTTGGGGAGCAAGGTTACATAACATCATTTGGCATATGTAAGGATCTCCTCCTCGTCCCTGAGGATCTTTGGTTGGGGGGCAGGTAGCCAGATAATGGGGTTTGTTATTTAGCATTTGAATTCCAGAAGCATCAGACCAAACCTCAACAGTTCTGGCTAAAAGGTAAGAAAGGTTCCTTACTTGGCCCATAATGCAGTGTTTCAATTACTTTTCATGCTACCGTGACCTAATATCGTCGGAATTGTCTAAGGGAGGAACAGCTTCCCTTCGCTCACAGTTTCTGAGCTGTTTCAGCCCTCATAAAAGGCAGCGCATCTATGGTGGTGGTAAGATATAGGGCCATGGCTTGTTCTCAGCATGGCTGAGCAGGACGCAACCTGTAGGTTGGAAACGGAAGTGGTAAAGCCTCAGAGCTTCTACTGACCCACTTTTTCCAGCCAAGCTTCACTTCAAATCAAGTCTCTATAGCCTTCAAAGTAGTACCACAAGCTATGTTATTACAGAGAAAACCAAGAGTTTAAACCTAAGTCTGTGGGGGGTATTTCAACTTCAAACCCTTTCTGTTACTAAGCAAGATAAAAGCCTGCTCTCTCTGCCTTCATTTTGTATCCTTTGCCCTTTCTTTGGGTCAAATTCCTGTTCCCATCTGTAGAGGGGCATGCTAATTATGCAAGGAGTGTACCCCTAAAAACTGGCTATAACTTAACCTGTCAACCCCTTTGCAGGCTGAGGGCACAGAGCTAAGAGTAACTAAAGACTAAAGCTCTAGTGTCCAGGTCAGATCTCATCTGATATGCTGCAGCCCTTGTCTTGAACCTGCAGTCACCATGGGTGACTCCCTACCATTTAGGAGCAATCTCTTCTGTGGACCACTTGACCTCTTCAGCTTTAAGGACTTACTAGGTATCACCTTCCAGAAGACTGCAAGGTAATGGCCCCTAGCACAGAGCTTGGCCAAAGCTGCTTAAGCATCCAGCCTTCTTCCCTTCATTATCCTTTTTAAATCTGGAGCCCATGTCATGCCCCAGTGTATAGGGAAAGTGAGCCGGCCTGCATGTACCCGTGTGGGGATGGCGGGTGCCCATGTGCCTGCTGAGGGAAGCTTGCCCGGAGCTCCACTCCTGGGAGCTCGGTAGGTCCTGGTCACATGGCCAGGAAAATGGGCGGGGCTCATGTACCTGTATAGGGATGGGGGGTGCCCATGTATCTGTGGAGGGAAGCTGCCAGGCTAGCGGGGAGGAGGTCTTTGCCCAGAAGGCAAGGCCGTTCTTGCACGGCCCTTGTACCTGTAGAAGAAACCTGGTTGGGAAGAGACTTGGTCCTTTCCAGTGGCTGGAGATGCTGAGGCCTATTTCACTGCTCCTACACGGCGGGTTTTATTAAGAAGAGACAGTCCGTGGTTTCAAAGCTTTATTATAGAGAAGTAGGAAAAGAAAAAGAGATAGAGATGTAAAGAGAGAAAGAAAAGATAGAGGGGTGAGAGCTGGCCATGACCATGTGGAAAGAGAGGAGAAAAATGGGGAGAGAGGGAAATCAGGAGGATAAGAGTGTAAGGGCAAGAGAGAAAAGCAAGAGAGCTAGGAGGGGCCAAGAAGACCCCTTTTATAGTGGGCTGGATTACTTGGCTGTTGCCAGGTAACTGTGGGGCGGGGCAAACCTGGTTGTAGCCAGGTGACTGTGGAGGCAGAGTCTAGCCAGAACACTAGGGGTCTGGCCCTACATGTGACCGAGAGCCACAGGATATATCTAACACCAGTGATGGACTGAGACGGCCTGATCCCTGTCTCCTCAGCACGGCCCTGCCAATCGGTTTCTCTCTAGCTCTTTGTTTGGCATTCTTTGTTTTTGAAAGATGGATTTTGAAGCATGCATGAGGCAATCTCACGAGGGTGATACAGATAGATGTGAAAGGAACTTCGTGGAATGTCAGCATGTCAAAGGTTAGAGATCCGCGTGGTTGCTGGTGTCCCTTTAGGTATGCGGTCAGCTGCTTTTGTACTAGCTGCTGTATTTGCAACTTGTTTAATAGACTTAATTGTATACTCTTCCTTCCATGGCTTAAGTTTCTGGGCTCCTAGGTTTTAATGGGTGGAATTGAACTCTATGAGAGTGCCTTGTGTAGGCCTTGTCCACAGCTGTCTCTGTTCTGCCTTTGACAGAGACACCATTTCAGCAAGGGCCACTGATATATCTCCAGTCTAAAGAACACACTGTGCTGTCTGGCATCTTCCAGAGAGTTTGTACATTTCCATTCAATATGCTTACACTGCTGCTTTTTTTTTCCCCCAAAGCTTCATTTATCTGCTCTTAAATGTATTGCTCCCTATAAATAATTACTTATTTATTCTTCTGCAATTGTCTCTGACTATAAAGTTCAAAACAGGCTTTCGGATTTTTAACAAAGCACAGTACATAGTAGGAGGGAGGTTCCCACACACTTGCTGAGTGATGAATAAGTTTCCAATATGTGAAAGTCTAGCTTTCTCACATCCTCATTGGCAACTGATATTAAACTTATTAAATAATGTTTATCCAGAAAGTGGATGGAATGGTGCTGTGCTGCTTCATTTGCACTTCTCTGGTTACTACTCACGAGCTATGCATTTGTTATTCTCTGCTGATTATAGCTATTTTATCTTGCACGAGTGGCCTGTTGTTTCCTGTTTCTCTTTGGCTGCTATGCTAGTCAGGGCTCTCTAGAGAATGGGAAGCGCTAGAATGAATAAGCATGACAGAACGGTTTTATTACGTTGGCTTACACGCTAGGGAGTGGGTTGCCCATCTGCAGCCTGAAGAGGCCGGGAGCCCAGTAGCCCAGCCTGGTGCTAAGGTCTGGAGGATTCCTGGAGAGCTGCTTGTCTTCGGTGCATGTTGGGAGGCCCAAGAAGGTGGGTTCTGATGTCAGCAAAGGATGTCAGCAGCAGCCAGGGCAGAGTAAACACAGCATCTAGCAAGAAGTCCAGGGGACAGGCCAGCTGCCCTGCTCTTCCCTCAGACCTGTCATACTAGGGTAGAAGGCGCTGCCCACTTCGGGGGAGTCTCTTTCCTGCTCAGCTATCCTTCTGGTGGGTCTGCTAGTTGAATCTGGATCCAGCTGAGGTTACAGGATTAACCATCACAGCTGCCCTCAATTTCACTTTAAATGCTGAAGTGAAGCCATCCTACCCACAGAAGACTCCATTCGCTCTTCGTTGTTGGTAACTGATGGCTCCAGTACGTTTTTTTGTTATCTTCCTGGTGGGAAGCAGTGATTTGGAGGACTGAGTGGTATTATGGAGGACTGCCTCAAGCCAGCAATCCCCAGCCCCAGAGCCCAGGAAGCTGTTCCGAGCTGCTTGCTCTCCTGATTCGAGTTTTCCCTCCCCAGCCAGTTCCTTATCCTGTTGCCTGGTCAGAAATAGACTTAAATAGCTCCCCTCCCTCATGATATTTCCTGTATCATTTTAAATTGTCAACAGGTCATCAGTTTAGGCTATGTATCTGCCATAATCTCTAAGATAAAACATGTCTTTTTACACAGGAGCATTAGTGTTCTGTCGCGGTGGCTTTATCATGTGTCCCTTCTCTCCACTATTGTGTGGCTTATTTTCTTTTATAAATGTTTTGATAGTTTTTATGTTTTGATTACTCCCTTATTATACGTTGTTAATAAATTTTGCTTTTTGATGTGATGTCAGGCTGTACAATTTATCTCCACAAAAGGACAGCTGATATTAATTATTTCTGCCTCCTGTATCTGTCAGGGTCCTGGCAGAACATACATCCTGCAATTAAGTGAGAATAATGTGGGAACACTTTAATAAAGAGACTCTCCCAAAGGTGTGGCTCTTCAGAGACACTAACAGGACGACACCATGCTCTGGTGTAGGTCCCACTGGCTGCTTTCACCCTTAGACTTTAGTTGAGGGCATCTGACAGAAGCTGTGTGTGACCTCTTCCAGGAGTTTTGGTGAGCCTTGTGGAAACCTTATGTGGGTGTTTCGCGTGGGCAGGGAGGTGGCTCAGGACTGACTGCATTCATTCTTTGCACCCTTCATTGCCCATTTGCTAGATACCTCTGGCAGCTGCAAGGCAAGGAACCCACTCGTGTAGTCCAAGCTGGTCAGCCTGGGGTCAGAGCAAGGAACTTAGAGCCCAGTAGGCGGGTCCAGGGAAGATTTCTAACATGTCCTGATTGGAAATGATACCTTAGCAAGCGACTCAGATACATGAGACTGTGCTAGGACAGTATGTATTAACATACTTCATATTGTTCTGGGTTTGAGTCCATGCACAAGCTGTGGGACCTTGAAGAAATTACTTGATCGCCTTTGTCTTCAGTTTTGGATTTAAAATGCCCATGCCAGCATCTCATGAGAATTAAGTGAGCCCATCCCCGCAATAAACACATGCTCATGTCTGTTACGTCATCCGCCAAACAAATGCTAGGCATGACTGTGTTCTATAGGTGACAGCACCAACGATGTTAAGGGCTTTCAGGCTCTGTGGGTCTCTTCTCACAGGTTCCTTTCCCCCTTCTTGTATTTAAGGCAATTCGAAGCTTAGTTGTCATATAGTCCAGGGCACACTCTGTCCCTGGAGTTTTTGTTTATGGTTAAGGGCAGAAAATGTTACTATAATGTTTTAATTAATTCCTCGAGAGTTTCGTGCATGGATACAATGTATTTTGATGACAGTCATCCCCACTCCTCCCAGACTCACTCCCCCATCTCCTTAGCCCCTCCCAACTTTATGCCTAATTTTTTTTTTTTTTTTTTTTTTTTTTTGTAATCCATTAAGCTCAATCCTAGCTGCCCACATGAACACAGGTGTGGGGCTGTCTTCTGGAGTGTGGCTGGCTTACATGGGCTCTATCCTAAAGGAACACTAATTCCCTCCACTCAAAGTCACCAATGGCTGATAGCTGCTCAGCTAAGGGTGAGGTCTCATTGCCCCTCCCCCTTCATGGATTGGGCTCTATTTTTCAGCTTTCTTGATTGAACACATGACCTTCACTGGGCTAGGTAAGTTGTCTGTTGCTGATTTATATCCCTGGCCCTTGCTGTCCTTCTACATTTTTCCTACGTAACTATTTGTTGATGTTTCAGGATTAGAATATTGGGATTTTGAGAGGAAGGAGGTCACATGTATAGACTGATTGGTTAAAGACTGCAGTCTGTACACTCTGGACCCTCACCATGTGTGGACAGTCTATTGTTTTGTTCACGCTGGCTTCCTTTGCATCCTTTAGAAAAGGTTTATAGGTTCTGGAGAGATGGCTCAGCAGCTAAGAGCTCTGACTGCTCTTCCAGAGGTCCTGAGTTCAATTCCCAGCAACCACACAGTGTTATATACAAAGTTTATAGTTGTCCTTGTAATGTGACTTTTTGTCTTCCTGGTTTCTTAAGCTGGCTGTTTGGACAGTATGAGAATATATGGCTTTCTGTGTTGACCTTGTGTGTTTTGCTTTTGCCAGACATCCCTTGTTGCTTCTCTGTTGATTGCCTCTGATTTCCTAGGTGAAGAGCTGTACGGTTTGTAAGTTATTATAATCTTGTCTTCCCTTTCCAATGTTTATAGCTTTAATTTTTGATAATCTTATCACCATGTATGGGTTGCTACCATTGTGGTCCCTCAACCTGTGGGTCACAATCCCTTTGAGGCTGGCATAACAGATATTTACATTATGATTCATAGTGGTAGCAAAAGTACAGTTGTGAAGCAGCAACACAATAATGTTATTGGTGAGAGTCATGGCATCATAAGGAAGTGTATTAAAGCGTCACAGCATTAGGAGGTTGAGTACCACTGCAGTGGTGCTCACTGCACTACAGTGGGTCTTACCTAGCAGGCTGGCTAGGTAGCTTTATTTCTTTCTTTGTATCTCAGTGGGTGCTTCTAATACATTACCATTAAATGTGCCTTCTTAGAGTTTTTTTTGATGAGCTCTTCCAGGCTTGATTTGCTAAGCATTTTTGACAGGAAGGAAGTTGAATATTAACAAATGATATTTCAGTTTCTACTTGTTAATTATATTTTCTCTTGATAAGCGAATACAGTACATTTATTGAAAATGTTTTCCTTCTGTTTTCTTTTAAGTCATTAAAATGTTTTATATTCTTTAGATAAGTACTGTGTGGTCGCTACATTTGTTTAGCTTTTAGTTTAACGTTATTTTTAAGTATTCCGTCTATTAGTCTAAATGCCATTTCTGTCTGTATTTCTGTTCTCCGCTTCTCTTTCTTGTCCTGTGTGAATCTACTGCTACTGGCCTCTTTAAATATATTGGGCAATGTTTTTAAAGTAACCTTTTTTGTTCTATGGCAGTGTATATAGCATGGAAAGTATTGCTTCAAGGTTTTGGAAAATTCTTCCATAAAACCATCTGTACTTTGTGCCAGTTTTTTACATTTTGTTGAAAAGTTATTTCTTGTCTTAATTCCTCTATGGTTCTGTGGTCTGTTCAGTTTTTTAAATTATTTCTTACACAAAGTTGCACATTTTTTTTTCTAGGATTTGATCTATTTTGGCTAGTTTTAAGAATTGATTTCCTCCCATCCTTGGTTTCTAAAGCCCAGGGGCTCCTACAAGTTGCATTTCTGGCTCTGTACTGGAAGGTTATCTTTCCCACCTAAGTTTGTTCTTTGTCATTTCTAAGGGACTTTGTCATTTCTAAGGGACTTTGTCATTTCTAAGGGATTCCACAGGATCTTGTTTCTCTTGTTGCCCATTTCAGTGAAACTGCATTTCAAATGAACACCCTGCTGTTTTGATTGTCTCCTAATTCAGTTTTTCTTTAATCTTCCATAATTTATTCACCTCTTTTCTTTGCATTTACTTGCCTGCCCACCCAGACCCAGTTTTCAGGTGTACCCTGCATGTTTCTAGGTTACATTCTGACTTTATTTTCAGTGTCTTCAACTTTCCCACAGGCACGTTTTGTGTGTGAGTCTTATCTGCTCATTCTTTAGAGTCCCTTAGTGTCTGTTTTGTGAGCTTCAGCTGTGATGTCATCCTAAGACACAATGAGATGAGGCTCCACAGGTTCTGTGAGAGTCCTTTGTGGCCATGTTATATTCATTTAAAATGGTTTGCCAAATTTGTTTTAAAATTGTAAATATATCCTTTTTCCTAATGCTAGAAATTTTTTTTCTGAATGTTGCATGTATTTGATAAGAAAGTACATTTTTTTCCCACCTGTCCTAACTACTATTCTTTATTGATTTACCCTCATTTTAAATTATGGCCTCAGAAACTAAAGATTTTGTTGTCTCTGCTGATGTCATTACTGTTCTTTTTAGTCTAGAATAGGTGTTAGTAATGCTTTCTTACAAAGGACACAGTGGTGAGTGTCATGAACTTTGAGTCCTTGTTGGTCTCCAGGTTTCCATTGTCCACTCTTAACCTCCCAGAAGTGTGTGCAAGGTCTCATCTTTGCCATAGTGCAGAGCAGTAAACTGTACTTTGTACCTGTGGACCCTTTCCAATAAATCTTTATGTGTAAGAACATGTGGTGAGCCAGGGCTGCTCACTGGACCTTACTGCCAGCCCTTGTCTAGTGTAAAGATAACAGAAGAAATTCAGGCATTTCTTCTCTGTAAGCTGATCTTTCTTAAACTTTCTGAGAGTAATTTTGTGGAAATTCACACAACTTTACACACAGTTTCTAAAATTTCTGAATAGCTATGGAAAATCTTTACTGCAGCACACTTGCTATTAACACATGAATTCTCAGCAGGGATAATACTTATTGTGAAATAGGTTTGGATTTGTGGAAGGTTGAAAATAGCTTATAAATGACACTGGCTTATGGCTCTCCAAAGTTCCAACATGCCCAACCAAATCTTAGTCCTTGGCATTTTATGTAGGGGTGGAATATTGAACAGAGCTCCTTATAAGCAGGAGACAGGGAGCAAGATTGATCTTTAGATGTGTTAGTGTTTCCTGCATGTAATGATTTGGAATTTTGTGCTATGTGTCCCCAGGTCTGTGGTCTCACATTCTACTTACTGCATACTGTGTTTTCTGATTCTTCAACAGAGGTAGACTCAAATCTTCCTGCACCTTTCAGAGGAACTCTCCTGGATTAATTTTCCAGTTCAATACTTTTCCAGGTCTATCTCTTTAAGGCCTTTCTTCTTTATCTTGCCTGGTTTTGTTTGCTTTCTTGGGTTTTTATCTGAATGGTTGATATTTCTGGCTCCTCCCCAATCTCCCTTTTACCTTCCTCTCTGATTATGAATACTTCTCTGTGTGTGTGCGTGTGTGTGTGTGTGTGTGTGTGTGTGTGTGTGTGGTGTATGTGTGTGTTTGAAGGATGCAAAAATTCTACACATTTGGGTTTTGTTTATCCATTTTGTCCTTAGGTTTCATTTTTATTGCATTATCTTTAGAGGATATGATCTCTATAATTTGTGTTCTTTTGAATTGAGGTTTAGATTGTGTATAACATGTAATCAAGTTTCTGGGTGTTTTTGGCCACAGAATGATTTTTGCATTACATTAAGATGCTCAGGATGCATTCAGCCACAGGTAATAGACACGAAGTGGAAATGTCTTACGCAGAAAGAACACACACACACACACACACACACACACACACAGGTCTATCTTCAATAACATTATCAGGTTCATTAGTGTTTTCCACTTTCTCCTTCTCAGCCTAGTAGCTTGTTCTGGCTTTCTCAGGCTGGCTCTTCTTAAAGGCTTACAATAATAATGACTAAAGGTTGTAGGAAGAACGTCTCCAGTCCCCTTATCTGTCTATCTCTTTGTCTCTGTCTTTGTCTCTGTCTCTCTGTCTGTCTCTCTCTGTGAGTGTGTGTGAGTGTCAGTGTGTGTGAGTGTAAGAATCATGTATATGAGTGTGTGTAAGTGTATATATGTGAATGTATGGGAGTGTGTATGTGCCTGTGTCTTCCAGAAGCCTCTCACAAATGCAGCAACCATTCAGTGGACAGAGTGGCCCTCTGTACCTATTCCAAAGCTAGGCTCAGAAGAAGACACTAGGAACAGCATAGTATAGAGGCGAGTCACTGTTTAAGGCCAGATATAGTGAATGGCTTGGGCCCAGGGTCCCTGTACAGCCTTCTCAGCAGCAGGATCCTGCCAGCCTGAAGAGGGGAACGTTCAGTGTTGAGGTTGGGTGGGGTTGGCTGAGGTGCTAACACTGCAGAGAGAGCCCCATCTGCGTTCTTGGTTTGGAATACTGACTCCTTCTCATCCTTTTAGTTACAGACAATTGAGGGTGTCATGGGAGACATGGAATCCTTTTGTTTCTAATAGGTCATTGATAGAACTTTGAGAAATGATTGCTATAAAGTTCTCCTGCTATTACTGTAAGTGTAGCATGTATATTCGTGTGTTAAAAACTAATTCTGACTCATGAGACTTTTGAGCAGACAGTGCATCTTCCTTATTGCTCATCCAGCTCTGAACACTAGATTCCCAGAAACTAATTATTAGCTGTAATAAAGAGTGCATATCTGGAGATAGGTTGAAGTATAACTCAAGATATGATTAGCCTACCTGGTTTGTTTTTATTAAAATGTTATTTTTCCCTGTGTATTTATAATCCAGGGAAAGCTTCTAATATGAAAAAGTAAAGCAGATTTACTTTAAGGTGATATATAAGAAATAATTGGTATAGCAATGCTGTGTGAATACAGATGAGACAGTCCTATTAAAACTTGGTCACAGAGTGTATGGGGTGATGCAGCAAGATTCATGCCAACTAATTACTAGTTCAAGTTTGCAGTGAAATGTTGAATTAGTGGGAAGTTGTGGTGTCACTAAATGAGCGCTGTCAGGGAGGAATGATATTAACAATTAAACACGGCGTAGTCAAAGGCTGATACATTCAAGAGCTAATTGTCAGGCTCAGTTCTTTCTCTGATGCTTCCTGGTTGTTTGCTTATTTGTATTTTCGTTGAGAGGATTCGCAAAAAAATGATATATTGTCACTTGCATTCAGGTTGGAATTATTTCCTTTGATGTGTAAGCTTAGGTACCAATTAAGTGAAAAAGAAATCTGTCTTAAGTGAGATTATTACTACTAGAGTCTGTGTTCCTCATGAGTGTTTAATCTTGTAGCAGCTCGGTTCTTTACTTTGCGACCAGGTGATGTAATATGAATGACGGGTTATTAAGTTCTCTTCAGAGGAAATAGGCATATTTTAAGTTAATAGTCCTTATCAGTGATACCAATTAGCAGAAGAGAAATGAATTCCCTGGATTTACATTTCCTAATAGCTCTTTCAGGATGGTCCTGTTGCTCCTGGGGAAGACGGATGAAATCTGGGCTGGGTGTGGCATTGGGCACTGTATAAACATGTCTTTATGCAGCACACACTGTGTGCATCATCTTAAAGTCTCCACTCCTTCTGTAACTTATTTGAAGACCTCTTGCTATCTCAAGGGTTTACCACATAGGATGCTAGAGCTTCCTATCACTTTCCTATAACTCTTGGTGAAGACACTGAACCCTGACCTGCTAATGAAGACCTATGTGATGTCCCACATTTGGTTGGTCTCTAGGTTTTCCCTTTTGGATTTGATGAAGCATTCGTTCTCCCATTTCTTGGGGTCTATGATGGCTAGTTTTATGTCAACTTGACATAGCTAGAATCATCTGAGAGGAGGAAACCTCAACTGAGAAGATGCGTCCATGAAAACAGGCTGTAGGTAAGCCTGAAAGGCATTTTCTTAATTAGTGATTGATGGAGAGTGCCCAGCCCATTGTGGGTGGAGCTATCTATTGACTGGTGGTCCTGGGTTCTCTAAGAAAGCAGACTGAGCAAGCCACAAGGAGCAAGCCCTTAATCAGCACCCTTCTGTGGCCTCTGTATCAGCTCCTGCTTCTAGGTTCCTGTCCTGCTTGAATTCCTCTCCTGACTTCCTATGATGTGGAACTGTGAGCCAAATAAGCCCTTTCTCCCCAGGTTGCTTTACTCATGGTGTTTCATCCCAGCAATAGAAATTCTGACTAAGCCAGGGCCTTCTTGGAGAATGGAAACTCTTCCTGTCCCCCATTTCCATTGGGAAACTCTCTTGTTACACATTCACTACTGTGAGGCCTTTATTCTGAGGTCCCAAACTGCAGCCATGAAAAAGAGCTACCACCTGGTATAGCATTCATCCAGTGCCACGTGCCCTGGCTCATTGCTTCAGCTTCACAGCTGCTTGCTAGATAGCTGTTATCTCCCTTTTATAGATTGCAGGAGGCAAAGGAAAGGGATCCTGTTTGAATTACCAGGGGAGGGGGTTGAGGGAGGGTTGGTATAGCACATACTGCACAGCCTCAGTTTATGCTTAGCCTCAGGGTGCCAAGGCCTAGGGAGTCTCATTTGGCTTCTACTCACATTGTTGATAATGTATGGTGATGCAAAACTTAGGTCAATGTTCTGATCACAGTATCACATCTGAAGAAATCCAAAACTAGATTTCTGCATGGTATCTAGAATTGCCCGTCTTTGATTGAGAGCAGCTGTTCTGTCTCCATGCTGGAATCACCTGGGGAGCTTTTAAGACCACTGACATACATACTGCTTCTCTCCTTCTGGCCTCGAGCGAGGCCCAGGCTTTGCTATTGTAAGTTCCCAAGTGGCTTTCACTGCAACAGCTATGTGTGAGCCCCACTGGGTTAAAACCTTTAACAATGCAGTTGCCACTGTTTTATTGTAGGCAGTACAGAAATACATTGTTGCCTATAAACTGAATGAAAGATTAAAGCATTTCTTCTCTTTCCATTCATAAACCATTGTGATAGCAGTCTTAACTTCTATAGAATTACCTAGTTTTGCCTGATGAGATGTACTTAGAAAAGGAAATAAGCGTATAGCTGTCTCCCTCTCTCTCCTGAAGTCTTTCTAATTAAGGCAGCACATACATTCTCAGCTGAGGTAAAACTTGCGATATCGTCTCTTTACTGGATGTGCTACGGCATTTTTAAAGGCATCGGGTGATAAATCCAGTGTTGACTACAAGCCAATACTTTCCTCATATGCTGACGATTATGTAATCAAAGTATAAAGTCACCATTTAAAGATTCCCTAATCTAGAACAGAATTTAAATTAAGAATTTAAAAAGATAGTAATCCGCACCAGGGATGGCATCTTGTGGACCTCGTTTCAGTGGATTCAGTGAGTGCAGCTATGTAAGTGAAATGGGTGTTTACTTCCCTATACCCCACAGAGCATGCCACCTGGACAGAGACCTGAGGTCAGTCTCTGGATAATATACTCTAGGTCCTGATTTCACTTCCAAAGTGAGATGTGGCCTGGACTTTTGACAGGCTAGAAATTAAATTTTCTCTCACAGATATTTTTCTTAGCGATGCAAAATAGTAAGAGACTCTAATAACTGCTTACTTAAATCCTGAGTGTTGGAAACGCTCTTCTCCGTGCACTGCGACCTTTCTTCTCTGCCGAGATCGTTGTGTGTGAGGGCAGGCTTGTGGTGTGAGAATAATGTCTCTAATTAAGGAGCTGGGGCCTGACAGATGTGTCTGAAATGGGTGACCTTGCAGGAGTCACATGTGAATGGCAATGGAGGTCCTCCTCCTTTTCCTTCTCTTCCTCCTCCTCCTTTCACAGCAGACCAGCCTCTATGGCCAAGATCACACATAACAAGGGTCTTCGGGCTTTCTGGCTGTGTTTGTTACATAACATCCTGACATCCTATTAAGACTAATTATAAAACAGAGTCCCAGCTCCTTGACAATGATGGCCAGAGGAAAGATGTAGCTGTTTAGCTGGCTCTTCTGGATTCAACATGAGAATTAATTTGGCCTTTCATTGGCTTCACACTAAACTTTTTTGTAAAGATGAGCCAAGCAGACAATATTGAGCTACGATGATTCAGTAATAAGTGGCTGACGTCTATACTGAGTTCAAAGATGCATGGGTTAGTTTATGTAACCCATCATTTTCCACTCCATCCTGGATGGTGTTGGGTGTTCAACTCTATGTTGGGAACTAGGAAAATGCCCCAGTCCCTAGGGTTGTTTGCTGTGTATGTGTGAGGACCTGAGTTTGATCCCCAGGCTCCAGGTCAATAATCTGAGCATGGTGGTGCTTGCCTGTCATCCAGCACAGGGAAGCAGAGACAGGAGAACCCTGGGCTTCACTGAACAGCCAGTCTAGCATAACTGTGTACCTCAGGCCAAGAAGAGACTCTTTCAAAAACCAGGTGGGTAGAAGCTGAGGAATGGCAGCCAGTGTTGTCCTTTGATTGCTACTCTTGTATATACACATGTGCACATGCATAGACATATGTATTCATACATGTGAAAATACATTCGGAAATATTAAATGCAGCTCATTATCCCACTGAGTTAATGTATTCATATTTTAAAAGAGTCTTCATGGATTTTGTTCTTGAAAAAAAAAAAAAAACAATGACTACGTTGGTCTAAGTGATGTGGAGACGGTTCACTTGGCAGAGAGCGGGCAGAACGGAAGTACATTTGATCCCCAGAATCCATGTTACAACAAACCAACAAATAAACCATCAAACCATAAAACAAACAAACAAACAACCCAACCCAAAGCTGGGCATAGTGATATGCACATGTAATCCCAGCTCCAGAGAGTCGGAGACTAGATCTCTGCATCCCCAGTGTCCTGGTTGGCAAATTTCAGTCCAGTAATGGTCACATACATGTGAATTCCCACCTCTACCACCACTGCACACTACACACACACACACACACACACACACACACACACACGCACGCACGGACGGGCGCGTGCGTGTGTACATCCCACACTATTAACCACTTCTTTGGAGTAAAGGAAAGGAGAATTGAATCATAGTGGAACAAATTTTCCGGCTGTCATCTTCTTGGGTCAGGGATTTTGCAATGTTGGGCTTTTTGGTTTAAATTTCTCCTTGAAAGGATACAGAATCATCCCCACGTCTGTTCACCAGTGCCACATTTGACCATCCTTTCTCACTCACAGCCCTGCACCTCTGCCTCTTGGAGCCTGGGATTTGCGTTAGGCGATGAGTCTGAGTGTGCCTCCCCATGCAATGGCCAGACTGAATTGGCCGCAGAGCTTCCTAACGGGTCCAGTCTGAGCTGAAAATATCAATTCAAACCTCTTACTTGCCACTCCATGTTTGATTGATCCCATAAAATCAGAGCATGGTAACAGTCCAGTCCTGTGTTACTCTCAGGAAAGTCAGATTTTCTTAAAGTAATATTTAGAGTGTTTGTCTTTTTGTTGATATTTAATTAGAGTCATAACTTAGGGGAATACAAAAATGTTCTGTCTTCCCACTCCCACCTCCAAATACCTGCCATAAAACTCATAAAACTCATAAATACTGTCTAATTGTCTGCACAGGAATCCTTTTGTGCACCTGTATCTTCAACCGGTATTTTCCTTTCTATAAAATTTTGGTAACATTTGTTATGTTTTTCTCCCTTTTTAGTCCAGAGTGAAGATAGCAGTTTAGAAATGAATAGAATCAGACAGAGACAAATGGCAGGCCATCTTGTTATGTAAATTTAGACTGGTGATAAATAGTTGTGAGGCGAGAAAAACCACTTTGAAGGGTATCAAGGTCACATAAAAAGAGTGATTAATGAAAAGTAATTACATATTTTCCTTTTTCCACACATTATAGTCCTGTATATGCACGTGAGCTGTGATGTTACATGCATACGCATGGAAGGAAGAACTGAACCAAGAGAGTCACTAGCCTCTCCAATCACCTCAGTGTCTTTTTATTCTGTCTATTTCATGACTGCACTCTCTGACTGTTGCTTTTTTTTTTTTTTTTTTTTTGGTTTTTTGAGACAGGGTTTTTCTGTGTAGTCCTGGCTGTCCTGGAACTCACTCTGTAGACCAGGCTGGCCTCGAACTCAGAAATCCGCCTGCCCCTGCCTTCCAGGTGCTGGGATTACAGGCGACTGTTGCCTTTTTATCCCCAGAGAATTGTATCTACAGTCCGTCTGTTAAAGAAGATAGAGGATATGTGGGGAAAACCCCCAGAACAATTATAGTTCTTCCATTGTTTTTAAAGTGGGAGTGTCTGCACAGTCCAGCTATTAAGATCTCTATCATTGATTGTGCTGGCATATTTTCAATAAATGCTTCATAAAACTTACCTGATTAAACATCATATACAGTAAAGCAACACTGGGTTTTCTCCAGCTGTGGCACCTTTCTTGGTCTTCTGGTTTTGTGCTTTTCCTGTTTGTCTATAGCTTAGACCACCCTCTGGACATCCATGCTGTAACCTTTGTTGTACTCATATTTGATGGTAGTGGTGGTAGTGTACATGTACATGTTACTCTGTGTGTGTGTGTGTGTGTGTGTGTGTGTGTGTGTGTACATATACAATGAGACCAGAAGTCAGCATGAAGCATTGTCTTCACTCACCTTCCCCCTTAGTTTCTGAGACAGTGTCTCTCACTGAATCTGAAGCCAACCACTTTTGACAGACTAGGTGGTCAGCATGTTTAGCAATCCTCCTGTCTTTGCCTCTTCAGCATTAGAATTACAGATGCGTGCTGCCACACCTGGCATTGTATGTGGGTGCTAGAGATCTGAATTCAGGTTCTCATGTTGGCACAGCAAGCATATTACCGAACCGACCAACTTCCCAGCACCTCGACTTCTCGTGAGCTCCTGGGTAGCGTTGCCATTACCTCCTGGTGGGCAGGACCTAGTGTAAAGTCAGTCTTCTGCCTTGTGCCCCCTGTCTCCTGATATGCCATGTTTTCATTCATTGATGCTTCAGATATGATGTTCACCTCTATTGGTTCCCAACTACTGCAACACCCCTGTCCCCTCAACTCTGTTCATAATATGCATATCTCCATGGTTCACCCATGTCACAGGCCCTCACAATTGTCCACTCAATGCAGTCTACTTTTTGTTAATATCTTTGAGACCCTCAGTGGTTTTCAAACAGAAATAACTTTTTATAGGACTGCCCTTTTAGAAATTAGTGCGTTAATGTCATGTGTCCCACAAGACCACCACAAGTTCCTTCTTCATGGGGCTCTCATATCTTTTCAACATCAGCTTTCTATGTGGTCCTCTTTATGAATGTACCACAGAGGAGGGACAGGGGTTTGCCCTTGGCCTTCCTTGCCTGGGTACTCTTGTACAGTGGTCAAGCCAAGAAGATAATGTACCTCTATCTCAGGAGTTAGCATCTAATTCTGGCCTAGATCTGCTTATCTACACTTTTCAGAAATGCACGTCACCAATTACAGCATGATTCTATATACAACCGGAACACACTTGTCATATTCTCTCAGGCCTCTGTCACCGTAAAATCAAATAAGAAACCTGAAAGGAAAATAAAGTGGTACGACAAGCTTTTCCGTGAAGAGAGCTGGCATAGTCCTGCGCTTAGGAGCTTTAGCAGATAACCTCACAACTGCCTCTAGCCTCCGTGTGCTCACACATGCCTGCGAGCATGCGCCTGTACACACTTTCATGAATGGCCATTCTCATTTACATAAACATGTACATGAAACCTATGCAGACAACAGCAGTTCTTTGGTATACTTGTAATTTCACCACTTACTAAAGGCGAAAGCAAATTTGCATACTACTGAGATGGATGTACCTGTTTATTTTTACATAGTGTGTTAAATCTTGGCTGAACTTTTGATACTGCAGGATATAGAGCAACTTTAATTTCTTTTCTGAGTTGGTAGATATTTTCTTTTTTATTATAACCAGTGTTGAGAGTGGTTCCTTGCATAAATACATATCACAAATTAGCAGGGTTATGTTTACTGCCATTTTGAAGATTGTAGGAGGGGACTGGAAAGGAGCTTCAGTGATTAAGGGACTATTGTGCTCCCACAGTAACCTACTGTAACTTCAGCTCCAGGGACACTGAAGCCTCCTTAGGCACCTAAATACCCCTGTCAGTTAAAAATGGAAAATAAATCTTTTATTTTTTTTGTTGTTGTTGTTTTAAGTTAGGCATTCTAACACAATCCAATCCAAAGATCCTGATGTGCTGAGGATGATAGGAAGGTATAACAGCCTTCGTTTCCTGGTTTTTATTTGCCTGTAGGAACAGACACTTTGTATGTACAGTACAAACGATGCAGCTGCTCCCACACCGTGGTGCTGATGGAGCTCAGGTATTTTGGGCAGCTTTTCCTGTGTGTGTGTGTGTGTGTGTGTGTGTGTGTGTGTGTGTGTGTGTAAGGCCTTGGTGTGGTACAGAGTGTGTGTGTGTGCTCTCAGGACCACAGCTGCAGCAAGGACACTGAATGCCACCCTGAGGAGCATGGCCGAATCACGTCTGACTCACTGTACGTTTGATTTCATCGTGTGCTTGTAAACTTTCACGGTAGACAGTGTCACTTACACAACTTCATGTGAGGTGGGACCACAGCTTGAAAGTAGCTGGTTCTAGGAGACGTAGCTCCCGTCACAGCCTTGGGTGGCAAGCTCTGTTTTACTTTAGCCTTCTGTAGAGCGGCTGTCTGTATTACATCCTGTTCTATGTTCTAATTGTAAATTAGAAGGTAAATCATGATGTTTTGCATACACAAACGAGTTAATTAGAACAGTATGCATGTGATAGAGAGTCCTAACAGTCAAGATTCAGGTAAAGTATAATCTGTTGGTTGACACCAAAATTCCCAATAAATTTCCATGTCAAATCTCTGCTTTATGCAGAACATATCCACGCTGCATCTTTTACTCCTCATCTGGGTTTCATTTGTTACATCCTGAAAGCGTAAAGAATGGACCATTGGTTAACCCATTTAGTTTAGTGAAGGTATACAAATTCAAGCTACATCTGCCTAATTTCTCCTCCAGCCTTGAAGATGAAATCCTCTGCCTCCCACAGCTAGGTTAGTAGTGCATGGCTCCGCTCAGGTCACCTGATTTCATCGCTGCTGTGAAGCAGGCAAACAGTCCGAGTCCTCTGTTAGTCCTTCTCTCCATCCTTATCCGCAGCACGGACTCATTAAACCGTTCTATAGCCGGCCACGTCACTTTTCCGATGAAAACCTTGCTCATGGGGAGTGTGTGACAGCTATAACGGTTCTAGGCTGGAAGGCTTGTTAAAGGCAGTGTTTATTTATGAAGGCTTCATTTTCACCTATCACTGAACTAAAAAGAGACTCAGAAAAATGTGCCTGGCAACCACGTGTACCCCTACACCAAGGCAGTGGGCGCATGTTTTAAATTGGTTTGTCCCGAAGGTAGGTAACCCTGTTCCTAATGAGCAGGAGCTAGAGTGTGTGTGGGGGCAGGTGCTTGTAGATTTTGTGTGATAAACACCGTGCTCTCAACAAATGTCAAAGTACCTGCTCTTTCTCACATTTCCTTGTGTCTTGATAGATGATGTTTATCACATTCTGTAGCGCTCTGTGGCTGACATCATTGCATGTTTATTATGAGCTTTCTGTGGCTTTCCAATCATTGCCATTCTAGAGTGGCTTTCCAAAGCAGCAGGAGCACAACGCTTTTGCAGATTGCAATGTAATACCATATATGATCTTGTCTCAACCTGTAACACACACCTCCTTGCAGAAATAACATTTAATTATGGTAATATCCTCCCTGATAGCAGACACAGCATGCCGCCTGCTAAGATTATATTGTTTGTAGTAAGATGGAGTAAACGTGGTTTAAAGATGAAGGAATAAAATCACATACCCTAGTAAGCCCTTTAGTAATGCTTTTGGTAAATGCTTCTAAGAATGTGGACAGCTCTGGATTCCATTTCCACTCTCTTGTCCCCAAATAAAAATGCGAACGGTAATTTGACAGGCACACTGTCACACGCTGTAACCCGTCTAATCCCCTAGCTCCATACATCTCAATTCCAAATGAACTTTTCAGATATATGGGTGACTAGGTTACAGAGTTCCTGCATGTGACACTTTTTCCAAAGTCTTGCAATGACAGATGCAGTGACCTTATCATGCAGACAACTCTATCCATGCTGACAGTCCAGCCATCTGGCTAGTATCAATCATAATTGATTTAAAGAAACTAGCCCTCCAAAAGTTGGTCATATAAACCAGTGGGCTGACTTGGTCAACGTGCAGTTTGAAGTAAACCTTTATTTTTATTACTAGTTTGGATTTTGTAAGAATCATCCCAATTCCTTGTCTGTGTGTGCTTTGGGGTGAAAAAAACACAGGGCCTGCCTTGTAAAACACAAATTTTAAATGAGGAATATTCTATTTTCTGAAGACATAATCATTCTGAGTTGAAGCATTATAATGTGTAGCCATAGATTTAGGTCTCTTGGTATTTGAAAACTTGAAATTGAGATAAGGTTGATTTGGGGCCTGTTTTCTTTCTCCTCTAGCCTCCTAGGTGTGTGTGTGTGTGTGTGTGTGTGTGTGTGTGTGTGTGTGGTGTGTTTGTGTGTGGTCTGTATCTGTATGTATATGTGTGTTTCTGTCTCTCTGTCTCTCTGTCTCTCTCTCTGAGTGTGTGTGTGTGTGTGTGTGTGTGTGTGTGTATAAGACAGAGGCCAATGTCAGATATTGTCCCTCAGAATGTCATCCCCCTTTTCATAGTTTCGGGGGTTTTGTTTGTATTTGTGATGGGGTCTTTTACTCTGCCTTAGAACTCAGTGTTCAACTAGGCTAGTTAGCCAGCAAGCCACAGGCATCCTCCTGTCTCTGCCTCTTGGTGGTGGACTTACAAGCACACAGAGCAATGCCGTTGGCATTTTTACAAATGTTTTAAGGATCAAACTTGAGTCCTCTTGGTTGCACAGTGAGTGCTTTGCTGACTGAGAAGTGTCCTCAGACTCTACAATTGGGTTTTCTGTTCTGTTCTGTTGTGTTTTGTTTTACCAGCTTTCTTGAGATGTGGCCTCCTATCTTAGACTGAGGCAAAATGGTATACCTGTTGCATCACTCTATTAGAAGACTGAGTGAGCAGGGCACATACGTGTCTAACAGTGTTTAGTCTTGTGTGTGGTAATGGAGTTCTCTCCCTCCTGAGTACTATTATACACTGGTAGCTGCTGCAGATAAGTGCCCTTCCCTTCTTGAGCTCTTTTCGCTGTGTGGCTTCTGAAATCGTCTTCACACCTTTCTTTTGCCCTAACTACCTCTGAGAAGATGACTTCGTGTGCTTCTCTCTCCCCAGCTCTCTCCTTTCGTCGTCTCTGAAGGCCCTTCTTTCCTGCAGCATTGTAGGCTAGGGGACCTGGCCGCCATAGGGGCAGCCAAACGTCAAGTGTGGAATTAATACCATTGATCTGGAGCCAACTTTTATTGGTTAATTGATAAGAATTATGTGAACGTCTAGAGTTTAATTAAAATTTTAGTGTTCTGTCTTGTGTTTTTGAATCTGACATTGCTCTTTGTGCAAAAATAAAATTTTCAGTGACATATTCCCTCTCTATACCTTTCTGTTGTGAGGTAGCCCCTGTTTAACTGATTTCAGCATTAAATAATTTCTTGATGATGGCTGTCTCTGTAGATTGATATATTGATTTAATCAACATTTAACAGTCATTTGTGCTACATTAACACAAAGTCTTTCTTCGATATGAACTTATTTACTAAAATGGTTTATTGCCAGCTGTTCCTTGATGATTTAGTTATTTTGGCTATTTGTTGTTGCTTGGGTTTCATGGTTTTGACACTATAAGATGGGTGTAATATAGAGAACAATACAAAAAGCACACTACAGTATGAGTTCCAGTTGTACAAGGTGCCGCCTCACCCTTTGGGAAAACCTCCTCCCTGCACCTCTCTGCACCCTACCCCCTCCTTCACCCCAGAGGGGAGCACAGCATGTATCCTTGCTTTCCGGAAGAGTTTGCAACGTTGTTATCCATATAGAACAATTTACTATAGGATCCCATGGAAAGAAAAATTGGACTTGAGTCATGGCTTGGCTCCCTCCTGCCTGGAGTGTAGTAAAGACCAGTGTGGGAAGCCAGGCAAAATCCTGAATGAGTTCTGGAAACCAAAGGTCAAACGTAGGGGGAGCATCTGTCAGGAATACCTTTCAAATGGGTGAGCACATCTCTCTACTCTGAGTTCCCTGAGCCTACCTGCAACCATGTGCATGACCACAGAAGGTGTCTTCAGCTGAGAAGGAGTCACAGTGGAGCTGGAGCTGCCCATGGCAGCACAGAACCAAAATGGCAGGGCTAAAACACAGAGACAGAGCGCAGGAAGGTTGTAGGAAGGCTGACCTGGGTAGCAAGTCTCAGGCCAGCCTAGGCTGTTATTGAGACACCATCTCTCATGGAACAGAACAGAACAGAACAAAACAACACGAAACAGGACTGGGGAGTGTGTCTGGGATTGATGTTAATAGAGAGTGCATGGACATATGGTCTGGTTGGTGGTTGGGACAGCTGAGTACGCACTGTGCTAGCCTCCCTTTATGTGTCTTCATGGGAAGAGGGGACTAAACAGCAGAGAGGAGGGATCTGTTTGTGGCAGTTCCCAAAGCATCAGTCCCCAGAATCGCATGGCTGGAACTGATGGTGTTTCCTCCCTATGCAATACATAACTATGATCCCAGGAGTTCCCTTCTCCATCTTTATGCCCTGATCCTGTTATATACTGGGCCTCAGTTTCTGAGCCCGCTTTTCGTCCTTCTTGAATTAGTTTGTCACGTGTCATGCAGTATCTTCTTAGATAAAACTGTTTGGAGAATTCAATTTTTTGGTAGCTGTTATACACGATATCTAAAACTCTAGGCATTTCTACCCTGGATTGACTCAAGAATTCCTGGGAAGTACTGGGTTTGCTAACTTGAAGTGACTGCTCTGTCAGCCTCTCCCCGGCTGCTGTTCAGTAGTTAAAAGCTGATTTCTCAACTATTTTTATGATCTTGTGGTTTTTCTCCTTGGCTCATCAGAACTCCTTTTTTCCAGAATGTTTTGAGATGTCTCAATGATAGGTACTCTGGTGTGTCATTTGAACCTCCAAACCCATTTTCTGTACTATTTGAAAGGAACCTAGAATCATTGTTAGTGCTTTTCTAACAATCCATTCAGGACGATGATCTGTTTCCTTCTTGGTGCCCCCCTTTTCCGTGTCTTCTGTACTGGCCCCTGTTTCTTACCCCCCTTTATTTTTTTTTTAGTTCCTTGACTTTTTGCTTAACTCTTTTTTGTACAGTTATTTCATTTATTTCTCTTAAGGTTTTTATTTCGGCTCTCTCACATGAGGATAATTCTTTTCTAAAGTTCTTAACTTTTCGGGTAGCATTCTGTTCTTCTACATGTATGCAGCTTATGTTTTCAGATGATTTAAAATGCTAATGATGTATTTAAAATGTTTTTCTTCAATGAATAGTCTTCACCTTCCCTGTTACTTTTAAGTGATGCCATCCATAATTTCTCTGTGGAAGAGTGTGCCTGTTCGTGACTGTTGATTGTAGGTATGTGTGTTTAGAATGTAAATCTGCTGTCTAAGGAACTGATGTAAAGTCTGATACGTGGGTAGGGGATGGTAACTTGACTGCATCGATGGGTCATCTTTAGAGCTCCCTGGGGAACAGTTGGTGCTAGTCTACTTAGGGATCCACACCCCGGGAGTGATAGGTCCCTCTAGAGAAGGAGCCTGTGTCCTGCTTGGGTAGCACACCTGGGCAGAGCACTTGACTCTCTCACCTGCCACAGCCAATTTGCTGTGGATTAACCAACCAAGAAAAATCCTGATTGAAATGATTTGGAAATAGAACAATTATGTTCTGAGTGACAGCCTAAGGGACCAGCTTGTGCATGAAATGCTTTAATGCATGGGATTTGACATCAGTTTAGGTGACCCAGAAACATGTTTTTGTTCTGTGTCCCTGGCCCTCGTGTGTTACTGAGACAGAATATTGAGTAGCTGTGGTACCAGGGCAGGCTGTCTGATGGCATATGCTTTTCTGAGCCATTCCAGTGGATCCATAGGTATGTTATTGGTTCATGATCTTGTCCTGTGATCCTTCCGGCTACTGAAGTAAATAGTCCTGGTCCTCCCTCCCTTCGTCCCTCCCGTCCTTCCTCCTCCATGTCTTCTTCCTTGGATAGCATATAACACAGTAGTTCAGGCTGGTTTCAAACTCCAGGTTATCCTTCTGCCTCGGGCTCCTGAATGCTAGGATTATAGATACGAGCCATCATCACTCCAAGCTTCTTGCTGAAGTAGCAGCAGTCATCTGAGCTGTCAGTCATGGCGAATGATGTAATATGCTCTCAGGAGTAAAGCAGAGACCCGATGAGTACTTCCTGCCTTGTACACTCCAAGATTCACGCCAGCTACTGTCTGTAATAGACAACGGCATGTTTAAAGTGTTTTGAAACTGTTGGATTATTCCGTTTATTCCCACTTACTGTTTTACAGATCTTCTGTGTAACTTGTTATGTTTACTGTGAGAGTGGGGGGCAACCCTTTCACAGAAATTCAATGCTACATAAACCCATTGCCATTTGGTCTCTGTCGCTAATGATGCACACCTTATAATTGGGGTTTAATTAGTTACTACTATTAAAATAAAGCTATGTGGTGACAGCTTCGGTCGGCTAAGGGATCATTAATGGGGATTGCTTTAGAGAACTTTGACACTCGTTTTAGTGAAGTCGGTCTTCTACAACATCTTTCAAAAGATGATTTAATTTTAATAGCACTCTGTCTAAATATAAAAGTTGGGTTTATGTACATTTTTAACTATCTTTTTGTAAGTATGTACCTGTATTCCTGACAAATGTAAGAGATTATTATTAAAATTAGAAACATGGAGATATAGTATAGACCCAGCTCCAGCCTGTTCCCTTCTGGATGACCTTGAGGACACCATTCACTTGTTCCTCAGCATACTATTTCTGCCTGTGAAACTCGCATAAAAATGTTCATCCCGATACATCCAGATCATCTTGATGTAGCGAGGCTTAATGAAGTGTCTGTAAAATGTTTTTTTCTTCCTCCAGTTGGAATTACCTACATAGATGGTAGGATCATTAATATCACCCCGCTGTTTTCAGTGTAGTGGACGACATCACGGTGCCATTGTTACATCTAATGTTTTGGGTTTCTTTTAATTAAAATAACATGAAATATTGGCATGCTTGCCACAATCTTGTCCTCCTCTGCAAATGGAAAGTTAGTGTTAAACAAAATATTTAAATTTCGTGTAATTATGACGTTCTTAAAAAATTTATCAGCCCCAGGGAAAAAGGAGGAGTAAGATGTTCACTATGAGTCAGGTTTATGACAGAACTGCTTGGGAGAATGGAATTGTTTGGTTTACAACATTCCTAATATTTCAACATGAGTCCTTTCCAGTCAGCAGTAATGATTGAATCCTGTCAAAACCAGTGAGCAATAGTAACCGTCCACAAATTTAACTAGGAAATTAAGTGCATTAACATTGCTGGTCAGAGAATGATGTCCTTTGTAATAAAATTTTCAAACAGTGTAAGAGTGATGCACTGAAGGTCACAAGATTCTGTGGGAAGCAGGAAGCAAGCGTCTAAGCACATGGAAAGACACGGCGTGTCTGTCAAATGCACCAGTCTGCATGTTAAACACAGATCCTATCAAAAGTCTAGCTGGTTCAGCTGAAGAAGTGGCCAAGTGTATTCTGATACCCAAGGAGCAACCCAGGGGACCCCACTCCTAAAATACACAAGCAATCAAACAAAACCGACCTTGAATGATCTTGGAAAGGCTCAAAATTGGAGGGCTCACACTGGTTTCAAACTCATGTCTGAGCTGCAGCTCCAGGGCTGTCCTACAATGCTGTAAAGAATGTCAAGGAGCAGGGGAAGCAACCTTTGCATTTTCAGGTAGCCATTCCTCAAATGCAGTAAGATGAGGTAGGAAACTAGTGTTCCGTGTATCACAGTACACAACTGAACATGCACAGGGCCTGGCAGGTTGGACCCCAACCCTCAAACAACACACAAAAATGAATTCAGAGTATACTGTACTTAAAATTAAAACTCTTAGAGAAAAACAGTGTGTGCCTTTTAGAACTTGGGTCAAGCAAAAGCAATCTTGTGTGTGTGTGGGGGGGTGGCATACATGTGTGCATTCTCACTTTTATACCTTGCTTTTGAACATGAATTTTATAAAGAATGCCACAGGTCTTCAAAATCATTGGGATAATGATACCATGTGGCCCTGAAGTTCTATTCATAGGTATGTATAAATCTATCCATGTAGAATCACAAATCTTCTAGTAACATTATTCATCAAAATTTAAGATTATTTATTGCTAGGGATCTAAGTCAGTGATAGAGCACTAGGCTATTGTCCTTGGGGTCCTGACTTCCACCCCCAGTAGTAGAAAAATGTTTCTGAAAAAAAAAAAGCATTAAACCAATTGTCTGCTGATGAATGAATAAGCAAAATGTGGCATAGTCAATATTTGAATATTATTTTGCAACAATAATGAACAAAACCCTGCTACATATTTACATATTACATATTATATATTGTGAGTCTAAAGACCCCTAGAAACAAGCTTAGTGGAAGAAGACCCAGGCCCAGGCAGAGTCATGGTTCCATTTCCACGAGAGGTCCAGAGCAGACTACTGTGGATAAAGAGAGAGATGAGGACATGCACCCTGGCTACTGAGGGACGCGGGGGCGGGGGGGGGGCAGTGGCCAGTGTTGGTGGACATGAAATACTTTGTGCAGAGATGAAATTTTCCAAAATAAAATTGTCACCGTGGCACAGCTCAGGCCTGTACAGTGTAAGTGGATAAATAATGTGGCACAGGACCTATACCGAGCTTTTCTTTTTAAGTCCCACCTATTTCATAATAGTTAGGAAAGTATAGACTAGATGAGTCTTCTGGTGTGCATCGTGACCCTGTGCTTCACAGGGATGCGCTTGGGTTTGCCCTGGGTGTTGAGAAAGCCATGTGCCGGGTTCAGGTATTCCGAGTCCTACTTCAACGTCTGATAGCATGAAGGCCTACACAGGATTTCACTTGGGAATGGATTGCACAGTTTGTACAAATAAAATAATGGGAAAAAGATACTCAAAGCTTGAGCCACTGTGAAGGACTTATAAAAACATGTGTGAGAAGGGCCGATTTCTCCATTCAGCTAACTTATTTAGGACCTCTTATTTGCCTTGGCATTTTCTAGGCAGGTAAGAGAAACAACCCATTCTGGAGCCTTGGCCAGTGTGCCGCAGGAGAATTCCTAAATGAGGATTCCAGATGTTGAGACAGAAAAGTATAGAGCATCTTCAAGAAACAGGAAGGCTTTTCAGAATTGGATATCTAAAGCACACCCTAAAGAATATTATCCGAGAAATAACAGCCACGATTAGGTGAGCTGGGGCCAGATTGAGTGTGTCTGCCTGACGATAGGAAAGTCAACCTGAGTCTCAGGTTAGGAACAGGTCATGGCTGTAAAAAACCAGGAGAGGGAGGGGAGGGGAGGGGAGAGGAGGGTGGGGAGGAGGTCATGGCCAGTGCAGACATGATGTGGACATATTTGCGATGGCTCAGGTTTAATGTGAAGAATCAGAAAAGAAGATCACTAAGAATCTTCAGTGGCAGATGTCTAGTGAGAGAACAAAAAATCCAGACACAAAGACTCTGGCCAGAAGAGAAAGAGAAAGTGGATATATAGAGAAAAGGGGGATTTTCTTAGATTGCATCAAAACAAGTGCTCACAACATGTTTATGAGTGATGAAGGAGTGGATAGAATCTTACAGAAATGTTTTTCTTTGAATGTAGTATGCTTTTTTTAGAAAGATGTTATTATATTTTAAGTGTATGTACTTGTGTACCTGGTGCCCTCGGAAGCCAGAAGATAATGTCAGATCCTCTGGGCCTGGAGTTACAGTTGTGACTGGTTGTGAGCCGCCATGTAGGTGCTAGAAATTGAACCTGAGTTCTTTAGAAGAGCAGCCAGTGCCCTTAATGGCTGAACCATCTATCTCTCCCGTGGTTCCATATACATACATATATACATATGGTTTCACATATCCCAGGTTAGCCTCAAAACTCGCTAATTTAGCCAAGAATGACCTTTGAACTTCCAACTTTCCTGCCTTTCCTTCCCAAGTGCTACCATGCCTGGCTTGTTCAGTGTTGGGGGGTCAAACCCAGGGCTTTATGCATGCTAGGCAAGTAGTCGGCCAGCTGAGCCATATCCTCAGCCCTAGATCTGATGAATGTATACATTTATGATGTTAATCATAGACGAAGTGAGAGTGATAGTTGTGAGATCCTGGCCTGTGAGGGTAGACAGGCATTAGTGACGAGCCCAGCAAGGCCCCTCACTGCAGGAATGAGGTGTATGTGTCTCTATGCACCTGCCTATAAGGGGCCTGATACTCATCTAAGGAAGTAGTCAGAACAGCCAGTGAGATGAAGCTGGGTTAGTGTGGTTGGGACAGCCTTGCCTGCCTCCCTGCCACCATTCCTGGGGTGTTCCTGTACTCACGCCAAGAGCTACTTGAGTTGAACCCTAGCTTTGCGCAGATGTGATGCATAGCATGTTCTGTCCTCTCCCTTTGTATGTTCCACTTCTCTTGCATGTAAAGTGAGGATGGTGGCAATATGTACTTCCCAAGAGATGACATTTATAAAGGGACCCGGTGTGTGGGAACTACAATTTAAGGATCTGTTAGTTTGGACTGTGAGTGTGTGTGTGTGTGTGTGTGTGTGTGTGTGTATACACACGCGTGTGCGCGTGCACCCGCACATGCATGTGCTGGCCACTATCCATCTATCTGGGTATCTAGGCTGACTCTGTAACTTGCCTACTGTGAATAGTGGTATAGTCAACAGTGATGTTTGTGTACCTCTGTGGTATACTAGTTTGAATTGCCTTCGCTGTATATCCAGTGTGGGATAGCTGGGGTATGATGAAGGTCAATTGTTGGTGTTTAGTGAGCTCTGTACTGATTTCTGTATTGGTTATACTAGTTTACATTCCCAGCTGCAGTGTAGAAACTTTCCTTCCCCCCATATCCTCCTTGCTATTGGTTGTCATTTAGCAGGCTTTTAAAAGCCCAGGTCTCACTCTAGACTAATTAAATCAGGATCTCTGGTGAGTAGGGACAAGCATTTCAAAGCTCCCAGGGTGCCTTCTGGGTACAGCTATGGTTGACAAGCTCAACTGTAGAGCCAAGAGGGCCACTCAGTTATGCTCTCTTCCTCCAAGTTTCCCTAAGAGACACCCCCATCAAAGATAAATGACACACATTTCCAAAGGCTTAGACACAGGATGATTTTACTCCAGCTTTAATTCCATGATACCACCTTGTCTGCTGCCAGTCGAGTGAGGTCCTGTTGTAAATGGCTTGAACAAAAACTCTGGGAACTCAGTCGGGTTGTTATTAGCAAAGGCTGGCCTCTGGAGGGTCAGCTCTCACTGTGCTTGCTAGCCCTGGAGAATGTGGTTTATGTCATGTGCCATTATCTTAGTTGGTTACTGATATTCTGAACTTTATATTTTCTTTCCTAGCTAGCAAGGCAAATTAAAGATAAGACAAGGAGAGACTGGTTTGGGAGAAGGGATTATTTTTCCTCAAGGCATTTAATACCACTGGTGTTTATAGTGTTCTCTTATGGTTGCTTCTATGTGGAAAACTTTAAGTGTTATTGCTTTTTTATTTAATTTTTTTGTTTTTATTCTTTGAGACTTTCATGCATTAGAACTCTATTTACATAAATTCCACCTTTCCTTGTTCGTCCTCCAGCTCCTCCGGTGCCTTCTCTTCTCCCTCTCAAATGACCTCCTCTTCTATAACTACTATGGCTGTATTTTGTATTGCTCCTATCTATACACACGTGTTTATGGCCAACCACTTGGGACTGGGTATTCTCTCTGTCTTGGCAGCCATGGACTGCCTCCAGTTCTTCATGTGCAGTTGGAGGCTTGTGAAGTTTTCCCATCTACATTGGCATGTTTGACAAGTGTGTTCATTTCATTAGGCAGGTCTCCTTAAGCAATCATACTCTTGATGTTCCTGGGAGTAGCATCCTTGTTGTCTGGCATGGACACTATCCGTGAGCACCCTGCTCTGGCTCTAACTCTGCCTCCTCTTCTGTGATGTTTCCTGAGATGCTGAGTTCCCTGTAGGATTTGCATTGCATTTACAAGTATTTTATTGCCTTCTTTCCCTCCTTCCCTCCTTCTGGGTGGTTTGTGGGTTTGGGTGTTTTGTTTTTACCTTTGGTATTAAAATAATATTGGCTTCGTAGAAGTTTGAAATTGTTCTGCTTCTATTTTTTTTTGGGGGGGGGGCGGATAACTTGAGATTGTATAGGTTGTTGTCCTTCTTTGAAAGTCTGCACTAATTCTGCTGTGAATTCGTCTCTACCAGGCTCTCTTCAGATGAGACTTCCTGTCCTCATAGGATGTGTGTTTAGTGGGTTCAAGAGCTGCAGAGTGGATAGTACACACAGCAAGTGACCTAACGTTATGTTGTATGGAGCGCAGCGTGGAGGGGTGCAATGACACAGTGGAGGAAGGGGGCTTGCAGCTTAGCCATCTTCATGAAATAGAGACCTTTGACTTGAGACTAGTGAGACCAACACTGCAGCAGTCCAAGAAAGGTGTCTGCGGACTACGCAGACCCAAGGAGAGCTTTCAACATGGACTGTGCAAATGCACTACTCAGCTCTTCAGGAGCAGGGAGAGAGCCACATAGACATGGGACCTTTGTCAGGATCTGGGCTTCGTGGCAAGGTTTAAAAAAAAAAGCCATCAGAATAAGACACCTAAGGGTGACCTTTGTGGCTTTGTTGAAGGACATGGGGAGATGGTGAGAGCAAGGGGTCCAGGTTGGGCTGAAAATAGGGAGCAGTCTTGGGATGGGGACCCTGCTGGAAGCAGGAGGTCAGATGGCCTGATGTAGAGATCCCTGGCCAGGGGAGGGCGATGTCTCAGGGTAAATTCTCCATGGTAAATTTGTGGGTTAGAGAAAAGAGTGCTGACTCCCCTTTAGGCCTGTTTAGGCCAGTCACTGTGGGCCTTCTCTGTTATGAAACTGATTTTCCCTAGTTTTCCTTCTCTGTTGAGCATAAGCAGCATAATGTAGTGTAATTAGAATACATACCACAGGCCAGTGGTTATGCTTCTTTGTGTATGCGTAGCAATGGTCTCTTTATGTGGTTTTGGCTCTGAAATTTCACACTTGATTTCGGAGTTAAGCATCTGTTTTGTTTTGGAGATGGTGCTGGGGTTGAATCCCCAGCCCTCACAGGCTTCCAAGTGCTCTACCAGCCATCCCCCACCCCACCCCCAGCCCAGCACTAAGAATTTTAAATGGAATGCTAGTTCAGAAATAACATCAGTCCTTTCCAGACTAAATTGTGTAAAGTGCAGCAAGTAGATTATTAGGTCATTTTACTTCCGTCTCTTATATTAAAATATTCCTGTTTAATGAACATTTAACTACTTGGTAAAATTTGTTAATCAAATTGTCAGACTCTGTTAAATGGCTTGTCAAAATGTTTATTTAGCAGTTATTCCTATCTGCTTAACATGGTGGATCCCTTTAACCCTCTAATCCATTTTTATTTTCCCTGATAATTGTGTTAAGTGACAGTATTTGGCAAGTAATTATTTTTTTAAAAAAAATGTATGAAAATAAGCTCATTGTATAAAATAAGTGAAACATAAGAAGCTTAAGAAAAAAAAAAACTACTAACTGTGCCTTCCCATTCTGAGAAAACTGTTCTGAATTAATGGGCTTTCTTATTTATTTTTTAGAACTGTTACAGAGTCATAGTAAAATTGAGCAGAAAGTTCTAGGGTCTCCTTTCTTCCCTTAGTGTTGCACAGACACAGGGGAATATTTAACATGTGCTGTGGTCTCAGACTTGAGATACAGTGGTCAGGGTGGGAAGGGGGGCCACTCAGACATCAGGACCTTTGTCAAAAGTTCAGTTTCACAGTAAGATTTTTTTTAAACAATCAGAATAAGATGTGTAAAGGAGGTTCCTGCAGCTCTTTGAAAAACATGGGTTGATGGTGAGAGCAAGGGGTCTTTATTGCAGGAGTGTATGTGTGAAAATAGGGACCAGTCATGGGATGGGACTACAGGTGATAGATAGCAAGAGATCAGGCAGGAACCTCCCTCTCTGTTGTTGTTATCCCTGCTGGAGTGAACCTGCTTCAGTACATCATTATCAGGGAAAGCCCACATCCTGCTGGAATTCACTCTTAAGCACTGTGTCTTCTGCAGCTTAGACAAACTCACCAGCTTGTCGCACACCATTGTAGTATGAAATATGGTAGCTTGCTGCCCTGAACATCCTCTGTGCTCCCTTTGGCCTGCCTCCCTCCTCCTCTCCAGTGACTGCTGGTCTTCCACAGTGTTCACTCCTTCCAATGCCTTAGATCATCCTTATGTCCTTGTGGCAAGACTTCTTCTGCAGACAGAAACCAAAGCTCAGAAAGAAGTGGAAGTCTGTGTTAAAAGATGCTAAAAATGGACACTGGGCTAACTCAGAAATGGTTTTCTGTGTAAGCTTGAGGACCCACATTTGCTTTCCGGTACCCAGGGAAAAGGTGTGCATGGTGTTTGGCTTAGTGACCAGCCTAGCCCAATCAATGAGCCAGAGATGTGGTGAGAGGCTCTGTCTAAAATAGAAGAATGAGAGCAATTGAGGATTGCTCCTGTCCACGTCTGATCCCTACCACATGCACACATGAATTCACACTCAACTGAACACTCGTGTGCACATGGGTACACACACTCACATATACACACATACACTCACATACACATACCCTCACATACACACATTCACACACTCACATATACACACACATACACTCACACATCCACATGCGCACACACTAAAAACCACAAACTTACCCTACATGAATGAAAAGCCTCATGTTTAAAGCTAATGCATACAGTGTGTCAACGTTGTTCAGACTTGCTTCTTGTGTGTGATGCCGTGTGATGCTGTGCTTCTGTGCGTTCCTATGACTTGATATTATCATTCCTTGCTAACACCGAATAGTTGTCCATCATCTGTATGTAGCAAAACTTATTTATTCACCATATAAAGGGCATCTGTTGGAAGTTCCGAGTCTGGGTCATTTTAAACAGAGCTTCCAGAAGCATCTGCAAAGGTTTGTGTGTGTGTGTGTGTGTGTGTGTGTGTGTGTGTGTGTGTAAACTGTCAACTGTTCTAGATAAGTACTAAAAGCCTCTGTTGGGAGATGCTCTGGTGTAGGTCTGCCTACTGTATAAGGAGCTCCGAACATTGGGTGCTGCCTTTATTTATTTCCTGTTGTGGAGATAAAATATCTTGGCAAAAGCAACCCAAGGGCTAATTTTGGCTTACAGACCCTCAGAGGAAATACACTCCATCTCAGGAGGGAGGGCATGTGGTCAGGAGCTCGAGGCCTGACCCTCACATTGCACCTGCCGTCCGAGAGAGGGACAGGGAAGGAAGCAAGATCAGCTAGAGAACTTCCGAGGCTGTGGCTGGCCTGCCGCTCTTTCCTGCACGGTGTCCACGATGCCTCTTCCCAGGCTCTGCTCTTGATGTTGTCAGTTTTCCTGTTTGGCACTGTAATTGGGGTGGTGGTGGTGGTGGTGGTGGTGGTGTCTTTCCTGGACCTCTGTGATGGCGGATAAGGAGCTGTATACAGCCTCTCACATTCTGGCTGGACATCCGTATTTTCTTTGGTGTGGTATCTCAATACCTCTAGCCATTTTTTTCTTTCCCTTGGCTGTTGGAAGCAAATAGTCTTAATGGTATAATTTACCTCTTATCATTCCATTTCTATGCCGTTTTATATCAATAGCTGAGATTTAGGATAACACTAATGTAGTGTCTTAGTGTCTTTCTCCTTACCCCTGTTGAACATCATAGTAGAGTTTCCCCTTGTTAAAAGTATATCTTTTTAAGGGCTGTTAATGTAATGGCTGAATCATTATCTATTAGAAACTTATCTTTTCCACATTTAAAATTACGAACGTTATTCCCATTAAGATGATTGTACTAGAGAACTGTTCCTGACTCCAGAGCCCCTATCTCAAAGACAGAACTTTTTCTGATATTACATTATTTTCTTTGATATTAGAAAAATATATGTATGCCTAATTATGTTGAGCAAGGTAGAAGACAACAATGAAATCTAGCTTATTTTCATATATTTATTTTATAGATACTGACGTACACACAGATGTTTTTATGCAAAGGTCTATAATACACTTTGAGCATATTTCTGTCACACTTCTCCAAGTTTGGTTTCTGTTTCTGGGATAAAATACTTTGACCAAAGCCAACCTAGAGAAGGAATGGGTTTCCTTTACCTTACAGCTGCAGCCTATCATTGAATAACATCACAGTAGGAATTCGAAGCAGAAGCCATGGATGAACACTCACTCAGGTTCACACTGTCTACCTACCCTACATAACCCAGAATTGTACTGCCCACATTGGCCTGAGCTTTTCTCCATTGATCAAGAAAATGTCCCACAGCTACGCTCACAGGTCCATCTAATGGATGCAATTCTTCACCTGAGCTTCCTTCTTCCTAAGTGTGTTGACAATGAAGCTCAGCCACCACAGGCTCTACTCGCCCGGCTCGCACGCCTCCCTGTAGTCTCCTTGTTCTATAATTAGGTCACACATGCGCAAATGAACAAACACACACACATCTCAAATGAGAGTATCATGTGATATATGCCACATTTTCTTTAATGATTGTTAGGTTAGTTCAATATTTTAGGTATTGTAAATAGTACTACAGTATACACTGATGTCTAAGAATCTCCAATGTTTTGAGCTGGAGTCAGTCAAGTAACTACTGAGCAATAATATAGGTGAGTAATATGCTAGGCTGGAGTAACCTTTTCCTTCTGACTGGAATCATAGGAAATTTTAGTGTGGTTGTAATTTGCATTTTTCTGATGGATGTTGAATATTTTTTCATGTGTTTATTGGCCATTTGTGCTAGATCAGTTAAGAACTTTCTGTTCATTTCATTAGTCTGTCTATTGATTGGGTTGTTTGATTTCTTATTAGTTTTTTCAGTTCTTTGCATATTCTAGATATTAATCTCCTGCCGGATGTCTAGCCTACAAAGACTTTCCCTCTTCTTAAGGGTGTCTCTTCACTCAGCTGCCCCTTTGATATGCTTTTCAATTTCATGGCATTCTATTTGTTAATTGCTGGCATCATTTCTTAGAGACTGGAGTCTTGTTCAGGAAGACCGTGCCTATGCCTTTATCTTGAAGAGATTTTCCCAGTTTTTCCTTTTTCAGTTTGTGAGGAAGGTCTCTAGTCCATTTTGAGTTGATTTTTAGACTGGGTCAGAGAAAGGATCTTTTTTTATTCTTCTGTATAAGGACATTGAGTTTTTCTAACTCCATTTGGTTGCTAGGCTGTCTTTTTTCCAACATGCATTCTTTACGTCTATCAAAAGTCAAAGGGCAAGAGTTGTGTAGGTTGATATCTGGGCTCTGTCCTTTTATATTGATCTCTGTTGTCATTTGTGGCAAAACATGCCATTTTTTATGACTATAGTTCCACATAGTTTGAAGTCAAGTGTGCTTATGTTTTTTTGTAAGGAATCATTGGCTATCCAAAGCCTTTTGTGCTTCTATGTGAATACCAAGATCATTTTTTCTGGTTTTTTTTTTTTTTTTTTTTTTTTGTGTGTGTGTGTGTGTGTGTGTGTGTGTGTGTGTGTGTGTGTGAAGAATGACATTTGAATTTTATGGGGATTGTATTAAATATGTAGATTAATTTTACTAGTTTATTTTCAAAATATTAATTCTTGCAATTCATGAGCATGAAAAGATGTTGTGTCTTCCAAATGTTCTCTTCAGCTTTTCTTTGGCTATTTAAAATTTTCGTTGTAGAGCTCTTCTGCTTCCTTGGTTTGGCTTGTTTCAAGGTAATTTATCATTGTTATTATTATATGGTAATTCAAGTGGGATGGTTTGTCTCATTTCTTTTTCCTTTAGACAAGTGCAGCTAAAGGTGCATGGGTGTTTTGCCTGTGTGTGACTAGTTCCTCCAGAGGCCAGAGGAGGGCACCAGAACCTCTGCAACTAAGGTCACAGATGCTTATGTACTGCTATGTGGGTGCTAGGAATCGAACCCAGGCTCTCCAGAAGAGCAGCCAGTGCTCTTAACCACTGACCCATCTCTCCAGCTCTTCTTTGACTTCTTTCTCAACCCCATTATTACCGGTGTGTAGGAGGGATACTGATTTTTTTAAAAAATTAATTATATATCCTGCCACTTTGATGAAAGTATTGATCAGATCTAAGAATTTCTCCATGGAATTGTTAGAGGTTCTTTTATCTAGGATTATACCATCTGCAGATAAGGACACTTTGACTTCTTTTCTTCTGTGTTAGTTATTTTTCTGTTGTTGTGACAAAACATGCGAGTATTATTTGGACTTACAGTTCCAGAGAGATAAGCATCTATAATGTGTAGGAAGGGAAGCAGCAGGATCCAGGCATGGCTGCAGGAACAAGCAGACAGCAGAAAGCCAAAGACAAGGAGAGCGAGCTTTGAGCTCTCTAGGCTCATCCCCCCCACCAGTGACGTACATCCTCAGCAGGGCCACATCTCCTAAGTGTCCCCAAATGGTACCACTAACCGGTGACCAAGAATTCAAAGGTCCAAGACAACGAGGGACATCTCATTGAAACCATCACACTTTTGTGTCCCTGTCCCTTTTGTTGCCGTCACTTGCCTTACTGCTGTTCAACCTCAGGTACTATGTTGAGGAAGGGTGGAGAAAGTGGACAGCCTTGTCTTGATCATGATGTGACTGGAAATGCTTTGTGGATTTTAATTTAATTTAATGCAGACTTTAGGTTTGTCCTCCACAGGATGTTGAGCTATATTCCTTCCCTTTCTGGTTTCCTTGGGGATTTGTTCATCAAGGGACTTTGGGTTTTGGCAAGTGCTTTTCTTCATCCATGGAGATGATGTGATTTCTGTCCTCCAGTCCATTATGGGGTGTATTACATCTACTGATTTGCATATCTTGAGCCGCCCACTCCTCTTCCATAGAGCCAACCTGATGGCAGTGTTAAGGTGCTCTTGAGCTCAGCTTGCAAATGCTTCATTGTGAATTGTTACATGCTCATCAGAGAGGCTGGCTTATCATTTCTGTTTTGTGGTTGCATCTTTTTCCAGTTTTCGGTGTCGAAATAGTACTGGTTTTGTAGAATAAATCAGATAGCGTTCTTTCCCTTTCTGTTTTATGGAATAGCTTTCTTTAAGTTTTACTTAAAAGGTCTGGTAGAACACTCAGTGATGAAGCCCTCTGGACCCTTTTTTGCAGCTGAGATTTTTTTAAATGTCTGCTTCACTCTCGGTGCTTGCCATAGTTCTGTTTAAGGTGTTTATCTCCTCATAGTTTGATTTTGGTTTAATTATATGTCTATAAATATATCTATTTCTTTTTGGGTTTTTCCAATATACTGGGAGAGAAGTTTTTAGGGTTTGCGCTCATAATTTTATGGACTTCATTTATATTTGTTGTAATCTCTGCTCTGCCTTTTCATCTCTAATTGGATTAATTTGTGTCTTCTCTCTCACTCTTGGTTAGTTTAGTCAAGAGTTTGTCAATTCTGTTTTTTCGTTCAAAGAACCAATTTTTGTGTCATTGATTTTTTTTCTTGTCACTTCATGTTTATTAATTTCTACCTCTCTTTTATTTCTATCATCTACTGACTTGGGGCTTATCATTTTTTTTCAAGTCCCTAGTACATAATTTGTCCCAAGTACATAATTTCTTATTGTGATCTGAGTTCTTAATATAGGTACTTGTAGCTGTAAATACCCTCGTGGAATATATCCCACAGATTTGATGTATGGTTTTCACTTTTATTAGCGCCTAAAAAATTTAAATATTCTTCATTTCTATCATGACCTATTCAGTAGTGTGTTGTTCAATTTCCCCAAATTCGTGTAGCTTGTCTTACTGGCTTCTAGTTTTATTTCACTGTGAGAGATAGAATGCAAGTAATTCTTTTAGTTTTCTGGATGTTCATACAATAGTGAAAGCGTTCACAAAGAATGGCTTTATTGTATGATCTATTTTAGAAAAGGCTGATTTGACTGATGTGCATTCTGTATTATTTGGATCAGACATTCTATAGATGCCTATCAAGTCCATTTTCTTTGTGATGGCTTTTAACTCTAATACTTTTCTGTTTACATTTTGTTGTAATGACCTATCTGTTGATGAAAGTTAGATATTGAAGTTACCAAGTATTGGGTTGAGGTTAATCTTTGTGTTCAGCAGTACTTTCTTAAAGATATTTAGTATGTCAATGTTCTGTGAATATATGTTTAGAATATTAATATCCTCTCGATATTAAAGAGTCACTGATGTCCTCTCAATTAGCTTCTTTTAAGTCTATTTTTTTCCAGATATAGAACAGCCCCACCTATGTGCTTGCCAGTTTGGTCTATTTGGAATAGCCTTTTTTATTTACTCATCCTGGGGTTGCATTTGTCTTTGATGCTGAGGAGAGTTTCTAGGTAGCAGCAAATAGAAAATCCTGGTTTTTATTTGTATTTTTTATTGTCAATCTGTGACTTTCAACTATGGAAACTAGAGATTTAAGCCACCATTTACTTATTTTTTTATTGTATATTTTATTTATTTACATTTCAAATATCCCCTTTCCCGGTTTCTCCTTTAGAAAGCCCCTATCCCATCCCTTCTTCGGTGCTTCTATGAGGGTACTCCCTCACTCACCCACTCCCACCTCCCATTTACTTATTTTGATAGCTGTAATTTTTATTTTATGTGATAGCTATTTACTTCCTCTAAGACTAGGTAATCATGCCTGTGTGTCACCCACCAATTTGGAAGTCCTATTTTTCATTGCTTCATAATATTATATCTGCCTCAGTTATTATTCTATTGCTGTGAAGAGGTACCATGACTGTACTGGCTGGTTTTGTGTGTCAACTTGACACAGGCTAGAGTTATCATAGGAAAAGGAGCTTCAGTTGGGGAAATGCCTCCATGATATCCAGCTGTGGGGAATTTTCTCAATTAGTGATCAAGTGGAGAAAAGCCCCTTGTGGGTGGTGCCATCTCTGGGCTGGTATTCTTGGGTTCTATAAGAGAGCAGGCTGAGCAAGCCAGGGGAAGCAAGCCAGTAAGAAACATCCCTCCATGGCCTCTGCATCAGCTCCTGCTTCCTGACCTGCTTGAGTTCCAGTCCTGACTTCCTTTGGTGATGAACAGCTGTGTGGAAGTATAATCTCAATAAACCCTTTCCTTTCCAACTTGCTTCTTGGTCATGATGTTTGTGCAGGAATAGAAACCCTGACTAAGACACATGACCAAGACAACTCTTACAAAAGAAAGCATTTAACTGGGGACTTGCTTACAGATTTCAAGCATTAGTCCATAATCATCATCAGAGGAAGTCATAGTGCTGTAGGTGGTAGGTGAGAGAGAGAGAGATTGAGAGAGAGTGAGAGAGACTGGCAGACAGACTGACTGGGTCTGGCATGGGCTTTTGAAACCTTAAAGCCTACACCCAGTGACAGGTTTCCTCCAACAAGGTCACACACTCTAATCCTCAAACAGTCCCATTCCCAGCTGACTAACATCCAAATATATGAGCCTGTGGGGGCCAGCCTCATTCAAACTACCACAATATACCAGAAATGGCATGCCTGGCTGGAAAATTGAAATATTTTGAGAATCTATGCACATTATAAGTATGCTTTCCAATTATTAATAAAAAATTGAGCATTTGACAAAAATGAGCTCATCCTCTGTGTGAGGTAGTTGTAACTTCTTAAAAGATCTTGACTCATTTTCCCAAAACCCTGTGTGTTGGGACTTGTGACCATGTGTTCTATGCAGAGAAGCTAAAGCCTAGAAACATGGCAATCCTTTTCATTAGAACCACAGAGATCTGAGTCAGGAACTCTGCTGTGTAGGTGGATGACCTTTGTAGACGCCAGTCATTCCCAAATTCATTTGTAGGCTTGACACAGTTGTCAACAAAATCCCATAAGGGAAAACATGAATGTAAATAAAACATTTGCTACATGCTGGGTGATGTTTCTAGGTTTTAAAGCAATGGATGACATCATAATAGAGATGAAATAATGATGGCTGGGAGCTCACGTGGCCAAAGAATGAATTTCTTGCAGACAACCCAACAGCGGTGCTCATTAGTATTTAGAAATAAGTAGCGGATGGACACGTCAGGTTATCATGTTTCAAAACAAACGCCTTCAACTCACTGATTTACTGTGAATATTTTTAGTCCAAATCTCAAATAAGATTTTTTTCTTTTTCTGTGCTGCTGTAGAAGGTTGACATCTTGTAATAGAATTAGTCTTGTGATCTTATGCCTCAGGTATGGTTTTGTGTGGTACTTTATTTTGTTAATGAACCAGGGAATATATGTGTGTATACATACACACACATATGTACATATACATATACATATATACATACATATATACATATATACATACACACACACACACACACACACACACACATATATATATATATATGTATATATATATATATATTCCAAACACTTACAGATAATTCTAAATATCTGTTGATTTAACTGGGTAAAATGTATGTGGCTTAAACAGGGAGAGGTTTACATTTCTTTGTATTGGGGGCAGGTGATTGGGATGTTATGATTGAGAGTCAATACAATTCAGTGGTCTGCTGTTTCTGGACATCTCCTCCTGTCCCAGGGATGTGTTCCCTACTGCTATGCTTTTCAGCATGCAAGAGGGAGGAGGGCATCTGAAGACAGGCAGAAGTGACATATGCTTGCTGTCTTCTTAGCTGGATCTGCAAGATGCCACATGGTACTTACACTCCATTTTAATAGCTAGAGCTCTGAGCCCATGGATTAAATGCACAGCATTTTGTGCCCAGTGAAAACTCAAGACTTGCATTATTATTGAAGAGAAAAGAAAGGCTACTGGGCTGTGGACAATTTCTGCTTCATCTTCTGTATTTGTATGTGCATACACATAAAAATTTGAATGTAATAAGAGCAAATAACATATTTCCAATAATAGTCTGAAAAAAAAAACAATCCCTTTAGGCTCCTTTAGTTCTGAATGTCAAACTTTTGTAATGAAGCATTATCAGGCTTAGAAGGTGCCTTTGCCTCTATGGTTCCCTTGGCATCACTGCACATTCCGGAGGGCGGAGTGAGCAGGGGAGAGGAGAAGGTGGGCTGGACTTGGTGGGAAGGAGACAGAGGCGGAGGTGTAGTAACTTCTCTCTCTGCCATTCTGGAACAACCTTGAGAGTGTGAGCAGGGCTGTGGCTGGGCACGGTCTCTAACCTTGTATGCCCATCCCGAATAAAGGTTTCCTGAGAGGAAACCGTATGTTAGGAATGGAAGAAAACTCATTCGTTCCTGTTGCCTAAATTGAATTCTGAAAGTGAGACACTTCTGATCAGCAGGACTCTGGAGGCAAAAATTGCTTCCTTAGGCATTGCTTAGCTCAGGAGCAGGTGCGCAAGACCCCGGTAAATGTTCAGGGCCTGTGATGTGATAATGTTAGGGCTAAAACTGCATGGAACTCATAATTTCAAATTCTACTTATAACTTCATGAATGATTTCACTTAAGAAGAGCCACTACAGATGCATGCTCTATAATTTATGCTGAGAGCTGTGTTCTTGATAAAAATCACTTGTCCTCTGTAATCTAGAGTGTCCTTTAAAATGCACAGAGACTTCTTCAAAACGTAGCACTGAAAAAAATAAAGAAAACCAAAGGATGATTCTAAAGGTAAGATTTCTTAGTACATGTTCTTGTGTATGGCAGAGCCTAGCCTCAAATATGTAATAGCTTTTACAATGTAAAGCAATTGATTTTAATCAGTTTTTGAAAATGGGAACTGATGATAAACATTAGAGAAGAAACACTGCAAAAACTTTACACAAGCACACAAATGCAGGTGTGACTAAACACACACACACACACACACACACACACACACACACACGCACATGAGCATGCATGCACACTTCCATGAATACAAGCTACCCGGGTCCCATCATCCTGATTGTAGTTACTTATTTTAGAATTATAATTTATTTGCCACAGGCTAATAAATGAAAGTATAATAAGTGATTTTTAAGTATTTCACTTTAAAAGGATGCTTTATGTTTCAAGGCATAATTGTGAAGTCTATTATGAAAACATTGTCTTGATATCCGGGTGAAGTATTTTTAGAGCCTCCTTGACCTCTTGGGGAACTGATTTTCTAATCTGCTAACAGTGTCTTTACCAAGTGTTCTGAACTATATTAGCTAGGGTATAATAGCCCTTTGGATGAATTATTATGGGTCTGTTTAAATGATAATTTGGAAAAGTTCATGAAAACCTTGCACAAAGAACTCTGGTTATTGGCTGAAAATTAACCATTTGAAAGCTATCCCAGTATTAGACATTTAAAAGAAATAGATATGAAATCATTCACAGGAAAGCACTGGCTTCCATAAGAATCCATTCACTGCAATAGACTAGGTTCATGTCCCCCACAGTTTGGGGACATGAAACAGCCCTTATTGGAGCTGTGGAGGCCATGATGCATTACAGGATCCACTGAGTCCTCTGGTGCTGAGGACCAGAGGGCTGTTCTTCTCAGAGAGTGTAAGGTGCAGACGTTACTTGTCCTTGGTTGTGTCTCCTCGGAGGTTAGAGTTCGAAGTCACAGACCTGATCTTTCTTTGTGGTTAATGGCAGAGTTGGAAATGATCAGTATCCCATTCGTAAATGTGTAACAGTCCTCCATCATTCTCAATCATTTCTGGAAGATAATCCTAAACTTCCTGTACAAAAGGCAGCACTTGCTTTGGAAGGCAGAGAGTACATGCTTGTGATACACCCAGCTCTAAAGGACATGCAAATGTCAGCTAGATGCAGGGTTAGTACCTGCTTCATGTGAACTCTAATGCCTTTTCTCCATCCTGTGTGGCCCTTTTGCCCTGTTGTTTACTGTGGCCTCTGTGTGCTTCTGTATGCCATCTCCTCCTGCACTGCTCTTTTGTGAAATCTGGCTTGTAGCAGAAGGATTCATATCACTGTCCCATGAGAGAGAGACCCTGGTCACCGGTGCTTCTCCTGGGGCTGCTGATTCTGTCTCCCTGCTTCCTGTAGGAACTTAACTGCATCTGTTTCATCAAGAGATCATCCATGATCACCAAGGCATATGTTGCCTTTGATGACTTGTGAGTTCAAAGTCTGCCATGTTAGAGTCAGGGCTAGTTCCATCTGGAAAGTATGGCCTGCAAACTGTCCTTGCTGAGACCCACCACTCTGAGGAGAAAGCTCCTGTGTTTTCCATACCTTCTAGTCCCTCAGCCTTGGATTTTATGGCCACCAAACAGTCCTTTCTCTAGCACATCTAGAATGTCCCCTTTGATTTTTTTCTTCTGGGTCATTCCCTAGCAGCTGACCTTCTGGTTGAAATTGTTCTTTCCAGAAACAAGTGTCTTGTTACTATGCAATCTTTAACCAATAAACTAAATATGTTCCTCAATCCGGTAGCAATTTGTTTGCTTGTTTTTATATGCCTTTTGTCTCTTTGTGGAGAAGCCTACCAGGGTACAGAAAGACCCACATTACTTTAAATTCAGGCCCTATCACAACATTAGTGATCTTTCAAAGTGCCTCAGTTTACCCCAACACACATTTGCATTATATAATATAATATAATGTAATGTAATGTAATGTAATGTAATGTTATGTTATGTTATGTTATGTTATGTTATGTTATGTTATGTTATATTATATTATATTATATTTATTATATTAATTTCTGCTTTTTCCCCCTAGGTGTATTAATTAAAAATAATAGAGAATGTTGGACCAAGGCAGGAAGTATATTCCATAAGGGTAGATAGCTTATTTTGCCAATTAAAAAAATTTCACAGCTTGGATTACTCTACTCAATAATTATGCTTTAGTTTTCTTTCCTTTGTTTTTCTGAAGGACATAACAGTAACTATGCTATCTGGGATCCTGCACTATCTATTGTTGGGCAGGCACTGTTGTAACTGACTAGCATTCATCACCTAAGCTGGCTGAAGGGTGCTCTCCCACTGTGTGCCACTGTTATGACTTTCCCATGGAACAAACCCCCTGTGGTATAAAGAATACACTTGCTAAGTATCACAGGGCCAGTGATGGCAGAGTCAGCATTTTATTTTGCTATAGTTAGATCTATGAGTATGTATTAAAGTACATGGGAAAGACAAGAAAATTTGACTGCATTTTAAATTTTACAAATAGAGGTTAGTGTTAATTATTAACAGGGAAACCATACATGCAGTAGAATTCTACATTATTAAAAATTCATACAAAACCTTCCAAATGCTGATTTAGAGGCATACACTAATTTTTCAAAAAAAAAGGATGTTCATACATACATAAGCATAAAATTGTTATACATAAAACAAAAAAGCATCCAACAGAATAGTAATGCCAAGTGGTTGCCGCCAGATTTGGCTTTGTGGTTGATTTGATTTGTGTAAATGTACATCTGTTTGATAAGCCTTTCTCACTTAGCATGTTGTCTGGTATTTGGGGAAAAGGTTGTTTATAATTGCATCACTTAGATGAAAAGTGCTGTCTTTAATGATATCTTGTTTCACTAAATGACATAGACAAGCAATTCTAGACACTAAGGTTCAAGAGTCTCCTCTGTAGCTAGTGAGATGGCCCAGCAGGTGAAGGTGCTTGCCTCCAGACCTGATAAGCTGAGTTTGGGCTCCAGGATCCACATGGTAGAGAAGAGAACTGATCCACACAAGTTGTCCTTTGACCTCCACATGTGTGTGGGCTGTAACACATGCATGTCCATATACATGTACAGACAGACACACACAAAGTCACAAAGTAAGGGGACATGGGGGGAGGGATCATCTCTACAGCCACTCTTGTGGGATCACACCTATTTCATGGCTGTCCTTTGGCACCATGAATTTACAAATGTCACAGTTTAAGGATCTGAAACGATGGTTAAGGTTTCACCCAGTGTGTTCTTCCCAAGCCTCGAGGAAAGATCCTATCTCATTCCACCGATTTATTTCAAGCAATCTCCCTACACATGGAAGACTAGCCTGTGTGTCTCTCTTGTTTCACCCCCTTCAGTGGCTGCCTTGTTAGCTCAAGGTTACAGACACGTTGTAAGTAGCTTTTTCCATGTACAGCTGTTTAATTCCATTGTGTTTTGTGGTAAGGACAGTGCTCTGAATCTTGTTAGTACAAAAGGAATTGGATTCTAGGAAGTTTTTTTTTTTTTTTATTTGAAAGTGGTAAAGAAGTCAGAAAGTCTGTATGTACTAGCTCTTTTGAGTGTAGAGATGCTATCCTGTGGGCTAATGCTGACACTAAGGCAGCTCCTGCTGCCTGCGCTGGTGATATAGGCGACACCGGTGACAGGGATGTGGCTTGTAACACTGAACTGGCTCTCACACTTGCTGTAGCCCTTTCCTGAACACCCAAGGGGCCAAGAGCATGCTGACCCTGAGCCTGACCTCCACAGTGGTGAAGCTGACCTCCACTGTGGTGATGCTGACCTCCACACTGGTGAAGCTGACCTCCACAGTGGTGATGCTGACCTCCACACTGGTGAAGCTGACCTCCACTGTGGTGAAGCTGACCTCCACACTGGTGAAGCTGACCTCCACAGTGGTGATGCTGATCTCCACACTGGTGAAGCCATCTACTCTGCTCATGATGTTGGCCTGGCTCTTACCTCCTAACTTCTTGCTCAGACAAGAGTGAGAGCCTCAGTACTGATCCTGAATCTGATTTAGGAGGAGGATGCTGTATAAGGTTGGAAGATTCAGGGTGGATCTCTTGCTTTCTATCAATTGTAGTAGTAAAAGCATACAGCTGATATGTTTGATTGGGTTCCTTTATTTTCTTTGTGAAACAGAGTCTCACTCTGTACTTCAGGCTGCCCTCAGATGTATGATTCTCCTGCCTCTACCTCTCTTGATTCAATTACTCCAATGGTAGTTTGGCTCTGGTAATTTCAGTTGCTTCTTTTTTCTTGGTCAGAGCAGAAAACTTGAAGCATGATCCTGTTTCCTCACTTGTCATGGGCACTTTGATCCCCCATCTTATCTGCATTGAGCTGGCGTTTTTTTTTAAGAATTATGTTTGGGTAACATCTCTTTATATTTGTTCTGTGGGTTTCTTGTTTGATCTATCAGAGCACAATTTGTGAATGGGTCACTTTCTTGTACTGGCTGTCATAAATTGCCACAGATGTAATGGCTCCAGGCAATGCTTGGTTACTCTTTTGCAGTCCTGTGGCCTCAGGTTGAGATGTAGCAGGCTTGATCAGCTGTCTACTTAGATTCACACAAGGTCCAATTCAAGGTGCTGAATGTGGTATGTCCTTACTGAGGTCAGAGATGAAACAATCATAGGCTGAATTCCGTCCCCTCAGTAGCAGGATAGAGCCTCATCCTGCTGACTCCTGTCTGAGACTGGTCCTTGCTTCTCTCTATGCTGTCTGCATTCTGACATCCATATGGCCCTCTCCTGCAACAGCAGCTTGAGTCCCCTCGAGGGAGCCTTTGTCCTCCACTCTATCACATTTCCATGCTTTTAGAGCTCATGTGATTAGATTGGACTTGTCCAGACAATCCAGAATAATCTCCCAGCTTCCCTAGCAAAGTCCCCATTGCATTGTAAAGTAACAGATCCATGAGTTTCAAGGATTAAGGGGATCTTCTAAGGGCTGTTCTGCCTACCGCCGTAAGCTAGTGTTCCCATACACACCAGTCTGTATGTGGAGCCCACACCCACACGGTAGAGATGGAGTCCTGACATGAGTTTCTGTGGAATCTCCTTGGGAATGTACAATACACAATGGCCATTGGTAATTGTGGATCTAAGACAGTAAGATTAATGAAAGTGGGAAATGGAGAAGGCCTTACAGAGAAGGGTGCACCCATGTGGGCCCTTGAAACCACTCTGGATAGGAGAAGAGTTAGAGAAGGCAAGACAAGCTTGATGAACTTGAACAAATGTGGAGTCTAATCAGGCCTGATGCTTTTCCGTGCGGCAGAGAGGCTCTGTGGACCGGGGAAGAAGTAGAGCACACACATCACAGTCCTGCCAGGTTCGTGGAATTTAGGTAGGGTTTTCTAAAACAAGAAACTTACTCTCAAAGAGAGCACAGCATGAGCAAATGAGTGTTTCAGGTTAGTTTAGTGGTGATATTTGGGAGGGGCTCAAGACAGAGAAGGTGATGGTTCGATGGTATGAGACCAGGTCTGGACCATCCTCATCAGCACAATGCCTTCTTCCTTAAGACATCTTAAAGGTAGACTGAGATGTCTGTCATTTCCATCCTGAAGCATCCAGCACCTGCTTCCTTAGGTCTTTCATTAGTAGCCCTGCCTTTTGGTCTTGCTCTGTGTGGTGACTCTCCCGGCTTATGATGTCAACAAGAACGGGATACCCACTGGCTGTGTCAAGCAGGCTGTCAGTGCTTTTAGAGTAGTTTTCAGGACTTGTTCAGTATGGGAAAAGATCACTTTCTCTAATTGAGTAGAGAGAGCTGAAAATTAATGGCATGACTAGAAGCCAATTCTGGTCTTTCATCCTGATCCTGTGCTCTCTCCCTGAGGTTGCTTTGGTATTGACAGGAGGCGAGGAGTCAAGGCTGTGGGGTGTGAGGTGCGTGAGTGCAGGTGGAGGCCAGAGGGCAGCACCAGGTATTGCCTAAGTTGTTCTTTAGCTTAATCTCTGACATAGTCTCTTGCTGGACCTGCCACTCGTCAGCTCTGCTAAGCTGCCTGTACAATACGTCCCATGGATACTCCTGGCTTTGTTATATTAGCTTTGGGATTATAGGCATGCACCTTCATGATGATGTTTCCATGTGGGTACTAGATATCAGAAGGGCCTTATGCTTGTGGGCGTGTGCACTTTACCAACTGAGCCACCCCTCCCTTAAGCTACTCTTAAAGATTAATTGATAGAATCTTACATGTATTGCCTACAAAAAGATAAACATTATCTCTGCTAAATATAAATTACACACACACACACACACACACACACACACACACACACACACACGGCTTATTCAGGGAACCCTGAGATGTCCCACAAGTCAATGGAGGATGGTTGGGGACGCCTAGGCTAACCTTTGAGAGACTTCTCATTTTCCCTCTTCTACCCTGCCAGAAGCAGAGAGGGAGAGACACCGCAGTGGGACTGCAAGCCCAGACTTTAATCACTAGGAAAGTTTGGGCTTCAGGGTTCACAGTGCCCTTTCCAAAGCCTGGCCTTGCTTCGTGGTGATTTCCATATCGATCCTCTGCAGTGGGGTGAGATTCACATGTGCTCACATCAATGAGGGCGACCAGCCTTTTCTATGGAGATCTGATTAGTTTAAGTTCAGAGCGGCATTGTGGACATGGCTTTGGTAAAGGTTACGAGCACTCTTTGGCTCCGAAATTGCATTTCAAAGTAAGAGGTCCCTGAGGGCTAGTTTGACTTATTTAATTACACCGAACAGGACTTGGTAACAGTTTTATAAAATCCCTCTTCAAGCCACATTCGTAATTTAATACAAAGTGGTAAATTGGTAAACCTTTAACATTTGTGTCAGGAGACAAGTGATGTAGATCAGGATTAAATAAAGGCAAAACTTTGGATGTCATGTTTGAATTAGAAATGATGAAGTAGTCATGTATTTTTTTTATCAAAATTTAAAGTGAAATCTGGCAAACACATACACAATTGATCAGAATGATCTAATTGTTAAAGGGACAGCAAATGTTATTTCTTTCCACTTAACAGTCTCAGCTGTCTTATGTATGCAAGGATGCATGCTAGGGACCAAATGCTAGAGTCGCACTGGAAAGCCTCCAGTCCGGGTGAGACATACAGACTTGGCCCTAGCAAGAGCACCAAGGTGTGCTAACACATTGTAGGCTCTTGCCAATTGTTACCTAGTGACTGGAAGTTACCCTTCTTCTAAACCCCCTACCTGGTGACAGCTACCAGTCCTTCTAGGCATAGCCTGTGGCCCAGAAGGCTCCTGAGAATCTTTTAGCTGCTTTTTTTCTACAGAATGCAACCTGTCCCAGGGTTTGCAGGGCCTCTGTGAGCACAGGGTGCATGCTCGGTGAGCATGAGTGCAGAAAGGGATAGCCTGAGACTCCCAGCCTCCTAGGGAGAGAGACAAATGTACTACTATATCACTGAGAAATCAGGGCATTCCAATATAAAGTCACTATAGCACTTGGAATCAACCTGTTGAACTTATATTTGAGAAGTGTACCACTTTTTAAAATTTTTTTTATCAACTCAGAAATTAAAACCGGGAAAAGCAGGAGCTTTCTCTTGGACAGGCATCAGTTCTGCACCAGGACTGGGGATGTCTCAGCCTCTGTATCCTTCCCCTTCCCTCCCTGCCATGTCTGCGTAGGAAGCCGGTGAATGTTCAGATGTGTGCCACTTCACACACGGTTCAAGGGAAACTTCCTGTTATGCTTGTCAGAGTCGTGAATGATTGGATGTAATATTTTCATTTACTGTGGTGGATTCCTTTCTACAAACCCACTTCCATTTTGCCAGCCTCATCTGACGATAGGCATACAAGTCTTGACAACAAAGGGCATTTGCCTGCATCACATGGAAGGTTCTAACACAGCGTTTGGGAATTTGTATCTTTTTTGCCAGCTGAAGACCTCCACATTTTCTTGTACTTGTAGCTGACCTACAGGTAAGATCAAGTCATTTCCTCTTCCCTTCGCACCATGCAGGCTTACTGAGCAAGTGTCATGAACCAGGAAGTATGTCAGGTGTTGGCGCTAACTGCTTCAGAGGCGGTACCCCACTGTGTAGATATGGGGGAGCCGGAGAGTAATGACCCGAGGATAGGATAAGATCTCAGAAGGATATCAGAGGACAGCAGGATATAGGAGGGTGTGATGTTACAGGCAAGACAGCCAGCTAGGAAGCTCTGTGGGTGGAGTCTGTACCAGAGACTGGAGTGCTGGCCTCTAGGTGAATGGTAGACACGGTCACCAGGAGGAAAACCTGGAAAAAAAATCAGATTGTGACTGATTACAGCTGTAGGCCTGGCAGAGAAAGCCAAGTAGACATTTGGCTTGAGGAAGGAGGGTGAACTGTATCATTCTCTATATATTTAAAGGGGAAATGCCAGGTTGGTGGTTGGCCATTGAAGTCTTAGGCCACTGAAGCTTTGGAGCAGGTGAAAGCATGCGTTTTCTTGCATTCAGTGAGTCCCACACCAGGAAACTGTGATCCTGATCTGGACTAGGTAGAGCTCATCCCATATGGATTCAAACTGTCATGGTCCTTGACCATTAGAACGGTCAGGGTAACATGGGCCCTGACCAGTACATCAGAATCACTTACTTGTCTCAGTAAACTCCAAATGCAGTGAGACTTCGTTTTCTCTTTTACAAAATTTATTTATTTTTAGTGTGTGTGTGAATGTACATGCATATGTATGTATGTATGTATGTATGTATGTTTATGTGTGTGTATGTATGTGTGGGCATGTGTGGTGGTTAAAGGACAACTTGTGGGAGTCACATTCTTCTTTCTACCATGTGGTTCCCAGGGATGGAACTCAGGTTGTTGGGCGTGGTGGCAAGCTCCTGTATCTACTGAGTCTTCTCACCAAACTCTGACGTGATGTTTGTAAGAGTTCACTCTTTATTTCTTTTTGTTCTTCCTTTGGGATCCTGGCACCATCTGGGAGTGACATTCTGAACACTGACACAGTCTTATGTAATCTAGGTGAGGGATTTTAATGTAAGCATATTCTAATACCCGCAGGTTCCGGTTGCACACTTGGTCCCCTACCTACCCCTGTGCCATGACTGTGAGGCTGTGGTCCCTGCTCTCTGGTGAGGATGTTGAGTGTGGGTTCTGGTTCCTGCCCCATGCTTGCATCCCAGAGATGAGAGGCCTGCAGTGACCATCCTGTGCCATGACACACATCAGCTGCACTGACAATGTTGATTGACTCATTCTTTGAAAAAGCAGCTCCTGAGAAGATGGCAATTACAGGAAGAGCTGCCCGAAGGAAGCGGGCTAAGTGGATATATGGGAGGAGGCCTTTCCAGAAAGAAGCAGCAGCAACATTAATTGCTTGAGACATGAGAGGTGAGGTCAGGGACACCAGATTGTGTGGGGCCCTTCCAGAGCATTAGCTGATGTGATGGCAAACCACGAGAGGATTCTGAGTCACTGCAGAAATGACAAGATCCTACTTATATCTTAACAAAGTGACTCTGGTCGCTGTGCTGAGAACATTGTGATGGGATGAAGAATGGGAGCGGGAGATCAATTAGGAGGCAGTTTAAATGATGAATTTATAAACAAAAGACAAGGAGATAATTGGATCAGGCCTCCACAAGGGAGAGAGCTGAACTATAGGATTTGGGGATGCTTTTGAAGGGTTGTGTTGGTGGGATTTACAGACAGACGAAGGCAAGGGAGACAGGAAGAGCATTCATACATGTACACTGCGTGTAATGAATGGGAGCCTGGAGAGATGACTTAGCAGTTCAGAGCAAATACTGCTCTTCCCAAGGGCCTGTGTTCAGAAGCTCCTGAAACTCAGGCTCCAGGAGATTTGATGTTTGTGGTCTCAGTGGCACATACACACACACACACACACACACACACACACACACACACGCACGCACACACGCAAGTATGAGGGTGCTTGCTGGGAATATAGCTTTCAGCTTGACTCCTTGGGACATCTCTAGGAAATAGGAGAGGCCTTTGTGTGTATACAAGATGGAGATCGCCTTGTAGAAGTGCATATTAGAAACTGAAGGATGGAGCCTGCAGGCTCACAGGAGGCTTAAGCCCATACCCAGGGATGAAATCACTTGAGCTGACAAAGAAAAGGAACCCTTAGAATGAACCCTGCCTGGGTGATGAGCAGAATAAGAGTTTCCGAGCTGCACATAAGAGGGAGAGGTCAGGATCCTGAAACAGCGGGGGATGGAGGGCAGTTGTGTGGACCTCTGGTGATGAGCACATGACGGGCCCGTGTCAGAGCCCCGTGCTCGGCCCCTGGTGCCCTGTGACGCTGCCTTCAGAAGTTCAAGTGCTGAAACCTTACCAGGGCGGATCCAAGGATGAGCAGAAAGGATGATTGGAGTTGGAAGAGTGGCTTTTGAGAGCAATCCTCAGAGTCCGACAGGCGAATGTTCGTAGGCCAGAGGGAAGAGTGACCGACGGGAAGGTTGGTGGCAGAGAGAGGGAAGGGTGGTGGTGGAGAAGTGCTGACCCAGGTTCCTCAGGGAAGTTTGGACTCAGGAATGCAGCAGGTTTTCCTGCTGCTGGGGGAGGGAGGACAGCCTGGGAGGTCCTGAGAGCACACTGGGCAAGTGAGGCAGGGCGCAGATGCCCAGGGAAGGCACACGCCTTCAGGACAGCAGAGGGACCAACATGTGACTGCCAGGCAGCAAGAAGGACAGTGTGATGTGTGGGGGCGCGCATATGGAGTGCAGTCCAGTCAGTGGGCTCTGTTTTCCTCAGCTTCCTGGGAGCAGGCATAGTGCCCCCCCCACACACACACACAAGAGGAATTACCAGAACTGTCCTTGCAAGCCAAAATGGGCAGCTTTCACCTCTGATTGGACTCAAGGCACCAGGAAGGCATTCCTGGAGTAGCGGGTCGTCCACCTTCTCTCTGTGAAGCAGGCAGGCATGGGTGCTTTATTCCCTTGAAGCTGGGGTGGGGCCTGGGGTACTTCTCCCTTGTGTAGTCTTGGGGGGGTGCGTTGGGAGGGTGATAGCCACTGGACTTTCTCTCTAGGAGTCAGAAAGTGTCTGGCTGCTAAAAGCAGATCTGGGCCCAGTAATGCCTACTCTTGCCAAACCCTGAGAAATGTGCTGTGTCTGCCACAGTTAACACTTCCTGACCACAGGCCTCTGCCAGGTCAAGATAATTCCTGCAAACCCCATTCTCGTAGGTGAAACTCTGTTTATAGTGCAGGGATGATTTGAGACAGGTGACTTCTACTTGGAAACCATATTTAGAGTTGCCCTTTAATGACTTCTCCCAAAGGGCCTGTTATTTCCTGTCTCAGTTGCTCTCTAAAGCAGCTCTTCCGCTGGGGTTCCCTAACTCCCTAGTCACTGACCAGTTTTTAAAAATCCCTCTTTTAAAATAATTTCTATCATATAATTCTGTCACCTAAGTACAACATTTAACTGAAGACTAATTGGGTTCACTGAGATCTTAATCACCCTGAACTCAAGCCATTCACACTCCAACCTTCATAGGATTTGTTTCATGTTTTGGGGATTTAACATAGATTTTTTTTTTAATCATAGAGCCTCTTTTACTGCAAAGTAAAAGCCTTGCACATCCTGGAGATTTTCCATCTTTACTGTTTCAGTGGTGCTGAGAATGGAACCCAGGGCGTTGCTTATTCTAGGCAAGCACACTACCGCTGAGCTATAGGCAAAGCCTGAGGGAGAAAAAAATTAACATCAGTTTTAATCCCTGTGGTTTTGTATAGATTCCGCAAAAAAAGCCAATATTTAGATGGAAGTTTAATGGGCCCCGCCCTTTCCTTGTAAGTATTTTTCACAAATAGTGGTGTGTGTATGCATGTGTGTGTGTGTGTGTGTGTGTGTGTGTGCTGTGCGAGTGTCTATGCCTATGCTTGTGTATGCATATGTGCTTGTTCATATGTGTGTATGCATATGTCTGTATGTGTGTGTGTGTGCTGTGCACATCTTCATATTTTCCTGGGTGGAATTTCATTTCTAACGGTTATGCGGTTATGCCTTTGCTCCACCGCTCCGCTCGGCAACACTGGATGAAGCGGTTGCTTTCATTTCTCTTTTTCGCCATCATGATTGTTTCCTGCAGTCCCATTTATTTCTGTCAAGTTTTCCTTCATGCCATCAATCTGTCTCATTTGTGCACCCGTTCTTATTCTTTTTTTTTTTTTTCATTCTGCACGGAGCGGTGTATGGACTTTTATTCGGTTGGTTCTCATTCCTGGTGCATATGCAAACCGCTAGAGTATGCATTTTTGAGCCTGCTATATGTCTTCCAGATACAACTTTCTGTTGTTCTGAAGATATTTGTCATTTGGACAGCCAGAAAATCTTTTTTCCTGGGACTTTTCTCTGTTTACCTTTTGTAATGTTCAGACAGTGGGTTGTCACGGAACTTGCAGTAAATCCATGTTCAGTCTCAAGAGTTCTGTAATGATATACATTCATATACAGGTGTGCTTCTCCAGTGGCTGGTCTGTCCTCAGTGTCGCTGGGGCTTGGCAGTTACCATGACTCCACAGCTAGAACTGATCGTGGTTCCCTTGCATAATGCTTTGTTATGCATCCTGTTAGTGTGTCAATGTAGTCACTATGTACTAAGTGCTCAAACTGTTGTGAGTAAAGGGGATTCTTTCACAGCCCTGGCAGCAATAGCAACCTAGTGTGGGAGGCAGAACACAAGCCAGATAAGAGAAGCACAGGGAGGAGTAACCACTGTGCACACACAAGGCCCGAGGGAAGGTGGCTTTGGAGGCATGTGGCAGAGATTCGGAGGCGTGGGGTGGAGTCAAGCAAGGACTCTGTGCAGAGGTGATGTCCCAGAAGACCTGATGGACATGGTGGAATGAGGGGCAGCTTAGGGAGGGAAGCTGCAGTCTAGAGGCTCTGAGCATGCAGCGGCTTGAAGAGCTTGGGGACAGTAGCAAGGTCAGGACTGCTGTGAGTCCCCTGGGGATGAATGAGAGGATTTGAGGTTATGAAGACGGGATGAGGGCTACTCTAGAGCCCTATAGATAATGGAAGGGTGGGCTTTGTGTTAGATACTGGAGCCCACGGAGGATCTGGGGGAGAGTAGCATTTTGGCTTGTTGGCATTTGGGTTTTAAAAAAAATCATTTTGGACACTGTGTGAGTAAAGATGGTAAGGTTGTGTGATAGAGTCTAGCAGATTCATTTAACAGTCTAAGCAGTGAAGATGGCCTGAGCTGCAGTAACCTCTCTGGACTGGCGCGAAGTGGTGGGGCTTGGGATAGAGCAGACAGGGCATGAGGATAGATTCCTTCTGAAATTAGAGTGAGCAGAACAAACCAAGGACTTGTGATCTGACCAGTGGCTAGAATGTGCTGTGACTTACCAAGAAGTGGACATCTTTCTTGGGCATAGAATTAGAGCTGCTTCTTAAGGCCCTTCCTCGTCTCCCTCCCTTCCTTTCCTTCAGGAGCAGGTGCAGGGCTGAAGAGGGCCCAACAAAGTAGAGAGAACAGCTAGGGAGCTAGCCAGGATAATTAGAAACTTGTTACATACAGGGGATTGAGCCAGGGCGTCAGTATATTGAGAATGAAAGGAACTAGGTCTATCAGTGATGGATAAATAAAGGCTAAATCTATAAAGAGAAGATCAAGAAGGAATATGGGTATTCAACTGGAAGTTTCTTGATTTTGAAGCTTCCAGTGTGTGTGTGTGTGTGTGTGTGTGTGTGTGTGTGTGTGTGTGTTATATAAAACACATATACAAAAATTGGAAGAAACTAAAAATAAAAGCCTGCGATCAGATGATCACTTATCAGTGGGAACACACCAGGTGCCCAGATCATGGCTGGCAAATTCCATCTGCTACAAAAAGAGAAAACATTGCTCCTTGAAGGAGCTGCTAGTGGGGGTATATTCGCACAGTGGCCCTGCGTGCTGAGAATGAGGAAGCCGGGCATAGTTCAGTGACAGTTGAGATTGATATTGTCTGTATCTCTCTCATCAGGGAGGGAGGTGACCATGTTGAGGTGTAGGAAAAGCTCATCAGAAATGATGACAGCACAGACGTGAGGTCACCATGATGGATGGGCCATCTGTGCATACATAGAGTAGTGACCGAAGTCGGGCTGGTGTGCAGAAGTAGTGCTGCCGAATGCGGAATCTTCGCCAGCCTGAGAAATGGGTGACTGCAAAGCTTCAGCAGGAATCTTTAGACTAGAAGGTCTGATGAGCAGTACAGTGATCACGCCCCTCCATCCCCAGATGCCAAATCAGGGTCTTATTCCCTGGACGCTGTGAATATGTTAACTTGTACCCAGAAAGAGACTTTATATATTTAATTAAGTTCTGGATACAGAGCTTATTCTGGATTATTTTAGGGGGAGGCGGCTAAACGTCATACTTATAAAAAGGACTATTAAATGTATTATACTTCATTTCACATCACCGAACTTGTATGAGGTCAGAGAGCAACTTGAAGGTACAGGAGTCGATTCTCTTCTATCTGGGTCCCTGTAACCAAAGTCAGGGTGTCAGGTTTGGCTGCAGATACTGAGACATCTCTCTGGCCAAGAGGCTGGCTTGGAAGATGAGTATATCAACCAGTTTTCTGTTGCTGCCACTAAATGCTGAAGATGTGTAACTTGATAAGAGATTTTATTTAGTTCACATTTGGGGGGAGGGGGATGGCAGTCTAAGCAGTATGATGTGGGCTTTGGTGAATGCTCCTCTAGCTGTGTTATATCATGATGACCTGATAGTGTGTGTGTGGGGTGGTGGTGGGGGTACCTTGAGAGGTCACGTGATGGAACAGGAAGCTAGAGAGAACCAGGGGCCAGCCTTTCTGTTTATAACAACCGACTTTCAGGAACTAATAAGGTTTTTCATGTGCGTGTAAATACTTCTGAAGGCAGCTCTTTCAGTGAGCTAATGACTCCCCAATAAGGCCCACCTCTTCCATCACTGTGCTGGGGATCAAACTTCCAACACATGGACCAATGTGGGATGGACTTAAACCGTATTAAAACCCACCAAGAAGGAAGGGGCGTCTGTGAGTGGGAAAGACCAAGGTGCCTTCTCTTGGGCTTCCCAAAGAGATAGAGCTGTGCTGCAACCTCTGTTCTATCCCAGACCATCTTATTATCCCACCTCCATAACAGTGAGATAATGAATTGGTGTTGTTTTGAATTCCTGGATTTATGGCAATTCGTTATAGCTACAAATAGGAAAACTAATACAGATTACTTTAGGCCATTTCTTCAAGTTTTCTTAGCTTTGAGTCGGGGAGAGGAGTCTGTAACTAGCTATAAAGAATGATCTTCACATCCATGTATACAAAGTCTGGGAAAAATTAATTATCATTTATAATAATATCTAGGATAGCCTGATTTCACATCAACAAGACCTGTGTAGGTACCCATTATATCAACTCAAAAATAGCAAGAGTTTATATGCATACATTTAAAAACAAACGATATAGTTTTAGATATCACTTCTTTGAATCTGTCATGGGGTAAAAATGAGATATTTTTTATGCAAGAATCTTTTCTAGGGATCCTTCACAGATGTCTACCACCTGAGTTGGAGAGTTTTTATTGTCTATTTGACACCTCCTAGAGTGAGGCAGGAAGAAGGAACGCCAATTAAGGAATTGCTTAGATAAGACTGGCCTGAGGCCATGTCTCTGAGAGAATTGTCTTGGTTGATTGATACAGCAGAACCTAGCCTACACTGCAGCGCCACCCCAGGCCTGTGATCTGGGTTGACAAAGAGCTGAGTGTGAGCCTCTGGGTGAGTAGCAGGCAGCACTCCTCCGTGGCTTCTGTCCTGAGCGCTTGCCCAAGTTCTTCCCTGACTCCATGATGGATGGTGACCTGGAAGTGTAAGCCGAATAAATCGTGTTCTCCCCATGTTGCTTTTGCTCAGAATGTTTTATCACGGCAATGGAAGGAAACTAGAATACCACCCCTCTGTTTAAACATTTTTCATTGTCTTATTGGCTACGTAAGTGCAGACCTTTACGCTTTTGGTAGTAGTAAAAGAAAATTTACATCATTCGTCTATAGAAGATATTTGCTGGCGACTAGTGGAAAATGTTTAACAAAAAACAAGTTAGAAAGGATAAAGAGAATCATGTTTTATAAAGAAAAGTGATGGGAATAGGGTCAACAATAGGAAGAAAACCATCTCCGTTGTTTGTGATATTAACAGAGCAATGCTTTCAAAAGCTGTGCATATAAAGTAAACCATGTATTTTAAAATTATTTTCAATATCAAGTCACAGTATGTAAATGAATAAGAAGAAACAATGTCACCAAGGTGGCTAAATTCACACATGGGACTTAAGCGTTCATCTCCCTCAGGGAGTCTTTGAAATTATGTCTGTGGACCAATTTGTATGATGGCCTGGTTTTTGAGAACTGATAATTCACCTTATTAGGCCAGTCAGTATCCTTAGACTATGTTGTGTAATGAAAAGTCCTTATTGTATAGTTGATCATCTCTGATGAATTTTTATTGCTTTGAAATAATCTGAGTGATGTTTATAATTGTGTTCTCAAGCATTTTACGAAAATAACTGCTTCATGTTCCAGCAAATGATTCATTCATTTGCTCCGAGCTTTGATTGACGTGGCCTGTACTCTGAGTATCAGGTCTATTCCCCATTGCCAGAGTGATGCAGTGGCTTCCTGTGAGGAATTTTCAATTGAGGCTAAAGGTCAATCATTGCATCAGTCTTCATTTGGAGCTGAATCATTCCAAACCTCTCTGGGCCTGATCTCAACCAGTGCCTAATGTTAGTGCTTTCCTATGAGACCTCTGTTTGCTCTCAGCTTTAGCTTGAAATGCTCACAGATATTTTGACTTTTTGTTTTTGTTTTTGTTTTTTTGAGACAAGGTTTCTCTGTGTAGTCCTGGCTGTCCTGGAACTCACTCTGTAGACCAGGCTGGCCTTGAACTCAGAAATCCGCCTGCCTCTGCCTCCCAAGTGCTGGGATTACAGGCGTGCGCCACCACGCCCGGCTTTTGACTTTTTAAGGATATTGAGAAATGCAATGGAAGTTTAGGCATGTATATGTTTGTGTGGGTGCACATGTATGTACCATGTGGAGGGCAGAGGTCAACCAGAGGTCAGTCCTCAGTAAGAGCTGTCCATCTTGATTGTCTGAGACAGAGTCCTTCATGAAAGGCTTAGAATTTGCTGAATAGGCTAGACTGGGTGGCCAGCAAGCCCAGGGATCCACCATGCAGGGCTTCTAAACTCAGACCAACACACCCAAGGCTTTGTGTCAAGTCTGACCATTGAACTCGGGTCCTGCTTCTATGGCAAACACTTCACTCACTGGATTAGACTAGCCCCAGGAAATTAGGTTTGTTGTTGTTGTTTTAGGTTTTATAGTAGACATTTGGAGTATTTAATTGAGGATGAATTCACTGTTGTTTTGTTATTTTTTTAATCTTTAAAAAAAAGAAAGAAACAACACTGGAACTTCAGACATCTTACCTGTTAGTACCCCCTTTGACTTGCTCACTGGCTCCTACAATTTCACAGCCATATTCCTAGTCTAGCTAGGGAGCAATTTCAGGTGGACAGAACATATTGAGTGTAAAGTCATTGTATTTGTACCACACAGTGTGTCTGTCTTAGGTAGTGATTTTAATGGTTCAACATTTGCTATCACCCATGCTATTTCCTCTCTCAGTGCTATAGAGATGCAATTGTTTCTCTTGTTTATTTTGGGTTCCTCCCCCTGATACAGAGGCAATTTGTTAAAGCCACATAGGAAAATTTATTCTTGCCTAAGGACATTTTTGGATGCTCTTGTTGTATGTAAGTGAATATTGTGAAGCACTGGGATTAATATTTGAAATATACAAGTTAGGCATTCCTGTTGTTACTTTTGTTTGGGGTCTGTGTGTGTGTGTGTGTGTGTGTGTGTGTGTGTGTGTGTGTATGAGAGAGAGAGAGAGAGAGAGAGAGAGAGAGAGAGAGAGAGAGAGAGAGAGCACCTGTGGGTAGTTATGTGCATCATGTGCATACCTGGTGCCCATGGAGGTCAGAAGGCACTGGATCCTCTGGAACTCAGGTTTTAGGCAGTTGTGGGCTACCACATAGGTGTTGCAGAGCCATCAGTCCTAAGGTTGAACAGTCTTGATCTGAAGATATTTGAATTAGAGATCCTCTGCCAGGACAGTCCATGCAAATGGTCCAAAACACAAATCCAAAACACAAATTCAAAACAGAAAGAAAAGAGCATCTGGCCCTGGATGTTTTACATGAGAACACTGGCCCATGTGTGCAGCCCACAGCTGAAAGTTTGTGGCTCCTCTGACTGAGATCTCTAGAAGTTAAGCATGCCTTTGTCTTACACCTGATTCATTTATTTGTGCTAACACAGCACATCCAGTAACACCCCATTTATCTGGTCATTTTCCAGAATCCAATGGAATTTTCCAGGTAACTGATCATAAATTAGTTTTCCAAGTAACTGAATCTCACAACGTCAAGGACTGAACTCTTCTCAGTGTGGCCATAATGGCAGAAACTTTCAGTGAATAGGGATGTACTTTCTTCCCCCTTTCTTTCTTGTGGTTTTGTAACCAGAGATTACCCAAAGTAGTTTGGTGGCTTCGTTTCTGATGCTTCGGGGTGACTGTTTGTAACCTGGCACCCCGCTCACTTCCTTATCTTTAAGTCCCATGCCCCCTACCCCATAGATTGGCAGTTGTCTCCAGATCCAGGAACTCTTCTTTCTCTAGAAGTTTCTGGATCTTACTCTCCATGGTTCCTTGGGAATTATGGGTGATGCTAAACAGAGCCTAGGAAGGCGGGAAGTGTGTTCATGCTCCTTTGGTAGAACATGTGTTGGACCTTCATACAGCCACAGATTGTTTCTGACTTGGAACTGCATGTCACTGACTCCTGGGATGTCCCAGTCCCTTCACTGCTCTCTACAGGTTAACTGCACTCTAGGAATTCTGGGAACAAGCCAAGCTTACACACCCACGGTGAGACTCTTGGCTCCAAGTCTTTGGATTGTTTTTTAACTGTTTTATTTGTTCGTTTCTTCCATGGCTGTATATATGGTAACATTGCTAGCAGCCTTGGTAAGTATGCTGGGTGGTTGGTTTGCAATGCAGGGGTTGCACCTAGGCTCACACACGAGCGAGGCAAGGCCTGTGCTGCTGTGCGCTGCTGGGCTGCTGGGCTGCTGTGCTGCTGGGTTGCTGTGCTGCCGTGTTGCTGTGCTGCCGTGTTGCTGTGCTGCCGTGTTGCGTTCCCGGCTGCATGTTTGCTCTTGATGGATTTTTCTGGAAGTTCTTGTTCTGGGATTTGTTTTCCCTAGGTGTTACTGCTTTGTTACGTTGTTTGTCTTTGTCTTTTAACCCCTTTACAGCCCTTGCCTGTCTCTTCCTGGATCCAGTGCATGGACTCTCCTGGTTCCACCTGTCTTCTTTTCTATCACCAATGTCTCGGATGCCCATTTCTCTGCCTTTCACAGTACTTCCTTATCTGAGAGTGTTTAGGATTTTTTCTTCTGCTTTCTTCAATGCCCGTTTCTACTTTCTGGAATAAGTTTTCTAATATTGTGATAAGGAAATATCACCGAGGTCTGCCCCTGTGGCAGATTTTTAAGTGCACAGGACTGGTGAGTGCTGCTGCAGCCAATGCCAGCAGGTATCTGGAACACACTCACGGTATGTGTGTGTGTGTATGTGTGTGTGTGTGTGTGTGTGTGTGTGTGAGAGAGAGAGAGAGAGAGAGAGAGAGAGAGAGAGAGAGAGAGAGAGATTTCTATATGTCTCCTGCTTACCCTATCCTGGCCTCTGTCTGTATGTGTTATTCCTATTTTGGGAGCTTGACTGTGGTTGAATCTCCTCTTGGAAGAGTCCTGCAGTGGCTGTCATCTGGCTGGGTTATTTCACATAGCATACTGCCCCTTGACATTGGCGTCTCCTGTCTTTGCATACCCTGCTAGATTTCCTCCTGATTAAGAGGAGGGGGGGGGAACTGGGAAAGGGGAAAGCCTTTGGAATGTAAACATAGAATATAGAAAATAAAAAGTTTAAAAAAGAAAGAAAGAAAGAAAGAAAACCAGCCTTAGGCCATGGTGATCTGATGGGATGTATGAGATTATTTCAATCTCTTATCGGTTGATGTTATTTCGTGACCCTTTTCATGGTCAGTTTTGGAGAAGGTACCATGAGGTGCTGAGAAGATGTTTTCTTTTGTTTTAGGGTAAAATGTTCTGTCGATATCTATTAAAACCATTTGGTGAATAAAAAAAAAAAAAGAGGTTGGCTTACATCCATCACGCACATACCATATTCTCTTTGCCCCCTCTGACAGCCGGCACTCAGGTGCACCTATTGTGGCATATGCACTGGTGTACATGGGCTATGGTGACATCTCTTTCATGCTCTGATTCAGTTCCTTCAAGTCATAACCAAGAATGGGATGACTGGACCTCCCATCCCAGTCAACATCACCTGACTGTTGTTTTTAAAGACCTGCACTCCCGCTTTCCATAATGGCTGCCCATTTTACATTCCCACCAGGGTGTGCAGAGGGACTTTAGTCCATATGTGCCAGCCCTCAGTGTCTTTAGCTTTATTTATACTAGAAATCTTGGCAGGCATATGGTGGTATCTTACCTCTACTTTGCTCTATATGTCTCAGTTGCTATGTTCATTTTGGCCTCAACCTTTCATGTTGCAAACCCTTGAATGTCTGAAGGTCAGAAGTTGTCCCTTTGTGAACTCATTGTATGAGAGAGAGAGAGAGAGAGAGAGAGAGAGAGAGAGAGAGAGAGAGAGAGAGAGAGAACACGAGAGAACGATGAGATGATCCAGGGCCAAAGAGCAAAGAGATTGCTTAGCAGGTACAGGCACGTTCTGTCAAGTCTGATGATTTAGTTTGATCCCAGACACCCAATTACAAAGGAGAGCACTGACTCCTGTAAGAGTAAGTTGTCCTCTAACTTGGGCATTGGTGTGTGCCTGTGTGTGTTCTCCCCTCTACATATAAGCAAATGCGTGCACATACATGCACATACACATAAGTGCATGGATATGCATTTTTAAAAAAAAAAGTTTTAAAAAGATGAACACCTTGCTTTAGTGACTCCTCCTACTGTCTGTACCCAGAATAAGTCTCTCCTTCCATGTCACCTAGCAAAACTAACAAGCTGTTTGTATGAAGCCAGACCTTCCTGCTAAGAATATGCGAGTCCTTGTTGGAGCTCTCATGGAGGCGTTGCCACTCTGAAAGCTCATTGATCGCCTCAGTGTGAAACATGGGCCATATCTCTTCACACTGGTTGGTTGTGGAGGTTTTGAGGAGGAATTGGGTGGAGCCCTTGTTCTTTTTGAATAGCAAGGATTCTGTTTTCAGAAGAATAGCCATTTCTTCAGAATTCACCATGATTTGGGGGCTAAATTTGGCTTTATATATATATTTTTTTTAAAAAAAAGGTAGCACACTTTCCTTGTGGTAGAACTGTGAGCTGCTCTGTGGTGGAGGACTCCTGAGAGATTCTTCATTACTGGTCCTTAATGAGGTTGGATAATGGGTCATGCTCTTCACTCCTATAAACTTACTTGTAGAAAAACCACTTCATAGAAAAATAATTGAAATGTTTTAAGTCCGTGAAACAGTGTCAACAGGCGGCACCCAGAGCGATCTACTTATGTAGAATGAGCAAGGCAGAGTGCTCTACTGACCGTGGTCCCGCTGGGCTGAGGGTCTAGGGTGGCAAGAAGAAGTGCAGCTCAGATGAGTTAGGCACACCACTCTCTCCCAGAACTATCACAGCTCACAAAAGGTGTGGACATTAATTTCCATTAGAGTGTTTGTGTTAAGTGTGGATAGCCCTTTATTACATTGAGACAATGGAAAATTGTGGTAGGTATAAAGAGTCCCTTTGATTTGTTGGCTTAGTTTTAAAATAACTTGTATGTTATTGCAATTAGCTCCTTTAGAGTTAAATGTCACATTCATAAATTTATGGCTTGCACACTTACTTGTAGCATTTAATTACATTATATCATCATAGGTGTTTGTAGATGGAGCACATTTAGATAGACTCAGTCACCCTACTGACTAGTGGTGTGACCTATAAAGGTGTTTTAACATCTCTAGTGGAAAATTTTCTCAGTTCTTTTTTTTTTTTTTTTTTTTTTTTTTGGTTTTTTTCGAGACAGGGTTTCTCTGTGTAGTCCTGGCTGTCCTGGAACTCACTCTGTAGACCAGGCTGGCCTCGAACTCAGAAATCTGCCTGCCTCTGCCTCCCAAGTTCTGGGATTACAGGCGTGTGCCACCACGCCCGGCAAATTTTCTCAGTTCTAAGAGTCAAAGTGATCCCTTAGATTTTCCCCATTTACAATATTCCCCTATTATAGGATAAAAGATGTCAATTTAGGTCTTGATTTCCAAATATACATATACATTATATATATATATATATATGTATGTGTATATATATATATATATATACACATACATACACACACACACACACACACACACACACACGTACTTATATAACTACAATACACATATACCCTTGGTTAGAAATTTGGACATTGTCATGACGAATACAAGTGCCTTTCACTTTCACTCAGGCAGACAGAGGGAAACCACAGTCCCCGTGTCAGAGCTGGCCGTCAGCTGCCCCACCTGCCAATCATTAGCCCCGGAGAGCTCCACAGTGCACCCCTTTTCTTGCATCTTAGACTCAAATCATGTGACATGCCCTGAAAATACTTACTGTTAATCAATGTCTAGTAGCTGTAACTTATTAATTAATTGGGAATTTAAGTTTTAATTCTTTATCTTTTAAATTAATTCTTAATGTTTCCCTCTGCATGTTTGAGTTAGCAGAGTAATTCAAAACAAAATCTATGTGTGGAAAAGTACCCAGAAGGCAATAAAGCAAAGCACTAGCAGCGTTCATGTCAGATGGTGAGGTTGAGCTGGTTTTGTGGGGTTTTTGATTGTTTTAGTTTTTACTTTTTCACTTATTTTTTATTTTTAACAATTGACGTGTCATTGGAGAATCCACTTTAATAGAAAGTTTTGTGCTGTTATAAAGGAACTATCAATCAGTACTTACTTAATTGAATTATAAAATCATATTCTTTATTGACTATTAAATTATACCTCATTAAAATATTTTATTGTTATTTTTCTCAGTCTCTTTACTTTTTTAATTGAAGTGTAATTTACATATAATAAAACACACAGATTTTAACTATATCCCTTAATGAGTTTTTTAACCCACTGCCTTCAAAACAGAGCAGTCTGTAAGATGATTATCTTACCATAAAACTGCTGGAGTCCCTTTGGAATCAGTCCCTCCGCTCCACCCCAGCAATTTCTGATCTGCTGTCGCCCTGGACTCATTTCTTCTGTTTGCAGTATCCTGTAAACGAAGCCACAGCTCATGTAAGCTTGTAAACCCTTGTTGCTGCCTTGTTGATTTTAGCACACCCACCCCATATCTTAATGTTTAAGCAGCTGGTTCAGCTTTACAGAGTCCGGAGAGAAGAGAGCCTGAGTCTTGGGTCTGTGTGACTCCCAGCTCTGGTCCTGAGTTCTAGCATGTTGCATCAGGGGTTCCTAATTTACAGAAATGGAAAGGGGTGGACCTGAGGGTGAAGCCCATGAGATGGCCTGCTGAGGGACCTGCATCTTGTTCCTTTTATGTTTCCCACTTTAGCATCTTGTAAGGTGGGACAAATTTATTGCCTCTTCCCTAAATAAAACTGCAAGTTTTTCCTGCTCTGATAGTGACGAGGTAACCACAGTGATAAGTCTCCCCAGCGCCTGACTCTGAGCCCCAGAAGCACAAGGATCTTGGCAATGCTTGATTTGCCACAGATTCTTCCAATGTCCTTCTTCAGGGGTGGCAGTGTTGTTGCTAACATCATGTGTCTGGTTGGGGTGAACATGCCTGGGTCCTTGTTGTCACTGTTTGTGTGACACCCTAGGTGTGGCTGATCTGGAGCCTCCCTCTGTGGTGTTGGTTTGTGCAGCCTGTGGAAAGGGGGTAGGGCAGTCTCTGGCTGGCTGGGGTGGGGACCATCTCCATCTCAGCTGTGTCTGAGCCTCCTTTCTAGTCCTAGTCTTTGATTTGGACAGAGGGCATAAACATCTTAAGTCAACCTGGCTGTTTTTCCTCCCCACTAGCTCTAGAGCGCCATGCTTCTTGGGTCAGTTGGGACTGGAGCCTATTCCACTGTTTACAGCAGCCATGTTCTGGGCTCCTGTGCATCCTTTATTCCGAAAAAGAAATCCCAGGACAGGGGCTGTGGTTCAGTTGGTAGAATTATTCTTAGCATTCATGCCCAGCCACGTGAACCTGACATGGTGGTGCATTCCAGTAATCCTTGTGTGTGGGTATGAAGTGTGCAGACAGGAGAATCAAGAGATTAGGGTGTAATCCCTACTTATGTGATAAGTTTGTGACTGTCCTGGGCCATAAGAGACCATGCCTCAACTAAGAACTTTTAAATTGAAATTAAATAGGCTGCATTAGTAAGTTCCCTTATTTTAATTGTTAGGGAGGTTTAAAAATATGTTTGAATATTCTATAATATGATGATATAAATAAACGTTATCTTGACACCAAGCCTTTTCCTATTGCTCTGACAGCTGGCACATTACCTTTCTCGATAAAACAGATCTGCTATTACCTGCATGGGATGGTTGGTTGATTTGGGCTGTGAAGGACCATGGGTATTTGCTAAGGAATTCACATTTTATTCCTCTACGTGTGGGATCTGGAGAAGCTAGGATCTCCTTGGGGGCCTCCTTTGGGGGTCTTCAGTTATCACTCCCTACCCCACCCAGAGGGTCACAGACGTGGAGGGAAGACAGAAGGTTCCCTTCAGGTTGGAGTAAGAGGTCTTCACTGAAGAGCCTGAGCAGCATGCTATGGCCACTGGGGTTGAGTTGGCTTCTATATGTCAACTCCATATAAGCTAGAGTGACTTGGGGAGGGGGACTATCAGTTGAGAAAAAAACGCCTCCCTAAGGTGGTTTGCCTGTGGGCAAGTCTGTGGGCCATTTTCTTAATTAGTGATTGATGTGGGGTTGCCCTGCCCACTGTGGGCGGTGCCACTCCTTACCTGATATTCCTGCAAGTAATGAGGAGCTATCCAGTAAGCATCCCTCACCCATGGCCTTTGCATCAGCTCCGCCTCCAGGTCCCTATCCTGACTTACTTTGATGATAGACTGCTATGTGAAAGTGTAAGCAAAATAAAGCCTTTTCTCAAGTTCCTGTTGGTCATGGTATTTCATTGTAGTAATAGAAACCATGATTAAGACAGAGCACACAAGACACACACACACACACACACACACACACACACACACAAGTACACTTAGACTACAGCTTGACTTGATAGTTTAGGCACAGGAGGCATAAGGGGATTTCCTGGATACTGTTTGTTGTGTTTGTTGGATTCTCCTTCCTATTCTTGATCCTCTCTTTGACAGCATCCCCTGCCCTCAGCTTCCTCAACCTCACCTACTACTGACTAGGTCAGCTTAGCTCAGTACTTCCTCCACCACCACAAAGACGAGAAAGACTCCTGATGGGAATTTACTAGTAGCTTCTTAGGTTGCCTGAAGCAACCTCCTACTATTATGTAATAAAGATAAAGATAGCGTTGTTTTAACATTATTTCAAAGATAGGATATATATATATATATATATATATATATATATATATATATACATATACACACACACACACACACACACACACACACACATGGCTTAACTCTTTGAGTGAAGGAAATATAGGTTGGCTGATAGAGTGCTTAGCTAGTATTCAGGAAGCCTTGGGGTTCATCCCCAGTATAGCATAAACCAGACTAGGTGGCATTTATCTATAATACCAGCACTTAGGATTAGAAGGCAGGACAATCAGTAGTAGTTTAAGGTACTCTTTGCTTACTTAGTGAAATTTGAGGTCATCCTGGGGTACATGAAGCCCTGTCTCAGAAATAATGATATTATTCATATTATAATAAATGTATTGTCATATTAATATATCATATTATTATTATCATTATTATGATTGTTTAATTCTTTGTGTGGAATTTCAGTGAACAACTAAAAGGGGGGCATTAAAATCTTGTTAACTCCCTGGGTAGGGTAAAAATAGAGTGAATTTTAGCTGAAGGATTTTCAGGCAGGATCAGTGATGTTTGTGTCCATTCTGAAGCATCCTCCAGGGAAAAGATTCTGCCTGTGAGACTCTGGTCAGACGTCGGTGAAGATTGATGGATGTGCTGGACTCACTTCAGAGCAGGACCACATCTTACTGTCCTTAGACCCTGGTATAACTCATGATATGCAACAGATGCTCGGTGCATGGATGTAGAATGAATGACTCAACAAAGCCGCCATCACCATGGTGACCGTGCACGCTGAGGTGTGGTGTGGGAGCCAGTGTGATTAGGACTAGTTACTGCATACATTTTATGACTGACCAACTTGATGCACACAGAAGCTTAATAGGTGAATGACGGGCATGCCTTCCAGGGTGATGAATGGACTGAAATTTGGCCTCAGCGCGTGGGCTGAGAGTAGCAGAGTGGGAGACACATGCCTTGTCTCCTGGGGCCTTTGCTGCTCAGCTGTAGTGACATGCCACAAGCCCTCTTCCCCCTTCAGATTTTATGCAAGATATTGGAGAGTTACATGGGATATCTGATATTAAAATTCTAATTTATGATGTTATAAGGTACAAAGAAATGGTACCTACAAATACATTTAGTCAGTAGACTGACACACACAGTGGCTTCTTTGAGACAAAACAAGAAGAGGTCCTGGACACAGGGAGCCTTCCTCTACGATGAGGGCAGGGGAGTTTAAGAGCTCTGAGAGAGCTGTGGGTCTGAGTCTGACAAGGCATTCATTCAGGAACTCTGGGCAGCAGTGATGGACGTGTGCTAGATGTCTGCTGTGTAGAGGCCGGGAAACTCAAGCGAGTGGTGAATCTCATAGAAGCAGGGCAATCCACATCGCATTGTGTACCTGGCTCACAGTGCCATCGCACAAGGCCCGCACTGTCATTTATGTATATCAGAGAGCAAATGCATTATCTTCAAACTCTGGAAAGAGAGGAGGCTAGGTCATATATTTTTTTAAACAGAGTCTCCTGTAGCCCAGGCTAGCACTGAACTCACTGTGTGTAGCCTAGGATGACCCTGAACTATTGATCCTCCTGTGCCAGCCTCTTGAGTTCTGGGATCACTAGCATGTACCATCACATCTGAAGTATGTGGCACTTGGGATGGAACCCAGGGCTTCCTGCCTGCCAGGCAAATGCACACTACCAACTAAGCTAATAACCCAGCCTGACATTAGTAGTGTTTTTTCTTTCTTTCAAGCCATCATGCTTGAATCTACAATAAAATCCTTTAAATGGGTACGGGAAATTTGCAAAGAATTTAGCAGAAACGGAAAGAAACTTTTCTCTATTTTTAGAGCATCCATGTACATGGCGGAACAGACTCTGTCTTGTCTGCCAGGCAGACGTTCTGACAGCGGATCCCTTTCCAGGAGGTTTTGTTTGGCTGGAGGGAAGCCCACTTACAATCCCAGTGCTAATTCCTGTCATGCTAACTACTAGAGAACAGATTTCCAGAGTTTCTCAAGTTTGACAAAATTGTTTCCATTTAACTGCATTTTGTTTGTTGGGTGAGGTTTAAGGAAAATGAGCAAAGTAGACCCTTGGTAGGAACTAAGGAATAAAGCGCTGGATTTGTAGAGGACGTTTTGTTTTTCTGATGCTTGTTGAACGCTTGTACTCAATTATAAATGATCCTCACTGTCCCAGAGTTAGAAGTTGTCTAGTAGGACACACAGAAGTCACTGTGCTCCATCCCTGTGCCTCCATATGCTCAAAGCAGTGCAGATAATCTGTTCGCGCTGCTATGCTGGAGCGGGGATCTCGGAGCCACTGAGTGTCTGCACACTTGCATGCCTTCACACCCTTCTCAGTTCTGCCTCTGCCTGGAACGCTGCGTCCATCCCCAACCTTTCTCCCTCTAATGTGTCTCTGTCTCCCTTCCCTCAACACTTTTTACATATCATGGTATCATGGATATAACACTTACCAGCGTTGTTACGTGCGTGTCACGTATAAAGGTGTATACATTCCTGGGTCTGTTCAGCTGTGTGTGAAGGTATGTGGAAAGCAGAGGTCAAAGTCATGTGTTTCCTTCAGGCACTCTCCATTGCATTTTTCGAGACAGGGTCTCTCAGCGAATCTAGGTTGGTAGGTCATCAAGCTCCAGGGTGCCCCTCCCCGCCCCCCACATCTTTCATCTCCCAGTTCTGAGGTAACAGATACATAGCACTGTACCCAACATTTGTGTTAGTACTTGGGATCCAAACTCAGTCTTCATGCTTTTTATGACAAATACTTAATTAGATGAGGTGGCTCAATGTCCCCCATTGGTATTTTTAAAGCTTACTTCTCTTTTCCACAAAACCGAGCATCCCAGAATGTACACCACTAGTCTGCATTTAGCCATTTCTAAATGACTGTTAGATTTGATTACAAGCATCTACTAAGATGGGCATCACCGGATGGATGACTTAGGCAAATAAAGTTTTGAACCCAGGGTGTTGCCAAAGACCATTAAGCTTACTAGTAATAAAAATAAATGTCCTCACATGTCATTACATAACTCAGAAAAGCACAATAGCATCTTTAATGACAGGCTAGATATACAGTTTAGCCTTTGTAAACTAATTAACTAAAATTTTAACACTTACTGTATTTTAAGACTTTTTTTGCATTCATTTAAAAAATAAATAATGGGGCTTAGGCTACAGACATGGCTCAGCAGTTAGACACTTGCTACTCTCGCAGAAGAACCAAGCTGGGTTCCTAGCACACACATCTGACTGCTCTCAAGCACCCAGAACTCCAACTCCAGGCTACCTATCACTTTCTTCTTGCCTTCACAGATACACACACATGCAAATAAAAACTGTAAATCCTTAAAGTCTCAAAAATAAAATACATTTTAACATTAAATAAGAAGTCAAACATAAACCTAAATTGTAAGCATTTTTATTCAGATTGACAGAAGTTTACCCACTGTGTCAAAGCATTATAAGAGTTAGGTGTGCCATGGGGGAAAACCACTAATCTCAGGTCTAATAATCTCGATGGCTTAAGATGTCACAACTTAGAACATGGTCATTCTCCCCAGTAGCAGCATTGTAAAGGTCTCAGGGTGAGTCTGAAAGCATTTTCTCAATGACTGCTTGGTGAAGAGTTAGAACTATGGTTCTTTCTTCACGATGGTTGCTCCTACTAGAGCCCTTCCTCTCTTCTCCTCTCCTGCCCTCTCCACCCGGGGCTCATACCTCAGGGAGACATCCTGAAGTGTGTCTGGATAGGAGACTCTGCATGTTCAACTGTTTCCCCTGCTGGCATTTGGTAGGCTGGCTTAGATGAATAGACATCTGTATTTTCATTAATTAAGAATATTTAACAGGGGACTAGGAAGATGTCTCTAAGAATAATGCACTTGCCACATAGGAGTGAGGACCAGAATATAGATAGAAGCCACACAGGCCAACAGGTGATGTAATCCCAGTAGGGAGACATAGACAGTGGGTCTCCAGGGCAAAAAGGGGAGTGGACTAGCCAGAATTGTTGAGGACCAGGCTCACTGAGAGCCTATCCTTCAGTGAATAAAACAGAAAGCAATTGAGAAAGAAATCCATTGTCAACTTCAAGCCCCTGCAAGCACACAAACATGTGTACCTGCTACTAACACATGCAAATATGCATACCCACATGTGTGTATACCATACACATAAAGTATTTAACACTATTAAAATAAAAGAAATCTGAGTGATTGGAAATCCTTAAAGTAGCTATTGTCTATACCATAAGTCCTTAAGAAGCAGTGAGGAAGTTTGTTCTTCTTTCCCTTGGGTTATTAGAAAGTACTTCAGAGATAATACAAGTTCTCAAAGGGACCTCTTTGTAAGCTTAGTAGAGAAATGAGAGAAAAACATCAAAGTCAGACTTCTGAGGAGGCCAGTACAAACCGATTTACTCCACTTCAGAAGCTTCCCAGAAAGCAGACCAGGAAACAGGAGGCCAGAAGGACCTTGCTGAAGCCCTCTTGTTTCCCCTCAACCACGGCTGATCTCAAATGACACCTTGAAGGTTTTCTTCACTGCAAGGTCACCACCACCACTGCCCTTCCCAGGCATGGAGAAGCTGAGGTGTGATTCCTCCATGTGTTCCCAAGTTTCTGCCCAGGTGTCCCCTGGCCCACTGTGATTATGCCAGGGTATTGTAATGTTAGAGATGGACAAAATAATACTTGTGTCTGTAGCAAGCAAAACTGAGCTGCCACCTTGGGAGAAGGTCCCCATTCTCCTGGCCACGTCCCACTCCAGGTAAGAACTGCACTTCTGTGAACACATCATTATATCTGCAGTAAGAAGAGAGAGTGAGGGGGCCAGGCCTGCCCTCAGCAGCAGCCACTCCCAACGTGGACATAGGGACTTGCTGTCTTGTCATCTACATTTGATGGTGATGTCCTTCTGGAAGTCACTTTCTTGTAATGGGTAGTGAAGGCAGCAGTGTTCCACAGAGACAGGTCGTGGAAGGTAAAAGTATATTTGCTTACTTCTGGCTTGCAGCAGGCTGTTTGGTAGCAGAGCCCTGGGTCCGCATGGGACATGTTTGTAGCCATGGGCAGGAGTCCCCTGGGTGTCACTTCCAATGTGCACTGTATTCGAGGATGATCTGAGCACATTAGCTTCTGGGTTACTTTACAAGACTTACTTGCTGGTTCACCTTCTGATAAACTCTACAGCAGCATTCTGTTTTATCATGAAGACACGGCATTGCTTTTGAAAAATGATCATTTCCTTACTTATAGATTATTATTAGTAGCCATCTATGCTACTGTTCAGCTCATTTAATTCATTCCCCAACCATAACAATCGGATAGTTTTCATATTTGAATTATTTTCCTCATAAATTGTGTTATCCTTGGCCAAAGGCTTTTTTTCTTTGGTAAATGCTTTTGACTATGTGGCCTTTATAGCATCAATTTCATCTTTAAATGCCTGCAGAGACACGCTTGACTGCTTATAAATTTTCTAGGATAGTTCTATAAGAATCCTTCACTTTCCAAAGACCATATGTATCCATCCTGGTTCCCAACAGTTTATAACTGCCAAAATAATTTAAAAGGCATTTTCCCCGTGCAACTTAGTTTATCGAAGAAACATTTTGTTTGAATAAGTGGAGTGGAAAGTGGGGGTCCAGCACCCCTCAAGGCAGTGTGGGGTGGGGCCCAACACCCTTCAAAACAGTTTGAGATGGACAGAGAATGTTACATTAAGAGTCTGGCTGTATAGCTTGGTTCTGATTGTACTTAAACAGGGTGTGGCTGTCACTGGGTGTTTCTTGTCCTCAGTTGGGACATGTGGTGTTTGCTGATGGTCCCTGGGCAGCTGTTCCTGAATGATGCATTTCAGCCTTTAGAAATTCAACACAAACATTGACATCTGACTTCCTGTTCTTCTGAGTATCTGGTCAGAATTCAAAGAATCTAGGTGATACTATAGTTGCCATTAAGACAAGACCTCAGTGGCAGAAAACAAATGTAGGGCCATGCTTAGGGTTCAAATGTATGTGGTATGGATTGGGTTGAGAGTTTCTGCTCTTTGAAGTCACTCAGAGCTGAGGTTGATGGAGCAGCCTGCTTCTCAGATGCTGATGCTAACTCTCAGGTAGCTGTCTGGTGTGGTGGACATGGCTGCATAGACACATGTGTCTACTTAGTTTGGACTGGCTACTCAAACTGAGGAGTTGAGGCATATGGTTGTAGCTGGGCTCAGCTAGGAGAACTGGTGTATGTGGAGTCCTTCCTGGTTGATACCATGTGTCTCAGAGAGCGTCTTCTAACCAAAGCTAACCATGGAGGAGGTTTTAAAAGATAGATAACGGGCTGTTATTTGGCACGTTTTGACACTGTGCAGACTAAGAGGGATAGCTGAAAGCTGGTGTGAAAACATTAAGGGATGGAGGGGCATGGGAAAGATGGTGCTTAGATAGTGACCCGGGGGACCCTTGCTGTGCAAGCATGGACCCTAGAGTTTGGATCTCAAGCACCCATGTATAGGCAAGGCCACAACAGTGCATGTCTGTAACCTAGATGCTGAAGACACAGAGGCAGGTCCCAGGGGCTTGCAGGCCATCCAGCCTGAATAGTGAGCTCTAGGTTCAGTGAGCAACCCTGGGGATGGGGAGGGGAGAGAGAGAGAGAGAGAGAGAGAGAGAGAGAGAGAGAGAGAGAGAGAGAGAGACAGCGCATCAACCTCTGATCTACATAAGTACAAGCACGACAACACATATACATGCACACACACACACACACACACACACACACACACACACACACACATTAATAGGAAGTAGAGAAGTTTCCTAGGATCATTCAGTGACTTAGAAAGACAGTCTGCCAAACAAACCTTCCACCTCGTGTAATATGGCTGGCCAACTGTTAGTGACCAACTTTAGCAAGATGGTAGTGAAAATTTAGGGGGAGGAAAACGGTGACGTGAGATCAGTCACACAGCGTAGCGTGTACAGTAGTGTCCTGCATAGTTGTCCACGTCCAAGTGTCACCAGTGTTGATCTTAAGGGCGTTATTCATACATTACTTGTGAGTCTTTTTCCCACCCATGTGACATTCTTTAGGCCAGAACCATTGCTGTGTACCAAATACCCTTCATAGAGTTTGAGGCCATAACAGGGCTATTGGTTTATGGTTGGATACCGGCGGACAGCGTCTCCCCGGGTGCCCATGTGCCTTTGGCTCTCTCTGTGGGACTCAGCACTTTACACAGCAGAAGCTGGCCACTGGGGGTCAAGGCTAGCAACTGCTGCTGAAGCAAGATGGCATTTCTGAGATTCCTTATGGCCACTTGTCAATGTCCGCGGGGCCAGCTAGGAGGGCTCATAGAGCAGCAGTAAGGTTAGGAATGGGCAAGAGGAGTTTGTATCTGGCAAGTAGCTTTCTGAACAAATTATACTCGTTGCACGCATAGAAGGAAGACGACATGAATGACTCTGATGAAGTCATTTAATAATGGAATAACTCATTCATATTCTTTCTTAATTAAAAATAATTTATGCATATGGGTGTGTTGTCTGCATGTATATCTTTGAACCGTATGAGTGCCTAGGACCTTTGATGTCAAAAGAAAGTGGTGGAACCCCTAGAACTGGAGTGATAAAAGATTGCTAGCCATTATATGGTTCTTGGGAATTGAACTCAGGTTCTTTGGAAGGGCAGTCAGTGCTCTGTCTCTCTAAGCCATCTCTCCACATCACTCAGTCATATCCTTATCTGCCCACTTTTATCCTCAGGAAGTTTGAACATAAACAGATGATTTAACTTTGCATGGACACATGTGTTTGTATAGGTATGTGGGTGTAGGTAGGGGTCAGCGATCAGTCCTGGGCGTGTTCTATCGTTCTCCATCTCGTTTTTTGAGACAGAGTCTCTCTGAACCTGGAGCTTCAACCAGGCTGGTTGATCAGCAAGCATCAGGGAACCCCCTGTTATTGCCTCCCCACTGCTTGCATACAGATGTGTGTTGCCATATCTAGCTTTTATGTAGGTCCGAGGGAATCAAACTCAGTTCCTCATGTTTGCATGACAAAACTTTACTAAGCGAGCCATGTTCACAGCCATCATTTAAATTTTAGTCGTTGTGGTGTGGCTCTCACAGTTGAGGTGTGTCAGTGTGACCCGTAGAAATTCTGGTTCAGTAAATCCAGGGCCAGGCCTGAGAGTTTGAATTCCTAACCTGTTTACTGGGGTAGACTGTACAGCTGGTGTGGGGACTACACCTTGACAAGCCAGTGTGTAAGAAAGGATATAGTAACAGTAAGCATGGCCGTGCTGGCCACTGAACATCGTGTCGTTTGACCTTCAGCATGGACATGGCGAGATGGTGGAAGATGGCACACATAAAGCAGGTCCCCTACAGGCCAGGGAGGCAGGTGTGGAGGAAGAGGATGGGTTGCTCAGGGTGGGCCCTCTGTCTTTATGGGAAGACTTGGCTGTTCTTCGTGGTAGAACGGTGCATCCTGGAATCTGGACCTCAGTCATGGTAGGGCATTTTGAGAAATGCTTCTCTCTTCTGAGACTCCAGGTTGCTGACCTCTTACAGGTTTATAAAACGAAGAGCATGACATTATTCATTGCCTCTGTTTTAAACTCATGGTCTCAACAAAGATACAATATCATGATATGAATGTCAGAAATATCTCTCTACACTGCTCAGGTTTATGCAGACGGGATGAGGAAGACCATGTGAGATCTGGCAGTGTCGCTTGCCCACAGCTGACCTGCAATGGCAGTTCAGGCTTTCTCTATTCTTAGCATTTCAGGTTTACCCCGAATGCTTTAAAATTGTGCTTAATATTAGGTCTAGAAGTTAATATTGGACACAAAATAATAATATTTTTACTCTATTTGAAGTGGTTTTTTTTCCCATGTTAGGGTTCACATTCAGAGCTTCACACATGCCAAGTAAACATTTGCCAGTGAGTTACATCCCCAGACATTAATGCTTTCATACCAGCTATTTAACATTAAAGATTACAGTTTAATAGTCATAATTATTATAATTGACTTGGATAAAAATATGAATTCATTGTATAAGTCATGTCAAATTATATGATAAATATTTTGGTTTTGGCACAGTGTCTCCTTGTAGAGTCCTGCTTGGCCTGGAACTTACCACGTAGACTAGACTAGCCTCAAACTCATGGAAATCCTCCTGCCTCTGCCTATTGAGTGGTGGGATAAAAGGCTGTGGAGAGCCACAGACGCCATTCCAAGATGGCACCTGGCCATGAGCCAGAATGTGGCGAGATCGCGTCAACAAGTCCTTATTTGGAGATGCACTGTTGGCTTATTGCGTTGTGCCATAGTTAGCCTATCCTGGTTCGCCAGGTGGCACATGCTGATAGGAGCAGGCAAACTCTTATAAGCTCTGGTTGCGGAAGCACGGGGGTAGAAGAAGCTTGTCAAGAATCCTGAATAAACTGCTCTGAGAAGGACTTGTGTTTGTCTTCCCTCCTCTGGTTGGAAAAGGCTTGCACTCCAACACCAGGCAAAAAAATTGTTTTTGATAATAAATTGAGATATTCAAATTTTTGCAGAGACAGAGGCTCTATCCAGGTGATATTTTGAGCCCTGGCCTGTGAAAAGGAACCATATATTCAGTCTATTATTATGATTAAAATACCCAGGCTTACTGCAATTAAATAGCATTTTTAAAATATATTATTTTTCCTAATACATACTCTATGGATTCTGTTTAGGTTCTTGGCATTCAAAACATGATCCTCTACAAGGCTGTGTTAAAGGCTTTGTCCTCAGGGTGGTGTTACTGGGGAGTAGTGGGTTCTTTGCAGGTTGTTGAAGCCTATCCAAGCCAAAGCTCTTCCTGTCTTTGCCTCCCCAGATCTGGAATTACAAGTCCCCCAACCAACATTCTCTAGTTTAGGTGGGTGGGCTCCCTGGGTAAACTTCAGGTCTGCATGCTTACATAGCAAACACACCACCAATCAAGCCATTTCCACAGCCCCAACTATACCTCTATTTGCTTCCAAAGTACTAATGGAAAAATAAACCCAAGAATATACTCCAAAATTCTAGAAAAACCGCAGTATGAGACAATTATCAGCAATGTCCCGTGCACTGTAAATTCACCATAGTCAAGCCTTTAAATGGATCAGTTGAATAAATGTGTTTGTAAAATCTGACATGATAAATTTGATACACGTCTTCTTGTGAAAATGGCTTATTCTATCTGCCCTTGGTATGACTGGGTGTTCTAGCAGTATGTTAGAACATTGAGGCAGAATTGAACCCAGCTCTCTCGTGCCCAGAGCCAGTGTGCTGCAGTTTAAATGTTCATGGATGATTCCCAAAAGGAATCAAAAGGAGAGAAGAGAACCGGATGCTAACATATGGCTGTTTCCTTCTATTTTCTAGTCACTGTAAGCAGTCCTTTAATGAACATACTTACATCTACACTGATAAGTATATCCATGCATTCCTTTTAATATGGTCATAGGAATGAAGAGGCTAAGTCGGAGGTCATTTGTCTTTTTAAAGAAATGAGCTTCCAAACTGCTCTTCAGAAAGGCCATGCCACCTTAGTGGTTTTAGGCTTTTGCTACATTTCATTCCTCCCTATTTTTCTCTTCAAAATAAACTACCATTTGCCATAGAGAAATTCTACCTGACCCCATGTGCCTTGTAGACTGGCAGTGCTCTAATGACAGTGAAACGTCAGCCGATGATGACGGGGGTGTGTTCTGAGAAATGCGTTTCTGGGTGATGTCATCATTATGGGAACATTCCAGTGTTCTTTTGCAAACTTAGATAATGCAAATCTGTTCCCGACCTGGTCTCTAGATGATGTCAGATGGGAAACCTGATATGGAACTGACTGCTCTGGGGTGATGGGGTCCAGTCTTGTGGAAAGTGTATGAAGTTTTTTTTATTTATTTGTGTGTGCGTACGCGTGATGTATGCATATTTGAGCGAAAGCATACTTGTGTTAGATGGTCTTGTTTTCACCTCCCAGATCATCACAGGAGCAAACATCAGATCCATACTTCTGCATCCAGCTTTTGTGTGAGTCCCTGGACTCGAACTCAGGCCCTCATCCTTATGCAACAAATGCTTTACACATAGTCTGGGCCTTTTAGGGCAAACTGTTTTGTTTTTTGTTTTTGTTTTGTTTTGCTTTTCAGGGCAAACTTTTAAAACATAGAACATATGCTAAAGTGAATGATAAAAGCAATAAATACAAAACCCAATAAAAACCCTTCTTATCAATTGTGACCATTGTTATATGGGCTGTGCCTTTATGTGTCTGACAGGTCAACAGGTTCCTTTAACGATGTCACTACCAGTACATGAGGGTTGAGCTCTGATGCGCTCACACCACACTGTATCATAGGAGCATTTGGGGGTCTGTCATCTCATGGAAATGCCATGTCTGCCTTTAGCCAGCGCATCTTTGTATGACTTATCAGTACAACTTAGGGCTTCCCATGAGATCTCAATGTAATGGTTTGTGTTTTGATTATGCGTGTGCATGTCAATAGTTAATGCTTTCATGAAGAAAACATCTATTCCTTATCCCAGACAGCACCTTGCATAGTATTTATCAGCGATACGTGCTAAAATGCAGCATGTGGTACAATGTGGCAGACTTTATTTTTGGAGGGTCCATTTGTCACCCGTGGGTTTGTAAGCTGCCTCTCCTGCTTCGTCTCTAGGCAAGTGACATCCTCCACAGAGCTTGCTCTTTATGACTTCTGTCACCTCCTTATCTAGCTGGTGGAAGGACAGCGTATTTCTAAAGGGTAAGAGCCATGCAGCGTGGAGGCTGGCTCCTATCTCCAGCTATCTTTCAAGCATGTGTGTCTTTGATAGCGTCTAGAATTTACTAGGCTCATTCTGAAGGCCGTGAAATGTGTACTTCCTGAGTTCTCATCTCCTGTGAGGATATATATATTTTTTGGGGGGGAAGGCACGACAGGGTTGATTCAGTATTATTGTTTTCCTCCCACATAATTCTGTACATTTGTAAACAGTAGAAACCAGTATTGAGGTGATAATATTTTATCTATTATTTGATGCACATCCTTCGGAGCTGTCATTTAAAAGAACTTGAAATAATAATAATACAGTGTTCTAAATATCCCTTGTGCTAAGGAAAATACCAGAACATTCCCTTCAGAGCAGGGGCTTTATGCCTTTCTGTATTCAGTGTGAAATAGGATAGAGATGCTCTGTGAATCAGAGGCCACCAGGCTGAATTTACTGTGTTTACATGCTGTGCTCAGAGGTCCCCGTGCTCCATGCTTTGGTTTTGTTTTTACTGTTTGGTTTAGGCTTGAATTATAATACTCTAAATAAATGAAAATTATCACAGGGATATTTTAAACTGGCCCTGGACAGCAGTACCATTGCAGACCTTTCTCTAAATGGCTTTCTTAATGTACAGAAAGGCTCTTTCCATTGCTGTTTGTCTCTTACTGTAGACCAACTCATAAGCCAGGGTCTGAATGATGACTTGGCTTTCTTATGCACAAGCTACATTGTCCAAAATTTAGCCAGGAAGGTTGGGGATGGGGATAAATCCTACTTTCTCTATATATAACACCAAAGAAAAACAATGAAGCTTTATTTCCAGTCTCCTTAAATTTGCAGTAAAATGTATTTAGCTTATAACTTCTGTAAACTTTACCACAGTGACCCTAACACCAATATAGTCAATTTAGATGAGTATCTGTGAGTATAGATACACATTCATACATGCATGCATACATAAGGATCTATAATATGTCCCAATGCTATAGCTCAAGTACACATTTACACATGTGTACCATATAAACAAGCATATATGAGAAAGCACGAGTTACAAAGGATTCATTAAAGAGGCTGCAATGATATCTATTGATTGCTGGTTGGTTTTATTTTTTTTTAACCCAAAGAAACTTTTATTAAAGAAGCAAGTTATAAATCTACAAAAACATTTTTTTCACCATTATGGCCACCTTTCATCCTGTATACAACCTCACATAACTGTAAACCTGTACTTCTCCATTTTAGACCCCCTAGAAACACCGTGCTGAGGAGCCACTGTTTTCTGTCCTCCAGAGGCTGAAGGCTGTTGAACCTCCAGAGTGGGGCTTGGCATCGCCCCTCGGCTGGTATCTTCATCGATAGACTGTGAGCAGCTGCCCTCTCTGCCTCGTGGAGTTCCTAATGTTTCTATAAACACACAGTGTTCCCATGCAGTCTTTGTAGCTTTTATGTGGCAGTTATTTGCATTTTATTCCATTTTCTAAATGGAGTGTTTTGATGAATTAATGCACTTAAAATCAATATACTTTGGCAGGAATAAGAATTATGGGCATTGCACAAGTTGTCAGGGGTTCAACCAGAGTAGTTTTGGCAGTGGCGTGACCAAAGCTTATTTGTCATGTCCCCTTCACCCCGGCTCCTCCTGATGAAGGCTGTCACTCACTGCCTGCGCTGGGATTATTCAGTACATCAATTCCTCACCTGTCTGCGCTCTTCTGCATTCCTGATGCTTGGTGGAGATGGAGCAAGAATGAACTGTTAGGACGTGAGGAACATTCTAGGGAGACCCCGTTTGCTCGGCAGCTGCCTTCAGACATTTGTGGATAGTCATTAAAAACTGGAAATGCTTTGCGGGATGCCAACAGTTATTACTATGACAGGTGACATGTTAAGAAAGGAAATGTTTTTAAAGAACTCATGTCATATTTCCTCCTATTTTTATGTCTTGATATTTCCGGGGGGGAAAAATGCTTTATTGAAGACAAGAGATGTATAGGCACGAGAGGATTTTCTTTCTTTTTCAGTGTTGCTCTAGAGCCTTAATGGTTGTATTAGCTTAAATTTCTTGTCATTCTTGATTGCCAAAGGAATATTCAAATGCATACCATAACAGTGTTGAGGGAACCCAACTATCTTTTCATGATTTTGTGAACAGTATAAGAGAAAGAATAGTCTAGTTAATGACCCCAGGCCTACTTTTTAAATTCATTCAAACTACGTTTCAGAAAATTTAAGATGTTTCTTTTCCATTCTTTCCTGGTTTGCATATAATAACTATTGTTGGCCTGCAATAGGTCTTTTTTGGAAGCTGCAACAAAGGCAAATGCATTTTTTAAAAAAAAATGTAAGAGCACATCTGTGTTTATAATGCAAAATTTATCAACATGGGTCATGTTACGTTAATATATCTGTACCTGATGGGTATGTGAATTATTTAAACTGAGCATCTGGGCACTATTTTATGGTATTTGACATAAAATTAATTTTTAATATTCATATGTAATATGGTCCTCCAAGATGATCGTAGTTTTTTTTTAGCTCCAAATAGGAAATAAACAGAAATGTTTGTCCCAGGTCAGAGAAACCGAAAGTCGGGTACAGCCTTTAAATTAGGCTAATTACGTATGCATTCTCATACCATGGTGTTAATGATTTTTGAGTCAGTTTTGACCTTGCTTGCATGCCTGTTCAGGTGCCTCCACCCTGCAATTAAAGCTGTTCAAAAATAAAACTGCAACATTTATTTGGCTGACCTCAACTTTCCCCCTAAATTTAGAAGCTATTTATACAACTGATAACTTTTCAATTTTTTTTTAATTGAAAGTTTTTCTTAAAGAATTATTTAGACATACGAACTCCAAGTCATAAATTATTGAGCTTTTAAGGATTCTTTTAGGGTGGCTCAAAAAGACAATTTATTTCAATTATATCATCGCTTTGATCATATTCACCCCCATATACTCCCTTCCCCTGCTCCATTCATTCTTCCTGCTGTTAGTGGCTTTCCTTTCCTCACTCTCCATTTCTCCATTCTGTTCTCTCTCTCTTTCTCTCTCTCTCTCTCTCTCTCTCTCTCTCTCTCTGTCTCTCTCTCTGTCTGTGTGTGTGTGTCGTGTGTGTGTGTGTATACACATACACACGTGTGTGCATGCTGTATAGATTGAGAGTATCTTCATTTAATCTGGGACCAACGAACGAGAAAACATGACATTTGTCTTTCTGTCCATTTCTTGGACCCTGCCATCATTTTCTTTTTCTCTATGGCAGAATAAGAGAATAAGACTTGTTTGTGTACTGATCCCACATTTTCTTCCTTCCTTCATCTGTTGATGGATATCAGTTTGAGAATGGCCTGAGCGGTTTGCCTTTCACCGAGACACAGCAGCTCAGTGGGAGATGCCATCCTGTGGGTCCCGATAACAGTTGTTGGCAGTGGAAGGCCAGGTACGTGGTAGGAGTTTGGGACTCCTGCTCTCAGTTGTACCTGTCTCCAGGGCCTGGTAGACTTCCACCCAACTCGGATGGGCTGCCATTGTCTGAACAAAAGGGAGAATTTGCTAATGCAGTGCCTTCTTTTATATCCTTTTCCCTTTGGCATTAATTTCCCCCTTTTTGGTGCACATTGGATGAGTTCCCTCTTCTTGATTTGATTCTGAGCTGGACTGACCATAGAGCAGGATCTCACTTTATTCACGGCTGTGAATCACATCTAGCCATTTATCTCGGCTGTCATGCAATTTGCTAATTAGGTCATTTCTCAGGGTAAAGGAAATGAAAAGGCTTTGAAATAATCATTACCTTCTCAGAACAAAGCAACAGCAGTCAAACGCTCTCGCCTCCCTTTATTCCGATGTCTCATACGCCCAGACTCGGAGGTTCAGCTCCTACTGTAGCAGCACTCACATCCCTCCCTTAGCTGGAGAGTGTAGGGCAGCACCCAAGGCTCACGAGGTTCCCTGAGGGGTGATGAGCTATATAGTTCTAGCTTACTCATTAATTACGTATATTTTCAGGTGCACGCACTTGTATGCTTACGTCTGAGGTCAGCAGGTCAGCAGGTCACATCAGATGTACTTTTACAACTGGTTTCTTGTTTGCTTGCTTGCTTGTTTGAAACAGGGAACTTGCCGGTTTCTGCTAGCCTGCCTGTCCTGTGATGACGATGGACATCACATTTATGTGGGTGCTAGTTCTGTGAACCTGGGCCTTCGTATGTGCTCACCAAGCCCTCTGCCCACTTGTTGGTCTCTAGTGCCTCAGTTTTTTTTTAAATGACCAAACTAAAAGCATGTGTAAATATATGAAGGAAATATGAAGTAGGAAATATTGAAAGTATCTCATAAAAGGTGTGTGAAAGTATCTCATACAGATGTGTATTTGTTTGATAAGTTTCTTTTCTAACTTTTTCACAGATTCAACCATTGTTTTATACTATGTAACAGAAGCTGGCTTCCAGAGCACAGCATCATTGGAGAAAGGGCGAGGTTTCACAGGGCTTTACCTGTGTTGTATAACATTTACAGAAGTCTAGGAAGTACTGATGAGAGTTAGATCTTGTTTGTTGTCAAGAAAGAATGAAAAAGAAGAATCAGAAGCAGCAGCAAGCAGCAGCTCCAGGCTAAAGAAGACAGACCTGATTCTCTGTCCTCCGCTCTGTCAGGGACAAAATAATACAAGAAAGAAGCAGGGTTTCAAAAGGTAGCAGGAAGCAATCATGGTGTGGTGGGACATCAGAAAAAGAAGGCCAGTGTTATTGTCGGACTGTTCCTACTGCCTTCCCAAACTGGAACCTGAGGCACCCTAGTGAGTCTCCCTCCTGCCCTGGATCAAATAGGAACTACCTAACCAATAGAGCTTAACTGATATTTCTGTATCATTCTGCTTAAATCAGAATAGTTTGCCTTTACAAGAATCCATGGAACACTTGCTAAGATGGAGCAGGCATATGGCTACTGACATTTAAGACAGTTATATTTATGCAGAGGGATCTCTGACCACGGTAGACTTAGAACCACAACAGAGTGAGCCTAGGAATCCATAACAGAAAGACAGTGGGTGAATCTCTTCATGAAACAACATGCTTTGAAATTATGCAAGGGCCATAGAGATGGATTTACAGGAAACAAAACTGCATAGAAATGAGTGTAAATAAAAGAATATTTATCAAAAGAAGTGGGATGCAAGCAAATCAGTTTTGAGGATGCATTTTGTAGCACCAAGTCCTCATGTCAAAAGCGAAGAGTGGTTTCCATAACAGTCCATATGACACAAAAATTACAAGGTGGCCGGGGATATAGCTTAGTCTCTCCTTCTATGCGGGACCCAGACGTACCACTCCAACACGCTTAAGCCGTGCACACGCCTACAATGCTAACACTCCCAAGGTGGGAAAAGGAGGATTCAAGATCACCCTGGCTGAGTCTCAAAAAGGTTATTAAAGAAATCGTGGAAGAAAGGAGCTGTAGACTGTAACTCAGAGCTCTAGAGTCCTGTGCAGGATTCCATTCTCAGCACTGCCCCTCCACCCTAAAAGAAATGAGTATGCAGTTTTGAGGTAGAGGAGCAAAATAAGCCCACAGCAAACAAGAAAGAATAAAAAAAGCAGAAGTCAGTGCAATCAAAGACAGGAAAACAATAGAGAAAAATTAGTAAAGCAAAAATCTGGTTCTTTTGAAAATATAATCAGTTGACAAACCTCTAGCAAAATTGAGAAGGTAATGAGACAATACTACAGACCCTGAAGCCATGGAAAGAATAATATAGAAGAATTTCACACTCATAAATCTGCTGAATAAGAAGTAATAAAATCAATTTGTTAAAATTAAATACACAGGGAGTACAAGCCACGCTGGGGAATCTGAGTAAGAAAATGCATTGTGCCTGTGTCAGATCCTGGTTACCAACATTGTATGGTTATTCAGAATTATACTGCTGCTGGGGGGGGATATAACTGAATGGAGGATGCTCCAGGTCTCTTTCTGTTCCTTACAGCTATGTGAATATAAAATTATTGAAATAAAATTTTCAATTACAAAAGAGAGCTTACAAGGTATTGCTTCAGGCTGAGCCTGTGTTCTTATTCAGGCATTTGACCTCCATGCTGCTTTGAGGATTGCATTGCTAGTGGTTTTTGCAATTATATATAATCACACTGCATAAGATTCAAAAGGTGCCTTTCTATATGAACAGTCAGCCAGCACTCTTTATTGTCAGATTACCATCCTTGCAGTCAACCAACTGTGTTGGGAATATACAGGGAAAAGACATCTGTATTGAGCATAAGCTGACTTCTTTTGTCTCCTTACTTTTTTCTAACCTTTATAGTTTAACAACTATTTACATGAAATTTATATTGTGCTGGTATCTCATTTTTCAGTTGTTAATATCTTTTGGGAACCTTAAACATGATAAAAGTAGAAAAAAATCGCTTATGAAGTCCTCTATGAAAGGGAATTGTGACAAGTTCCTGATTAGACAGACACCATTCCATCTGCAAGGGAGAATACTCAGGGTAATTGTGGCTTCACAAAATGAATTAGGTAGTGTTCCTTCTGTTTCTGTTTTGTGGAATAGTTTGAAGAGTATTGGTATTAGGTCTTCTTTGAAGGTCTGATAGAATTGTACACTAAACCCATCTGGTCCTGGGCTTTTTGTTTGTTTGTTTTTGTTTTTTGTTTTGTTTTGGTTGGGAGACTTTTATTGACTGCTTCTCTTCCTTTAGGGGTTATATGACTCTTTTAGATGGTTTATCTAATCCTAATTTAACTATGGTACTTGGTATCTGTGTAGAAAATTGTCCATTTCATCCATATTTCCAGTTTTGTTGAATATAGGCTTTTGTAGTAGGATCTAATGATTTTTTGAATTTCCTCAGTTTCTGTCCTTATATTTCCCTTTTCATTTCTTATTTTGTTTCTGTGCCCTCTGGTTAAGTCTGGCTAAGGGTTTATCTGTCTTGTTGATTTTCTCAGAGAACCAGCTCCTTGTTTTGTTGATTCTTTGCAAAGTTCTTTTTGTTTTTACTTGGCTGATTTCAGCCCTGAGTTTGATTATTCCTGCCATCTACTCCTCTTGGGTGTATTTGCCTCTTTTTGTTCTAGAGCCTTCAGGTATGCTGTTAAGCTGTTAGTGTATGCTCTCTCCAGTTTCTTTTTGGAGGCACTCAAAGCTGAGTTTCCCTCTTAGCACTGCTTTCATTGTGTCCCATTAGTTTTGGTATGTTGTGCCTTCATTTTCATTAAATTCTAAAAAAGTCTTTAATTTCCTTATTCCTTCCTTGACCGAGTTATCACTGAGTAGGGCATTGTTCAGCTTCCATGTGTATGTGGGCTTTCTGGGTTTTGTTGTTGTTGTTGTTCCTTTTGAAGACCAGCCTTAGTCTGTGGTGATCTGATATAATTCATTGAATTATTTTAATCTTCTTGTATCTGTTGAGGCCTGTTTTGTGACCCATTGATTGTATGGTTAATTTTAGAGAAGGTACCATGAGATGCTGTGAAGAAGATATATTCTTTGTTTTTAGGTGAAATGTCCTGTAGATATCTGTTAAATCTATTTGGTCCATTAGTTCTGTTAGCTTCAATGTGTTCCTGTTTAGTTTCTGTTTCCATGATCTGTCCATTGATGAAAGTGGGGTGTTGAAGTCTCCCACTATTATTGTGTGAGGTGCAATTTGTGCTTTGAGCTTTAGAAAAGTTTCTTTTATGAATGTGGGTATGCTTGCATTTGGAGCATAGATGATCAGAATTGAGAGTTCTTCTTGGTAGATTTTTCTTTTTTGATAGCTTTTGGTTGAAAGTTTATTTGATATTAAAATGGCTACTTCAACTTGTTTCTTGGGACCATTTGCTTGGAAAATTGTTTTTCAGCCCTTTATTCTGAAGTAGTGTCTTTCTTTGACATTCAGGTGTGTTTCCTGTATGCAGCAAAATCCTGGATCCTGTTTATGTATCCAATATGTTATTCTATCTCTTTTTATTGGGGAACTGAGTCCATTGATATTAAGAGATATTAAGGAATAGTGATTGTTGCTTCCTGTTATTTTTATGTTTGTGTGGCTATCTTCTTTTGGGTTTGTTGAAAGATTACTTTCTTGCTTTTTCTAGGATGTAGTCTCCCTCCTTGTATTGGTGTTTTCCATCTACTATCTTTTGTAGGGTTGGATTTGTGTAAAGATATTGTGTAAATTTGGTTTTGTCATGGAATATCTTGGTTTCTTCATCTATGGTAATTGAGAGTTTTGCTGAGTATTAGCCTGGGCAGGCATTTATATTCTCTTAGGGTCTGTATAAGATCTGCCCAGGATCTTCTAGCTTTCATAGTCTCTGGCGAGAAGTCTGGTGTAATTCTGATAGTTCTGCCATTATATATGTTACTTGACCTTTTTTCCTTTCTGCTTTTAATATGCTTTCTCTGTTTTGTGTTTGTGAATTTGGTGTTTTGACTATTATGTGACAGGAGGAATTTCTTTTCTGGACCAATCTGTTTGGAGTTCTGTAGGCCTCTTGTATGTTTATAGGCATCTCTTTCGTCAGGTTAGGGCAGTTTTCTTCTATAATTTTGTTGAGGACATTTACTGGCCCTTTAAGTTGGGAATCTTCACTCTCTTTTATACCTATAATCCTTAAGTTTGGTCTTTTCATTGCATTCTGGATTTCTTGGATATTTTGGGTTAGGAGCTTTATGCATTTAGCATTTTTTTGACTGTTGTCAAATGTTTTCTATGGCATCTTCTGCACCTGAGATTCTCTCTTCTATCTCTTGTATTCTGTTGGTGATGCTCGCATATATGACTCCTGACCTCTTTTCTAGGTTTTCTATCTCCAGGGTTGTCTTGCTCTGTGATTTCTTTATTGTTTCTATTTCCATTTTTAGATCCTGGGTAGTTTTGTTCAACTCCCTCTCCTGTTTTTTTTTTTTCCAGTAATTCTTTAGGGGATTTTTGTGTTTCCTCTTTAAGGGCTTCTAGCTATTTACCTGTGTTCTCCTGTATTTCTTTAAGGGCATTATTTATGTCCTTCTTAACATCCTTTATCATCATCATGAGATGTAAGTTTAAATCAGAGACTTGCTTTTCTGGTGTATTGGAGTATCCAGGGTTTGCTGTGGTAGGAGAGCTGGGTTCTGATGATGTCAAGTAGACTTGGTTTCCATTGCTTATGTTCTTGCTCTTTTTTTTTTATTGGATATATTCTATATTTACAATTCATTTCCCTTTTTCTGGTTCCCCACCCCCAAAGGTCCCACATGCCCTTTTCCCTCCTCCTGCTCCCTCATCCACCCCCTCCCACCTCCCTGTTCTTGTACTCCCCCATCTTGCCTCTCGCCATCTGGTTATCTCTTCTGTTAGCTGGTCTTGCTGTCTCTGACTGTGGCTTGTTCCTCCTGCAAGCCTGTGTGTGAGTACTCTTGGGAGACCAGTTCTCCTCTGGAGGAATTTGGGTATGGAGAGCTGTGGCACAGGATCAGCTCCAGGGTGCAGACAGAAAGTGGAAGGATCTTGTCCCAGGCTGCTCCTCTGTTCCTGTGTCCTGAGGGCTCTGGGTGGGTCCCTCTGAGCAGCAGTGGTGGCCTTACCTGTGCTCGCAGGCTTGTCAACACTCCTGGGAGACCTGCTCTCTCCCAGTTTATTTGGGTATCATTTAATAAAGCATGATTTAAAGTAATAAGGTGCATGTATACTAATTATATGCAAATTCTATGCCATCTTTTTAATGATGGATTTTATATTTCTGTATTGAGTATCTAAGTAGGGTTGAACTCTTGGATCAATGCTCCATCTCTCTCTCTCTCTCTCTCTCTCTCTCTCTCTTTCTCTTTCTCTCTCTCTCCTTCCTTCTTACATTGAAATTACATAAATATATGAATAAAGAGAAATATATAAAGAAATGTAGTTTTCTACTTCTTTATTGCCAGTGATTAGTATTAAAGTTTTGAGTTGTTTTCTTTTTTTCTTTCTGATATTCAAAGAGAAAGGTTTTTGTTTCTCTCACATGGGTAAAAGGTTCCATTAAGTATTGACACTCGAAGTTGCTACAGTCTCATAATCAGACATGTCCTGTTAGATAGGACTGTACTGACATGGGTAATATGGCTGTCACAGCAGACATTGTGCGCTTTATAGAAATGGGAATTTCACATGCCTTGTCTTCTCATATAATCACAGGACTTGCTTGGGCAAAATGGTGTGTTCACTGTAAGGATGTTGAAGGTGGCTGTAGGATAAAAGGGATTTTTTTTAAAAAAGGACTCTGCTGTTCAGTGCTGAGATATGCTCTTTATTTCTGGCTCCTATTTTATTCTTTCAGAGTTTTGACTTTTGCTATGTATTCTACCTGCAGTGGGATCACTTGTGACCTCCAGGGGCTTAATGGGCCTCAGTAAGAAGGAAGGGGAGGACTGGAGAGATGGCTCAGTGGTTAAGGGCACTGGCTTCCAGTGGTCCTGAGTTCAATTCCCAACAACCACGTAGTGGCACACAGTAGTCTATAATGGAGTCTGATGCCTTCTTCTGGCATGCAGGTATACATGTAGGTAGAGCGCTCATATACATAAAATAAACAAATAAATCTTATGATGAAACACCATGATCAAAGGCAACTTGGGGAGGAAAGGGTTTATTTCACTCACTGTTCCATATACCATTTCACAATCAAAAGCAGTGAGGCAAAGAACATAAGAAGGGTGGGAGCTGATGCAGAGGCCATGGAGGGGTGCTCCTTACTGGCTTGATTCCCCTGGCTTGCTCGGCTTACTTTCTTACAGAATCCAGAACTACCAGCCCAAGGGATGGCACCACCCACAATGGGCCAGGCCCTCTCCTATCAAAGACTAATTTTTAAAAAATGCCTTCGAGGCATTTTTTAAATTGACGTCCCCTGCTTTCAGATAACTCTAGTTTTCTTGTGTCAAACTGACATAAAAGTAGTCAGCATGGGGATCCCCTCCATTCCAGGCCATGGGGAAAGGATAATGTCTGGGCCTATAGGAGCCTGGAGGACCCCTGCAGTGTTGCTGGATGGAGCAAGGGCAGAGCAGGGAAAAGACTGGGGCATTTCTGTGCTGTGCATGGCCAGCAACTGTTCTGGGCTGTCTGTAGTCATTCCCAAGTTACCATGATGTAATCCTGATGTTTAAGGTGATCCTTGTGATAGCTTTTTATTTCAATAGAATTTGACCCTCTACTAGAGTGGATTATCATAATTATCAAAAATTCTGCAAGCTGGGCCTAATGGCTCCTGCCTGTGATCCCAGCACTCTGAAGGTGGAAACCGGGAGCTTGCTGAGAGTTTGAGACCAGTCTTGGCTACTTTGTGAGTTCAAACATGGCCTTGGCTACAAAGTGTTACTGTCTCAAGCAACCAAGAAAACAAAAGGCACTCCAGAGAAACAGTACTTGAGAAGAAACATTTAAATAAACAGTAATTTTTGTATGCTATAAATATGTATCTTACTAAATAAAAATGTACTCCACCCCAAAGTCATTCATTTTTCCCTATCCTATTCAAGGTCACATCAATAAGTTTGACAGAAGCCTTTTGACAATGGCCTTTCAAAGGTATAAGCTGAACATTTTAAAATTTTCCAGTTGTTTACAGAATATATTCTTTACAACTTAAAGCATGAAAACCGAAGGAAAATCGAAAGCAAGCGAGCTCCTGTTGAAAGCACTTTTCTCGGAGCCGTTTGTAACTCAGATGGTGAGCCTAACTATGACAAATATTTTTATTATTGTAAAAGCAATACGTACTCCTGGAAACACAGCCCCAGTGTAGACAAGCGACCCTCACAAGGATTTTAGAATTGAACAGCTTGCCAAAATGCTGTCAGGCTTTATAGCTCACCACCACAGGAAGCTTCTGTGTGAACAAAGCCACAGTCTCTGTAAAATAGTAGCTGTGAGTGTTGTCCACTGTGTTAGCCATCTCGGTGGTCTGTGAAGATCCACAGGGAGTGAGCGGGCTTATGTTCGTCTCCACGAAAAAGACCTTTATTGTCCAAGAATTTTCATGCCTTTTCCTCTTCCTTTTAAGTGTTGATTTGGTGCCCGGACACTTAGAAGTTCAGCTCCATCCTTCCCAGAAGTGCTCATTCATCCGGACTCCTTCCTGCCCCATCCTTCCTTCAGAGTCCTGCACTTGCTTTACCTGGCTGGGGCCCGTCAGTGTCTGCTCAGCTCACTGCACATCTGCCCAGAATTCCTAAAGAGTCTCTAATCGTAAACATTTGAACTTCACAGCACAAATGAAGCCGATGCTGCGTTTTTTTCTTCTTTTGAAATAAACACCAAACAAAACCAAGAGCAAGTGAACTTAGTATCAGTACACAGTGGGAGATCTCACAGGGGCTAGGGTTATGTTTTGTTAACCCCTTACTCCCCAGCTCTGGGCACACCGATCTACACTCAGTAAATGTCTCCAGGTGATTGATGTAGAAAGAACTTAAAAAGTCCTGAGCTCTCAGAACTCGGAAGACCTGGGGCCGACTGGTATCGGTAGAAGAGAGAAATGGACAGCCCCAGGAGACTAGGGAGGACTTGCACAGTAGCCTGCCACTGCCTGGCTTTGAAGTCTGCTGTTTTATCTTCAAAAACTCATTCAGGGGCTGACTTTGCCTTCATATTAGGGATGTTTGTTTTATCAGAAAAATTGTTTTAAATGGTATTCATCATAACATAATATGCTTCTTCAGAATGTGCGGAAGGCCTCCAGCTAGCAGATCCCTGGGGGGCCTTGTTTTGCTTCTGAGAAACACAAGTGTCCAACTAATTACTTTCTGTGGAAGCACCGTCTGTATGTGGCTGCCATCCAAGTGCACACTCCCCCCCGACACCTCTCTTCTCTTCCCTCCTCTCTCCCTCCCTCTTCTCACCTTCCTCCTTTCTCCTTATTCCCTTTCCTTTTCCTCCCATTTGTCTTTTTCTTTTTTCCATTCATGGAGACTGGATAAGGGCCAGCATCCTCTGAGCATGCCCCTTACCAACCTAGCAACATGCTTGAATTCACCTTAATTTTTTTTTTCCTTTAAAAAGCTCTGCCCTTGCGATTTACCTGGACTGTGTGTGAGGAGTGTAGTTCCTGGGTCTTCCTTGGTCTACTTTTTCTTGTAATACTTTGTATCCAGTGAATTTGGAAAAACTCTCAACTGTGTAAGGAGAGGTGTTCCGAATTCTGTCACTTTTTACCTACTGCTTCCATAGTTTGGCTGCTTGTATGCATCGATCGGTGTTCTTGCATCAAGCCCGGTCCCCAGAAGCATGCATCCTCCATCTCGGCCCGAGTCCCCTGCCCATGACCCATACACTGCTCTCCTTCTCTACCGGGTGTGACCTCCTCGTAGCTGGTCCTACCTTTCTGAACTGCTGTGCTTCAGGGGGTGACATTTCTTTCTCCCCTCTTTCAGAATAGGCTTTTCTTCCCTCAGAGAGTGGCCAGCTCCTGGGGTTCCCTTCCTTTCCTAGTTTGTTTCTTTTCTTTGCACACACCTAACATGTTTTACATATCAAACATGGCTCCCCACCCCCAGCCTTTGCTGTATCCTTAAGTGTGGTGAGAGGGTTCCTTGCATGCAAAATATACATTGCCTATCCCTGTCTCCACTGTTCTCTGCGGGCATCGTCTCTTTTCTGTGCACCACACTCTTCTTGGCTTCCTCTGGCCACATCCTCATCTTTATGTCTACTTGTAGGCTTTAGGATCGCCCACCAACTCTGTGTGAGAAGCAGCACTCCCCTGAGTGTCTGTCTGCCGTGTAGCTCAGGATGGAGCCGTGTAGAGACAGGATCCTTTCTATCCCAGAGTCTCCCACTCCTCCACAGTGCAGATGTGTTAGCCTGTTACCATTGTGAGCATGGCCAACGGTGGGGATGTTGCAGGACTAAATTTATGGCGATCTACGCTAACCAGGGCATTTGGTAATTAGTTTTCTAAGTTGGTAGTTGCTGTCATGCGTTGAAAAGTACTCAGTCATTCGTTTCTGAAGAGAGCCTGGGTCCCCACATTTGGATTCAGTGACTTGGCTTACTTCCTCCCTGTGTGGGTTTCACTTGTCTCTCACATTTGCTTCCTGAAGCTTCAGGAGGTTCTATCAGATGCCACACTACAAAAGGTCTGTGTTTCCCCTCTACTACATACTGTCTCCAACAAGCAAGCTGAGTAAGTCTCTCTGGTTATGGATTATTTATAGGGTTGTAAGTTATGAATATTTTATATTCCTTTCAACGTTTTCTTTTTAAATTCACACTTGCTTCGTTTTCTCATTAAAATAAAGTGGACTAGATTAACACACTCAGTAGTGAGTTTATCCACAGTGAACATCTCAGGTCTGTGCTGTGCCAGCCTGAAGGTTTGTGCCTGTGCTCCAGCTAGGACAGAATGCCTTGTGTCCACCGGGTGCCTGCCTGCGAATCTGTGCAACATCTTTATTAAAAGCTACTCCAAGTGGGGTCATATTCCATTGCCAGCCATTCAGAATGTACTTAGTACTTGCCAAAATAACCTGCTAGTTCACTTTGACCCCCCTACCTTTATAAAAGCACCCCTGTTTCTGCTCATCACAGGAAATGCTCAGACAAATCATCTCTGAATCTACAAGCAGGTGTCAAAGTTCAGTGACTAGCTAACCCACATTAGCTTTGGAGCAAAAGTATAAAAGCTACAAGCTAGACGTGGAAGCCAGGAACTAAGAAGCCTCTGGAGACCCTGGGCCAGTAACAGCAGCCAGAGCTTCTGTGGGCAGAGAAGAAGACACCTGCAGCCTGAGGAGGGCAGCCAGGGGCGACCTGCGAGTCTAGGGAAAGGCTTTCTGAGAACAGGTTTTAAAGTTGTGCCAAGATGTGCATAGAGGTGCATTGGCAACCAGTACCCCCAGCTTCACAGACCTTATAAAGCTCTCCTCGTGAAGACTGTGTAGAGGGATGGGGTGTGGCTCAGCTGATAGAGTGCTTGCCTAGGGTGCATGAAGACTTGAGGTCCATCCCCAGGACCAGGTCAACAAGCTGTGCTAATACACTCCTGTAACCCAGCGACTGGGAGGTGGAGGCAGAGTGTGAGGAGTTTAAGGTTATCTTCAGAGACATAAACAATGAGGATGACAACAATGACTGTGTGGCAACGTATTGGGAGAGAGCACTCCAGTATGACAGGAACAAGCAATGAGCTACCGGAGAGGAGGTCCTGCTGCAAACGATGTCTAGGACCAAAGGAAGGAGAGAACACATTCAAGAGACCCCAGAACCACTAGACTGGTTCAGTGTTCTTCCTTGGAAGGGAAGTCGGTGGGACTTGAGAGGAGGGGAAATGAACATACGTAAGGATGGCCCTGCTGGGCAGGTCTGGGAATTCCAAGCAAACTGGAAGTGTACATTTTAAACCCACAGAAGGAAACTGGCACATGCATTAAAAATGGCAACAAGGAGGAAAACAAAGAAAAAAAAAAAAAAAAGAGAGGAACAAAAAATGAATATATAAACTCCTAATGTTGCAGTGATAGGAGCTAATCTCAGACAGTATGAAAAAGAGTATGTAAGATAAGTCTCAAAAATTGTTACAAATGAAAGGTTGAAAATAAAGGGAATGGATGCCCCTTTGGCGATGTATATACTTAATCCCCAGCACCCAGGCAGAAGCAAGTGCAGTTCTGTGAGTTTGAGGCTAGCCTAATCTACACAGTGTGTTCCAGGACAGCTGTGGCAACATATCAGGACCTTGTCTCATAAATACATAAATAAACAAACAAGTAGGTAAATAAAACATATATGAATCAACAAGCAGTAGAGACTTTAATACATAATAATGAACTAAATGAAGTATTAGATATTCATAAAGGAACACCAAGGCACAAGCCTATGACCAATAGGGTCACATGGTATACCCATGATACATGGGTATGAGTCAGTACACACCTGTAATCCCAGGACTCTGAAGGCTAAGGCAGGAGAGTAATTAATAGACTCTGATGTAGTCCAGGTTACACTGAAAAACCTTGTCTCCAAACAAAAGAAAACAGAAAGATAGGAAGTATCTGTAATATAGCCCGGAACAGCATGCAGCAGTCGTAGAGCTGCATGCATAGGGTCAGCTTTCTCAAGGATTCCTGAACCCTCTGCTCTAAAGCCATGGTTCCCGCAGCTCAGGCCTGAGGGGAGGGGGAGGACCGGCGGCGGCATGGCTGATGAGTTTGAGCTTCGCCCAGGCTTCAAAAACCGCACACTTAACAAACAAAATATTTATGTGTGGGGCTCATATGAGATGAGAATCAAAATCATATTCGTGTCAGAGAAGGAGGCTCAATAATTTCCCAGAGATGAAAATGATATCTACTAGAGGGTTCTTTTGATACAGTACAACACGAAAATTACTAACCAAGTGACAGTCCTACCACTCTCGCCGCTGCACATTAAATAACGCTCAATAACCCCTTGGGTTAAAAAAAAAACAAAGAGGAAAAGTGAAATTACAGTATTTTCAGAATGAAATCAAATGAAAATACGTGTCAGAACTAGGAGTCTTGATTTAGTCAGTACTTAAAGGGTGGTTATGTTCTGTGTACATGTGCAGTAAGGACGCATTTAAAATATGAAACAAAATGTTCGTAAGAATAACAAGGGAGGCCCCTCACACAAAAGAAAAAAAAAGTAGGAAATAAATGATAACAGTTAGTACAGAAGCAATGGTGGCAGGAAAAATATTAACATTGACCAGGATGGACGGTGTAAGCCAGGCCTTGCTCTTTGAAAGCTAAATACAGTTGACTGGAAAGAGAAGTTGGGCTAAAATAAATACGGTGCAGTGCAGAAGAAATTGTTCTGGACCAATGGCTCTCCGTCTTCCCAACACTGCAGTTCTTCTATACAGTTCCTCATGTTGTGGTGACCCCAACCATAAAATTATTTCTGTTGCTACAGTAATTTTTTTACTGTACATAAACAGTACAGATATAGTTTACTATACATAAGCAGTATTTTTATACCGTTTGTGAACAGCAATGTACTTATCTGTGTTTCCAGTGGGCTTAGTTGACACCTGTTTAGCATCCAAAGGGCTCGTGACCCACAGGTTGAGAACCACTGTTTTAGACCAAGCGGGGGTCCACATGATTTAAGGACGACTGGGACAAGCATATGCTGACCAATGTGGGTGGAAGTGACAAGAGATAACATGACTAGATCTACACATTGAACAAAAATGGAGATAGAACCAAAAGATTGCCCTAATCAAAGAGCCCAGGGATAATCTGTATAGGCAAGTCTACTAAACTCTTAAGAAAGAATCAATTCTTATCAGTTGCCAGCTATTCCATACAGAAATCAGGAAAGTGTCCTGGCTTGTTCAATAAGGCTACTGAAACCTCGATCAGAAAGTCTGCTACTGAAATGCTGTACATTAAAAGTGACAGAAGCCTGGCTATCTCAAGCGGTCCTGCAAAAGCAAAATTCAGCCCCTCTTTAGGATTCAGAGGAACTGCATACCTGACAAATTAGAGTAGAGAACTTCCTTAGAGGTCACATGCCAAGAAGCTATCAAAAAATCAGACTTAATGGAGAAACTTTCGGTAGCCATTACTTCTAATATTGGCGTCCAGTTAGTATACCGATACCAATTACTCTAGTGGACGGTGAATTTAGATTTTACAGTGTAAGGATATAGTACTGTGCCTCAGATATCTAAAGATGGGAAGATTAGAGAAGAAGGTTTGGGGTGGAAGATGAGTGTTAAGATCACACTCTATAGTTACTGTAGTCTAGAACACAGGGAATTGCTACTGGTGTTACATTCATTACCAGATGTCTCTCCCTTCCACACACAAGTAGAATAACTAGATGTTGGAGTCTGAGTTTCAGCCACACAAACACAAGTGTATTTCTAGGCGTTCTTTCCACCATCCATTGGAGTAGAGAAATGGCTTTCACTCTTATCTCCATCTTCCGGTTCCCTGGAGAGTACATTCAATTGATAGAGCCTAATATATATCTGGAAGCTTAACTACAAGGGAACCTGGGAAATGTAGTTCTCCCTATTTAGAAGTAGTCAAATGGAAGTAGAGATGAATGAAGTCTAGGGGATTCATCTAAAGTATCTACTACATATTTGCTGTAACGTCTACTTATTTGGCCAGTGTTCAAAAGGAAAAAATCAGAAGTAACAGGTTTAAAGGATTAAAGGCAATGGTAGTTATAATTGTTGATGGATAATATGGTCATCATAACCAATGCAATTGGACAACTGATTGCTAGAACTAATGAACATGGTGTCATTTGCTACATTCTCAACCCACAAGAATCAGTGTCAGGACTCAGGACACTGCTTACTGGTGCAGCAATTGCCTATCAGTTCAGGCTCCAGTTCCATCAAAAAAGCAAGATGTAAGTTGACACTTGGGGGCTACGGGGAAGGCCCAGCAGGTCAGAGGGCTTGCTTTTCTTCCAGAAGGCCATAGTTTGGTTCCCAGCGTCTATGTTTGGTTGCCTACAGCTTATTATAGTTCCAGGGGATCTGATACCCTCTTCTGGCCACCATGGGTACCCACATAAAGGACACACACTAACAGACACATAAAAGTAAAATTATAAGAATAATGTTATTTCTAAATTTTAAAAATGGAATGAAACATAAAATGTCACTCAGTGGTAACGAAAACTATATTGTATTCATGAACCACAATACATAAATCTTATAAAACTAAAATTCTGATCGACAATAAAGATTTAATAAGTTATTCTCCTGTAAATGGTGTTATAAAGGCATGGTTTCCATCCAAATCAATCTTTAAAATTCAGTTTCAGGCTCTTGCTTGATATTTTATTTTATTTTTAATTAATTATTTATTTACATCAAAATGTTACACCCCCCCCCCAAGCCATCCCTTCCAGAGTTCTTCACCCCATTCCTCCCTCATTCTTTGCCTCTGAGAGAGTGCTCCCCCTAGAGATCTCCCTTTTCAGGGGCCTCAAGTCTCTATAGGATTAGGTGTATCCTCTCCCACTGATGCCCCAAAAGGCATATGGGCATATCCTCTGCTACATATGGGCCAGGCTTCTCAGAACAGCCCATGTAGGCTTTTTGGTTGGTGGCTTAGTCTCTGGGAGGTCCCAGGGCAGTTCCAGACTCTTAACTCTATTTTTAAAGAACTCAATAAACATGTGACAATCGTAGGGAAACTGATTTGATATCAGAATGGCAGATGCAGATGTCTATACACAGAATGCTTCTGTAACAGATGAGCAGGTGACCAAGTAAGAGATGACTGACCAATCTCTGTTGAAAACTCCAGGAAATGGCCTTAAGAGAGGGCTCAGAGCTGAAGAGTGTTTGTTGCTCATTCAGAGACCCCATGTTCAGTTCCTAGCACCATGGTGGTTCACAACTATCCATAAATTTCAGGGGATCCAGCACCCTCTTCTGACTTCTGAAGGTACCAGGCATGCATGTGGTGCACACATACATGCAAATGAAATACTGACACACATAAAATAAATCTTGAAAATATATAAAATACCACAAGGCAACTGAAAAACACAAAAGAGATCGTAATACATGAGGAAAAAATTAGAAAGGTCTGAGCATGTCATTCACACAGGCCACGCAGCAGAGGACAAACTCACCAGTCAGAGAAGGAGCTGCAGCAGCAATGCAGTCATTCTTAAACTAGTAACGGAAAGCTGAAAACTGGCCCGGGCTCTGGTGGTCTGTAAATGCGGGAATTCTCTTGCAGTGGTGATGGGGAGTGGACTCTGGGGGTACTGGAAACTAGTCTAGACTGTCATTGGCGTGAGCACTGGTCCGACTCTCACCCCTCTTGTCATGTGTCCCAAGGACATTTCCATAATCAAATTAGTGACATGTATGAAGTAGTAACTGATGCTAGCAAAGTAATCTCTAGGGGCATAGAGATCATGTAACATTCTAGTTGAGTGAAGCATGATGGGAGTCCACAAGACAACACTTCCAGGCAGGGTAGCAGGTTGAGAACAATACCACAATGTTGTTTATTGAGTTAAAAGTGCATACATGCCTGAGACATCTTAATTTAAATGTCATCTCAATAGGTCTTGGCATTTAGGCTGAGTAGACAAAGTTCTTGTTCTGGTGGTACTAAACAAACAAACAAAAAAAAACCCGGCAGTAATTAAAATGCATTTGCTAAAATGCATTTGCCATGGCCTCAGGTGAATGCCTCAGATGAGGGCAAAGTTGGCTTCGAGGGCCACCCCCTGTGCTCAGCCTCTCCTCACTGGTGCAGGCTCACACTCTTCCTTTGTGTCCTTCCACATGTAGTGATGATGGCCGACTCCCGTGGATCTCCTTTTCTTCGTATTTGGGTCCTACCCGAGGGGATGAGTTTGCATGCCTGCCCCATTCGATAGTTGTGTCAGCTCCTTGGTGGGTCTCTCAACGTGGAGTTCCTTTAGAGATTTGCCATCTGAGCTAATGCCACAACAGTACATGGACCAGTTGACCCAGTGTTAATCTTTGGTCGTCAGCCACCCTAGATAACTGGTACACCCTGGCTCACTTCCTAGCAGCCTTCCAGAGAGAAATAACATTGTCCTTCTCAGCACTTCCATCAGCCACGACAGTGAGGGTCATGATTCCTCTGTGTATTACAACACATACACACTGTTCCTGGGATGGTAGGATTCTTCCCATCAGTCCCTATAGGTTTGTGACTCCCAAAATGTTTACCATTTAAGCCCTTCCTCCCAATGCCCTCTTGCATAGTCTTATTTCATTAGAATTTCTGCTGCCATGGTAAAGAGCAGACCTCTGGTGAATGTCACCATTGTAATTTATGATCTACATTTAGAGACACAAATGATGGCCCTTGGCTAGCTAACTAGCAGGGATTTTCCCACACTGGTGTCATTGTACTATCTGTACTTTCTGGAATGGATAATGTTGGCCACCAGATCCCGTCTAACACCCTACAAATCCCAGCAAGGTTTGCTTCTGCATTTGTGCATATTTCTATTTTATGTTGTTAATAAATAGAAAATATTGTCCCAAAGGAATTATAATCCAGTTGATTTAGTGTCTTTTTCCACTGTACAAATAAACATTTATTTTGAGTTTATGATATTGCTGGATATTTACTGTGGCATATGTTTTTTTCCCTAGCACCATATTACCATCGGTGGTTGTCTGGACCTTAATATCCTTATCTGAAAAATTAATGAGTCTATATTTTAGACATATACTCGCTTAAAATTTATAACTTGCTTAGTTTTAAAATGCGTTTAGATTTAGTGGGAAAGTTGGGATATAAAAACAAGCAGGTGAGAAGTAGGAGAACGGGGAAAAGACAAGGTGTTAGAATTAGACGCAGCGTGAGGCTGGTGGAGAAGTGCCCAGAGCCTAGTCCGTTCTCCGTGCTGCATGGTTTAGTGGCTGACAGGAATGGGAGCCAAGACACACACGGCCAGTATCGGGTCATCAGGTGAAGCCACCTTTGGGAAACATAACTGTGTTTGGCCCTAGAAGGTATTTTTTCTAGAGAAGAGTGTTAGAGAGGGTTCGGCGACTTCATGACTCACGAATTACCCACGTGCCCCTCAGCATAACCCTGACGAGGCCGTTGAAGTTACCTTTTGCCCACGCAGATGAGTTTGTCTGATTGGTAGAAGTTTGTGTAGTTACATGGCATGGTTTGCTGTGCCCGGGGGTTAGGCCACCACCATGTGTCCGCGGGTCCTTATTTGGTATCCTTTTTGGTAAGACCAGGGAGGCAGCACCAGCAGTTTGTCCTCTGCCATCATGAACTGAGTGGCACCCTCAGTTCTGAACTGGTTTTTGCTTTGCATTCACTGAAGAAAAGGGCTGGAGAGATGGCTCAGTGGTTAAGAGCACTGACTGTTCTTCTGAAGGTCCTGAGTTCAAACCCCAGCAACTACATGGTGGCTCACAACCATCCTTAATGAGATCTGATGCCCTCTTCTGGAGTGTCTGAAGACAGCTACCGTGTACTTACATATAATAAACAAACAAACACACCAACACACCTTTAAAAAATATTCTCTCTACCACCACCAGTAAAATCAGTTAGCTTTGGAAGAAGACTTTGGCCTTAGACTTGCTAGAAGTTATTCCTGGAGACAAGCAGTTGGGATTGCTGTGTCTACCTCAGGCTCACCCCTGCCTCCAGGAGTCACTGTCCCATTCCCTTTCCCTCCCTTGCCCCCCTCCTTGGGACCATTCTTTTATTATCCTCTCTTCCTATCAGTCCTGTGGGGAGCAGCAGCCCCCTCATTTGAGAGAATGGCGTGCAGTGCGGGACCTCCGTCCCCCCAGCATCCCCGGCTGCTCGGCTCCTCAGGAGGCCGCCTCCCTGGACTTTCAGGCATCACATCATGGACGCTTCGGTTTTCCCAGCCACTCTCCACCTCTTGGCAGATGACAAGGTTTCCCATGGAATCTCTCCCCGGAACATGTCTAATTCTGTCTTGTCTGTGGAGACTTCTTGTTTCCTAACGATAGGTTAATCTACAACAATGCGATCATTAACTCGTGTCACAGTCGCAGATGGCTGTGGCCCGGCGTGTCCCACAGCATCACAGAGCGGGGCGTGGAGAGCCTGTGCAATTTGCTGCGCCGATGGCTCCCCGAAGGCACTTCAAGCGTTCCTCCGCAAAGTACTTCCTTTTAACACAAATTAATGTTCTTTATTTTGCTCGGTGATTTTTGTCAATATATAAGTGCTCGGAATTCATTACAGTCACAGTCGCCTGCTCACTTTCCACGCGTGCGTCTTTAATCTGCGATGATTTATGTGTTTACTGTCTGTAGCAGGGATTTTTCTGTCAGGATATGTGCTAAGTTATTTGTAGGTACAATACATTTGCGTTATGTTTTCACTCGGGATTAATAGTTTGGGTTTTCCTAAACTGTATTGACTTGACACAATGAAGATCTTCCCATTGAAATTTTTGTTTTTTTAAAAGTCTAGATTTGTTTCCTGTTACTTAATTTGCGGTTGGCAGATCAAAGTTGATGATCTACTTAACTGTGATAGTGTAGTGTGAAAATAGGAATGTGTAAGGTATCTTGGATAGCTTTGTGATTGAGGGAGAACATTATTGGTTTTTTAGGTTTTTACAAGTGTGTGTGTGTGTGTGTGTGTGTGTGTTTGTGCGCGCACACACGCGCGTGTGTTCATAAGGACCAGCGAACAATGTCAAGTATATTCCTCATTCTCTTTTTTAAGACAGGGTTTCAGGGTTTCTTGTTGAGTCTGGAGCTCACTGATGGGCTAGGCAGGCCAGCCACCAAGTCCCAGGGATCCTCCTGTCTCCAGTTCTGCAGCATCGGGGTTATAGCTAAGCTGTCTCCCCACTTGGCCTTTTCCGTTTCATGGGTGCCTCTGGAGATCCGAGCACAGGTCCTCCTGCCCTCAGCCCATCCTGTTCTCTTATTTACCTGCAATTCTGTGAGGTTCGCTTGTGAATCAACGCTCAACTGCTGGTGCCTGGCCATCAGAGAGGTGTGCACTTTAAAAAACATCCTCTGATCTGCAGGGAAGGGATGGCTTGTGCCACTAACAGCGTGAGGCACTCGCTGTGTCCTAAGCACTGTGAATGATCCGAAGGCTAAGCCAGGTACTGGTTTAAAGTAATTCAGATCCTTTGCTTTTTCTGCCTTCCCAGACATTCAATTAGCTTGGTGGTATTTTAAGAATTTGGATAAAGTAAGGTGTCTTGATGAATGACAATCATAGCGCCTCCCCCCACAAAAGATCTCAGTAGAGGGAAGGAGGAGGGGGCATCTGTTTGGGATTAGACTATTTTAGCCCCACCCTCTCAGCAAAAGAATGGACATTATCTTTATGGTAGGTATGGAGACCTGGGCTTGGCTTGGGCAGCTCATTGGACTGGAGAGATTTTTCTCTGTCCAGCTGAGGGCAGACAGTAGGAGATGGCAGGAGTCTCAGAAAGCACACAGGTTAAAGGAGATAAACGTGGAACTGTCCCCACAGATTTGCACATGCTGTAGGAACTTTGTAAATGGTGGCCTGCATGTTGTTGCATTGCTTTGCCTTGGTGAATTTATTCAGGGAAGACAGGTGGCCTGTGTAATGATGTCTGTCATGTGACAGACATGCAACGAGAGATAGCACTTGATATGAACCGTGCGGTCCTGTCATTGCTCTCATAGGACTTTTACTTAGTGAGGGGCTTTAGATAAGTACGTCCACTAAACAAGAGCATGGTGAAAACTATAGGTTACCATGGAAATACGTTCCCCTTAAGAAGAGGATCGGGAAAGAATTTGCATTTGGAAGGGTACGTGAGCTGAAGGGTGGGTAGGAGCTGGGTTAGAAAGCAGGTCAGAAGAGGGGGATATTGTCTTGGACAGTGGGAACATCATCTGTGAGCACCCAGAAGGGACATCCTGAGAGTTTGAATACACAGCCCAGGCAGATCCCTGGGCTGGCACGGCAGTCGGTGTCTCTGGTCTGGCTTTGAGAGAATATGGTATCCTATAATCTGAGGAAACACTTGAATCAGTGTCTCGGATCTCAGAACAGACAGTGGGCTGAGATGCTTGAGACACTGCAGAGACTGAGACATTGGTGCAGGCAAGACTGAAAGTCAGCAAGGAACTGACCTTGAGTAGCTGTGGGCTGGGCAGGCAGAGGGACACAAATGTGCCCACACAAGCATACCTGGTGTCTAGGCAGGAATGGGGCTGACAGAAGGACCCAGAAAGACAGGTGTGAGGGATCCAGTGACACTGAGCCAGGACAGCAGAAGCCACTGCCCACAGGAGAACGCGGCCTCTGAAGGCACTGTGTGGAGCCCCTGAGTCCCTGAGAGCCTTTTCAGCCACACCCGGCACCTGCTCCGTGGCCACTTCCTCCAGGTTGGCTTTTGAATACTGAGCACAGTAATCAGATGATCTTTTCCTGGGGAGTGAAATGAACTCTCCTGATTAGCTCAGGGGTCTGAGCTCAGCCAGGGCTGCTGTGGCCAAGGAATGTGGGGATGATTTCCACACTTTCTTCTCTGTGGCATGCTGCGAAGCAACCAGCAACCCCACTGTTCTTCCTTTTTTATTTTTTCCATCCTATCCTTCCAGTGCTCATTAACAAAAGAAGGAGGAAAAAAAAGAAATTGAATATAATTAAGCAAAACCTAAATACCATGTTTGTCATCTCCTCCTGTGGATTCATCATTTCTACCTGTACTTATTGAATATTTGCAAAAGGCAGAGTTGGGTTTTCAGAGTTCTTCCTGCAGCTGCCACTTTCATTTTGGTTGGAAGATGGAGAATTCCTGGGAGCTTTGGTAATGTAGATAGACTTGGCTTCCGAAGCTTGGGGTCAGCTCTCTATCCATAGTGGATTTTAGACACCTCAGGTTTGAGCATGGTTTGTAAATTGCTACTTCTGCTGCAGCCAATGGAGGCCAGAACCATGGTTTGTATTAAGCGTGATCACCGGCCAGCTTTCTGACTGGAGTTTTGCTAAAGTGGGAAGCATTCCAGCTTGGTACCCTCAGTGCTGCTGTGGACAGTGCTAGGTCCCCTTGGTGTTGCTGTGGATGGTGCTAGGTTCCCTCAGTGCTGCTGTGGATGATGCTAGGTCCCCTTGGTTCTACTGTGGACGATGCTAGGTCCCCTCAGTACTGTTGTGGACAATGCTAGGTTGCTGGTGCTGCTGTGGATGATGCTAGGTCCCTGGTGCTGCTGTGGGCAATGCTAGGTCCCTGGTGCTGCTGTGGACGATGCTAGGTCTCCTCTGTACTACTGTGGATGATGCTAGGTCCCTGGTGCTGCTGTGGACGATGCTAGGTCTCCTCTGTACTGCTGTGGATGATGCTAGGTTCCCCTTGGTGCTACTGTGGATGATGCTTTTCTCAACCAGTGGATTTTCCTGTTTTTTGAAGCTGACCTGGGAATGTGAAGAACAGATAGCACATGGTACTACTTGGCCCATGAAAACCAGCAAGAAGTATTCCACTTACAGTCTCAAAACAGGGCTGGGGATATGACTTAATCTGGCAACTTTCTTCCCTTAACAAACATAAGAACCCAAGCTTGACCCCCTGAACCCATGTAAAAATCAGGTATGGTGGAGAGGGCTTGCAGTGCTGAGGAAGCAGAGACAGTGGATCTCTGTGGTTTGCTGGCCAGTCATCTCAGCCCAGGTGAGTTCTAGGCCAGGGAGAGACCCACCCTTAAGAGATATGCTGGCTAGAACCTGACTAAGACTCTGACAACCCCACTGCACACATACACATGCACCTGTGTATATGGACATGTGTGCACATATACACACATATATAAAAGACAATACATAATGGTCCCAAGGATCACTGACTCCAGGGTTGGTGTCTGAGCCTGTGGCACCCTGAGTGAGCCACCTTTCTATAGAGTGCAGGACAGTTACTCTCCGAGTGGCTCCTGACTGCAGGGTTGGTGTCTGAGCCTGTGACACCCTGAGTGAGCCACCTTTCTATAGAGTGCAGGACAGTTACTCTCCGAGTGGCTCCTGACTGCAGGGTTGGTGTCTGAGCCTGTGGCACCCTGAGTGAGCCACCTTTCTATAGAGTGCAGGACAGTTACTCTCCGAGTGGCTCCTGACTGCAAGGTTGGTGTCCTTGATACCCTGAGTGAGCCACCTTTCTATAGAGTGCAGGACAGTTACTCTCCGAGTGGCTCCTGACTGCAGGGTTAGTGTCTGTGACACCCTGAGTGAGGCACCTTTCTATAGAGTGCAGGACAGTCACTCTCCGAGTGGCTCCTGCCAGTCTTGTCGGCTTGCTTGAATCACTGCCTTGCATTCATGACAAACCCTCAGAATGTGCCCTTTGCTTTGCATAGGGCAGATTCTTAGCTCTGAATTGATGTACCTGTCCTAGCTCAGGCTGCCATGACAGAACACCATATAGACTAGGGGGCTTCAACAACAGACACGCTGATTTCCCATGGTTCCTGGGACTGCGGGTTCCCTGACCAAGGCTGCCTTTTCTTGTAATGAAGATCCCAGTCTTCTCTCCAGTCCTCTCATGATTTTTTCTCTTCTCAGATGCATGAGAGAGGGAGAGAGGCAATCCAGTGTGTCTTAAAAGGTCCCTGAATCCACCCTCTCATAGGCACATCAAGCCCTAATTATTGTCTGGGGGTCCCATTTCAACATTGGGTGGGATTTTCAACAGATGAATTGGGAGTCGCATGCAAATGTGCAATATCTTACCTCACTTATTTGACTTAAAGGATACATTGGTACATTTTCTGGAGGAATGTGGGTACAAACGTGCTCTTGTATGCACACATATGCACCCCGCCCCCCTGCTTGTGCATGCATAGACACATGTGAGTGCATGCATATACATGCACACTTTCATGATTTCAGCTGGATTTTAATTGTTTTTCAAGATCAAGGAAAATAAATCTAGAGGAAAAAAAAACAGTAAAATTGTATTAAGAACCTGAAAGGGTCCCTCTCAGTAAAGAGAATAAACCTAGGAAGTGAAAGTTTGTGGGATCACCTTATTAATAACATTTGAGTGTATCCAGTTTTCTTTCTTCTCTTAAAAGTTATGGGAAGGAATTAAAAACAGGCTTCCCAGTCTATCAGGTGTCACTGAAACCCAAAACACAATAGTGTTTGTCTTGCCCCAAACCACAAGGCTGCGAATCTACTGTTTATTTTTTATTAGCAGTACAGGTCCCGAGCAAGGCTTGTGAATAGCCAAGAGAAACAGGAGATGGGCCCTTTCATCTCGGCTCAGTTCCTCACATGTGACCAGAGCCAGGCGTGATTCGGAGTGCCTGCTCACTTCTGAGCATGTTTGCTTATCTGCGCTCTGTTCAGAATGCTGAGAAACAGAAAGGGAGAAAATGAGGCAAATTGTAAATCAGAGTTTACATTTGGCAACAGATTTGAAATTGCAATTAGAGAAAGCTGCACCATCCCCACCTCCTGACCACAGTTCCCATCCAGGCCCACAAGCTTGGGATCTCCTGCAGGTCCCTATAAATAATGCAGGATGGTGATGCCTCCTGCTATTCAGACACCTCTTTTGTGGTCTCCACCCCCAAGTCGGGGCAGGTCACCATTGTTTATGGGATTCTAATGGAGGCCTCACCCAGGTGGAATCTTCTGGAATGACACTCACTGTATGCCTCTATGTGGTGCTGAGTAAGCAAAGGGCAGCTGCAAGCAGGGAGTGGTTAGAACAATATTGTTGTTCCCGAGGGACTCTCAGTCTAAGAATACTGTGCAGACAAGTCCTAGTTTGTGGTCAGACAGCAGTTAGGACAGATGGAGGTGTGTTGATTGTATGTATATGCTGTGGGTGTGCAGATGTGTATGCTGTGAGTATGCAGATGTGTATGCTGTGGGTGTGCAGATGTGTATGCTGTGGGTATGCAGATGTGTATGCTGTGGGTATGCAGATGTGTATGCTGTGGGTGTGCAGATGTGTATGCTGTGGGTGTGCAGATGTGTATGCTGTGGGTATGCAGATGTGCTGTGGGTGTGCAGATGGGGTGTGCAGATAGGGTGTGCTTTAGGTGTACAGATGTGTATGCTGTTGATATGCAGATGTGTGTGCTGTGGGTGTGCAGGTGTGCTGTGGGTGTGCAGATGTACTGTGTGCTGTGGGTGTGCAGGTGTGCTGTGGGTGTGCAGGTGTGCTGTGTGCTGTGGGTGTGCAGGTGTGCTGTGTGCTATGGGTGTGCAGGTGTGCTGTGTGCTGTGGGTGTGCAGGTGTGCTGTGTGCTGTGGGTGTGCAGGTGTGCTGTGTGCTGAGGGTGTGTAGGTGTGCTGTGTGCTGTGGGTGTGCGGGTGTGCTGTGTGCTGTGGGTGTGCAGGTGTGCTATGAGCTGTGGGTGTGCAGATGTGCTGTGTGCTGAGGGTGTGCAGGTGTGTGTGGGGTGGGTGTGTAGATGTGTGGGGGATGGGTGTGCAGGTGTGTGGGGGGTGGTATGCAGGTGGGAGGTCAGACCTTTGTCCCTGGGTGTCTTCATCTTATGGTTTAAGACGGTCTCTCACTGGACCTGGAGCTCACTGAGGGACTAGGCTAGCTGGTCAGCAAACTTCTGTCTCTGCCACCCCAGACCTGAGGTGCTAGGCAGTTATCACCGCGCCTGGGTTTTTATGGGTGTTGGGGATGTGAACTCATGCCTTTGTGCTTGCTCTGTAGGCTCTTCACCAGCTGAGCCATCTCCCCAGTCCATGATGTCATCATGTTCCCCAATATGCCAGTTTTCTAAGGAGCTACTCCGATTCCTAGATACAACGCTCTTTGCTGTTCCACACAGCAACCTCCTCATAGTGAAAGTAACTATTTCGGTTTGCACCTCAGCAAAGCTACCAGGATCTGTATAGACAAGCAAAGCTTGGACAATAAAACCACTTTCCTCCATCATGTGAAACACTGCTTGTACCCATGTGGATTATGCACCTGTGCTTTGCACGTGTCAAACAGTGTACACAAGCAAAGTGGGATGCTGGCCTGGGAAGGCAGCAGAGTTGGTGTGGAGGACCTGGTTCCAGTGAGACACCCCAAGGAACAAAGAGGGGAAGAAGATGCCTAAGGAACAGTAGCACCCCAGGTTGTCCTGGGTTCCATACATGCACACACACAACTTGTATGCATCATACACACACATGCACACACATGTGCGCATACATGCTTGTACATGTATACATGCACACACATGCATGAATCAGACATGGCACACATACACACACACACACACACACACACACACACACACACACAGCTATTTCTTCTCTCCTAGCTAGAACTTCTATGTTAGGTTGCTGATGCTGCTTTGATTTAGAGGGAGGGGTGACTGCTTATAAATTACACAGAGGCTTCGTAAAGCCGAAGTCGGTTGCTATTTACTGGGAAGGCCTAAACCTGCCCTTGGGGAATATGTTTAATTTCCTGGGAGCTTGCTGGGCATCTGAAGGAGCAGTAGGCTCTGGCAGGGACCCCTTTGCCTTCTATTGTTGCTAACAGGTTTCCACCACTGTTCCTCTGTGCCTCTGCACCCACCTCCTGACATGACACCCGTGTCCAGCTCACTCGCTAGACAGGGTACCACATGGCATCCTGAAACCTTTCTTCTGCCTCCGAGCCATTCCAGAGAAAAGTGACACCCCTCCTGTAGTCTCCTGACTTCCTGCTACCTCACCCAACCTGTCAGTCTCCTAACTACTGCTCCCCCACCCTTTCAGCCCCATCCTTACACTGCACTACAAATCATCACAAGACCCTAACTAACAGCAAGAGCTCATCACAGTGCTCCAAGGTCATTCCTCCCACTGCCTTCATATGCAGAGCAAGCAACAAAGGCCACCTGCCCTGTGCCCAGGTCTGCTGTGGTGGCTCACGGGGTCACTGCAGGGTCCAGACTTCCTGGGTACTATGTGGTACTGGCTCTTTTCACACCTGTTCTCAACTCTCCCACACCTGCTCCCATCAGGTGTGTAACCTGTGCACTGAGTCTTTGGATGAGTTTTGCTTTTCCTAGCGTGTGCATCAGACTTGGTGCTGACAGCTGTCTATAACCTTAGATAAGAGGGGGATAAACAGAACTGACTTCCCAGAGAGCCCGCGGAAGAGGTTTTCTCTTTGACAAGCAAGGGAACTGGCTCACATTTCATCTAACGTCTCATCTTGTCGCCTAACCACGGTGAAAGCTTCCTGAAGGCAGAAACTATGCCTTCCTCGTTTTCTGTATTTCCAGACAAACCCCCTGTGTCCACCCACCAAAGCAGCCCTAGGTGACTTTGCTGCTTGATTCAATTGAAAGGAAGTTTGAAGCTGTGAGACAAATGATTAAAGAGACAAGAGCTAAGGGTGTGAAATGTCCTTTTGACCCAAATTAGAATGTAGAGAGACATAGTTACCCAACACTGTGTGTATGTTTGTGTGTGTGTGTGTGTGGTGTGTGAATGTGTATGTGTGTGGTGTGTGTGTGGTGTGTGTATGTGTGGGTATGTATGCGTGTATGTGGTACATATGTGGTGTGTGTATGTGTATAGTGTGTGGTATGTTTGTATATGTGGTGTGTGTGTGTGTGTGTGTGTGTGTGTGTGTGTGTGTAAGGCTGAGATCAACGTCAGTGTCTTCCTCTATTGCTCTCCACCTAAGTTTTTGAGACAGGGATACTGAATGAACCCGGAGCTTGCCATTTTTTGGTTAGTCAGGTTGCCCGGTGAACTCCCTGGTGTCCGCCTGTCCTGCTGGCTGGAGTGACAAGTGTGTTCTGCCGTGCTGGGTGCTGGGCTTTTATGTGAGTGCTGGGTCTGCAAACCCAGGTCTTCATGTTTGTATGGCAAATGCTTTAGCTTCTGAGCTATCTTCCCAGTTCTCCGGCCCACCTCATTGCATTCATTTCAAGGCCCTCCTATACACAGGGCCTTAGGAAAGTACCACTCTTCTAGAACGTTCCAGTTTCATTCTACTGTTGAAATAAAGAAGGCCAGGCCTCTGTAGTTACACTGCCTTCCTCCAGCACAGCACCGCACAGCATGGCTAAATCCCATGGTTTCCTAGCACTAACCAAGGCAACTTTGTTACCAAGGGCTTCAGCACTGCCCAGTAGAAAGCCACACATACAGGGAGGCCGGTGGTGGGTGATGATGTTTACACACCTTGGAGTTGGGAGGCCAGCGGCAGACTGCATTCTGAAGCTTGCCCCTTCTGAAACTTCTGATACAGGAGTGCAGCCTTATGCTGAAGGAATTCGAAACGGAAGACCGGACGAACCGGGTACAAACATTCTGGAAGCCTCTGCTTGTGCCTTTCACTCAGGCCCTGGCTGTAGCCATGAAAACTATATATCAGCACGACCTTGTTTACAGCTCCTGGATTAATGAGGACTATCAATTATGCCCGAGAGTATGTAAATTTGGCAGTTCTTGCGCTAAAATAACATTCTCCATCTTTCTGGGAGCAGTCTGCCTCCTTAGTAAACAAATTTTCAGTTTATTATGTTGCCATTTAGAAGGTTCCCACTCCTGGTGCCAAATTGCTCTAAAAGGTGATAGATTCATAGAGGGTCTCACCTACCTTGGAGTCATATTCTGAGTAGGATAGTGGTGGAGCAGGAGGAGAGTCGGTGCTGGCCTCCACATCCCCTGGAGGAGGCAGAGCAGGCCGTGACATGTTCTTGCCTTTTGGAGGTTACTTCTGTCTTGTTCCAAGTACTGTGATTCTCAGAGTCACTGTTATGTGCCAAGCTTTCAGGATCTCCTGGAGATGCAGGCAGGGGTAACACCATCATCTTTGGGCATCCGAGCCTTGACATTTTGGAAGCTGGGGTAAGGGTAAGGGAAGGGTTAGGAGTCCTGAGCGACCTCTGAGAAGATTGTCCCCTGCCTGCAGGGCCAGGTGGCTTCTGCCACAGCAGATCTTAATTTAGTCCTGGAGGGACTGAAGGGCCTTTCCAGTGCAGGGGGCAGTCTTGACAGAGGAAGCAGAGGTCTGTGGGTCCATGAGGATTTTAGTTTTCTTGGTTTGAAGATCACAGTCCAAACGAGTGTGTGGAAACAAGGCCGGAGACCTTCTGTGGGGTCAGAGCTTCCACCCTTTCCCTCACTGCTCAGGACAGGAACTGTTAGAAAATCCAGGCCCTACAGGTAAGCATCTCAGCCAGAAATAGACCTAGCCTGTGACCCCCCCAAATGTCAAACACAGCCTGACTAGGGTCGGGTTACATGGGTTGCACATTTACTGTAAGCCTTTCCCAGATACCTAGTAGCCTCTGTTCTGGAAATTTAAGCAAGGTATACCTTGTCCCTACCCCCATCAAGTAGGATAGATCACACATTAACTAAGCCTACTTCCTTATGCTTCAAGGGACCACCCCTACAAGCACCCCCCCTACACACACACACACACACACACACACACACACACACTCCCATTCCCTAGGAAACTTTAGAAGTAGACTTTTTCCCAGGGGGGAGGTGTGAAATTCTCCCTCTGAAGCCCTGCCTCACTGCCTGCTGCGGTGTTAATAAACCTCTTGCCTGAAGGAAGATCCAACTTAGGCACTCTCTCTCGCAAGCCCCCTCTGCTCTCTCTTTCCCTGAGAAGAACACAGTGCCAATAGAAAGTGGCTGGTGGAAGGGAATAAATCAATCTGGATAATTTGTCTTCCAAAGTATGTTTTTGCAAACTCAGTTTATGATAGCATAAGCAAAACGAAGCCCGAGCTCTTGGCATATTAAGTCCAGGGCATGGAAAGGTCTTCAGAAAGCTTCTTAAAGCCTTCAGTATGCTGCGTGAGTTGTTTGGAAGGGTGATATATCGTGTGTCTTGCTCAAACATAAGTCTTGATTTGGATGTGACTTGGGTCAGTCATCTCGTTAGAGCCTCCAGCTGTCTTTCCTCGTGGTAGCACTTGCAAGACTCTTCTGAGTATAAAGCATTGAGCATGGCTCCTCACTCTTTGGATCATGGATCAAGCTGTCCCTCTATCCCTTGGCTTGGATAACATGTTATACCCACATGTTTCTTGAACTGTGGTCTGGATGCTACAGGTTGGAAGACCTCAGGGGTAGGCTTAGCTCCTCAGAGGCCAGCCTTGCTCAGTGAGTCACCGAGGTTGCCGGGCCATTCAGTTTCCCATCCTTCTTCCCGTAGGGATTGCTCCGAGTGTGCTGTCATCCTTCCTAGCAACAAACACGTTTTCAACAAACACAGGGACTTGTCTGTCTCTGGGTTTCTACCTTGTGGTCAGAGAGACCCATTCATTATTTGTCATCTGTCCTGGTTTGACACACCTGTTTCTTTGCCTCCGACTGGCTCTAGCTTGCACTTCACGAGTCAAACACTAGCATTTAACCCTTGCCCCAGGCTCTGCTTTCTAGACATCCTGGACAGAGCCAGAGCTGGAACACTTGAGACCTGTGTTCCCCTGAAATCTGGACATGTGCATCAACCATTAGGAGAGACCACTTTGTAATAGTCCAGGCAAGAAACAGAAGGGTGTGTGGACTGTGCAGAGGAGCTCATCAGTGACGAACTTGGATTAGAGAGAGGGGTGACAGATGAGGGTTTGGGGGTAGGGCTGGGTGTCAGATGATAGGAGGATTGCTGCAGGAGGAAGTTGTCAGACAAAGAGATATCAGCCCATAGAAAGAGAGATGAGACCCTTGCTAGTGGAAGAGCTGGAAAAAGCAAGAAGCAACAAAAATCTAAGGCACAGAGCTACTGAGGAAGCCAAAGAGGACTTAGCTCTATTAAAAGCATGGCAGGTGATGGTAAGTTTGGGGGCCTGGGTGGGGGAGGGTGTAGTTTCCAGAGAAGGTCACTGAGGCCAACTATCTTTCAGGCTAAGAAATTAAGACCACAGAGAATAAGGCAGTCAGCATTTTAAAGCTAGGGAGGCCAGTGCCACCAGACAGAGTGTTCACCTTCTTAAAGGCTGCACGGGAAGAGGGGGTCCCCAGGCCTGAGTAGCTCATACTGACCCATCATCAGATTGTCTGTGACTCCTGGGGGCAGCAGTGGGGAAAGTGGAGGAGGGAGGGAGCCTCTTAGCAGATGTTGCCTATCAGCTCCTTCCAGTAGGCAAGAGGGTAGAGGAGCTGCAGGGGAGTGGCCAGGACTGTGAGGCCACAGCTCTAACCAAGAGTGGGCACACTGCTCTAAGTGGGTGTAGTGGTGGTGTGCAGGGGTAGGGGCTGAGAATGTGAAGGGTATGTGAAATGGAACAGGAAAAAAATCTTAAAGCAGATTTATGCTTCTAAAGGTGTAATGTAATTCTTGTCAGAGGGGAAATTAGTCTGTTTCTCTCTTAGATTTGGGATTAGAAGGCAAGTTCACATGTTGGGGCCTCTGCGATGTCTTTGTAGCTAAAGGAGACAAAGGGTATGCGGCTCTTTGATTTAGCAGAAACACTAATGAGCTATTGGATATGCAAATGTGGACTCTGGAGAAGATTGGATGGAAGGGAGTTAAATTATACTTTTAAAAAAGTGAGGGGAATGGGCTGTGGGGGTGGGAGTGACCATGGAGAGAGACTGAAGGTGTTTGGAGTAGCCAGCGTCCTACAGGCTAAGGGACTTCAGTGGGCCTCACTTACAGAGGCCACTGAGTGGGAGTGTAAGAGTGTGTAAGAGCTGAAGTCACTCCAAGTGGACTGGGTTTTGCTGGGTCAGTGTGGATATCAGAAGACCCTGTCACCAGGCTGAGAGTTGAGGTAAGCACAAGTATGACTGACTGGTGTGAGCAGCAGGATGTGCCATGTGAGAATTAACCAAGCTGGTCACTTGAGACCACCCAAGGCATGTTGGGAACGACCATGGAAGGCATCCGTGTCCAAGGGCAGAGTAGCACAGTTTTGATGGTGTGAATGCTGGACACAATATGCTCGCACTTGAGTCCGTTGCTTCTACCTTGGCAGAGAGGTAGCATGGGCTGGACAAATCTTGAGTGAGCAGACAGAACAAGGGATTCGGGGTGGGAATGGAGTTCAGCTGGCAGAGTGCTGGTTAGCATGTATGAGCTCTGGCTTCAGTCTACCACATATAGTGAGTGTGGTGAACCATGCCTGTAATCCCTGCAGTGGAGAGATACTGGCAGGAGGATTCAGGGTCGTCACGTAGCAAGTTCAAGGTCAGTAAGGGATCCAGGAGACTGACTGAAATAATATAAGCAAGCGAGCGAATATATGACTAGGAGCACCATGGCAATATTGATTAAGGCAATGAAGTACAAAACAGGGCTAGCTGGCATCTCAGTCTAGTCGTTGGCGTGGTAACAGGCTCTCGGAAAGAAGAGTAGACGGGAGGTGAGTGGGAGCCCTGCGGAGAGCGAGTCGGGGTTTAGCATAGTGGGTACAGGCGAGGGCCCTGTCTCAGTTTCTTGGTTGGATTGGAAAGCCTTGCTGAAAGGATTGGCAATGAGTCCAGGGGCATAGGGAGGTTCCTGCATAAAACTGCCGAGTTCACCCTAGAGGAATAAGGACTGTGAAGATGGCGGCCAGAAGGGGTCCAAAGTGGTCTGCGGAGGAGTGAGGGCAGATTGGATGAAGATAATGAGGATAGCCAGGCGTGACTGGGAGGGTTTGGGAGGCTCCTGCTTATGTGACTCAGTGTGTATGTGTGTGTGTGTGTGTGTGTGTGTGTGTGTGTGTGTGAAAGAGAGAGAAAGACAGACCTACAGACAGACAGATAGACAGAGGCACAGACAGAGGCACAGACACAGACAGAGACACAGGAGAGGGAAGGGTTTAATTAGAAGACATTGCAGAGGCTAGAATTCTGACACATATGACCTACTGACCCAGGAATGCTGCTAGTGCTCCAAGACCTGAGAGTCAGAAATGCCACAAGTGGGAACGGCCCGCTGTCCCGGCTCCAGCAGTCAGGACAGGGTAAGATTCTCACTCTTCCCAGGCTTTCTGCTCTACAGGCCCTCAAGCAGTGGTTCTCAGCATTCATGCTGCAACCCCTGGATCCAGTTCCTCATGCTGTGGTGACCCCTGCCATATCATTAGTTTTGTTGCTACTTCATAACTATACTGTTGCTACTGTCACAAACCCTAATGTAAATATCTGCTATGTGACCCCAAAGGGGTGGCCACCTTCTGGTTGAGAGCCACTGCCCTAAAGAAATGGCCGATGCCCCACTACCTTGGGGAGGACCTTGTCCTCTGGCTCCTCCACCACTCAATTACTTATGCCCAGTCAAGCTTCTACATCAGATGTACCACCACACTCCCTGTTGAGTGTATTAGTTGCTTATTACTGTGACCAGACAGCCGATGAGAAGCTTATTAAGGGAAGAAGTGTGTATTTTGGCTGAACATTTTGAGGAGTTACAGTCCACCGGGACAAGAAAGTCATAGTGACAGGAACAGGAGGTCATTGGCTGGTCACATTGCATCTGCAGTCAGGAAACAGAGTGGGAACAGGAAGTGGGTCCATGCTGGACAACCTTGAAGGCCCCGTTCCAGGGAGGACCCCTGGCCAGCAGAGGTTTACCTTCTAATCTTTCTACAGCTTTCCCAGACAGCGCCATCCTCTGGAGAACAAAAGTCAAAACACATGTACCATGGGGGACATGTGACATTCAAACCACCTATTGGATTTTCTTGCCTCATTATCCAGTTCTCTGTGAATAAAGCCCGTCCCTATATCTGAAGAAGCATTGTCTTCAGGGCCAGGCCTTCTCCTGTCTGTTCTCTGTAGCTGACACAATGCCTTCCATGTACTAAGTGTTCAATAAAAATGTGTTGGCCGCTTCATTGATCCAATAAACTTATGTCTATGCCAATACAGAATTGCTCTTGGAAAGCTGTGGATAAATCAATTCTTCGTAAATTGAATCTTACTTCAGATGCAGTGGGGATGTTCAGTATTTCAAGAAAACCAGCTGAATCTTTTGTAAACCCAAGTCTTTTACCCCGTTCCTCTCCTTCATTCGTAAGGGAGCTTCATCAAGAAGAGGTGGGCTGACTTGGCACAATCTCATTTGCCAGTCAGATGCAAAGTTTCTCCAAGCAAAGTACACACTTGCTGTTCAGGACAAGTGATACGTCAGCTATCTGTCTCTGTCTCTGTCTCTCTGTCTCTGTCTCTGTCTCTCTGTCTCTGTCTCTCTCTCTCTCTCTCTCTCTGTGTGTGTGTGTGTATGTGTGTGTGTGTGTGTGTGTGTGTGTGTGTGAATGCACCCAGAGTCAGTGTGAGATATCAATCCCCAGAAGCTGTCTGACTCACTTTTTGAGACTAGGTTTCTCAGTGAGATCTGGAGTTTAGTAATTGGGCTAGCCTGGCCAACAAATCTCAGGAATCTTCCGGTCTCTGCCTCCCTAACATTGAAATCACACACACACACACACACACAAACACACACACACACCCTTTATGCCAAGCTACTTTTAATGGTTTCTTGCGGAGTGAACTCCTATCCTCATATTACATGGTAAGAACTGTTCTGACCGAGCACGCTCCTCGCATTCAGCTATGCATTTGTAACGGTAGACGGTCACACTGTGCTGTCCCGAGCACTTACTTGTGCCTTGTTTAAGTCAAAACATTATTTGAACAGTACAGTTGTGGCTGCAGCATGTACCTACCTGCTCTGTAACCTATGACAGGGTGAGAATCAAAAGTAAAAGACCAGAAACCACATCTGGCCAAGAAAATCCCATCCCCCAGAGGCGAGCTCCAGGTGCTCCTCTCCTCCTGGGATGTGCGCGCCCATGATGAATGTTCTGGAAGAGTGCCAGGTCGCAGGGTCCTGCAGGGTGTGTGCTTGGATTCATGATTGAGGTGATGGAAACCTTTTCAGTCAGCGGCAGAGTGGTAAGTGTATGAGATGTGGGGAAAGATTTACGGAAACCTTTGGACACCTTCCTGATTGAATTATTCATTTTAAATTGATCGGGTTTTTATCAACATCTGTATTGGCTTGATTTAGTTTCTGCTTGCTGGGTTCTAGAACGAAGTAATTTATTACATGTAGGAGACTTGGACTTAAGAAAGAAGAAGAAAGCTACTTCGGATAATGATTTTGGATGATCCAAACAAAGAAATAAAAGAATCGGGGTCTGCATTTAATCTGTTCTCCTTTCCTTCCCTAGTCACTCTCCTTTTTCAGCTTGTCACAAATGGGATGAAATGCTGTAAAAGAAACTTGATGATGTGTAGTAGAGCCGATCTAAGCTAGTTTATGACATTAAATCACTTAATTCTCTCAACCTGTGGCACTGAAAATTTTATCCCCACTTTACAGATAGGAATACTGAGGCTCAAAAGGATAAAGAAACTTGAACACAGTTTTAATGGTTGGTTAGATGTCAGGGTGTGAACTCCTCGTCACCAGCAACCGTCCACAACTCCCATGTGCTCCTGTGGTTTAGCGCACCCCCATCTCTCTCAGTCTGCCGACAGCTTTCCAGCTTCCATGTGCCTCGCTGATGCCCAGCAGCCTTCCAACCCCCCAAGCCTCCCTCCATGCTCACAGCAGCCCTTTGTCCCTCTTTAATTCCATCCTTAGTGATTCCCTGTCCACAGCCCCTCTTCACCCCCATAACACCATGCCAATCAGTCTCGCTTGGTGCCCCAACCTCCCTAATTCCCTGTCGGCCAGCACCCTCATGTCCCATGAGCCCTCATTTCACTGTTACACACGTCCCATTAGCTATTCTTACTGTTGTTTTCAAAATCGTAATTTGCATAGTACCTTCCTAAATAAACATACTGTTGGGCCAGTCGGGGGCAGGAAGAATAATCCAAATCCAAGTTGTCTGTGTTCTCTGTCTTTTATGCAGAACAATCTCCACTTAGCTAGAATTGCGTTCTTCCTCGTGTATTTTTGTACCACTTGCCTGTGGCTGTGGCGCCAACAGGAACATTTGTCTTCGTGGTAACTCGGTACCAGTGTTAGGGGACCGAGGATAAATGTCAGTTCTGAAGCAGGTGACTGCGGGCCCGGCTCCCAGATGTGGGGTCCCTGCTCAGTTTCCCTGCCTGCCTGCCATTGCTTCTCCATTGCAATGTTGAGTAGATTTGAAATAAAGAAGATGAATTTGACCGTTTACCTTCCCGCCTGTTTCCTTTTCTGTTTATCGTTTATGGACCTACAAATGGCTAATGCTATCAGCATTAGAGAAGGCAGATGATGGAGGAGCTGGGAGAGCCCAGTCTGCAGAACCAAGTGCTAATATTTTTAAATGCTCTAATGAAGTTCATGAAGTAGACGATATGAAAATGGAATTGACAACTTAAGATATTCTGTTTAGCGTCGAGAAAATTAATGTTAATATCCTCGAATCACTAAATCACAGTAATTCCTTGCTTTATGCAATGGAGACCTGTTAATTACAACAAGAAGACTTTGGGGGGGGGAGATTGCTAGTTTTTGGTACCTTCTGCGTTATTAGAGGTGGATTCCTGTCATTTAACATTAGGCTGCAGAGTTGTCTGGGTGTCCCCAGGAAGGCAGTGCTGATCATCTTCCAGGGGACCTGCAGGGCTGACCTTTGTCCCCACTGCTCTCGTGTTCGAGCTGGCAGTTGCCGTGTGGCTCACCTCTTTCCACTCACGGCATCATAATACCTACCGAGGGCCAGAACCCACGGTTTTGAAAGCTCCAGGTAGAGCCTTTTAAACTGCTCCGAGCCTGTAGGGCATGGCTGGACCTGCGTACTTCAGAACTTTCATCTGACTGACAGAGGCAGGATCACTGGCTGCCTAGGGAGCCCAGGCTGTTAGAAACATCCTCCTGTATGCCCTTCATGTGCCTGCCCAGAGGCCTGGCATTGGGCACCTTGTGAAAGTCAGGAGATTGAAGAACTATTTCACCCTGTTTAAACGCGCTGACACTCAGAAAAGCCTCAGTAACTGTCGAGGCTTCTCTAAAGGCAACGATACTGTTGAGCTGTTTGGTGGGGTTGTTTCTTAGTAGACTTTGCAGTGGGGCCCGTGGGCCCTGATAACTGGGAAAAATGTTACTGATCAATAGGCAGCCCCCAGGAGCATGCTCATTTGCATATGAAAACAGGGTACGTGTCATTTTTCTTTACATATTTGGAGCTGGGATATAGCTCAGTCAGTGCTCCCATCGCAAAGATGAGGACCTGAGTTGAGATCTGTGCCCCCCATACAAAGGCCAAAGAGTAGCACTGTGTTCCTGTAACCCCAGCTCTGGGAAAGCAGACACCAGAGGATTTTTGGCTTGGCTGGTCCTCCAGGGTCAGTGAGAGAGACAGTCTTTAAAAATAAGATGAAAAGATTGGATCCAGTTTTGTAGGAGAGTACCAGAACAGAGAAATGGTGTGTGTGTGGGGGGGGAGGTGATTGGGGAATAGTTGGGGGGGAGGACTTATGGGATGTATGGTGGGGGGGAACTGGGAAAGGAGAAAGCCTTTGGAATGTAAACAAAGAATATAGAATAAAAAAATGAAAAAAAATAAGATGAAAGAAAAAGAAAAAAAAAGTCAAAGAGAAATTCAGGAAGATACTGGATATAGACCCCTGGCACCCATATGTATCTATAAACATACAAGTGTTCATGTGTGTGCGCACACACACACACACACACACACACACACACACACAATATGTTTATGAAATCTGTCCAAACGAAGTCAAGCCTTCAGTAACTGTAGGATGTTAAGGTCAGATTCAGCAAACCCAGGGTGGTTTGCAGAAATCATTCAAGGACCAGTGTAAGTAACTTTCCACTGAAGGCTGCTGTGCCCGACCGATGCTCTGATCGAGTCTGCAAACAGGACTATGGATGGTTTCCTACAGAAAGTACTGAGTATGATTTTACTATTTGTGGAAATCAAGAGTCGTGTGATGAGGGAAGGCCTGTGTATCACTGTCTGCTCTATTTTGGGATGTAATGGAGAAAGTATTTCAACCTGATTACTGCCTGCAGAGTGAGGGATTTCTTCTTCTTTGTCTGGCCACCTGCGGCTACTTTATTTCCTCAGCACTCCTCAAGTCATTACAGGAATCACCCAACAGTTTGAAATCACAGGGACGTCTCACTATAGAAAGCCAGCTTTCTGTTGTAAAAGATTATGCACCATTTTCAAACATAATTGCCAAGCCCCCCACACCGTCTAGTCCGATGTCTCAGAACGACAAAATCCTTGCCCAGTGAGAGGCAGCATTTGAGGTTCCGGCCTAGCAAATTTAGGATGCCGCCTTCCACGTTAGGTTGGAATAATAGTCCAGATAACTATAACTGCACCCTGCCCTTTTCTGTCTCCGCCTCCCAACCATTCTCACAACATTTTAATGACGCTGATTGTGTGTCTCTGCCGATGAATCCTGCCGGGGAAGGCTGTTTATTTATTTTCTTCCCTGAACTGCATTTTAGCATGTTTACTTATCTTGGATTCCGTTGCCTTTCTCAACGCTCCCAGACAACCCTTTTCCTTGCCATTGTATAGTGCACAGCAGGCCGGTGAAGCGTGGAGACTCTCGCTGTGAGAATCCTGCCGTGGGTAAAATGTCACAGCTTCATGCAAAGAACCTGGCCAGATCTTAGCAACTCCAGAAACGGCTCACAAGGCCACAACTTAACATTTTATCTCGTGCCCAGATGGAATGCGTTCATGATTTGCTTTTGAAGCCATGAGATTGTTTTTGAATGTATTATCTATTAATGACTCCAAGGTCAAGGTGAAATCTAGCCAGCAGGTTTCCCAGGGTCCACATCCTCCGGCCCTGTCCAAGACTGCAGGACAACTGACACAGTTACGAACACTGTGTGGGTGGAAAGCAAGTTGGAACTAGAGCTGAGTGGGAATGCAGGTGAGAGCTGTGCTCTGTGTCATGCACAGGCTCCTGAGCAGTTCCCCTCTCAGGGTCTCATTCAGCTCGCTATTAACTTACAGATAGAAATTACCGAGGGCTGGAGGAATGGCGCAGTGCTTGAGAATGCCTGCTGCTCTTACAGAAGACCCCAGTTTGGTTTCCAGCACCTGCAACAGACTGTCACTACCTGTAATTCCAGAGCCAGAGGTCCCTCAACCCTCCTATGGCCTCTCCATACACATGGGTATGCATACTGACAAGCAGGCAGAGTATACATGCACATAATAAAAACTAAATAGAATTTAATCTTAAAGTAAAGGTTTTTTTAAAGAAGGGAGGAAGGGAGGGAGGAAGGGAGGGAGGGAGGGAGAGAGGGAGAGAGCACGCATAGTAGGACTGGGGACATAGCTAGCTGGTAGAGTGCTTGCCTAGCAGGCACTGAAGCCAGCACTCTATAAACTGTATCCATGGTGACATACAACTGTGATCCCAGTGCTGATGAGGGAGAAGCAGAACAGTCAAAATTCATCCTCATGCAAGGTCATCCTTAGCTACAATGTGGCTTAAGAGGCCAGCCTGGGCTACTTGAGATTCTGTGTCATAAACTCAAAGCAAATGATACCCTTGGGTAATCTTTGTCCTGACTTGGGAAAGGGCATTTTTCTTCTCTTTCCTGTATTATGAGCCTTTCCCTGTGGGTGCAGGGCAGGATGTGGGTGGGGCTTTGGAGACAAATCCTGCATCTCTCCTGCCTCCTATTGTCTCTGATTCAGGAATGGCATGCAATCCAGTGAAACATGACCTGATTTTGATTTACTCAGAGTCCCTCGTAGCTGGGCGTGTACTCAGCTCATTTCTTTTGATGATGATTATTTTGAAGGAAAGTTTGAAGACTCCCAAACTTTCGTTTTCTTTTCCTGTTCACGGATCGCATTGAACCAGCCTCGGCTGAGGTCCTGATGCTGAAGAAGCATGCCTTGGATGCTGGGGGGAGGCTCAGAGCTTTGGGGGTGCTGTCCATCCTGCAGCCAGCTGCTGCTCTCTCAGGGTCTCCCTTCCTCTGCTAACTGGCTACTGCTCATGCCCAGACAGAGCGAGCCTTTCTGTGTCTGCAGTGCAGGTGGCACCTAGGTAACTGCGTTCCTGACATAAGTCCTGACCTTGCCTCCTCCTGGCCCTGTTGGGCAGATTCTGCAACCCTGCTATGCCTCGGTTTCCACATCAGGACAAGAACTGAAATGATAACTCCTTAAGTCTGCCACAAATGCTACTATTTTCTAAGTGTGCCAGTTTAGCAGATATTCAGAGATAAAATTTACAGCTGTAAAATCCATCTGTGTCAAGTTCATAATCCAAGCTTTTAATATATTTTCAGAGTTATGTATGCCATCATCACGCTGACCTAATCTTATAATGTTCCCCAAAGGAACACCGTACCTACAGCCATCACTTGTCACACCCTCTTTCCCTTCTGTCCCCCTGCTTCGAAGCCCACCCTCCAGGAGCCACGGAGTCTCTTTGTCCATATGGATTTACCTAACTAGTGACCGTCATGTTAATGCAGTTATGGAACATGTGGCTCTTCGCCATTCATCCTTTCCTTTGACTTACCATAATGTTGTCTCGAAACGTCCCTGTCATGTTGGTGGGGACTGAACCCAGAGCCTCACACGGGCTTGGCAAATGCTCACCACTCCACATCAGCAGACTTTACATTCAGTGCAAACAGCTGACTTGGCCTATCCATTCATTAGCTGGAGTGCATCAGGGTTGTATTAGTGAACCTTTGTACATAAGCCTTCATGTGGACAGACCTCTCTCTACACGGTGGGGTGAAATTCCTGGGTCATGGGGTAACTTGATACTTAACAATCTGAACAACTGCACCCGGTCTACATTCTGAGTTCTCCTGATGTTGGGGGATTCTAGCTCCCCACAAGCTCCCCACACTTGTCTTTCAGCCATAGAGACATTTCAGTGTGTTGTTTGAGCTGAGGTATGTCCTAAATATGATTTTGATTTGCATTCGCTGGTGACACTAGTAGCCTAATTGTACTATTTACAAGAAATGCATATTTTTTGACATTACCTAGTTTTAGGAAATGCCAGTCATTGGGTTTGTAAAATTTTCAGTCATGGGAAGAGGGTAGCTTGCTAGGCCTACTTAAGGATACCCACATCTCATTAAAAGCAATAAAATGTCAGTTATAGGCACGCCCAGATGACTTGATGTTTATTGTCCAGTCAGCTTCCTAGAAGTTGTACACAAAAATGTCAGTTGTTTGAGTTGAGCTCTTTGATTTGTGTTTCATTTTTGAACAAATGTTGTGTCTGTTGTTGGCAGGGGACACATTTCACTACCACCATCATGAGTCTCCGTTTGTCATCAGAATGCTTAGGTGTGTAGTTAGAGTTGGATGCAAACAATGTTCTATTTCTGTTTTTTAATCTCACTTTTGTTTTGCCTGAATGCTGTGTTGTGTCTGCTAGCCAGTTAATATACACTTCTAGAAAGTGGGTGACTTCATGTTGTTTTGCTTGTAGGACATTTGATATAATTATCTTTTCTACCATGTGGAATGTTTCTTGAATGTGTTGTGCAGCTAATGTGATGATTGTCTTGGCCACTTCTATGAGAATGGTCACTGGCTTATATATGGCCTTTTCTGGGTTTAGAACTGAAGTGTAGACTACTTCTGAGTCATAAAAGGTAGTACCTAATTATGCGAGGATAATTTTAGTCACTTCCACTTTGCATGGTCTTGGAATTCATTAGATTATAGGAGGTTGACCTTAACTTCATGTTCTTTCTGTGTGACCTCCAACAAATCACCTGTTGTCTGACTATATATATGTGTGTGTGTGTGTGTGTGTGTGTGTGTGTGTGTGTACGTATATTTGTACATACATATATATATACACATAATTATATATACATATTTATATATATATATACATGTATATATACATATATACATATGCATATACATAATAAATATTTATTATGTTTTTAGATTTTATAGATCTGTCTTTTTAGGAAGAAATATCACCTATATGATGAGGTTGCTGTAGGACCATGAGATATTTGTCAAAATTATTTCCTATTGGGCCTGTAGTAAACACTCAGTGTTTGTAGAATTGCAGAACTCTCACTACCAAAGGAGCTTAGGGATGGACTGGGAAGGAAGTTCAGGGACAATCTTTATTAGAGTTTGAATGGAAAACAGCAGAGCGGGCAAGCTGAAGGTCTCAGTGGCTGACTGGGAGAGGGTGATAGTGAAGAGGGAGAGAGGTGAGGGGCGGCAGTGGGCAAGCAGCCACTGGGCAGAAGAATGAGGTGCAGAAACTTCACAGGAAGAACGAGACAGCCCAGGGTATCAGGGAAAGCATATTTAGGCTTTTCACCAGCACCTAAAACCCAAAGAGAAGGAACAGGAAACGTTATCCTCTTGAGTGAGGACTTGGAAAAGCAAGCAGGCAGACCAGCGAGGATCTACAAGCCAGAGTTTCACGGGTGGGCGCTCGCAGGCTCTCCTATAGACACTTACTCCTCCCATCCCCTTCGTCAGCTAAGGTAAACCAGCCTTCCTGAGCAATGGGCCAAGTGATTGACAGGCCTGGTTGACATAATTCGTAGGGAGGGGACAATAGTCTGTAGTGGTCTAACCTTGGTTTAGATCAGAATGCTGTGTCTGCCCAGGGCCAGAGGTGGGATCAGAGTCCATTCTTTTGACCAGAAGGAGAAAGATTTCACTTCATAGGTTTCAACATACCCTTGCAAACTCCACCTTCTAGCAAGGTATTTTTATATACCAAAACGAAGTAATTGCATTGTCTGTCTTCGTAGTGTAACCAGGGAAATGGGAGGTCGGGTCCAAGCTGACCATGACGGAGGGGTCTATCCATTCTTGCCAATCATGTATGAATGTTGCAGTTCTTTAGGATGCTTAAGTATGCATTTATTTTTTGTTATCATTTTCATTTGTTTGTCTTGTCACTGGAAAGTAGGTATTCTTTCTACAATCAGATAAAAACCCTTGTAAGATGTATGATTAAAGGTTTTTCTCTTGGGTGTGGGGCGATGGTGGCTCAGCAGATGAAAGCTCTGGCCGCTCTCGCAGAAGACTCAAGTTTGGTTCCCGTCACCCACTTTGGGAAACTCATAATTGCTTGTAACTCCAGCTTCAGGGATCCAGCACATTCCTCTGGACTACAAGGATACCTGCACTCACGTGTGCAAACCCATTCACAGATGTACATGCATAAAAATAAAATAATCTTTTTTAAAAAAAGATGATTCTACCTTTTTTGCTCTTATATAATTGTGTTTGTTCACAATTTTATTCTGAGGCAACTACAGATGTGTGTGCAATCATTAGAAACAAAACACAGAGGTCCTTGTACCCGAATGCTTTTTAGTTCAGCGTTCCCCTGTGGTACTATAAAAGGATGGTCTGAGCTCTCAACCAGGCCAACTGACATCTGCATCGTCAGCTGAAGAGCATGTGCTGTGCTGCCCACTTGATTTGTATCTCACCAACTCTTCCAACTTCCCAGTGACACCAATGCCTATTTCTATAATTGGGGCATTTAAAGAATTTTAGATAGAATGTCCCATAGCTTGTGTCACCTTTTTCTCACTCTGCAAACCGGCCTGCAAGTCAATCCAGCTTGCTGGATCTGATGTGTTCTGTTTTATTACCAGTGGTGAGTGGCACTTGCAGTGTGTGTAGCTTTCCACCTCCGGAAGGATACCTGGTTCCAAGCCAGTTGTAACTGTGGGGACTCAAACTGTTCTAAACACCAGATACGATGCAAGTTCTCATGTGATCGTGTGTCTTTGTTTCTTGAGAACAAATGACCAAGAGTGCAGTTACAGGGCCGTGCTGGAGTTGCCTGTCTAGTTTCAGGAGAAAGCACCAGCCTGTTTCCTGGATGTATCACTTTACCCACCAGCTGTGTGTGTGTGTGTCCTCATGCCTCCCATCCTGACAAGCATGGCTGATACAGTAGCAGTACCAATAGCCATTCTGGAAAGTCTGCAGTGTGAATGTGTGTGTGTGTGTGTGTGTGTGTGTGTGTGTGCGTGCGTGCGCACGCACGCATGTGTGCGCACTACATTTGTAGAAGTACAGGTAGAGTCCTAAAGAGTAGATCTAGAGTTATAGATGGTTGTAAGCTGCCTAACATCAGTGCTAGCAAAGTCAGGTCCTCTCCAAAAGCAGTCTGAACTGCTGAGCCGGCTGTCCAGCTCGCTCTCACCTCGTGGTGGTTTCATTCTGTTTCTCTAATGGAGAGTGACACGGAAAGCCTTACAGGTAGCTGTGTCACACTTGGAGATCCTCTGCAGTGGAACTGTTGCTTACGTGTCTTCTCACTTTCTGTTTGCTTAGACTATGCTGTTGGGTTTTGAGGATGCTTCACACACGAGACTCTAGTCTTTTTTTCAGGCTTACATTGTGTATATACCCCCCCCACACACACATATACAGACTCTCATACGGACCCATACACACACACACCCATACATACATACACACATATAAACACACATACATGCATACATACACATACACACATATTATGTACATACACATACATTACATGCACACAGATACATTACATACACACATATATTATATATTCATATATACACATACACACACACAAACATGCATGCACATCTATGCCTGTCAGTCTATATTTTCTATATGGAGTCTTTAGCAATGTTTTCAAAATTGACAAGATTCCATTTTCTATTTTTTACTGTTGCTTTTTATTTATTATTTTAGATGATATACATGGGTCTGTGTATATGTATGTGCACATGTGTGCCTACAGAGTCCATAAGAGAGAGTCAGATCCCCTGAAACTGCAGCTACAGGTGGTTGTGAGCTGTCTGCTGTGAGTGCTGGGTACCAAACTCAGGTCCTTTGCAAGAACAGCAATGGCCCCTAGCCATGTGAGCCACACACCCCCACAGCAAGGGCCCCTAGCCATGTGAGCCACCCCCCCCACACACAGCAATCTTTTTCTGCCACTCCTAAGACAGTATGCCTAGCTCTACAGTTCAGAGCTTTCTTCCCATGCTTGATGTTTTTCTAAAAGTTTTGTAGTTTTGCATTCTCGGCCATGATCCACGTTAAGTTTACGTCAAATGTGATATGAAGATTTAGATGGAGTTTTATTCCTTTGCCTTCTGGGTTTTTAAGTTGATTCAAATGGCTTTCATTTTGGAGGCTGTCCTTCCTTCACTGGGTCTGCTTTTCACCCTTGTCAGAAGTCACTTGGCTGTCTGTCTTGCGCCTGGCCTTTCCTGTGGCCCCCAATCTATTTCTTTGACCCTCTGTCAGTACCGGGCCAGCTTTATTACTGTGGCTGCGGACTAAGCCTTCACATCAAGAAGAGCAATTTTCTCCCATTTTATTCCTTTTCAAAGTCGTCTTAGATAGTCTAGTTCCTTTGCCTTCCCGTATAAATTTTAGAATAACCTTGTGCATATCAATGGAAATTCTTGCTGGTATTTTAACAGGATCCCATTAACTTTTATGGTGTATTTGTACAGACGTGACAACTTTACTGTGGCTACCCTTTCAGTCTGTGAACCTGAATGTCTTCCCATGTATTTAGATGTATTTCCAATTTCTTTTTTCAAAGATTGATTTCATTTTTTTTTATTTGTGTGTGCTCATTTGTGTATGCACATACATATGCAGGTGTTTGTGGAGGCCAGCAGAGGGCGTCAGATCCCCCTGGCACTATGGTTACAGGTAGTCGTGAGCTTCCCTACGTGATGCACTCAACCCTGTTCCTCTGCAAGATCAGCAAGTGCTCTTGACAGCACAGACATCCCTCCAGCCTCTTCCCCTCCTTACTCAATTTCTGACATCAGAATTTTATAATGTGCAGCAGACCATAATTTTAAAATTAATTACTCCTGTTATTGGTGGAGTTACTTATGGTTTCATGTGTCTTGACTTCAGCATGATCGTTGTTTATATTTGTGTTTATATTCACTGTTATGACCCCTGTACTGCAGTCTCCCATGATCCGTGTGCTACTTCAGGAGGCTAGCTTCTTTGTGATCTCCTATAGAGAAGGCCAAGTCATTGAAAAACAGGGACGCCTGTATTTCCTCCTTCTGAAATATGTCTTTTATTCATGTTTTCCTTCCTTCTTCCAGTGGGAAGGCCTTTGTGTGATACAATGATCCGAGATCCTTGAATGATACTAAATTCAAGGGAAAGACATCCAGGCTTGAACATTGATTAGATGTAGAGTTTTACAGTGTTCTTCAGGAGATTAAGAACATTCCCTTTTGTTCCTGGTTGCTGAAGGTTTGTCTTTTTAAAATCATGAACATTGAATCTTGTCAGTTTCTTTCTGTTTCACTTGACAGATAAATGATGCTTTTTTTCCCCATTCACACAGTAGACTATGCTATTTATTTTGTATTGAACCAGCCTTGGATACCTGAAATATCCCTATTTTTAGTATATTACTGGGTTCTATTAACTAATATATTTATCTATTTTTTTATTCACTTTACATTCTGACCATAGCCCCCCCTTCTCCTCTCTTTCCAGTCCCATCCTTACAAATTCCTCCCCCACTGTCACCTCCCCTTCTCAGAGAAAGGGATCCCTCCTAGGGAACGACCCCACTCTGGGACATCTAGCCCCAGCAGTACTAGGCATATTCTCTCCCACTGAGGCCCAACCAGGCAGTCCAGGTAGGGGAAAGGCATCCAGTGGTAGGACACAGAGACCGAGATAGCCCCTGCTCCACTTGTTAGCGACCCCAAATAAAGTTGAATCTGCACATTTGCTACAGATGTTCAGGGGTTCTAGGTCCAGCTACTGCATGCTTGCTGGTTGTTGGCCCAGGCTCTGTGAGCCCCCATGGGCCCAGGTTGACTGACTCAAGGTCTTCTTGTGGTGTTCTTAACCCCTCCAGCTTGCTAACTTCTATCCCCACCTCTTTCATAAGACTCACAAAGCTCTGTCTGATGTTTGACTGTGGATCTCTGCAACTGCCTCCATCCACTGCTGGATGAAGCCCCTCAGGACACAGTTAATGCTAGGTTCCTGTCTACAGCAGAGTATCATTAATAGTGTCTGGGATTGTCTCTTACACATGGGGTGGGTCTCAAGTTGGGCCAGTCATTGGTAGGCTGTTCCATCAGTCTCTGCTTCATCTTTGTCCCTGCACATCCTGTAGGGAAGACGAACTTTAGGTTTAAGATTTTGCCAGTGGATTGACATCTACCTCCCTCCTCTGGAAGTCCTGCCTGGCTTCAGGAAGTGGCCACACCAGTCCCTGTATCCCCCCTCTTGTGGGGAATCTCAGCTAAGGTCGCCCCACTAAATTAAAAGTAATCTTATTATATTTTAAACTTTTTATTAGCTCTTTGAGAATTTCATTTGTGTTTTGATCCTATTAGCACGCTATGGAACACTTCATTTATTTGTGTCTCGCCCTTGTGAAAGAGCTCTGCTAATCTTCCCTGTATCATCCTAATGTCGGTGCATGTACTGACAAAGCAAGCACAAAATAAGACAATTTCAAGAGTTTTCTTTATTTTCATATATACAGATTCATCCCCTGGAGGGTGAGCTCAACTGTGTCAAGGTGTGTGTGCAGAGGTCAGAAGACAACCATGAGGGTCAATTCCCACCTTCTACCCCTGGCTCCCGGGGGCTCTACTCAGCTCAGCAGGCTTGCTAGTGAGCACCTTTACCTGTCTAGCCATTGTGCCAGCTCCAAGTTGCTAATCTTTTTACTGCTTTTTGTATCTAAGGTCATAAGCGCTATATATACATATACGTGTTTCTTAGCTTGCCTTTGTCGGGATTTTAGAGCAGGTGGCATGATCCTCTAGCATGGCCTAGGAAACCCATCTTCCTTTCCTCTCTCTGGACAAGAGCCCTCAGTTAGATGCTAACTCTTAACTGGGGAAACCACAGTGCTTATAAATGTTGTCTTCAGAAGCCTTCAAGAAAGGACTTCATTTCTTTGCCTGTTACAGGACTCTTCTTCTTACAGGACTGGTTCACTTAACAGGAGTTGTATGTTTGCAGTCTTCTAAGACGTCAACTGTTGGGGGCTTGAAGTTTTCTGTTGGGTCCTGATGGTCTTGGAGTCTTCAGTGACACTGATCTGCCCCCTTGCTGATCCTCTTTCCTTGTTTAGCTTTTGACACAGCCTAGTTCCGGTCTCCCCAGCCCTCTGGCAAGCCAGTGTTTTGGAGCTGTTGAATCTTGCTTTGGGTTTATTCTTTTAATCTTTGAGGTATAAAAGTTAGGTTACTGATTTAGTTTTATTTTCCCCATTTTTGTAATGTAAATTTTTCATGCTGTTAATTCTCCTGTCTGTGCTACCTTGCCTGCAACCCGCATTATCTTTTTACATAATTGCATCTTCATTGAATTCAATATATTTTTATTTCCTTTCAGATAAATTTTATACATTTTTTTCAAAAGCATATATTGTTTGGTTTCTTGTTATTTGGTGAATTTCCAGTGGTCCTTTTCATATTCTTTACTAGTCTGAATTAATTGTAGTCAGAGCATAAAGTTAGGAGTTCAGATCTTTTCTATTCTCTTTTCTTTTCTTTTCTTTTCTTTTCTTTTCTTTTCTTTTCAGAGGATAGTGTATGTCTTGATACACTGTCTAAATAGACCCTTGAAAATTTGAAGAAAAAGGAGAAAATATATCTATGTAGTAGATACAATGACTATTAATGCAATTTATTTTCTCTGTTTTTGTTGTCCTCACAAGGTCTGGTTAAATAAGCCAAAGGAGGTTTTAGGCATTCTGTCTTGGAGGAACAGAACAACCTTTCATAGAATTGTTTGTGCCTTAAGTAAGAGTGTTTTGTTAAAGGGATTTTTTTTTGAGAAAAGCTATGTCCTCAGGCTTGTGAGAGCAGCTCTGAGCCCCAGCTCCCCCATGCAAGACCTTCCAGTGTTTGCCAGGCACGCTGCTCACACCAGCTCCTTCTGTGGGAAGACCACTGGACACAGAGTCATTGTTAACACTGCAGTAGGAGTGCTGAGTTCTGTTAACTGAGTGTCAACCACTGATTAATTTCCTTTTCTCTTGCAGCGTAATTTTCACTCGGAGCAATTATTTAAAATGAGCTTAGTTTATTTATCAAGTGATTTAAAACATAACTGTATCTCAAAATAAAATTATACCAGAACTTTTGTTAAGCCTTTAAGGATTTTTGGCTAAAAAAAAAAAAAAAAAAAAAAAAGAATGGGTCAATTTGCATTTTTCTACATACTGACCATGAACCAGTTGAACCAGCACCATTTGTTAAAAGTGCTGTCTTTTTTCCACTGGATGATTTTAGCTCCTTTGTCAAAGATCAAGTGACCCTAGGTGTGTGGGTTTATTTCTGGGTCTTCAATTCTATTCCATTGATCTTCCTGCCTCTCTCTGTACCAATACTGTGCAGTTTTTCTTTTTATCACTATTGCTCTGTAATACAGCTTGATATCAGGCATGGTGATTCCACCAGAAGTTTGTTTATTTTTGAGAATAGTTTTCGATATCCTGGGTTTTTTTGTTATTTCAAATGAATTTGCTCTTTCTAACTCTGAAGAATTGAGTTGGAATTTTGATGGGGATTGCATTGAATCTGTAGATAGTTTTTGGCAAGATGGCCATTTTTACTATATTAGTTCTGCCAGTCCATGAGCATGAGAGATTTTTCCATCTTCTGAGACCGTTTTTGATTTCTTTCTTCAGAGACTTGAAGTTCTTGTCATACAGATCTTTCACTTGTTTGGTTAGAGTCACGCGAAGATACATTATATTATTTGTGTCTGTTGTGAAAGGTGCTGTTTCCCTAATTTCTTTCTCAGCCTGCTTATCCTTTGAGTAGAGGAAGGCTACTGATTTGTTTGAGTTAATTTTATATCCAGCCACTTTGCTGAAGTTGTTTATCAGCTTTAGTTCTCTTGTGGAATTTTGGGGGTCACTTAAGTATATGATCATATCATCTGCAAATAGTGATATTTTAACTTCTTCCTTTCCAATTTGCATCCGTTTGACCTCCTTTTGTTTTTAATTGCTCTAGCTAGAACTTCAAGTACTATATTGAATAGATAGAGTGGACAACCTTGTCTAGTCCCTGATTGCTTCAAGTATCTCTGTATTTAGTTTGATGTTGGCTACTGTTTTGCTGTGTGTTGCTTTTACTATGTTATGGATGTCCCACCTGGGGATTCATCCCATATTCAGTCACCAAACCCCGACACTATCGTGGAAGCCAAGAAATGCTTGCTGAAAGGACCCTGATATGGCTGTCTCCTGAGAGGCCCTGGCAGAGCCTTACAAATACAGAGGCAGATTCTCACAGCCAACCATTGAACTGAGTGTGGAATCCCCAATGGAGGAGTTAGAGAAAGGACTAAAGTTGCTGAAGGGTTTGCAACCCCATAGGAAGAATAACAATATCAACCAACCAGACCCTCCAGAGCTCCCAGGGACTAAGCCATCAACCAAGGAGTACACATGGCTCCGGCTGCTTATGTCGCAGTGGATTGCCTTGTCAGGCATCAATGGGAGGAGAGGTCCTTGGTCCTATGAAGGCTTGATTGATGCCCCAGTGTAGGGGAATTGAGGGAATTGAGGTGGGAATTGGGGTGGAGGGGGAGGGGGGGACCAGGAAAGGGGATAAAATGTAAATAAAGAAAATATCCAATAAAAAAAATAAAAGATGAAGGTAGAGCCGGGCAGTCTGGCTCATCCTTGTCACCCTGGCTCTCAGGAGGCTGAGGCAAACTCAAACAACAGAAGACATTTTAGGTTGCCTAACTATGTATTATTGATTAATTGAGCTAGGTTCTCAGCTCAGACTGGTCTCAAGTTTTCAGTCCATCTATCCTTTCATCTCTCAGCATGCCTGGACTGCAGGTTTTTCTCATGACAACCTGTTCAAATTGTTTTCAATGTTATTCAATTTAAAGATTGCTTTTAAATCAAAGATTTTTCTGTGTACAGCTAATGGTTTGAGTGTGTGTCATCCCGTGTCGGTTGTTCTGGGTGTGAACCCGACTGGGTAGGCAGCATAGGGTAGGCAAGGTGGCTTGCGGTGGCTGGCTCCCAGCTCCGTTGGCTCCATGGGAGCTTGCTTCTTCAGTACTTATGTGCCTTTCAGAAATGGCTGTCTTCCCAGTTCCTATAGCCAGAAACCTTTCTGTTGTCACTGGTTCTTGTGTGTCTCATATCTCACGTGCTCTGACTAGCCTCAAGCACTCCTTGATGGCGTCTCTCCCTTCTGCTGCTTCCTGCCCATCTCAGGGCGCCACCATCCATGTCTGGATTAAGAGGTCATGCTCCTAGTGGCTTCCTAACATCCACCCTTCCTATGCAGGAGGGAGCTGAGTGAGCACCAGCTAAGGTGTTGGTTACAAACTCTAGATCTCTAGAGGCCTCTTGTCCTTGGCTCTGTAGCCTGTCTCCTCCCCCAGCCACTTGCTCCACCCACCCACATTCCTCTCCTCTTGAGTGCTCTGCCTCTGCTGATCCAAAGGCTGGTGTATCAGCCTTCCAGGGCTTTACCTTCCTCAGGGAAGCCATCTGACCTCCCTTATTTAAGATTGCCATCCCTTTCCTCAAATCTCTTCTCCGCTCTTCCTGCATGCTCTCTTTACAGTAATAGTATATCACATACAGGTGTTTCTCTTATTCTCTCTCATATGTTCACACCAACATAATGTAACTTACGGGGTATCTTCAATTAGACCAAACCATTCCAAACCCATGGAGCTTGGGCTGGGATGCTTCCTCTGTACAGTGCTAGCTGAGCAGGCTTCAAGGACAAGTAGCTGCTGTTGCTACTTGTTGTCCCTAATTCTAGGGCTCTCTCTTTAATAAATGATAAAACTTGTTCATGCAAACATTGTAGCATTAATATTCTGGGGGGAAATGATGCATAAATCAGTGTGGCTCTCTGCTTCATACCCATCTCAGCTTCCTATTCATCAACCACATATGAAGTAATTTGTACAAAAGAGTTATATAGGCTTTCACCAAACAGACTGTCCTATATATTTCCCTTATTTGTGTACTGTTTATCTCCAGCGCTAGAAGACAAGTTCACGGAGGTGTGAATTTTTATTCTGTTCCGTTTTTAAATTCACATCTGTATTCCCATCTCCTAGGAGTCCTAGTAGGTCTTTAATAAATATTTGTTGAGTGAAAGAATAAATAATCAAATCAATATTTAGGCTTCTCTGGAATTCTGAAGTAATTGAAAATAGGAACACCTGTTTTTCTTTAAATGGAACAACTTCTCTGGCCTAATAGTTATTGACATTAAGGACTGTAGGCTGATTTATGTGTGTTATTTAGAAAGCCAGAAGTAAATGTGTTCTGGATGAAGTTCAAGATTCAGCATTCTGTAGGAAGGCGCCAGTTCATTCCACGGAAGCCTGCTCTAATAGATGCTAGCAGGTAGATCTTCTTCCAGTGGTGGTCTTAATGCTTTGTGAACACGGACTGACTTAATCCTGTGATAAGCCACAGCTCCCAGAGTGCGTTCCTAGTACATGCATGGATCAGAGACTCTGGTACAAAGAAGTACACGGGGTTCACGTGGTCAGTAACAGAACTAGAGACAGTCTATTAAAAAGAGGAAATCTTTCCATAGGGTGGCAGTGGGCTGGTGGGCCTGGGGAAAGGTATAGCCCAGAAGCACTGGGCCAGGTGACTCAGGAGCCTCTTCCTGGGACCTTGCATATGGAATATTGCAGTTGTTGTTGATGTTGTTGTTGTTGTTGTTGTTGTTGTTGTTGTTGTTTTGCATGCTCATTTACATGTGCAGCCCAGGTTGGGAGGGTCTCCAGTCTTTCTCTGCCAAGTGGCTTCTCAGATCTTAAGCCTGATGCTTCTTCTCTCCATATCCCTTGTCTCTATCTCTCCTGCCACAGTCCAAGGGAGGACTGTGAACCCTTGCTGGGGAAAGCTACAAACTCAAAGTCTTCCCCGGGAATACAGAGAAAGACCTTTTTGCTTTCTGCCCTGCTTTGAGGTTTTGCCGGTGAAGCAAAAGGCATCGTGATAAAACTTCTGGCAGCTGAAGGTAGCTCCAGACAGCCAGCGGAGTCAGGCTCCAGTTGGCGAATGTTTCTTCCTTTTCAAAGGTCTAAGATTAAAAAAAAAAAGAAGAACCACCTCACTCTCTTAAGGATATCCTTGATAGAGTAGTAAAAAGTCATTAATTGCATTAAATTTTGACTCTGATAGATGTCTTTTTAATATCCTTTGTTCAGTTGTGAATTACGTCTAAAGTCCTTCTGCTGCATGCAGATATATGACGGTTGCTTCGAGGCAGCGTCCCTGCGAGTGTCTGAGCTGGCAGCCACGCTGGCTGCTCCTTTCTTGGCACTACATTCTCACTTGAAGTTGTGACTGACAGACAGACCATGGTAATTCAGATTTGTGTGTGTTTGGCACCTTTTTCCCTCCTCTTTTTTTTTCCTTTTTTCTTTCTTTCTTTCTTTCTTTTTTTTTTTTTTTTGAAAATGAATAAAATAAGCCCATTTCACTGGGAGTGGGGAGGCATCTGACAATATCTGTGGCTCATGATAAAAAATGAGCTCATAAGTAAAAAATGAGAATTTCTGAAATCTTGCCTGTGCCACCATGAACCTGACATTTGTCATTATTTAAAGACTTGACAAGGTAGGAAGGTGTATGAACATGTGGTATTTCTTACATTGTCTAATGACATGTGTTAACATTTGGAAGACTGCAAAATGCAGTGAACCAACAATGTCATGAGTGCAGATAATGAGTCAGAGGAAGAGCCAATGAAGGATTCTATCGTGTCAGAGTCTAGACATCCCCTTGCTGGAGGACAGTCTCACAGGTTTCTGGCTGACCCGTGTTCATTGGCTTTTCATATCAACATGAGTGCCCTTACCCAACTACAGATCTTCAGAGAACTTGATTCTCACCCTTCCAGTGGAGCAATGCATTACAAAGCCGAACTACAAAAGGGATTTGAGCATCTAATATCTTATTGAGATATACTGAGAGGATGCCTCTTTTCACATTCTTTGTCTGGGGTGGGGGCAGGTAATATATTTTCTATGAGTATTCCTTTTGTGCTGTCTTTTAACAACCGTAGTGCTACTGTTTTTGAAAAAGGGAATAAGCATCATGAATCCTCACCAGTTCATATTCTCAAATAGCAACTATGCAAGCCAAAGACTCACTTAAGGGAGACTTTAAGGCTACACCATGGCTTTCCATGGAATGTGGAGCCAAAAGGTTTCCAGTCCCTTGTGAAGTTGGTTTGCGTATTTTGTGGACTGGAAACCCTTTTGCATAGGAGAGTCAGCAGGTCAGCCAAGAGGCCAGAGCTAGGGAATGCAAGAGCTGAGGTCTAAGTGGGCTTTGCAAAGCCTTGCTGTTGTCGGCAGCCATGATGCGGGAATACTTCTCCTTGACAGTATTGGCTGGCTCTTGCCTCGGCCCCTTGCTCTTTCTGGTGGCACTGACATGCTGGGAAGTTGCTTTCATATGCCGCTCTCCTGGTCTGAGAAACTCACTTCCAGTTAGCTACCTCTTGAGCCCCAGAGCTCATGTCCCTAAGTACATATCACACACTCACAGGCAAACATCTAAGCAGAGAACGTAAACCGTAGCTGCTTTCTTTTCTTGCACCTTTTGGCTTTATATTTAATCAGAGTTGGACCTTTAGGGTTACATGAAAGGCTCTTTGGAGGAAACATGATATAATATTTAAGAAGAATGCTGGCTATTTCAGATAAGTTTCTTCTTATTTACTATTTGGTTTTGGTCATACTTTCTCACTACAAACCGGAGAAATGACAATTTAGCACACTTCTACTTTGAAGTATAAAATACTGGAGAGCTAGAAGCTTATTTCAGTTTGGAGGAGTAGGGAATTGCTTCTGCCCCACTGTCTCTTCTTGTTATTAATTTATATGGCGAAATAGATTAGCGCAGTGCAGCATGAACGCCGTACATAAATACCCCGTTTATGTTTCCCCATCAGCTTCGGCTGTGGATTAATCTCACCAAAAGCTTGAATGGTTTCTTAGGGGGAATATTGGAAGGGTTAGGTTCACCCCATGAGTTCCTTAAATATGCCATTAATTCACATTGATTTCAGAGAACACAGATAATCAGGTTGACTTCCCCACTGGCTGGATGCCTTAGCAAGCTGTTTGTATTTCTATTCACTGGAATCTCAGGGGGCCTCCTATGTACCCCATTTTCTCATTCAGATCCAAGTGTCCAGAGGATGTTGTGGTCCAGCCATGAGGAGGAAGTCCCACACTTGTTAGACAAACGTCTCATCATCAAGCTTAATGGAGAGATCTAGGAACCTTCACTGTGTGTGTGTGTGTGATTGTGCATATGTGCATGTTTGGGGGGGCTGTGTGCATGTGTACATGCATGCACATATGTACATATGGAGAGGCCAGAGGGCACCCTTAGCTGTCATTTCTCAAGAGGCCCACCTTGTTCTTTGAGACAGGGTTTCTCACTATCCTGAAGCTCACCAGTTGGTCTAGGCTGGATGGCCAGCTAGTGCCAGGTATCCTCCTGTCTCCTTGTCCTTGGTGCAGGAATGCAAGTGCATATTGTCCAGCTAGGTTCCTTTATATGGGTTCTGGGGAGCCACATGCAAATCCTCATATTTGCACACAGTTTACTGACTAAGTTACCATCCCAACCCCAAATATCTTTTCAGAAAAAGAGGGAGTCTCAGGCTTCCATTCTAGCTCATCCTGGTTTCTGGTGGGTTTGTCTAATGTAACAACTGAAAATATTACTGGTCAATGACACAGATTGACTTGCATCTAGAGTCACCATATCCAAGACTCTGAAGCACCCCCTGGTTAGTGCACCATTAGCATGCCAGCCCTGGAGCCAGACTGGCTGGGGCTAAAGCTAGTTCTGTCTTTACCAGCTATGGGAAGTTCCCTTTTTATATGGTTTTTTAGATGTGAAATTTCATATGGAATTCATGGCCTTGTATTTGAAGCTATCTCCTGAGGAGCTCTCCCCTCAGCCGCCAATATAAAGGTTGACCTGCAGCCTGTCCCTTCTGATTATGCCTCCTCAAAAGTAGAGGAGGGACAGAGACTGGGAAGAAGGTTGGCCAGTCTAGCCCGCCTGTTATTTGGTCTTACAATATGCTCTGGATTCTTAGTGCCTGAGTCCCTTGACTTTGTCCCAAACCAAAGTTGGAAGTCACTGTTTCCCCTACTAGGTTATTCTTTGTACTCTGAGATATCATCTGAGTCTCTCCAGAGATGTCATGACTGCTCACCTGTCATAGATGGACCAGGCACAAGCAGCCGGCAAGTTGTCTCTGGGGTCTATTTCTTAGTTAGGATCTAGAAGCACTGGTCTGAATTGTGTCTCAATTTGAGGAAGCTGAGGAGATAGTTCATTCAGTCAGGAGAATGGTCACCATACAAGCAAGAAAGTCTGTGTTTGGATTCTCACCATATATCTAAAGGGCCAGGGGCGGGTCCAGGGGCGGGTCCAGGGGCGGGTCCAGGGGCCTGTAATCCTAGCACTGAGTAGGTAGAGATCCAGAGATTTGAGAATCTTTGACCAGCCAGCCAAATAGAATCTGGGCTCCTGGTACATGGAGAGATGTTGCCCCCCAAAAGTTAGATAGGAAATGAGTGAGGAAGGTACCCAGGATGGACTTCTGCCCTCTATATGAATGGAAGACAAATGGACCCTGGGGTCTTGTTGGAGAGCCACTCTAGTGAGAGCCATAATTAGTGAGTACTAGATTCAGTAAGAGAGCTTGTTTGCAAATAGTAAGGTGGAGACTGGTGGAGGAAGATACTTATTCTCTGGCGCGCGCGCGCGCGCGTGTGTGTGTGTGTGTGTGTGTGTGTGTGTGTGTAGGTATCCACATGCAAGCAATATCATCACTACCTACCACATACATACATACAAACACATACACACACACACAGAGACAGAGACAGAGAGACAGAGACAGAGAGTGAGAGAGAGAATTATCATTTATCATTAAGGATGATACAGACAAAAGTTCTTTAAAAGCCTTCAAGAGCTTTTGAAAGCCACTGTGTAGCCAAGTCAGTAGCAAGTACTGCCATGGAGCCATCAGCATGGAGAGCACTGAGACACAGCCCTCTGAGATTGAGCCTGCTGGTTCCCCTGTACCCCTCCAGGTACTGGCCTGCCTAGGGTGGCAAGGCCTTGGCATGGGAAGGCCCTCTGCTGTGATCCCTGCTGAGCTCAGCATCAACTTCAGACCTCGGCTGTCTCTCCTGGGATGCTCTTGGCTTGTTTGCAAGCCTCGTTTTCTAGGCTGTGAGTTCACTGGCTTGGAGCCAGCTACATCCTTAGCTCTTAGTGGCCAGCACGCTCGGCCATGCTTGGGAGTAAAAGTGTTTGTCACCATGTAACTGGAACAACAGTGAGAAGCCAGGACTTTGCTCTCTGACTCTGTGCAAAGATCTGCAGATATGGAGTAACCCTTGGGGCCTTCTTATGTTGGCTAGAAACACTACAGGGTGCTATCAGAGGGCGTGTGGTGAGCAAGCCTCAACCGGTAGTTGCTTCTCATTGGAAATACTTATGGGACAGTGGCTTCTATTTCATAGTCGTCCAGATACATTGTGTTCGTGGTTTGTTTGTTTGGTTGGTTTGGTTTTTTCCGAGACTGTGTCTCTCTGTGTAGTCATGGCTGTCCTGGAACTCACTCTGTAGACCAGGCTGGCCTTGGACACAGAAATCCGCCCGCCTCTGCCTCCCAAGTGCTGGGATTAAAGGCGTGCGCCACCACCGCCTGGCTAGTGGTTTATGTTTTACTTGAGGTTTTGCTTGTGTTTTAAAGCACAGTCTTGCTGTGTAGCCCGGGCTGGCGTTATAGTCATCATTCACCTGCCTTGGCTTTCTTAGTGGTGGGATTACAGATGTGTGGCCTCTCTCCCAGCTCGGATGCTTTCTGTTGATGGTGTTTGTGTTTGTGTGTTCAGTGGTTGCCACCTTTGGCCTTAGCACTTCTGAGTGCCACTTAGTTTTTCAAATGGTAGTGGAAATAAATCAACCGACATAGGCCGAGGTTGGGTGATTGATTTGCCAGATCTGGACAATATAATCATAGAGGTGACCACATTTGTGTGTCTACTCCCCCAAAGTATTTATAAGTATTTGTGATTATCTAGGAGCATGAAGCCTGGGGTTAGCTATGATGTAGGAGCACTTCTGTCTTTAAAAGTTCTTCTTTCGTTCTTTCTTTTAAGGTTTGGGTTAATTATATGCATATAATGTATCTGACTCTAGCCACCCCATTTCCTCTCTTGTCCCGCTCAGCTGCTAGATCCATCTTTGCAGTGTGATGATTACCTAGTCTCATCCTTGCGCAACACGGCTTCATCTCCCCTTCTCGTCCCCTCCCGGGTTACCTCTACCCAGGAAGGCTTGTGTGTAGTGGTCACAGAAAGCACATTTGAATTGCCTTGACCTCAGGCATATTGAAGATTTTTGTCCCCAAACATCAGGGTCCAATTAAAACCAATCACAGTGTGACCTGGCATATCTGTGGACTTAACCACAGTTCACAATTATTTAGAAATATGTTCAGGAGCATGTTTGAAATGCATAATTGTTTTCTTTTAAAAGATGAGTATTGCCGTCATGAGGACAGTATGTTATTCGGTGAGATCAATCTCCTGTCTCCCTATGTGACATAACAAACTTCTGGCTGCAGAGCTGAGGAAGGCTGCACCCCCAGCACCAACCCAAAGAGGACCTTCTACCCACACTCCCCAGCCTACTTCATAGGCGATGCAGTAGGCACCATGCTTTTGTTTCTCCCTGGAATTTGAAAAAAAATTAGAATTTTCAGTGAGTAGTAAAATCATAAGCTTGGGGCACAAAAATGTTGTTGTTTGATATAAAAGAAGTTTTGGAAGATTAGTGGTTTACGTCACAGGATCTTCCCTGTCCCATCACAGACCTCTGCACTAAGGATCTTTTTTAATAGTTCCTGAAACAGGTTTAAGTGGAACAGTTGGTTGCCCTTGGGAATTTTGCTTTGGCAGAAATGGAGTTCGGTAACAAAAGGTCCTGCTTACTCTGATTTCCCATTCAAGCCATGCTCAGGGTCCTCCCTGCTGGACCCCCACTGATTGATGATCTGATTACAGGTGCTTCATAAGCCTCCTCTCACTTTAGTAGCACTCGGGGTGGGGGTTGTCTGCCTGGGACTCCCCTTGTTGGTGGTATGGTTGTTTCTTTTGCTAAGTGGAAGTTGGCTGTCATTCTTCACTAATTATCTCTTTATAAGAGAGGAGTGGAGCCAGTGAATGGCTCAGCGTGTAAAGTGCTTGCCGCACACACATAACGCCTGGAATATGGTCCCCAGTAGCCACGTAAAAGCTGGACAGAGTGGTACACTTCTGACCCCATTGCTCAGGAAAGGGGGAAGAGAAGGGTCCCTGGAGCTCACTGGCCAGCCAGTCTAGCCTAATCAGCAAGATTCTGCCCTTCTGCCCCAATAAGATGGAAGGCTCATGAAACAGCTCAGTAGGTAAAAAGCACATGACTTACAAGCCTGGTGATCTGTATTTGCCCCCCAGGCCCTATGTAAAACTTAGTCCTTAGCTGACTTAGTCCTTAGTCCCAGCAGCAGTTATGTAACTAGTTGGACACGTGTTGTTATTGGTACACAGTGGTTGCTTCCTATCGGTTCCACCCTCAAAGGTTCCTGAGAGCTTCTACATTTTCCATAATGGAGCCCATAATTAAAGTACCCAGGAAGATGCCCTGTCTGTGTGCAGGAAGCTGAGCTGTAACCCAAGGCTCTACCTTGGTTTCTTGTACCTGTTTCCTCCCTATGGCAACAGTTTCCCCTTGACTTATGGGTTGTAGTCCCTTTCTAGATGAGAAGATTATCTTTGCATTGGACAGGTAAAGTTAAATCCATTTACAGTTATCTAAAACCCTTAAAAGTCCATTTGGGGAAGTGGCTTGGGTGTCATAAAATTATGATGTTGATCTGAGAGAACATTGGGTCTGGTCCCTTCTCTTGAATGGACCTTAAATCTGTGATATTCAGACAAATGCGACTCTCTGTTTCCTCAATGATTTACCTTCTGCTTAAAAGTGTGTGAAAGTGAAATGCCATGCTTCCTTCATTGCAGGGACTGAGCAAGTTCCCCGCTAGAATCCAGAAGTCCTCATACACGACATACTTTCTTAGGGGAGAGTCAGAGTCTAGTGGTCGTAATTTGGAATGTTTCTATCTCCCTAAAGAGCAGAGAACTGTCCGTTGGCATTTCCCCAGGTCAGAGTCTCATGAGTAGCTCATAGGCTATTCACCTGCTTTCTTCTCCTGCTTCTATTTTCAAGCATTTTTTTCTGCCCATGTAAACTACAAACATATCACATACTTCTGTGGTGATCTGTGCACCCCTCCATAAAGATCCATCTGTTCTGTTAGCCTCTCCTGAGAAAATGACAAACACCTACCCACCATAGATAGTTGTGGTGGTTTGAATAGTTATGGCCCCCCCAAACACATTCATTTGTTTGATCATTTAGCCCACAGGATAGGCACTATTAGGGGGTGTGGCTTTGTTGGAGTTGGTGTGGCCTTGTTGGAGGAAGTGTGTCACTGTGGAGTCAGGTTTTGAGATCTCATATGCTTAAGCTAGCCTAGTGTAGCATTCACTTCTGCTGCCTGTGGATTGATATGTAGAACTCTCGGCGCCTTCTCCAGCACCCGGCTGCCTGCATGCTGCCATAATTCTCTCCATGACAATAATGGACGGAACCTTTAAACTGTAAACCAGCTCCTATCAAATGCTTTTCTTTATAACAGTTGTGGTCATGGTGTCTCTTCAGAGCAATGAAACCCTAACTAAGACGATGGGGCACCAATGATACATCAAAGTTCCCTTCCCACAGTGAGTGTACTGGGTTTTCAGAGCATGGGTAACTTCAATAAAGCCATCCTGTCATGGATGGTAACCTCGTGGAAGCTGCACCCATGTGTCTCCTCTTTGTGTGTAGTTCGATCTCAACATTCTCTAGCATTTCCTATGAGTACTTGCGTCTGTGGGGAGCAATCAGTTAGTATTACCACAGACCCAGCTATCTCTGTCTTGGTCCCTTCAATTAGTTGCCATAGCTGCAGGGTCACTACTCTAAGACAGTGATGGGGTGAACATGTTATATAAACCTTCGCTTTTCCAAAGTGTCTGTACTTTGATTGCTTTGTGTCATCTTTAAATTCCAAATTCAACTACATGTTTTTCTGTAGGAAAGACTACTGGTCTTAAAGGGATAACTAAATCTCCATTCGGGCTATGCTAAAATACTGTGGTGATAATTTTACTGTAGACAATTAAAATCCCAGGGCTTTGACAATGTACGCTTTCCCTTCTTCTTGTGATGAATGGCCAACCTCTAGGCTAACTACCATTCTATGGCCATTTAGATCATAAGATATTTGCTTGCCAAGTATATGAAGCTATTCCTTGTGAAGGATTTTCTTACTTGATCTCAGCATCCAGCATAGTAATTTTTTCATAGTGGAGGTGTGCGTAGCTACCTGTGCATTCTATGAAGAATTGAACCGTGGTGTCATTTAAATTCCAAACCATCATATAATATTTTAAATTGATGATGCTCTGTCAGGTGTAGTCACAAATTCACATTCTTGAGCTTGTATCTTAAAGCTTTTTTCTTTCAAAAAGATGTATTTTTTATGAGGCATGCGTGTAGGACACTGGAACCCTATGAAGTGGCATTTCTTTTTCTATTGTTAAAGAGGGAGCAAATGGCAGGCCATTAATAAAGCCTGCGGCTCAGTGAACCCCAAGGCATCAGAGTTATATCTATTGCAATTCAGCTTTATTACACTGTTTGGGTCAGAGGAGTGGATGATTTGGGCTGAAGTACATAGCAGAAAGGGAAATTGGACACACGGGTGACAATCAGGACCCGAGGATTCACTTTAAAAAGCAGCTCAGAGCAAAAGCATGTGGGACTCTCCCAATAGGACCTGGATTAGTGGCTCTCGCTGACAATGAGTGGCATATTCCATTACAGCACCTTTCTGCTCGCTGTTTATATTCCTGCATGAGATTCAGATCAGACCCACTGAAGGGAAAGTGACAATGTCTTATTCTCTTCCTATTCCCAATGCTGATTGCAGAGTCTGTCCCATAGGATAAATGCACATTTGTGTGTTTGTTTATTTGTGGTGCCAGGGTTTGAAGGCAGAACTGGTGCATGTAAGGAAAGCACTCTGCCACTGAGCCATGATCCCAGCCCCTCACTGGGGGATTCTAGGCAGGGGCTCTACCACTGAGCCACGCCCCCAGCCCCTCACTGGGGGATTCTAGGCAGGGGCTCTACCACTGAGCCACGCCCCCAGCCCCTCACTGGGGGATTCTAGGCAGGGGCTCTACCACTGAGCCATGCCCCCAGCCCCTCACTGGGGGATTCTAGGCAGGGGCTCTACCACTGAGCCATGCCCCCAGCCCCTCACTGGGGGATTCTAGGCAGGGGCTCTACCACTGAGCCACACCCAACCCCTTTACTATAGGATTTGCCCCTCACTGGGGAATTGTAGACAAGCACTCTACCACTGAGTCATGTCTCCAGTCATAGTCTACAGACAGACACAGCATTGCTGAACTATATCTCCAATCCACTCAGTGCATGCTTATCGAAAATCATGCAGACCAGAAACCCATTAATTCTTCTGTAAGCCCCTTGTCTCTCTCTGCCATGGCCAGTCTCTGTGTACAGCCCCCCCCCACCAAGAGAGAGAGAGAGAGAGAGAGAGAGAGAGAGAGAGAGAGAGAGAGAGAGAGAGAGAGAGAGAGAGAGAGAGAGAGAGAGAGAGAGAGATCTCCCAGCAGTGCTTTCACTTTTGAACTCAGAGGAGTAAGGACACAGGCTTACAGGCCCACAGGAGGAACAAACTCCAGCCAGAGACAATACCAACTAGCACCAGAGATAACCAGATGGTGAAAGGCAAGCACAAGAACCCTACTAACAGAAACCAGGGCCACATGACAACATCAGAACCCAGTTCTCCCACCACAGCAAGTGCCGGATACCCCAACACACCTGAAAAGCAAGAGTTGGATTTAAAATTATATATCATGATGCTGATAGAGGGCTTCAAGAAAGACGTAAATAACTCCCTTAAACAAATACGAGAGAACATCAGTCAACAGGTAAAAGCCCTTAAAGAGAAAACACAAAAATCCCTTAAAGAAATACAGAAGATCATGGGTCAACAGACAGAAGCCCTTAAAGAAGAAACACAAAAATCCCTTAAAGAATTACAGGAAAATACAAACAATCACATGAAGGACCTGAACAAAACCATCCAGGATCTAAAAAAATGGAAGGAGAAACAACTAAGAAATCACAAAGAGAGACATCTCTGGAGATAGAAAACCTTGGAAAGATTTCAGGAGTCATAGATGCAAGCATCAACAACAGAATACATGAGATAGAAGAAAGAACCTCAGGTGCTGAAGATACCATAGAAAACATTAAATCAACAGTCAAAGAAAATGCAAAATACATAAAGCTGGTAACCCAAAACATCCAGGAACTCCAGGACACAATAAGAAGACCAAACCTAAGGATTATAGGTATAAATAAGAGCGAGGCTTTACATCTTAAAGGCCCAGTAAATATCTTTAACAAAATTGTAGAAGAAAACTTCCCTATACTAGAGAAAGCGATACAAGAAGCCTTGTATGAACTCCAAACAAACTTGTATGAACATACAAGAAGCCTTCAGAACTCCAAACAGACTGGACCAGAACAGAAAATCCTCCCAGCACATAATAATCAAAACATCAAATTCACTAAACAAAGAAAGAATATTAAAAGCAGTAAGGGGAAAAGGGCAAGTAACTTATAAAGGCAGACCTATCAGAATCACAACAGACTTCTCACAAGAGACAATGAAAGCTAGAAGATCCTGGGCAGACCTCATACAGACCCTAAGAGAACAGACATCCCAGCCCAGGCTACTATACCCAGCAAAACTCTCAATCATCACAGAGACAATGAAAGCTAGAAGATCCTGGGCAGACCTCATACAGACCCTAAGAGAACAGACATCCCAGCCCAGGCTACTATACCCAGCAAAACTCTCAATCATCACAGATGGAGGAACCAAAATATTCCATGATAAAACCAAATTTACACAATATCTGTCACAAATCCAGCCCTACAAAGCATAATTGATGAAACATGCCAACACAAGGAGGAAAACTACTCCCTTGAAAAAGCAAGAAAGTAATCTTCCAACAAACCCAAAAGAAGATACCCACACAAACAGAAAAATAACATCAAAAATAACAGGAAGCAACAATCACTATACCCTAATATCTCTTAACAACAATGGACTCAACTCCCCAATAAAAAGACAAAGACTAACAAAATATTTCTCATGTAAATGCTCAATTTTATCATAATTTTAATTAATTTAGTAATGTTTTTATGTCTACCATTTTATCTGCATTATTTTTCATGATAATCTTCAATTTTAATGTCTTTCTATATACTTCCTCTATTTTATCAGAAATGTTTTCAATGTAAATCTTTGGTTTTATCACAAATGTTTCTAATTCCACCTTCAATTAATTTAGAAAGTGTTTTAATATCTACCATTTTATATGTAAAATTTTCCATGAAATAGTCAATTTTAACATGTTTGTCTATTTATTTCTTGAATTTTACCAGAAATAGTTTCCATGTAAATCTTCAATATTATCTGAAAATATTTATAATTCCACCTTCAATCAACTTAAAATTATCTTTATGCCTATTATTTTATCTATATAAAATTATACATATAAATTATATTTATATATATTATATTTATCTATATAATTTCCATGATAATCTTTAATTTTAACTTGTTTTTTCTATATATTTCTTCAATTTCATCAGAAATATTTTCCATGTAAATCTTCAAGTTTATCAGAAAATGTTTATAATTCCACTTTCAATCAATTTAGGAATACTTTTATGCCATCATTATTATATCTATATAAAAGTTGCCATGATAATCTTCAATTCTAACATGTCTTTTTACATTTTTCTACAATTTTATCAGAAATATTTTCCATGTAAATCTTCAATTCTATCATAAAATGATTCTATCCCATATTTCAATTAATTTAGCAATGTTTTACATGTCTATCATTTTACTCTTCAATTTTCCATGAAAATTGTCAATTTTAATGTGTTTATCTGAAATATTTTCCATGTAAATCTTTAATTTTATCATAAAGTGTTAATTTCCCTTTACTTCCCTTTTCAATAAATAAAAATAAAAATAATGATCAAGGAAGACATCCAATATGTACCTCAGCCACCTTCATACATGCACACCCTCACACATGGAACATGAGCACACATGCATGGATACTACACATGAAAATGTAAAATTAACAAAAACATAAGAATAAAAACAATGAAGCCAGGTGTGGTGGTACACGCCTTTAATCCCAGTACTCAGAGGGCAGAGGCAGGTGGGTCGCTGTGAGTTCCAGGGCAGCCTGGTCTACAGAGCAGGTTCCAGACCATCCAGTTACACTACCACCACCAACAACAACCAACAAAACCAACAAAACAAAGCAAAATCAAACCGACCAAACAATGAAATCAGTGTCTTGCATGATCCAGAACATCATGGTGTATCCCTTTAATAGTCTGATATTTGTTCTAAATAGGAAGGTCTCATATGAACTTACCTGGTGCTTTCTGGACCTTTTGGTATTTTGGAGACTATCCGAGGCTGTTCCTTTTTTTCCTGGTGTATCAGGGATTATTTGCTACTTCATTGGGCTGCATAGCCTTTGTGCCTGCTGTTGAAAATTAGATCAGTTCATGTAATTGACTCATCGCTTAGATGGATTGATTGGTTGGGCTGGGTTATTTTCATCTCAGCGTCATTAAGCATTCTTTGTTCTGTTTTCTTTTAATCCCTCAGATGACGTTGCACCCTATTTCAAAACGGAGCCGGGCCTGCCGCAGATCCACCTGGAAGGGAATCGCCTTGTGCTCACCTGCCTGGCTGAAGGGAGCTGGCCTCTGGAATTCAAGTGGATACGGAACGACAGTGAGCTCACCACCTACAGCAGCGAATATAAGTAATTGATGGCTTGAAAATAAAGATTGTGAGGTTATAGCTGAACCCCTGGCCTTGTGGGACCTGGTGACCAGAGCTGGCGGTGCTGGGTCAAGTCCCGGTGCCCCGAGCGTGAAAGGCCAGGCGTGTGGTTAGAAGGGGGCTTGTCCTGGAATGCCTTTTCGCCTTGGAGTCTACCACTCTGCTTGTGAGAGAACAGAAGCCGACCTAGTGAAACACACACATAGATGGGAATCCACGCAGCACTGTGATGTGATGAATTTGCTGCTTTTAGTGATAGCCTCACCTACAAGTTTTGTTTGTATCTAACTGGTCCGCGCATTTCCTGTAGGTGTGTAGATTAGGGGCTTCTACATATCATGCTGTTAAAATCCTCTTTAGCTGCTTTTCCCAGCTCTGCTAGGTAAGGAGGCATCCTGGGAGAGCAGGGCCTCATTATTCAGTGGGAAACCCAGTGAATAAAGAGAACCTGCTATGCTCTGGCCATTATGCCAGGGGTAGGAGACGCTTGGTGAGCTCTGAGCCCAGTGTGGGCAGGGTAAAGTGAGAGTCTAAGCTGAGTCTAAGTTAGCTGGACCCCGGAGCAACCCTAGCTCTATCTGCCTTTCAGCCTCTGGTCTCTGGATTTAGAAAAGAAAGTTAAACTGTCTTAGATTATTTAAGTTAATGTACAAGTGGAAATCATTGTGACATTTTCATAGGTACATGTCATTGTACACTGTTGTTTTCCTGTCTGTCTACCTGTCATTCTGTCAGTCTGTCTGGTTCTTTTTGTGTATACCACAGAATTTTGTCTTGTTCTTTTATATAACTTTCCTCCCCTCCAGTGATTCTCCTCCTAGTTCTGCTTTTTTTTATTAGATATATCCTTTGTTTACATTTCAAATGTTGGCCCCTTTCCTGGCTCCCCCCACCCCAAAAATCCCATAAACTATCTCTCCTCCTCCTGTTCCCCAATCAACCCCCTCCCACTTCCCTGTCCTGGTATTCTTCTATACTGCAGCATTGAGCCTTTCCAGGACCAAGGGCCTCTCCCCCTTTAGTGTCTAACAAGGCCATCCTCTGCTGCCTATGTATCTGGAGCCATGGGTAACTCCATATGTACTCTTTGGTTGATGGTTTTGTCCCTGGGAGCTCTGGGGGTCCTTGGTGACTCATATTGTTGTTCCTCCTATGGTACTGCAAACCCCTTCAGCTCCTTGGCTCCTTTCTCTAGCTCCTCCATTGGGGACCCGATGCTTAGTTCAATGACTGGCTGAGAGCGTCCCCCTCTGTATTTGTCATGCTCTAGCAGAGCCTCCCAGGTGACAGCTATATCCGGCTCTGGGCAACAAGCACTTGTGAGCATAGAAAATAGTGTCTGGGTTTTGTAACTGTATAGGGGATGGATCCCTAGGTAGTCTCTGGATGGTCTTTCTCTCAGACTCTGTTCCACATTTTGTCTTTGTATCTCCTTCTGGGGGTATTTTGTTCCCCCTTCTATGAAAGACCAGAGTATCCATACTTTGTTCTACCTTCTTGGGAATCATTTGATATGTGAAATGTGTCTTGGGTATTCCAAGCTTCTGGGCTAATATCCACTTATCAGTGAGTGCATACCATGTGTGTTCTTTTGTGATTGGGTTACCTCAACTCAGGATGATATTTTCCAGATCCATCCATTTGTCTTAAGAACTTCATGAATTCATTGTTTTTAATAGCTGTGTACTATTCCATTGTGTAAGTATACCACATTTTCTATATCCATTCCTCCATTGAGGGACATCTGGGTTCTTTTCCGCTTCTGGCTATTATAAATAAGGCTGCTATGAACATGCTGGAACATGTGTCCTTATTACATGCTGGAGAATCCTCTGGGTATATGCCCAAGAGTGGTATAACAGGGTCCTCCGGTAGTTTTATGTCCAGTTTTCTGAGGAACTGCCAGACTGATTTCCAGAGTGGTTGTACCAGCTTGCAATCCCACCAGCAGTGGAGGAGTGTTCCTCTTTCTCCACATCCTTGCCAGCACCTGCTGTCTCTTGAGTTTTTGTTCTTAGTCACTCTGACCAGTGTGAGGTAGAATCTCAGGGTTGTTTTGATTTGCAGTTCCCTGATGACTAAGGATGTTGAGCATTTCTATAGGTGCTTCTCAGCCATTTAATATTCCTCAGGTGAAAATTCTTTATTTAGCTGTGTACCCCATTCTTTAATGGGGTTATTTGGTTCTCTGGAGAACTAAAACTTCTTGAGTTCTTTGTATATATTGGATATTAGCTTTCTGTTGAATGTAAGGTTGGTAAAGATCTTTTCCCAATTTGTTGGTTGCTGTTTCGTCCTATTGACAGTGTCCTTTGCCTTATAGAAACTTTGTAATTTTATGAGGTCCCATTTGTCAATTATCTTAGAGCATAGGCTATTGGTATCCTGTCAGGAAATTTTCCCCTGTGCCCATGTGTGCAAGGCTTTTGCCAGTTTCTTTTCTATTAGTTTCACTGTGTCTGGTTTTATGTGGAGATCTGTCCATTGAGGAGAGTGGGGTATTGAAATCACCCACAATTTTTGTGTGAGGTGCAATGTGTGCTTTGAGCTTTAGTAAAGTTTCTTTAACAAATGAGGGTGCCTTTGTATTTGGAGCATAAATGTTTAGAATTGAAGAGTTCTTCATGGTAGATTTTTCCTTTGATGAGTATAAAGTGCCATTCTGTCTTTTTTGGTGACATTTGGTTGAAAGTCAATTTTGTCCCATATTAGAATGGTTACTCCAGCTTCTTTCCTGGGACCTTGTTTTCCAGCCTTTTACTCTGAGGTAGTGGTTGCCTTTGGCACTGAGGTGTGTTTCCTGTATGCAGCAAAATGCTGGGTCCTGTTTAGGTAACCAATCTGTTAGTCTATGTCCTTTTATTGGGGAATTGAGTCCATTGATGTTAAGAGATATTAAGGAATAGTGATTGTTGCTTCTTGCTATTTTTGATGTTATATTTATCTTCTTTTGGGTTTCTAGGGAGTAGTTGCCTTCCTTATATTGGTGTTTCCCATCTATTATCCTTTGTAAGGCTGGATTTGTGGCAAGATATTGTGTAATTTTGTATAAATTAGTTTTGATCATGGAATGTCTTGGTTTCTCCATCTATGGTAATTGAGAGTTTTGCTGGGTATAGTAGTCTAGGCTGGCATTTGTGTTCTCTTAGAGTTTGTATGAGATCTGCCCAAGATCCTCTAGCTTTCATGGTCTCTGGTGAGAAGTCTTGTGTAATTCTTATGTCTTCCTTTATATGTTACTTGGCCTTTTTCTCTTACTGCTTTTAATATTCTTTCTTTGTTTTGTACATTTGGTGTTTTGATTATTATGTGATGGGAGGTGTTTCTGTTCTGGTCCAGTCTATTTGGAGTTCTATAGGCTTCTTGTATGTTCATAGGCATCTCTCTTTTTAGGTTAGGGAAATTTTCTTGTATAATTTTGTTGAAGATATTTGCTGGCCCTTTAAGTTGTAAATCTTCACTCTTTTCTATACCTATAAGCCTTAGGTTTGGTCTTCTCATTGTGTCCAGGAATTCCTGGATGTTTTGGATTACAAGCTTTTTGCATTTTGCATTTTCTTTGACTGTTGAGTCAATGTTCCTCTATGGTATCTTTAGCACCTGAGATTCTTTCTTTTATCTCTTGTATTCTGTTGTTGATGTTTGTATCTATGACTTCTGATTTTTCCAAGGTTTTCTATCTCCAGAGTTGTCTCCGTTTGTGATTTCTTAGTTGTTTCTACTTCCGTTTTTTAGATCTTAGATGGTTTTGTTCAGTTTCCTTCACTTGTTTGTGTTTTCCTGTATTTTTAAAGGAATTTTTGTGTTTCTTCCTTAAGGGCTTCTGTCTGTTGACCCATGTTCTCCTGTATTTCTTTAAGTGATTTTTGTGTTCCCTCTTTATGGGCTTCTACCTGCTGATCCATGTTCTCCTGTATTTTTTCAGTGATTTTTATGTTTCCTTTTTAAGGGCTTCTACCGGTAGACTCATGTTCCCCTGTCCTACTTTAAGGGAGTTATTTATGTCCTTCTTGAAATCCTCTAACAGCATCATATGATGCTGTTAGAGGATTTCTAACAGATCTTGCTTTTCTGGTGTGTTAGGATATCTCAGATTTGCTGTTGTGGGAGAACTTGGTTCAGATCGTGCCATGTTGCCTTTGTTTTTGTTGGTAATGTTCTTGCATTTGCCTTTTGCCATCTGATTATCTCTGGTATTAGCTGGTGTTGCTGTCTCTGACAGTGTCTTAATTGTGGTCTTGGGAGACCTGTTCTCTCTGTGTACACCAGTATGTAGGTACTCCTGCAAGACCTGCTCTCTTGTGGTTGTATTTGGGTGTAGCTTTGTGGCCCTGATCAACTCTGGGTGCAGATAGAAATAGGAAGACTCCTATCCCAGGCTGCTCCTAGGCTCTTGTGTCCTCAGGGTTTCTGACTGTTTCCCCTGAGCAGCAGGGGTGGTTCTACCTGTGCTGTCTGGCCTCTCGGCACTCCTGGGCTACCTCCACTCATCACTTGGATATGGTGTGCAATGGCAGAGTGTGGTCCCAAGCCAGAGACAGAAACCAGAGGGCTTCCACCAGAGGGTTTCGGGCATGATCCTCTGAGTGGCAGGGGTGGTTCTACCTGTGCAGACCAGTCTCTCCACACTCCTAGGTGGTTAAGCTGCCTTCCTGCATCACTTGAGTATGGCGCCCTGTGTCTCTTCCTAGTTCTGTAACCTAGACACAGATAGTCCAAGTGTGAAACACACACACACACACACACACACACACACCCTTAAGCCTCAGTTTTGCATATGAGAGAAAAATACATACTTGTCTTCCTTAGTCAGGCTTATTTTGCTTGATTGACTCAATGATTTTGAATTACATCTATTTTGTGCAAATGTCAAAATGTCCTTTCCCCCTTATGTTTGAAAACATTCCATTGAGTAAATGTGTCGTGTCCACGTTGGCTGCTCATCTTGTCAGACATCTTAATTGGTCTGTTTTCATAGCTCCCGTGAGTGGTGCAACAAGCATGGGTGTGCAGGCATCTCTGTGGGATGTTGACTTAGAGGCTTTCCAGTGTAAATTAAGCGTGGTCTACCTGGGTCCTGCACTGATCTACTTTTAGCCCTTTGAGGACGCTTGAGAGTGATTTTCCTTAGTGTGGAGTAGTGCTACAGTCCCTTGGCAGCAGTAGACTTTTTATGTACATCCTCACTGGAATTGGTTGTTGGGTTGTGTTTGTTTCTTCGTTCTTTCTTGCTTATGGCCATTCTGACTGGGGTGAGGGGAATTTGCATTTCCCTAAAGGCAAAAGATGATGAATACTTTTCAGACATTTATCGGCCATTTGTATTTCTTCTTTTGAGAACTGTCTAGTCAGCTCACTATCCCACTTATTGATTGGGTGCTTTTTAATGTTTAATGTTCGCAGATTTTATATGCCTTGATATTAATTCCCTATGTGCTGTGTGGTTGGCACAGAGCCTTTTCCTGTTCTTTTCAAGCTGGTGAATGTTTCTTTTGCTGCACAGAAGCTTCTTAATTGCATGTAATCCCTCATGCCAGCTCCTGGAATTATTTCCTGTGCTTCTGAGTCTTGTTCGCCGCAAAGTCCTTGCTGATACCCATACCTGGAAGTGTTTTCTTTGTAACTTTGCTAGCAGTCCCAGACTCTTGGTCTTGTATAAAAATCTTTGATCCATTTTTAATTGATTGTGTGTGTGTATGTATGTGTGTGTGTGTGTGTGTGTGTGTGTGCACAGAGTAAGAGATATGGATCTACTTCTAATTTCCCTAGCACCTTGCTGTTGCTTTTCAAATGTATGATTTGTATACCTTTGTTAAAAAATTAGGTTTGGTTTCTGTGTTCTATCCATCTGTGTATCTGCTTTGTGCCTTAGCCCTGCTATCTTCGTTACTGTGGCTCTTCAGTGCCATTTGAGCATGGTTTTGTGTTCTTAAGTCATTGGTGTGTCAGTGCACATTTTGGGATCTGTTTTTCTCTGTGAAGACATCGTTGGGACTTTGATGGGAATCATGCTGACTCTGTGGCTTTTGTCACGTGACAGCCGTGCTCCCATCCATGAACATGAGCGGTCTTTCCGATCCTAATATCATCTTCAATTTCTTTCTTCAGTGTTTTAAATTCCCATTGCAGAGACCTTTCACCTCCTTGCTTATATTTACTGATAGATTTTTTTTTTAAAAAAATCTATTATAAATAGATTTCTTTTTTAGCTCTGCCTGCCTTTTTTGGGCAAGTTTGCTATTGATATATAAGAAAGCTACTGATTTCTGTATGTTGATCTTTTATCCTGATACTTTGCTGAAAGTATATGCCTCTCTGGGAGTTTTCTGGTAGTCTTTCAGGTCTTATACTGTAGAATCAAATCATCTGCAAATAGGAATCATTCCGTTTCTTGATTTCCTATGTGTATCCCCATTGCTCCTTCCCTTGGCTTATTGCTTGAGCGAAGCCTAAAGCTCTGTATGAAGTGAGGACAGTGAGCACTTTGTCTCTCCCCAACTTAGGAGGAGTGCGTGCAGTTTTCCGCTCGTTACTGTAATATTGGCCTTTTAGTGTGGTGAGGTGTTTTCCTTCTAGTTTTCATTTTTCAAGGTTTGTTCTTTTGTTTATTTGTTTTGCTTTATTTTGTTTTTATGACAAACAGATGTTGCACCTTTTCAAAAGCTTTTACTTCAGGTATTATTAACTTAACTCTACTCATTTGCATATGTTAGAGTGGGACCAAGTTGTTGTTGGTGTATGACATTATCATGTTCCTGAATTTGGTCTGCAAGAATTTTATTAGGAACTTTTACATCTGTGTTCATTTGAGAAATTGGCCAATGGTGTGTGTGTGTGTGTGTGTGTGTGTGTCTGTCTGTCTGTCTGTCTGTCTGTCTGTTTGTCTGTCTCTCTATCTGTCTCTCTGTCTCTTTGTCTCTTTGGTTTTGTTTTCAAGGCAGTTTTGTCTTCATTGAACAACTTCATTGATACTGGCTTTTTTTCCCTCCTTACTATGTCATGTAACAGTTTGTGGATCAGTTAGCTTGTCTTTGAAGATTTGGCAAAATTTGGTAGTGACTCTTTCTGGACCCTTTGCTGGGAAACGTGTTAATACTGATTGTTTCCTTGATTTTAATGAATCTGTTCTACTTCTTTATATCCTTTTGATTTACCTTAGTATATCGTATATGCTTAGATATATAGTCATTTCTTTCAAAGCTTTCAGGGCTTCGGATTTGGAATACAAGTGTTCATAGTATTTCCTATAATCCTCTAGATTTCAGTGGCATCTGAAGTGACCTCCCCACTTTCTTCTCTAGTTTTAGTATCTTGGGTCCTCTGTCTTTTTCTTTTTTATGTTTCACGAGGGGTTAGTCTTAACTTCCTGTTTGTGTTATTGAAGAACCAATTCAGATTGATTCTGTATATTAATCTTTTAGTCCCCATCGCAGTCATTTCTGCCCTCATCTGCTTTTACGGGCTCACTCCTGATTTTCTAAGACCTGGAGAGGTACATCATTAGGTTATTTATCCTGTTTTGATTTTTTTTGCTTTCACTTTTTGTTTTTTAATGTGAACACTCTCAGATTTCTTCTTAGAACTGCCTTAGCAGTATCTAAAGGTTCTAGTACATTGTACTTAGCTGTATTTTTATCTGATTTGGAGACCTATAATTTCCTTGACGATTTTTGTCAGTGACCTTCTGGTCATGCAAGGGTGTATTGCTTAGTCTACATCCATTTGTGTAGATTCTGTGGTTTCTCTTGTTGCAGTGATTTCTACAGTTATTCTATTATGATCTGATAAAAAAATTTTAAATTTAGTTGTTTTGTATTTAAGTCTTGATTTGGGCTGGCAAGGCTTTAGAGAAGTTTTCGTGATTGCTGAAGAGCATATATTCTGTTTCTGTTGAATGAAATAGTTTGTATACTTCTTTTAAGTCTTTTTGACCTATGGTATAATTTAACAATTTTTTTTTTGGCTGATGTTCGTCTGAATGACTTATCTAACAATGATAGTAGGTTATTAACATCACCAGTTGCTTCTGCATGAGGATGTCTCTGACATTTTCTGTCCATTAATATTTGTTTTATGAAATTGGGAGACCCAGATTTAGTGTGAATATACTTACAATTATTGTATCTTCTTGCTGAATTGTGGCCTTTACTAATATGTTGTGGCTGTCTTTCTTTATGTATATGTACGTGTATGTGTGACTATGTATATAACTCTGTATATAGTATATGTGTTTTTACATATGTGTACAGATGTGTGCACCTGTGTGTATTCAAATAGGAGCCAGAGGAGGTGTCATTCTCTACTGTGTTCCCTTAAAAAAAGTAAAACCTTAGCAAACTTCCTGTGTCTGTTTTCCCAACAGCACTGCAGTCACAGGCACTGTGCTCAGCAGTTTACTTGGGTGCCGGATATCAGAGTTGGGTCTGCACTGTTCGCCTAGCTCAGCACTGAGCCTTCTCCCTAGCCCTTTATGCGTTTGGACTAGCTTTTCTGCTCACAGTCAACTTTATCTGGAACAGACATGCCCTGTTACTTTTGTCTCCCATTAGTTTGATACATTGCCTTTGTCCTTGTCTTTTGGTCTGTAGGTATCCTTACCAATAGTTATGTTTCTTGGAAAAACAGACAATTCGATGTAATTTAGAATTTTTTCACTTGAATTCTTATTCTATATGTATCAGTATTTGTTACATGTATGTCTGTGTACTCACTGCATGCATGCCCTGTTCCTGTGGATACCAGAAGGGGGCATCAGATACTCTGGGACTGGAGTTTCAGACAGTTGTGAGCTAGCAATCTAACCAGGTCCTCTGGGAGAGCATCCAGGGCCATTTCTGAGTCCCAGGAGCCATTTCTCCAGCCTATGGATCTATTTTTAAAAAGACATATTTATTTATTGTGTATAGATACCTTGCCTGCATGTTTGTGTACCACATATGGGCCTAGTGACTACAAAATCAGAAGAGGGTGTTGAATCTCTTGGAACTGGAATTAGGATATTTATGAACCATCTTGTGGGTACCGGGAATTAAACATGGGTCCATCTTATCTGCCCCTGGATCTAATCTCTCTCTCTCTCTCTCTCTCTCTCTCTCTCTCTCTCTCTCTCTCTCTCTCTGTGTGTGTGTGTGTGTGTGTCTGTCTGTCTGTCTGTCTGTCTGTCTGTCTGTCTGTCTGACTGTCTGTCTGTCTCCTCTCTCTGTGAGTGGAGTCCTTTCATATTTATGATCATAACTGAGAGATGATCACTAATTCTGATAATTTTCTTGTTGTTGTTGTTCTCCGGTTGGATAGATTTACTCCTCATTCTCATTCGGTCCCTAAATGTTAGGGCTTGTTTTCTTCCTTTTGGGGCATGATGGATTCCTGCCTATGTAGCTCAGGTCCTTCCTAATAGCACCTGGAAGCACCTGCAGCTTGGCTTCTGTAGTCACTATTCCCTAAGGACTGTCATGCTGGGGTGCTGTGCTTTTGAGCATGGTGGGGTTCAAAAGTCAGCAACGTTCACAAGGCCCCGAAGTGATCAAAACTGTGCCACTTTCATGACTTAGGAAGGGATTGCCTATAGAGTGTGTCCACTCAACCAGCCCACCCCCTTGTCTACCTCACAAGTTGTAATATGTGATGCATAGCCCATGTTCAACTTGCCTGAATTGTCCATCTGTCTGTCTGTCTGATTGTTTCTTTCTCTCTTTCTCCTTTTTCTCTTTTTCCTCTTTCTTTCTCTTTTTCCTTTCTTTCTCTTTCTCTCATTCTCTCTTGTTCTGTGTGTACATGTATATGTATGTGTGTGTGTGTGTGTGTGTGTGTGTGTGTGTATGTGTAGGTATGGGTGTGTTATTCAAAGTTTTCCACTTCCACATATAAGCTTCCTATAACATCCCCGCTTTCCGGTCATGGCAGCCATTGACCGCCTGCTGCATTGGTCTCCAGACCAAGCCCGGGGAGCAGCTGCACGTCCCTCCTCGCTAGCCCTCATCCCCTCTGCGCATCTGGCTCCTCCCCTCCTTACCACCCCGTGCCTGTTCCTGCCATGTGCTCACCCTTTAACAAGCAGGACTTTTGACTTCCGCTGACACAGTCCTACCCCCAGTTTACCTACCTGGTGGGGATCAGTTTATCCCAGCAATCCAGAGCACACACCAGTACAACAGTTCTGGGTTAGAACTCCCGCTCCAACTCCTACATGATTCTGTGACCTTGAGCACATTGGCTCTATAATACCCTGCTGGAGAGATTTACAAGAACTGGCTGTGTTCATTATTTTCCCAGTTGCAAGAAAGCAACTTCAGGGGAAGGAGGGCTTATTTTGGTTCACAGTCTGAGAGCATAGCCCATTTTGGAGGTGAATCAGCGGCAGCAGACATGTGTTCTCAGTGAGGAAGCAGAGAAGCTGACCACTGGGGCTCCGCCTACTCTCTTCTTTTTATTCAGCCCAGAATCCCAGCCAAGGTAATGGTGCTACCATAGTCACTGAATGAACCCAACTAGAATCTCCCTCCCAGACATACTTAGAGGTGTGTCTCCGGGTGATTCCTGACCCTGTCAGGTTTTCAGCCACTAGGAACCATCACAGGATCAATCATATCTCATGCATGGTATGGAAGCATTGACTCTACTATGTAAAATATCCCATTTCCTGATACACATTTAACTGTCCAGTAATTCCTGGCAGTATTCGTCAGTGTTATTGTGCGATGTTATGGGGATTGGATTACTGGTGTAAAACAAAAACAAAAACAAATCTAAAAACAAACAAAAAACAAAAAACAGATGGTGACCTAGAAATGAGAAATGTAGATGAGCCTGGACAGACAGGGCTTGAGCTCCGAGAGCTTCAGGTTCCCATCTTGCTTGCTCAGTGTTGTTGAGGAAGTTAACCATGTGGCTGGTCTTATTCAGTGTGTTGCAGGGAGTAAGCAGCGGGCACCCCCTCCCCCGGGGGTTGCCCCTTATGGGAGAGGAACAGGGAGGTGGATGGTCTATGGCAGGAGGCCTTCAAAGCTGGGTTCTCATGTGCCTGCCTAGAGAGGAGCTGCCCAAGGCCATGCTTTTTGTCTGGGCACCATGATGGCCTTCCCCCTCTCCTGCCCTGCTCAGTGATCTCTTCCTCCTCACAAAAGGAAGATGAATAGCTCCCTTCAGCACAGTGGTTCTCAACCTGTGGGTCACATCCCCCTTTGGGCGTCATCTATCAGAAATCCTGCATATGAGACATTTACTTTTGCAATTCATATCAGTGACAAAGCCACAGTGATGAAGAAGCAACAATATAATATTATGGTTGGGGGTCACTAGGACATGAGGAACTGCATTAAAGGGCCACAGCGTTAGGATGGGTGAGAACCACTGCTTAAGAGTCTTTCTGTGGGTCTCCACCTTAGGGAGAGGGGGCAAGGTAGATAGATGTTGAACCTAAGTGAGATGGGCACTTTATCATTGTGGGCATCCTGTTGAGACAGTTGTATAGAAGTGTGTGTGTATGTGTGTATGTGTGTGTGTGTGTGTGTGTGTGTGTGTGTGTGTGAGAGAGAGAGAGAGAGAGAGAGAGAGAGAGAGAGAGAGAGATTGTGCATGTGGATCACCTCAGCTGTCCTCTCCAGATACTCCTACTTCACATCCATTTCTTTACTTTCCTTCTGTGTGCCAAAGTCTCTCCCTGGGATGTGGAGGTTACCACATAGGCTCGGCAGGGTGCCGGGTAAGGCCTCCAGGTGCCTGTCTCTACCTCCCCAGTGCTCTGATTGCAAGTGTGCACCACATCTTCTAGAAAACACCAACACCAATCTGCTGGGTTCTTTGACAGAAGTTCTGAAGGATTACAGTGTGCACCCTCACACCCGGATTTTTGACATGAGTTCTGAGGACTGAACTCAGGTCACGCTAAGCCGCTATGCTAACTGAACCATCTCCCTGCTTTTTACTGTTAAAGCCCAAATGTACCCCAGGCCATTTCTCTACATGCAACCTCTTAAAGGTAGTGTCAACCTAAAAGTATGTAGAAAGGTGTATTGTTGAGATTTTATTCCATTCTTCATCACTCTTTTCAGTAGTGAGATTTACGTGTTTGTTTGAAATATGTGGTGATAACCCACAAGAAGACAAACCAGCGGTGGTTGGATTGAAGCAAGACCAAGGTAGCGACTCATTATTCATGGACCATTAAAATGAGGCAGCTGCCTCCCTACCGCTTCTCTGAGCACAATGAGGAGGCCGCATTCTTCTGAAGCAGCCATGGCTTGCGGTGGGAGTGATGAATTGCACTCCGTTCACCGAGGTCTTCAGACTCTGAGATGAGTTATCAAGAATCCATTGTATTTTGTCATCAATTTGTCCAGATGTAAAAGCTGCTTAAAAATCGCATAGTATTTTTTTCAAATTACTTTTTCATCTGCCTCCTCCCCAGAACACCTTCAGCTATCATGTGTTAACCTTCACGAGACCTTTGTAAGTCTCAAATGGAAAAACAAGGATGAAATGATAACTGCCTTGCCTGGGAACAAGCACCAAGTTTTACCTCCCCGGGTGTCAGTCAGGAAAATGCTAACACTGTCAGGAGATAATCATGTAATTTCACCTCTCCTGGCACTCACTTAGAATAGTCTTTTCCCTGCCTCTTGTATTACCGGATGCTTGTGGATTTTGGTGAATTGTAGATGTTTCAGTTCACATTAATACTTGCTCCGCCTCGTAGGCACAGGTGAGCTCATGGCGCAGCAACAGCGGTTGAGTAATTAAGCCAAGTTTGCACAGGCATCTGAGCTGGATTTGCATACAGTTTTTACAGGAAACATCTGTGAGTTCCGGTCTGCGCTGAGACAAAAGCCTTTAATATTTATATTCCAAGTGGATGCGTACCCATGTGTGGAGAATTTCGTAATGCGTGTACAGCATGCCTATTAGGATAGTGGGAATAGTTGGACCGTCTAAAAGTTTTGTCATTTTCTTAGGAGACACATCTCCATAGTTCAATTCTGCGCCGCAACAACAACAGAAACTTGATGGATGTTTATTATTTTATTTTATTCCACTAAGAATAGGGATGATTAAGGGAAAAGCTATTTTCTCCTGTTGGATAAAAAAGGACAAGGAAACTTCACCATATCGATAAAAATTATTACATTCCTGGGGATAGATTTTATAGGAGAAGAAGAGTGTGGAGAAGGGTGTAGCGAGAGGCTTCAGGGAGGAAAACTGAGCTTCGTAAATGCCTCCACCTTCCCAGTCACTGTCTGAATTTAACCCAGTCAATAGGTCTTTCTGTAAAACTATTACCAGTACAGCATTTGCTCACAGTACTGATGATCCACACAGGGTCTTGTACATGGCAGGGAGGCTCTCTACCACCAAGCTACATCCTCAGCCCAAGATGATTTTTTATAAGAAACTCTCGTGACATTTTGTCCATTGGGAAGTGCCATGACAAGGGCAACTTTGGCATCCAACAGTGGCCAGTGCCAGGCAGTGGCAAACACTGGGCTAGCTTTGGGATGTGTGCACTTTCAGACCCCTTGGTAGCCTCAGGCCTTACAAGCAGGTCTGATCTGGCTGAGTCTCATCACTAGCTACAGTGCATTTAGATGACATCACCGTTGAATCTCTGACCAGGAGGTCACTGAGTACCTTCTCTAAAGTGGAGCTGCCTCGTGCTGCTAAAACCCACATTTTACCCCCACTGTGTTGTTTATCAACATGTGGTTTCTTCCTTCTGAATCTATAGTTAAGTGTCTCCCAGGCCTCCTTCCTGTCAGCCAAACCATTCACTGTTGCTCTGGTCTCTCTCTCTCTCTCTCTCTCTCTCTCTCTCTCTCTCTCTCTCTCTCTCTCTCTCTCTTCTACTGTATATGCATTCAAACAGCAGAGAGCTCAGCTTGCTTTCTCCTTTTTAGTTGGTCCAGGACCTCAACCGAGGGAATGGCGCTGCTCTCATGCAGGGGATGTCTTCCTGTCTCAGTGAAACTAATTAAGAAAATCCCCCCACAGACATGCCCAGAAGCTAATCTAACCTAGAGAATGTTGTATGAATGCTTAATCCCCACCTAGAGTTCCTACCCTGCCTTTGACCATTTAGTTCACGGATAAAGACACACTTAACCTTTATATTTACAATAAACCTGAAACAGAGCAAGAGCTGGGCAGCTGTCTACCCTCTATGCTGTTAGAATCTACTATCTATAACCCCGAGTTATTATTATTTACTATGTTTCATCTGGGATGATCTTGACTCCCATTGGCCAGGCCTCAGGTCATGTTTTGTTGACTCTAATGCATTGGTGTCTTCTTCCTCCTCCTTCACTTTCTTCCTCCCCTCGTGGTCCTTCTCTGACCCTCAAGTCCGGAAACCCTAAACCCTTCCTATGTCTCTTCTCTCCAGCTATTGGCTGTCAGCATCTTTATTCACTTATCAAACATGATTTTGTGGCAAGGTCACCAAGTGTCACTAGGTTCTATGTATAGATTCTCTTGTCTTTGGGACAACCAGGTCTTGGGAGCCCAATATTAACATTAGAATGTAAGCAGCATCAGGCCAACCTACTATAAGAGAATTCCTAGCTGTCACGCTCAGAGGCTCCTTTCCCAGGTGGTTCTAGGTCTTATCTAGATGACAGTAGGAACAGGGCCCAAAATACTGCTTGCAAGGATCCCCTTGCAATATCCCTGGAAGGCACCTCTGTTTCCAGAATGTTAGTGGCCCATGTATTCCCTGGACCCAGGTGTTTATCCATTATATCAATTTGTGTGGCTTAAAAGTCATTGAGAAATTAGCCCTGGTGCTTAGAATTCTGTGGCTCTGATAATTCTCTTGTAAGAGTTATTTGTGTGGGCATTTTCCTAATAGCCATGGCACAGCTTCCATTTATTACCTCGCACAGCAGAAATTGCTTTTCGGCATCTGGAGTTGCCCACTCAAGAAGGCATGGCTTTGTGTTGGAACCTAAAGGCTCTACTTCACTCTTTGAGATTGCTGGAGAGCCCTCGAGGAGCCTTACCCACAGCAGCTATCTCTATCAGTGTCAGATATCAAACATGTTTTCAAGGGGAAAATCAACACCAAGAACTGTACCAACACCCCGGGACAAAGACTTCTCTCATGCCAGGTCTCACTAACCCTGTCTGTCACACTGGGCTAAGAGTGAGTTATGGGATTGAACCTACACACTTGCATGACAAAAAAAAAGATTAAAGTTTGTGAAATTGTTTTTAAGATGCCAAGTATTAGACAGTGAAAGATGGGGATCCATAGGAGATAGGCAATAAACAAGGAGAGTCATGTAACTGTCCACAATGTCAGGCTTCATAGAATTTCGAAGCTAAGGCATTCAAAACAGAGAGAGAGAGAGAGAGAGAGAGAGAGAGAGAGAGAGAGAGAGAGAGAAAGAGAGAGAGAGAAGAACCCAGGTGGTGTCTTTTTACTAAGATCTCAGGGCAGGGAAGGGGCAGATAGAAACTCTCGATTTCTCAAGAGCAGAAGATGCAAAGGAATGTTTGGAGAAAAATTTCTAGGCATTGCATAGGCTCCCTTGGCCTTTAGCAGGGCAGTCAGTCAGAGCACGCTGGCATGAAGCAGCTACTCAAGGCCAGGTATAGAATTACCTGGGTGACAGGTAGTGGCTCCTTATGTTCACACAGGAATGGCTATCCTATCCGCAGAACAAATTTATCAGTCTCAAATGAAATATGTTCTGTCCCTCCTAGCTACAGTTAAAAAGCAATGCTTTGAAAGGGTTGCATGAATTACTTCTGAGTATCTTCACAACAGTACTACAGAGTCCAAGTACCTTTGTAAGAATGCCCAAACAGCCACCACTCAGCAACTTAAACTTTGCAGTAGGGAAAATCTCATCAGTTTATTGAGCTTGCAAAGAGGCAGGAAAGGAAGATCTGAAGTGAGGAGGACACAGAATACCTGAGAAAGACTGTAAGACAATGTTGTTGATTATCAAAGTAAGACAAACACTAAAGGTAAAATGGCATTCAAAGAAGATTAGAATGCTCAGAAGGAAATATTAGTAAGTTCATGAATACATCAGATGAAGTATAAAAATAAAAAGCATATCAAAGAAACAATTAGGTGAGCATTAACGAGTAACAGGAACAAACATATGGACAACCAGAACCAAAGAAGGTACAAGGGACATATTTAAAGAAATTAATGCTAGCATGCCCTAATTTGAATAAGAGCTACAAAGTTACAAGGCATCAAATTATAATAGTAGACTTACTAGCCAACGCAATAAGGCAAGAAAAAGAATTTATCTGCATTGCAAAGGGAAACAAAAAGACTGCTTTCATTTTCAAACAGCGTGATCACCTGTATAGTGAGTTCAGCAATGTCACTAGATAGAAGATAAATATGTAAAAAATCAGTTATATGTAGATTCATTTATAGCTTATGTGTTTTAGATAAGTCATACTTATCTATAATACATACCATACACAACAAATAAGAATAGCAGCAAACACTGAAATATTTAAGGATAAATCTGACAAGTGATATGCAAAATATTTATATTAAAAACTTCAAATGTTGAGAGAAATAAGAGAGCCTGGCCACTGGGCACAATACTGTGTCCTTGTGTCCGAAGACTTAGTTTTTAAATATGTTTTTATTAAATTAGTTTTAAAATATCTTTATTTACAGACTGGTCTCTTGCTCATATTCCATAGGCTTGACATCTTGAAGCATACCTCACAATTGAAATCCTTCACCGAGCCAAGAGAAACATCTGTACACATATTGTTTTAAACCATTATTTCTCAGTCTGTGGGCCAACAAGTAAAAGTGTGTCTGAGCATTTCCTTCTTAGACGAAGCAACTTGTTTTTCGTATCAACTTTCGCAACTAAACATGACCCTCACCCGCATCTTCCTGCAAAGAATTGATTCCTCGCTATTCCTAACCTTAGCTCACGTTAATTTTCTTCTAATGGTTTATACTCCAGGAGTCCTGCTCTGGGAACCAACTCACTTACAAAATCAGATTTCATTTGGCCTCAAAGCCACAAGAGCTATAGAGTTTTAGGTAAAAATAAAAATCTCTTGTAGTTTCACGTTACATCAATTAGTTGCTTTCTCGTACCCAATATATAGATGGTTATGAACTGAGTATAAAACTTTTGATAGACCTTCAACTCTCTTCTTTATCATAAATCTGTATTTGTGAATCGTGTCATTGAAAAATGGATCCCTCGAGCAGGGTGTGGTGGCGCACACCTGTAATCCCAGCACTTGGGAGGCAGAGGCAGGCGGATTTCTGAGTTCAAGGCCAGCCTGGTCTACAGAGTGAGTTCCAGGACAGCCAGGGGGCTACACAGAGAAACCCTGTCTCGAAAAAACCAAAAAAAAAAAAAAAAACCAAAAAAAAAAAGAAAGAAAAAAGAAAAATGGATCCCTCATTTCTGAGGCAACAAGTTACCTATTGTTTTGTCTAGAAGGATGGGTAATAAACTTGGGGATTCAAAAGTGATGAGCAGTTGCCTTCCTACTCCAAGTAAGCATGACCCACTTTGAGTTTCCAGGCTTGTAACCCGTGCCAGGATATGTAGCCTAGATCTTTACTATTACTGAAGCACGGCCAGTCTGCATGTGGATCGCACAGAGCTGTGTGCTGTGCATATTGGTTTCTTAAACAGAATTGATGCGTGGCTTCTTAAAGTCCTTATTGGAGATGATTTGAATGTAGATAATTACTCTCTCTTGGGTCTTCTGTCTTAGGATCATTGTGGTATCTAAGTAAACAGCCTTATCCAGAAGGACAACCCAACCTAATGTGATTCATTGTTGACAAGTACTTCCAAATGAGACACCAGAAGCCTTTAACTGTATGTTCCTAATTCACTGGTGCTTGTTATAGTGCTTACAGTTTAGACTCCTTTTTCATTGTGCCTCTGGGTGGATATTTTTAAATGTGTATGGAGTAACATTTGTCTACATACTTTAATTCTTGGTATAATGGTCCCCATTTTTTAATGTCTACAGAGAATCTCACATCATAAAGAATTAAGTAATCAAAGATGGAATAAAAGATTTTGTCCATAAAAAGAAAATCAATGCCCTCTTTCCCAAGGGTTTTCTGACATTCAATTCTTACTGACTTTAGAGTGTTTAATCCTAATAATGTTAGATCTGACAGGCTGATCCCTGTCACATGCTTGGGCTTCATGAAATGGAGATTTTCACCTTTCTGCCCCTTATTAGACAAAAAAAGAATGGGTAATATTCAAAACATTGCTTATGTTGGTAAAAAGGAAGAAAAAAAAAACACCAGGTCCTGGAGAGACTTAGGAATATTTCAGCAGCAACTCTTGAAATTTGGGTTCACTTTGGTCAGTGTCAGGATAAAGTCTAAGCACAGTCATTCACGGTGGCTATCATGAGACACTCTTGGGATGCTGGCATCCCATTGGTCTCCAGAAGCCTTATTCAGCCAGATTGAACCGTAATGTAACTACTGTGGGCTCATTACATGTGGCCCAGACCCACAGGCATCTATTTTCCTTCTTCATTTAAAGTCATTTTTAAATAACCAAATATCACTCACACACACACACATTAATTTTGGCAAATACAGGGTTCCTGATGGATAACTCATTCTTCCCTGTTCTGCCCACTTTAACTTAATACTGATGACTTAACTCTTCTAAGGACATAACCTTGAACTTGCCCCGTGTATCTGACCTGTTAGTCAGGCACACCTTCAAAATTGTGTGTCTATTTTCTTATCAAATTCCACCATAGATTTTTTTCATCATTATTTTGCTTGAGGAAACAGTCAGCTACAGACGCATTCCACTTTGGATTATTGTTTTTTAAAGTTTAATACAGGAAATTTATAAAAAATAAAATTGAAAACATAATTAGCATCTAACCTTCCCAAGATGAGGTGATGGCTTTTACTGTGTATTTCTCTAAGCCCCCTCTTTTTAACTACAAAAATAAGAACTTTTGTCCAAGTCATAAAAGCTTATAAAATCTGGTAGTTATTCATGTAAAATAGGTATCATACTAGCATAAAATTAGGCTTGTAGATAGTGGACATTTTGTGTGATTCTGTGGATTGATCTGTCCCTTATGGATAATAGGGAGGCTTCTTCCTACCACTTAGGGATTCCCCCACCCCATTAGTTCATTTCCTTAATTGTTTTCTTTTTCAAATTTTACTAGAGTCTCATATGTGCTAGGCAAGTACTGAATCATCAAGCCACATCTATATAATCCCAAATTTTTATTTTCTTATCATCAGTATTAGCAATAGTACTTTTTATTGGTTGGTTGGTTGGTTGGCAGGCAGGCAGAGTTCTTAGCCCAGGCTAACTTGGATATCCTATGTACCCAAGGATGGCATGAACTCCTGATCTTCCTGCTTACATTCTCCAGCCCCGAGTTCATGAATTATAGGGTGTGGCATCCTCCCGAGTTTAAGTGGTGTTGGGATCAAACACATGACTTCATACCTGCTAGGCAGGCCTTCCATGAACTGAGCTACATCCCCACCCAGAATTACTAGTATAATTCCTGACTATCAAGAGATGTAGATCTGACATTTTCTGGAGATATGGTCTTGTTATCCTGATGAATATTCTTGGTCCTAATATCTTCTTGTTGGGAATGTCTGCCGAGGAGACATAATTCATATTTTATCATACATTTTTAGAAACACAATAGTTCTTTTTCAGAAGAATTCCATTTATCAGCCTAATTAGTCCTAAGCATACCTCCTACCCCATTTTTTTTTTACTCTCATCAATGAATGGTCATAGGTAGTTCAGCAGGAGGCCATGGTCATTGTCAGTTTGTTTTCGTTTTAATCTTCCCTTTAGTTATTTTGCTTGTATTTGGAGTCAATTCTGAACAGAATCGAATCCCAGAAACAAAGTATCATTACTATGAGCTGTGTTCTTGAACAAATAGTGGAGCATTCTTAGAATTTTGGGGCCGCTGGAGACTGGGCAGAGTCGAGTGAAATGGCCTGCCTGCCCTCAGCACCACAGTCATGCCAGAATCCAGCCCACTGAGGGACTCGCACTGATCACCCTGATCTGAGCTACCGCCCCAGTAGCCATCAAATACTCTTTGTTCCACTTGTCCAAGTGCTGCTGTGTCTCACCACTGTCATGTCCCACCGCAGCCATGCATGTCCCACTACCACAGCTGTCTCTTCACCACTGTCCTGTCCCTTCCTCTGCCTTGTCACTACTACCATCATTTCCACCACCATGTCTCTGCCATTTTGAGATCCTACCATTGCTGTACCCCATCACTTCCAGGTCCCCTCACCATCATTGGGGAGATTGGTGTTACATAACCACAACACAGCATCCCGTGTTGTATTCACAGTCTCACCACAACTGTCATGTCCGGTCACCATCATGTCGAATCTCTGTCTTGTTTCTCACCTCGCCTGTCAGATCTTAGGCCAGTGCTAATACAACACTAGGTCCCAGCAGCAGTGCTGCCTTGGCCATGCAATGTCTGTGCCCTGGAGTGAGCCTAGGACTAGCCAGTGTGGTCTGTTCCTCTCTGAGACATGTTCTTAGAGTGGTGTGCAAAAAAGGGAAAGGTTCAGATCCTGGGCAGAGTTTGTGTCTATTTTCCATGCTGGCCTAGTTCGGAATTTACTGCTGGGTGGGAATGGATCTGAAGATGCCTTTTAGAGAAAGCCTTGGGCAGTTCTAATGGAGGTTTAAAGTATCATTGATGGCTGATGTGCGTCCCCAGCTGACATGGCCCTCTCATCCCTGGCATTGGTGGGATCTGGTGCTCCACTGTCCTGGAGAGCACTGTGTTGATCTGTCAGAACCCCACTTGCTGTCGTGCATTCACACACTGGCTCAGAGTTGTCCAGAGCAGGAGCAAGAGACGCTCGTGTTGGAGGAACATATGGCAGCAGGATTCTATCATACCTTCCTATAATGAGCCGGGAAACTTTCCCTGCTTAAAAATGTGTGTTTATAAACAGTGGGCTTACAGCGAACACTCCCATCTGTTAGGTGAACATAATTTGTGCAGGAATTCCGGCAAGAGGTGGGGGGACTTCACAACGCTTTTGTATATTTTCCCCTGGTGCGACATTATCCTCGGAGACAGCACACAGCAGCATATGCCTAATACTCAGTTTGCTGTCTGCCTCTTCCTGTTGTTTGAAAGCAATGCTATTTTTGTGCATTAGCATATAAGATTATTGTAGAAATTCATAAGAATTTTACATCTATGCAGGATACTTAAAAAGAGAAAAAAGTAGAACGGGTAACAATTATGTAAGCATGGTTATGTCGCCGTGATCAAATTGTCCTTGTGGCTTTCCAGTGCTGCAATGACCTGTCCTCAAGCTCCTCTAAAGAACTTCTGTTGATTTTGCTTTAACCTGATCTCAGAACCCTCGTCCCTGTAATCACAGTACACAACAATCAAAGCATGCAGCCTTCCAGTCTGATTTGTAATTTAAATACACGGCATTGACTCTTTGTGCCCAGTTTTGTATTACTCTGATTGTCTTCAGTAATTAATTTTGTTTGGGATGAACTGTTCCTCATAATAGAACAGAGTTTTTTAAGATTAATGCTCAGCAATATTTTTTTCTTATCATAAAAGATTTTATGAGTCCTGCCACAGGACCACCGCAAGGTTATCAGAGGGAGACTCACTGTGATTAATACTTGCTCACTGCTGAATTACCTGCATTGTCCAAGGCTTTCGTTCACTTAAAACCATTCCTCTGGGTTCCTTCTCCGGGGTGACTAATTGGACATACTTGAACAAAAAAGATGAACGATTAGTTCAATATCAATGTATCTAGGTCTACTTGGTACTGAGCAAACAGAACCCATTAACACTTCGTCTTTTCCCTGAGTTGTTTTAAGCGTGTTCTGACTGAACTTTGTAAGACGGCGTGTCTTCGGAAGATAGACAGCCCCAGCCAGAACTTCACTTTGGTTAAGGGAGAGCTCCGCCATGATTTTTTGATATTAGAGAGTTTGTGTACACTCAAGCTCCCCTCTTTATGAGCCACCCCTTCCCAGTGTGAAAGGGACCCAGGCCTCAAGTCTTACTCTTTAATTTTTCATTCAGAGACAGTAGTTTTCTTTGTTCTGTTACAGTGTGAACATACTGTTAGTTTGTATTTATTTAACCCTTTTGGGTAGGACCTTGGACCTGATAAGGAATCACCTACTGCTGAGTTATACCCTCAACCCATATATCTTAATTTTTGTTACGTAGTTTAGTGTATGTACAAATGTGAGTGTACACGGAGGCCAGGGCATTATATCAGGTGTCCTGTTCTATCACTCTCATCTCCTCCTTATGGCTTCGAGACAGGATCTCTTAATGACTACAGATCAAAGTTTGTGGCTAGAAAGCCTTAGAAATCTTCTTGCCTCTGCCCTTATCAACCCTGGAGTTATAGGTGTATGCAGCTATCCATGGCCTTCTTGGAGAGTTCTGGGAATGTGACCACAGGTTCTCCTGCATACACAGCATGCTCAGTACTAGTGTTATAGGTATGTATAACCACGCACAGCCTTACTGGTAGGCTCTGGGGATGTGAACTCAGCTCTTCATACTTGTACTGTTAAGCCATCTCCTCAGCGCACATGATGTATTTTAATATAATACAGTAGGGATATAACACAAAACTGTCTTTGTTTTGTGTAGTGCACATAACCCAGTGAGTTAGGGATGTGCACATGCCTTCACACCACTGCTACAACTGCCTCTTCATCCCCTGCAACCCCATCCTTTCAGCAGTATTTTTTACATAAGAAACAGGGTTTCTCTGTATAGCCCTGGCTGTCCTGGAACTCATTCTGTAGACCAGGCTGTCCTCGAACTCAGAAATTCGCCTGCCTCTGCCTCCCAAGTGCTGGGATTACATGTGTCTGCCACCACCGCCCTACATGTATGAGTCTTTTTTCCTGGGCATCATGCCTCTGCCTGGTGCTTGTAGAAGCAGAAGAAGGCACTGGATCCCCTGGAACTAGAATTATCAATGGTCATGAGCCACTCTGTGGGTGCTGGGAAATAAATCCTTGGTCCTTTGCAAGAACAGCCAGTGTTCTGACCACTGAGCCATCTCTCCAACCCTTCAAGTATTATTAACAGTCTATTCTCTGGAGTACTCTTCAACATTATTTTTATTTACTTGTTTTTTTTCTGTTTGTTTTGTTTTTGTTTTGAGACACTGTTTCTCTGTGTAGCCCCACCTGTCCTGGAGCTTGCTCAGTAGACCAGGCTGGCCTTGAACTCAGAGATCCACCTACCTCTGCATCCTTAGTGCTGGGATAAAAGGAGTGCATGGCCAGTGACTAGCTGACTGAACCATTTTGAAAGCCCAACTCTGGTTTTGTTTTGCCTTTTTTTGACCTTCGTTTTGATAGGATAGGGCTGGCAAGATGGCTCAGCAGGTAAAGGCTCTTGACACACAAGCTTTTTGGCCTGAAATCAATCACTAAAGCCCATGGAAAGGTAGAAGGAAAGAATAGATTCCACAGAGTTGTCCTTTGACATGCACATGTGCACTGTGGCAGGCATACCCTCCACACATCACGCCCACCCATGTTGATGGTAAATGTAATTTAAAACATTTTAAAAGAACACCTAGATGGTCTCTTGGTCAACCTTGAATACACAATACCATATTACCAGTTGTGTACTCTATGCCTTGCATGACTTTTCACTTTATATAACTAAAGTTGGTTTTCCTTGGCGTGGCCTCCTCTCCCACTCTACCAACTCTGCTGTCACCATTGCATACTGTTTCTCCTTTGACTGGCTTCTTTCAGTGAGCATAGTGGCTTCCAGGTCCGTTCATGTTCTTGGGGGAAACCTGGCTTTCTTGGTTTCAGGCTATATAGTGTTTTCTTTTGTGCATATACTGTGTTTCATCCATTCCTGGGCTGACAGATTCTTAGGGTTTTTCTAGAGCCTGCATGGAATGGAGCATCAGTGAACGTGGACTTCAGTATCTTCCTATCCTTAATTGCAGGTCCTGTCTTGGGGTTTTACTGCTGTGAACAGATGCCATGACCAAGGAAGCTCTTATAAAGGACAACATATAATTAGGACTGGCTTACAGGTTCAGAGGTTCAGTTCATTATCATCAAGGTGGGAGCATAGCGGTGTCCAGGAGACATGGTGCAGGAAGAGTTGAAAGTTCTATGCCTTCATGTGAAGGCCGCTAGGAGAAGACTGTCTTCCAGGTAGCGAGGATGAGGGTATTAAAGTCCACACCCACAGTAACACACCTAATCCAGTGAGGCAACACCTACTCCAAGAAGGCCACACCTCCTAATAGTTCCACTCCCTCGACCAAGCACATACTAACCATCTCAGTTCCCTTTCAGAGAAGCGGAGTTTATAATAGTTCCAGTTTTAATTTTGCAAAGAACACTATTCTGTAGTAGTGTCTCCGTTCACATGCCTAGCAGCACTGGACAAAGCCGTTCCCTTCTCTTCCTCCTCAGCATGGTTTATTCCTTATTCTGTTTCTTAGGTGCTGGCTTGGTGGTGCTGTCTTAGTGTGGTTGGGAATTGCATTTTCCAGAGATGGATGCACTGAGTATCTTCTCGCAACCCCTTGGCCATTTTCCTTCTTCAGATTTCTGTCTTCTCAGTTTTAGGGAGTTCCTTATATATTTTTCATATTAACTCTTTATCAGACAGATGGTTTGCACAAAGTTTGTTTTTTGTTTGTGAACATGGTCTATGATCCAGCTCAGGTCTGGGCTCAGGAGCTGTTGGACTCTCGACAGTGGTCATTAAGTACACCCCAGCTTGCTTACAGGTTTCAAACATTCTGACTTACAAAAATGCAGTTATGCTCACAGAAGGACTGTCATAGAAACTGTGTCTCTTACTGACCTGTGAAGAGTTGATAAGGCGTTTAGGGTGATATGGGGTGTGAGGGATTATTACAGTCCCAGGAATGGAAACTAGAGTCAGTTGTCATTACTCAAGATAAATAATTACATCCGAGACTTTGTCACGAAGTTATTCTCAGTGTCAGGGAAACAAAGAAGTGGAGGAGCATTCATTATACTAAGGGACATCAGCACTGGGGTGGAGACAGGACTGTCCTGGTCCTGAGCCCACTTTGCCTAAGGACAACCACAGCTCATCCTGAAGGTGTCAGTGGTCTTCAGTACAGAGTGGCATAGGCTTTACATGAAGGAGCAGAATTTATGTCCTCAAACTCAGATTTCACAGCATGAGAATAAGTGATGTTCTTACGTTGACAAGTCTTTTTTAATAGCTGTGACCACAAGGTACTTAACATTCTCAGGTACCTGACCCAAAAAGCTGCCAAGAGAGGGGCAGCTGCTTTTGGCTCACAGTTCTGGGGGATACAGTCTGACATGGCAGAGAAGGCATGGCGCCAGGCGCCTGAGGCAGCTGGTCGCGTTGCATTGGCAGTCCAAAAGCAGAGAAAATCTCAAGCAGGGCTTGCTGTAAAATCTCAGGGCCTGACTCCCCAGGGATTGGCTTTCTGTGGTGAATTTGCATCCTCTAAAGGTTGTTCAACCTTCCGAACTAGCACCACCTACTGGAGACTGTGTTCAAACAAGTGAGCCAATGGGGACATTACATATTGCAATGTCTACAACACAGTAAAACCTACTTCATACACAGCCCTGTGCTGACACAGATTGAGGTCTGATCTGGGTGTGGGTGAAGTCTCCTTAGGGGAAGGCTTGGGTATGTCTCCAGTACCTAAGACACAGACTACTTGAGCATCTCATGGTTACTCTGTCCAGGCTTTACCACTGACACTTCTTTTTGGCATTTTGCAGGTATATCATCCCCTCTTTGCAGAAGCTGGATGCCGGGTTTTACCGCTGCGTGGTGCGGAACAGGATGGGAGCTCTCTTGCAGAGAAAATCAGAAATTCAAGTAGCATGTACGTGTGCGGGGCGAACAAGGGTCTTAAGTGAGGAATAGAGTTGCAGCAGCTGTGGGGAGGAGCTCTCTGTGGCAGCAGTTGATACTTGCCCTTGGGTCGTATGAAACAGAAGTGTGATACAGGCTGGGGGTGTTAATTCAATTGGTAGAATGCTGGCCTAACTTGGATAATGCCCCGTGTTCTAACCATAGCACCAAACTGGGCAGTAGAGGCAGGAAGATCAGAAGTTCAAGATGATTCTTGACTACATAGTGAGTTTAATGCCAGATAGAGCAACCAATGAGATACTGCTAATGAATGAATAAATGAATGAATGAATGGATTAAAATAATCAATAACATAGGATTATGGCTAAAAGTAGACATAGGACTGACAAAGACCCTTGCCACTAAACATGATAACCTTTTGAAGTCCGTCTGCAGGATCCACATGACAAAATAAGAAACAAATTCCTTCAAGTTGACCTCTGACCTTCACATGACCAAGATTACATACATCCTGTGATGCATGCTCACAAACACACACATAAACACACAGATGGATGGATGGATGTGTGGATGGATAGATGGGTGGATGGATGGGTGGGTGGGTGGGTGGATGGATAGATAGATCAATTGATAGATAGATAGATAGATAGATAGATAGATAGATAGATAGATAGATAGATAGATAGATAGAATTTTTTAAATGCAAAACCAAACTTGGGGACCAGGTGAGGAATTGCTTTGGGAAGGAGGGGCAGTAAGAAGGGTTCTCTGTATAAACCAACTTCCATTGGCTTGTAGGTAAAGGGATTAAAATATGTTTAGAATGAAAAGCTGAACCCAACTGAAGTCAGATTCCCTTACTTCTTCCCCATGACCTGCTATGAAGTCATTTTGCCACTCAGTAGATTTGATAGTCATGCCCTGGTTGTCATCAATGCTGTAGTGATCTACTCTTTATCCAGAAGATCCATTTTGGGGAACAAAAATTTAAAATAAGGGCACCATCAAAGGGCAGAGACCTTGACTCTCATGAAGTCTTTAGGAGCAGGAGACCTGGCTGGTGCATATGCTCTTTCCCTATGATAGGAAGTCTTTGCCGCAGAGGATCTGTCCAGTGGACTGTCTGCTTCGGTGTAGTTGTAAATGCTACCAAAAATGTCATGTTTAAAAAGAAGCAAAAGAACATCCTGAAATTTTACATTATAGGATGCACTGAAATTTTACATTATATAAATACACTGTAGTGTGTCTCTTCTATTCCAATGGTTCCAAGATTGCTGTTTTTAATTCTGGCCCCAGTTATAGTCCATAGCTTTATGTTAGCACATAGTAACATGAACCTATCTCACTCGCCTTTCATAATCACTTATATGACTGAGGAAGGTCCCCATATTATATGTGTTTAGCTATTATTTAAGCCTCAAGAGAGGTATCAGTCTTTCTGGTTTGTTGAAGATGAAGCCACTGCCAAATTTATCTACAGAATAACTCAGAACATTTTATTCAATATAAAAATTGAAAACATAATAAATAGAATGTAGATCAATACCCAAACCATATTTGAGTAAGTTAAGAGCCTGGAATTGATTATAGCACACTACATTGTATTTATGAAGTTCGGGCTTCGAGCAGTTGCCCGTGCTCTTGGTCTCATGCTTTGTCTCTCATTCTGACATTGTATGTCGTCTTCCTTTACAGTCACACAGACAAGGGTGTTTTCTGTCATGTCACATAGCTCTTCTGTCTGTGCCTCCCCAGTGTGTCCTGTTACATAGAAAATAGCTTTTGATGATAACGCTACAGAGGATAGCATTCTTTCATAGAAAAATCTAAAAATGAGGTGTATTTAATAATAGACTGTGGTCAGGTATGGGTGGCACATGCCTTTAATCTCATTACTCAAAAGACAGACCTCTGTGAGTTCCAGTTTATATAGTGGTTTCTAGGCTAGCCAGGGTCACATAGTGAAACTCTACCTCCAAGAAAAAAAGGAAAGAAAAAAGAACAGAAAAGAAGGAAGGAAGGAAGGAAAGTTGGGTGGATGGATAGATGGATGGATGGATGGATGGATGAATATACAGTAGCTAAGGGATTACTCAGTCATTAAAGTACTTGTTCCACAACCACAAGGAACCAAGTTTGGGTCTCAGCACCCACATATAAAATCAGAGCCAAGCATTGCACTAGGTAGGTGGTTATAGGAAGATCCCTGGGGCTTGCCGGCCAGCCCATATAGTCAATTATCAACCAGTTCAGTGATGGACAATATCTCAGACAACACATGGAGACTGATCAAGAAGATACATGATCATCCTCAGGCCTCCATATGGACATACATACACACTCGTGTGTGTGCTCACCCACCCACAAACACACATACATACTTGAATATACTTGGGAACATGCACACACGCACACATTACTACACAAAAAGTATGGTGTGGAAATATCTGTATACATGGACAGTATCTGATCACAAGATAGAAATTGTTTTGATATTTTGGGTTCCCGGTTTAAAAGAGAGCCTTTCTAATCTACAGTCTGATGACTAGGTCCTCCATTTTTTATTTTTAGATGTTTTAATCGGTAGAACAATAACTGCCCCATGTTATGTCATCAGTGTGGGGTGGGCAAGAGAATTCTCTGTGAACTCCCTAAGGGTTGGAACACATTGGTTTCCAAAGACTTGTGAGTGGAGACAGTGTTCCCCCGAGATGAGGAGGTAGAGGAGGAGACCCAGGAGGGGAGGGGTACGTACCTGCAGGGTGTCCAGGGACATTGCACTGCAGCTCTGTAAAATCTGCTTCATGGGGACAGGGATGCCTTCCAGAAAGTTTTTTTTCTAGTGTTACAGTCAACTGTGAGCAGCCATTATATTACTGCAGTGTGACAAAGGCTGGTGGCTTTGCTGATGAGAGCCCCATGGCTGCTTTAGAGGCGCACGGCTCAGCCAATGCTCCACTCTCTCACTCACGGTGGCATCTGCACTTGTCAGCACTGCCGTTCCCTCTCTTGCTTGTCACCTTATTAAGCGTGGTGGTGGCACCGACTTCACTGTAAAATATAGCTGTTTCCCTCTCTGACCCCCTACTCCCCCTCAAAAGATAGCGTGCTCCAGAACTTAAAAGTCTAATTTTTCTCTGCAGATATGGGGAACTTCGTGGATACAGACCAGAGGAAAACAGTTTCTCAAGGGCACGCAGCACTTCTAAACTTACTGCCTATCGTCAGCTGCCCCAGACCGCAAGTGACGTGGTTTAGAGAAGGACACAAGATTATTCCAAGCAGCAGAATGTAAGTTGCTCGGGTACGCGGATGTAATTCACGGCACGTGCCTGTACCGGCCAGGGAAAGGATGGCCAAGTGGCCGGCGGCTGGACGCTTCCCTAGTGGCAGCTGCCTTGCAGGCCAGCTTGCCTATTTTTAAGCCATTTAAGCAAGGAGCCTTGTGCGGTTGCTTTCTGCTTGTTGTCCATCCTGAACCTAAGGTCTCCTCTCTACCCTGAAGCCCATTCTGTCTGGTTTTGAATACTATACCTCACGGCTGTCACCCCCAACTGTGTGTCGTCTCGTTTACCCAGGCCTGTGTTTACTTACACAGCGGTGGGGTCCCCCTCCGCCGTCCCTTGAGCCTCACAGCCATACCGCTTACTGTGACGATAAAGTGCCAATTACTGCTTATTTCTCCTTATCCTTTCATTCTCCCACGACAGTTTTATTTCCTTTTGTCCAATTAGGGGCTCGCCCATCTATTGCTAATCGCACGGTTAAGACCTATCTTAAGGTCTTCCTGCATGCCCCACATTCAAGATACGGGTTGAATGTCAGGCGAGTTTTCTCCATTTGGAGCTGTTAGTGATTCAAAAGAGCATTGGATTAATAGATTTTATTTATCCTGAGGGAGTGTGTGCACAGAGCAGAGGAAAAGCTTGGTGATCTTCTCCATCCACCTTGTTTGAGACAGAGTCTGTTTTGCCACCATGGTCACCAGGCTAGCCCATGAGCTCTCTCGGTCTCCTATCTCAGGAAGAATCTCTGGTGTTGTAGGCACATGCATCTGCACCCGGCTTGGCATTGGTTCTGGTTTAGGATCTCACACGTGGGACTCACTTACCTTCCTCCCTGAGCTGACTTTCTGGTCCTTGCTATGTATTACTTAAGTGGGCACCTTGCAGTAGAATTGGAAGATAGTGGTACAACAACAAAAACCTCAAAAATAAACATTTTCAAAAGGAATCACGGAATGCTTTGTGCTTGAGGTAAAAGTCAAAGATTCATGCTGCCAAGTGCTTGCTTGCCGATAAGAACACTTGAGGGGAAGGTTCTAGGTTTGGTTTGGAAAGGATGTGTGTGAGATGTTTGCCGGGCGGGTCTCAGATGCAGCTGTGGAAGTTAACTATGGGCTATAGACCCACTTTCCACCTTAGCAGAACACCATGGACTTCCCTCTACAAGCCCAACAGACCTGTTATCCCACCTTGACACTCGAAACCTGTATGGGCCTGCTTACCAAATGGCAAGTAGGAGAAAAACAGAAATATATGCAACAAGCATACTTCAGAATTCTTGTAAAAAGAAAAAAAAAACCACCCAATTCTTGTCTACGGCACCGCTGCCAAGCCTTTTTTCTGTATCTGAAGTTTCTTGGATATTCACCTTCGTATTGATTCCAATCATAACAGACGTCTCTCGGGACTGGGTGAAACAAAGAGGAAGGATCGATATCTCATCGCTGTGGGAGACCGTTCTGCTGAGCAGAAAGCAGCTGAGATACAGTGTAGTATAAATGTTCTGGGAGGACCAGCGTGGAGCACGGGAGGGGGACGGGAGGGCAGGAGAAGGTGGGAGGAAGGCTGGGGTACTGAGAGCAGTGTGGTTCGGAAAGTAGGCTGCATTAGGCCTCTTCTCAGGCATGGAGCTCATAATACCAGGGGCTGGGAGTTCATGGTGTCGGGGCATTTTCATTCACTTGGTAGCAAATAAATACATGTTGGTTCATACATTGACCATGTGAACCAGCAATGGTCGAGAGACAACCTTCATTCAAAGTACGACAGGGCATCCATTGAAATAACTCTTGATTTTTACACTGAAATAACTCATAATTTCATGGCTTCTTTCTCACTTGCAGACTCATGCTAAAGACTATTGAATTCCTAATGAGCTGATAAAATGATGATGTGATTAAAGTCCTAACGCAGTGTCCCATCAAACAAACAGTCAGTTTATAAGCATAAAACTACTGGTAAACCTCTGGCCTCGGCCGCGTTGTGGCATACGGGGCTGATTATGAATATTTACACTCCTACAAGGTCCTTTAGTTTTGTGTGTTCCACCTCATCACCGCCCCACATTTCCTGAGTGCCTGCTGTGTGCGATGTCATAAATCAGCACGTGGGTGCCATTCCCCAACAGTTTATACACCGTTCCAAGATGTACTGCTCCTAAGAAACTTCCACTTCTGACCCAGGTGGCTGCACATGCGGAGCTTGGGGGCATCTGCTCCAGGGCTGTGTCTAAGATCTGGAGACTTCAATCCAAAGTGCATCATGAAACTGAGCACTAGTCAGGAACTTGCAGTGGCTTTCAGTCTTGGCACATGCAGTCCCTGGAGACCCTTTCTGTGGGGGACACGCTAGCCACCTCCTTCTCTTTATAACTATATTATGACCTTTAAAAGTTGACCTTTGGGCTTATAATGAAGTGGATTTTTTTCTCTTAAAAAGATACAGTAACTCTCATGTTTCCAAACTTGAAGAATTAGTTAAATAGCCTATTAATAATCCTAGCAGCTATTATTTATTGAGGACCTACTTGAAACATATCTTCTGTAATCCTCAGAATTGCCTTCTGGGGCACTTATAATTAGCTCCACTTACAGCTATCAGAACTGAAGTTTAGAGATACTAACTCACCCCAGGGCATGCAGCTGACAGGCCGAAGCAGTAGGCCTGGGTTCTGACTCAAGAGCCCACACTCACCTCACAGTCAAGCTGAGTTTTCTGTTCTGTTACTTGATGAGCTGGCCTCGTGCTTTTGATCATGTCTCCCATGGCTTCAGGTGGTTTTGCTCATTTATTTAGAAGCCCAGCTTTCAGTTTGAAATAACACGGGCTTGTGTGGGTTTGGGTAGAGGGAGGGAAATGTGTCAAATATCAGGAGAGTGAAAGAATAGAATCACCAGGATTTCCTTCTGGATTGGATATGGGATTTAAGAGGTGGAGAAAAGCCTAGGCAGATCTGGTAGGGTGATGTTACTGTCTCCCGAAGCGAACAGAAAAATATAATTCTAGTAGAAGGAGGTTTGCACGTGTGCTTTGTGTATTGTGAGTATTTGTGAATGTGGGGGGGGCAGTATGAGTTTGTGCATGGATATATTTGTGTGTGTGTGTGTGTGTGTGTGTGTGTGTATGTGTGATTGTGGGTATATGAGTGTGTATGTATGTGTGCATGTGTCTGAATGTGTATGTGTGGGAGTTTGTGTGTATGTGTGAGAGTGTACGTGAGTTTGTGTTTGGTGTGTGTGTATGTGTGTGAGTATTTGTGGGAGGTGTTGGGGTATGTGAGTATGTATGTGTGTGACTGGGGGGATGGGGGTAAGTATATTTGTAGTGTGTGTAGAGTGTGTGTGTGTGTGTGTGTGTGTATTCTGAGATGGTAGTGGTTTATCAATTCTTTTTGGACAATTCATTTGGACAACCACAGCCAATGATCAGATAGTTGCATATGTCAGATGCAAGGTCTAGGTTGAACTTGGCCTATTAATCTCTTTGCAAACCTATGAAATATATGGAGCAGTAGGTCAAGCCGAGGGAGTTCCAATGTATCGGCTGATACTCTGCCACAGAGGTTAGCTTAGGATTCCTTCCTTCCTTCCTTCCTTCCTTCCTTCCTTCCTTCCTTCCTTCTCCCTTCCTTCCTTCTTTCTTTCCTCCTCCCTCTCCCCTCTCTCTATGCATAGAGAAATTTTATTTTAGTATTCACAGAATGGCAGAGGAAAGCATTGTAAAGTAACAAGTGCCCATAGCCCAGGGAGCTGGGGGCAAACCAAAGCCTTCGTTCCTGGAGCTTGTAAATGCACAGCTCATAGAGCAATGGGAAGAAATGCTGCAAAAGCAGTGAAGAGTTGATGTTGACAGGAAGAAGGGCAGGAGGGCAGAAAGAGACTCCATAGTACGTGCCTGAAGCCTAGGGCTGGCTCGCACCCACAGGCTGGAGGCTCCTTTCCTTACCTGCCCTCAGGCTTTAACTGCTGTGAGACTCCCATTTCAGAACCTATGTCCTGTACCTTCCAGAGAACCTTAATCTCATTTTTCTCAGCTTCAGTAGAGAGGCAACCCATCTCTCCTGTTACACAGGAGATGAAGAAGATAACCAACAGGGTTCATTGTAGCCATCTTGTAGTGGTCCTGCTGGGCTCCTTACATCATCCACTTAAGATTGATGGCTTTAGTCAGAACTCTCAGAAGAGGAGACACATGCCAGGCAGGGCTGGCTCATGCCTTTCATTGCAGCATTCAGGAGACAGGGGCAGGCAGATCTCTGTGAGTTCGAAGCCAGCCTGGTCTACAGAGCAAGTTCTAGGACATCCAGGGCTTCAGAGAGAAACCCTGGTTTGAACCACTGCCACCCCCTAAAAAGAAGAGGAGACACTAAGATTAGCGCCCCAGTAATTCTGTCTTCTGTTAATCTTTCCAGTCTCTAATTCCTTTCTGCTTGGGGTATTTTCTAATCACAACTGGGCTTCCCCCAGGGTGATGATTACCGAAAGCACATGTCTCTCCATAACCTAAGGCCTGATATGTAAGGTTCAGTCCTGGAGGGCTGAATGGATGGACGGTTGTCAAGAGTGTCAGGTGGCCTCTATACTTCCCCCAAGAGAGGGGAACTGAATAAAAGCAACACGCTGCACAGCAGCAAATGACTGTTGACACAGAGAACCATCTCAGAAAGGCAGATGATGTTCTGAAAGCGTGAGGATAAGTTATACTGGGAAATTTGAATAGATGATTATGGGTTTTATGTATCTGAGAAGATATTAAAAAAGCAGGCAGGTTTATTCTTTTGATTTACTGGATCCAAACAGTTAATTTGCTGTCTTCTCATGTCAGAGTTGAAGACAGCTTTGTCTTATTAATGTAGTCTAAGTCGAAAACAGAAAGTCCTCCGTGTTATCCTGGCTTAGATCTATTTTCTTCCCCTCCTTTTATTTCTCCAGCTTTGAAATGCGAATCTGGATGCCGCGCAGATACTCGTACCCCCAGGAGGTAATTCACGCAGGCAGTTATCAGATTAGGATGCAAAAACTTGGTGTGTACAGTGCCATTCTTTTGCTTAATTGAGGGTTTCTGTGCTCAAATTGCATCCTGTAGTCTACCTGACAGGAATGTGTGAGCACAGGCATCTTCACACATGTTTTCCTGGAAATGTAGAGTTTATAGATTGAATATTTCAAAGCTCCTGCCAGCTTTGCGATAGACGGCTTCCCAGTAACAGTCCGGACTGTGAAGTATGGGCAATAAACAGCATCCCAGGTGACATACAAACAGCCTGGCTCCTAATTGTCCACGCTTAAATACTCAGGCCTCCATTAACTTATTACCATTTCATTTCCGCTGCTCCACGAAAGATCTGTTGAAATTAGCACTTGTGTTGGGAGCCACAACTCAGTGCTCGCGTGAAGTATTTCCGGTTGTAATAATATTTTTATAGTTAACCGAGCTTTCAAAATAATGTGCTTTAAAAATTTTTATATTATGTTTTACGGGCATTTTGTGACTGTTTAGAGAACATATCTATACTTGTGAAGTATACTTAGTACGAATCAAGCCAGCTAGAATATGGGGGCTCCAACCCAGGTTCCCATCTTGGGCAAAGTTATTTTTCGTCCTTTTACCCGATTTGGTTCTTGTTTTTAAAACTTAGGATAGTGCAAGGGAAGTATTTGCAACTCCATTTTCTGTGCTTACATTCCTCGGCGTTGATAGGAAGACTGGTGCCCATGGCCACGCCCACTGCCTCCTCTGCCTCTGCCTCTCTCCCCCTCCTCTTTCTCCCCCTCTCTCCCTCTTAGCCATTCCCTTCCCTTCCCTGAGCTCTTAGATACTGAATACCTGCCTGATGCTGAGCACCAGTCTGGTTGGTCAGCACCAGGAAGAAAGCAAGACGTCAAAAGCACTGCCATTGGTGAGGCCACATTCTCATGTGGGAGCAGGATGTAGGAAGAGATGCTAAGAGGTCTTGACCGAGGGGGGACAACGGAGTTCTGGTCCAGGGGTAGGGCTCCTTTGGATTGACTATTAACGTTTGGGGACCCTTAGCTGATCATGTGCTTGCTTTGCAAGCATGAGGACCAAGATTTAATACCCAGAATGCACCTTAAAAGCATAAAGTAAAAAGAGGCTTGTAGTCCCTGTGCTGTGAAGGTAGACACTGGAAGTCTCCTGGAGGTCACTGACTGGTCAGCCTGGCCTGCTTGGAGAACTCCAGGCCACTGAGAGACCCTGACTCAAAGAGAAAGGTGGACAGCTTGTGAGGATCAACCCCAAACGTTGTCCGTCAGTCCACACACATGGCGCATGCATGAATGTACATCCATCTGCACACACACACACACACACACACACACACACATTCACACTCACACAAATGGCAGCCACTTTGGCTAATAAAAATTTGTCTAATATAAAGTACACAGATTTTCAGCCCACGGGTAGGTGAATTTTTGCAACTGTGCCCGCTGATTTAGTCCCCTCCACCCCCTCACCCCTGTTCAAGTGGAGAGAGCTCCTTCTGCTTTCTCCTCTACCTCCCCTTCCCAACTAATCTAATTACCATAGATTGCTGATTGTTTCAGACTTTCATATAAATGGAATCATTGAATATGAAATCCTTTGTGTCTGGCTTCATTCATTCAACCTAATTTCTATGATAGTCTCAATATGACATTTAATAATAATAATAATTAGCAATTTTGGAGTTGCCAGGCAGTGTTTTAAGTGTTTTATTTCTTATGAGTCACTTAATCTTCACAGCGGCCAGTGAGTGAGGACTGCGATTATCCCAAATTTACTGGTGAGAAGGAAGGCGGGCAGAGGTCAGCGGCCAGGCAGTGCTGGCATGGTTGGATTGCAGGGTCCGCCACTCTGTGCTGTGCTGGCCGCCCGGGGTGAGGTCTGCAGCTGACGAGCACCAGCCATGTACAGACCCAAAGGATGTATGTTCTAGGCAGAGCTCAGGTGCAGGGAGTGGCTTGATATGTTTGCTACAGTGTCATGCTAAGGTCAGTTGTGAGGAAGGAACAGGCAGAGGTAGAGAGGGAACCTCCCATGGAGATCCTGTAGACCCCAGAGTCTGGAAATAAGTAATGATTTTATTATGTATACAGTAGAAAGTCCTTATACGAGGGGCACTCCTTTGTTTTGAAAAAAGAATGTGGCGACATCTGCATAACATGAAATTTAGTATTTTACCTAGTTTGTGCGTGTGCCTTTATATGGTATATGCATATCTGATGTATATGCACATGCATGAGGATACATGGGTAACAGCCACCACGGAGGATGCTGTGCCTCTGCCCTATCACTCTCTGTCTCATTCCCTTATTCCCAGGATCTCCCACTGAGCATGGAGCTAGACTGACAGCTAGCAAAGCCACAGCAATCCTCCTGCCTCCACTCCCACCTGCACAGTTGTTCCTGTGGCCTTGCCCAGCTTTTTTTCCATAGGTGCTAAGATTTTCTGCTTGGTGGTATTGTCACGGTGTGAATGGTTGGGTTGTCATTGTAGTATGTGAGTGTTGTGTGAATGCACCAGCTTCTGTACGATTGCTACTCTGTTGATAGATATCTGTGGTGTATCTGGATTGGGGCCATTATGAATAGGGCCACTGTGAACACTCGGCCCATGAGTTTTTCTGTGAATGGGAGACTCACTTTTTCTGGGGCAGACACCCAGGCACTAGTTGCGTGTTCCAATTTTGGTTTCGTTGTTAAGGTGACAACAGTCTCTCTTTCACACTGACGGTTCCGGTTCCATTTCTTATTGACACCCATGGTATGTGCACAATTACCTTCCCTGCTTCTGCTCTGACACCAACAGTACGTGCAGTCACTTCCTCTGCTTATGCTCTAATGTACAATGTTGTCATTGTACATTAGGTTTACTTTGTCCATCCTGATATATGTCTGATGCTATCTCATTGGCGTTTTTTTTCTTTCCTCATTGAGCTTTTAATTTTCATCTCCCTCGGTGGTGAGTGATGTTGAACATCCCTTCATGTGCGAATTAAAAAAAAAAAAAGCCAAACTCCTTGCAGTGCAAAATGTTTTCATTTATTTTAAAAGTCATCTGAAGGAGTGAAAAAGTAGCCTCTGTACAGCTAAACTGAGAGAGATTGTTCTGGTAGATCTGAGGCAAACTCTCAGATTAAGCACAGAGATACAACTATGGAAACTGTAAGGGAGATTGTATGAGATAGAGAGTGGGGTGCTCAATCCATGCGCAGGAAATTCCAGAGGGAACAGAGAGAGTGGGGGTGGCGTTGGGAGAGATCCCTACTGTGATTGTTCCTGAAACAATGTCCTTCAGAGTGAGAAAGTCAAATAAGCTTCCAGAGGGGCAGGTACGAGCAAGCCTGGGTACACTGGGATAGCTGTGGGCAAGCCTGGGCTCACTGGGCTAGCTGAAGCAAGCCTGGGTACACTGGGGTAGCTGCAGGGCTACAGAGCAGAGGTCTTACAAACAGCCACCATTGCAACAGAGCCACTTTGAGAAGCAAACCGGCTGCAGTAACAGAGGAGACAAGGGCGGATGCCTCCAGGGGCCAAGGAACTCTGTGATGCAATAGCCCTGTGCAGTTCCAAGCAGCCTTCACAGATAAGGGGCATGGGAAGCCTTCAAGACTTGACGTTGTCCAGAGACTTAAGACCAAGTGTGAGGCTGAATATTGAACTTGAAGGAAACACACCATCAGGAATGCCTGTCTTACCTTTCATATTGTTTCTAAGCTAGAAAATGGGTAACAATTTTAAAGTATTTATGTAAATAACCTTGAGACGACTTTGGGAATGTTTATTGTGAATGCTTCAGAGAGCAACAGGTATCCACAGTGGGCACAGCCAAGACAGGGGACTTGGCCATTTTGTTTTGATGTAGGATGAGATATGTGTGCTGTGATGTATGCAGAGACATACATACATGTGTGCTACATGTCCTGCGTTGTCACTCTCTGCTGTGTTCTCTTGCTTCCCCCCTCCCCACTAGACTAGCCATCCTCCTGTTCCCAAGCTCTCTAGTTCTGGGCGTGTGTGTAGTCATGCCTGAGTTTTTCATAGGTGCCAGGAATTAGAACTCATGGTCCTATGCATGTGGTCTCACCCACTGAGCCATCGCCCTAGACCAGGGGTTTTTCTTTAAAATGAGGAATGCCGGAGACCCTCTCTATAGCAGTAAAAATTATCAATACCAGTAAAAATTATCATCTGGAGAGAGATGGAGGGAAGAGCACATGTGGGGCCCAAAGCCCTGGCAAAGATGTGGGCTGTTTTGCTCTCACCCAGCCTGCCTCTTGAGGTCTGTGCTTTGGAACCCTGCTGTGTAGTCAGAGGTGACTGAGATATCCCCTGTTGTGTGGTGAGAGGTAGCTGTGATGGGTCCCGAGGATTCTTGTTCTCTTAAAACTGCCAGTCAGTGTGGCAGAGGGTTGCCTTATAGACACTGTTGGGTCAGATTGTGGGTTCTACCTTGAAGTGGACACATTCTCCAGTGTGAGGTCAGTCTCATCCCAAGGTGCATAGGGAATAAAGGAGGGTGCTAGCGACTCCTTGTGGTGCGGCTTCTGCTCAGCTGGTGTGGTAGACCACGTTCAGGCAGCCATCCCTGTGCAAACCAGTCAGCACGGGAGGGGTGCTCTGTCAATGGCTTGGTTCCATTTGAGTTGGCAGTGTAGTGTTTAACTTTAATGACAAGAGTTTAATATTCTATGTAGCGATTTTTCATTTGGAATAAAATGCCACTTCATTTTACGGGAGCAGATCTACTGACAATAATGCATTTCTTTACAAATATTAGCCTATTATACATCTTAAGTCACTTGCACGTAATTGCATTTCACCAACTCCACATAATACTTTAATTAAAACTAGGATAATTAAAATACAGTTTTAATGAGCAATAAATTCCAGTTGCCAAGCCTGGAATGTATTAGTTGAATCACACCTTTCTCTTTTTGAGCTCTTAAATTTGTGTCTGCATTATGTTTTGACGTGCCGACAATCATAAGGAAGAGGCCCTTTTAAATGCATATAATAGTATATCCTAGGAAATAATGCTTCTTTATGGCTGTCTTATCTTGTATATAATCCTTACATATCATTGGTTATTTATGCTAACTAATCCCTTGAGGCAAGGAAAAGGTTTCCTTCGCCTTTGAAGACTCAACAACTCACCATAGTGACTGGTTATTCCAAGTCGTGAACATTCATTTCAGGAAAAAGTATTTTTTGAGTTAATAAACAGTAGCAGATGGCAACTCCTGTCTTAGTTAGGGTTTCATTGCTATGAAGAAACATGACCATGGCAATTCTTATAAGGACAACATTTCATTGGGGCTGGCTTACAGGTTCAGAGGTTCAGTCTATTATATCATGGCAGAAAGCATGGAAGCTTACAGGCAGACATGGTGCTGCAGGAGCTGAGGAGAGTTCTCCATCTTGATCTGAAGGCAGCCAGAAGGAGACTGTTTCCCCCAGGCAGCCAGGAGGAGGCTTTCTCTTCCACCCGTACTGGGCACAGCTTGAGCACCAGGAACCCTCAAAGCGTGCCTCATAGGGACACACTTCCTCTAACAAGGCCACATCTCCTAATAGTGCCACTTGCCGTGGGCCAAGCGTATTCAAACCACCACAGATGTGTGCTAGCTAGTGTTCATTGTCAAGCTGACAGAATCTAGAATCTCCTTGGGCAAGCCTATGGGGTATTATCTTATTTTGCTATGGGAAGAAATATCTTAATTATGGGAAAGATAGCTCCTTGTGTGCGGCTTTCTGATCCACATAAAATAGGAGATATGAACTACGTGTGCATTTGCCTTTCTGTGCTTCTTGGCTGTGGATGTGGTCTGACCAGCTCCCCCAAGCTCTTGCCACTGTGGTTTCTGCACCATGAAAGACTATAACCTGAACAGGTAGCCAAAACAAACCCTCTCCTCTTTAAGTGTTTGTTGGTGGCATTTTTCACAAGAAATGAAGAACCTACAGCAGACCAGGATACAGAGCACTAGAGTTTCAGCCTCAGCCCTGATACTTGCTACATGACACTGGGCAAATCAATTAATTCTTCTTGATAAAGTGGGAACAATAGTATATATTAAACAGATAGATGGTCGTGTTACTCTGCCAGCCTCTTGGGATTTGGGCTGGAAAGATGGCAGTAAACACAACAGAAGATATACAATCCCTGTCCAGTCTACAAAGTGAACTGGATTACTGTATTATTACAATGTTACACTACTTACTCCTGGTGACTACACTTATGTCTTACTTGCTGTTCTACTATTGTGAAGAGACACCATGATAAAGGATACTCTTATAAAAGAAACCATTTAATTGGGGTATTGCTTACAGTTTTAGAGGGTAGTCCATGATTATCATGGCAGGAAGCAGACAGGCAGACATGGTGCTGGAGCAGAAGCTGAGAGCTTTAGATCCCAGGCCACAGGCAGCAAGTAGAGAGAGAAACTGCCGGGCATGGGCTTTTAAAATCTCAAAGCCCACACAGTGATATGCCTTCAAAGAAGCCACACCTACTTCAGCAAAGTCACACCTCCTAGTCCTTTCCAAACAGTTCCACTAACTGAGGACCACACATTCAAACATTTCTTTGGGAAAGGTATTCTCATCCAAGCCATCACACTCAATTCATACAAGATCCAGTCAGCGCCTCACTATCCCATTTGGAAATATTTGTTTGTAAGTAATTTTTGCATGATTAATTTTCAACCCTAGCTTTGCAGAACCTTATAATGTAGAGTATTGGGACCTCTGTCTCCTCTCCTTTTTTCCCAGATACTATGTCCTTGGGAAGTCCAATCCAGTCTTTATATTGGCTGGGTCATTAGGGAAGCATGGTGATTACGGGGCTCACATGCAGGTAACTCTGCACATGACTTTTTCTGTGTCTCATTTGGAACATCAGTGCCATGTTACCTGCCCCCCCACCCCCTAGCCCCCAACCCCCGCTCTTCCTTCCTTCTAACATCTAACCATGCTTATGTCATCAGTGGGAAGTTAACCCTTGAAAGGCCAAGTTCCCTAGGTTATGTGGGCCTCCACCCTGGCAGAGGAAAGATAGGTAGAGGAAGCAGTGGAGGAAGGATTTGTAAGCTGTCTCAGCTGAACCCAGATCAAGGTTGACCCTTCACCACAGCTTCTGGCTACTGTGCATTTCCTATGCAGATCTGAAAGAGCCAAACCTGAGATTCAGTCTGTATTTAATCTTTGAGGATCCTGCATCCTAGAGAGAGGTCTCATCTGGTCTTAGCCCAGGGTCTTTGGACAGAAACCTTGGATACCAGCACCCCTGAGTTCTACCAGCTTCACTCAGAATTCAAGAAGAACCATATGATGATGTGTGTCCCAGGGCATTGGTCCATCTTGGGGTTTGGGGTTCTGTGGATGGTAGAGAAGGCAGCGAAGCATATGAAAGGGACACATAGTGGGTTAGCTGAAGGAGCTGCACCTATTGGCATCCTGTGCATAGGATGGCAGCCCACTGGGGAGAGACCTTAGACATAAAGGCTTCAATCTGGGAGGGGAGGGGAAGGAGATTGCAAGGGAGCAGGAAAGAGGTGCTGTTGTCTTAGATCAGAGCCAGAAGGGCAACCATAAGAACCAGCTGCCCTGCTTCATCACTTCCGGAGTGCTCTGAGGACTATGTTCCATACATGGAATGGGGTCACACCAGTCCAGTGAGAGCCTGGCATGAACACATTTGGCCATCTGTTGACCCCAGGCTGCGATGAGGGGTGGAGAGAACTGGCTGTCCTCAGGAGAGTGAGTGCCTGAGAACTGGCTGGGTGATATGCAGCCCATGCAAATAATGCGGAGACACAGACCTTCTCATCTTCCTGCCGAGCTGCTCTCAATCTTCCTGGCATGCTAGTAAAGAAAGCAGACCCAGGCTTATCACACCAATTTTGCAGATGACAGCATGGGCGAGAGAGGAGCTAAGTGATTTAAAGTCAAATAATAATATGTGAACGGAAGCACTGAGGGAGACCTTAGCTGTGAGTGACTTCTTTCTGATCAATTTTTGTGACTGCTCTTGACAAAATCGGTCTCAGCTTGCCCATCAGGGTAGTAAGGTAGCAAAAGGGCCCTGTGCTCATCTCGGCCTTTGGCTTCATGATACCACATACAGCCAGGAGTCCCTTGAATTCTGAGAGGATCTTGCCAACCTACTGGGGCTTTGGTTTCTGCATGTGATAATCATATCCTACGGCAGATGGAAGGGTCTTTTGTGAACTATAATGTCTCATACCCATGCTATCTCTGATCCTTTTGTCCCGAGGGCTCATTCTACACTATAGTCAGAGCTGACCAAAGCCTATTAGGCATAATTGCTGTTGTATCTGCTTCCAAGTGATGGCCCTTGATGTCAAGGTCATCATTCAGTGGACCAGCTCTGTATTAAGTTCTGTGTGTGGAAAGATCAAGAGAAGTATTCTAGTGTCCCTAGAGTGTGCTCTCAAGTTTTGACACAGCAACCTCTCTCTCTTTTATGTGGGAAAACAATGGTGTTCAAGATTTCTCTCAGAAGGCCTGGCAAAGACCAAACACCACATATGACGTGGGTGGCATCTCATATCAACTCAGCTCATCCGGTCTTTAGTTGTCTTATTTTCTCGTGTGTGTGTGTGTGTGTGTGTGTGTGTGTGTGTGTGTGTGTACACTTGCCACAGTTGGCATATGGAGGTCAAAGGCTAATGCCAGGTATCAGTGCTCACCTTCTACCTTGTTTAAGGCAAGATCTTTCTCGGTTGCCATTTTGTATACCAGGCTAACTAACCCTTGAACTTCTAGAGATTCTCCTGCCTCAACCTCCCATCTTGCCAGAAGAGCTCTGGGAATCACAGACATGTGTCTGGCTTCTACATGTGTTCCAGAGAACCACAATCAGACACTCCCATATGCACAGGGAGCACTTCATCCACAGAGCCACCTCCTTAGTCCTGAATGTTCCTTTTAACAGCTTTATTAAGATGGAACTGATAGAGTTGCCTAGCACAAAACTCACCCCGCCCAGCAATTCAAGCCTTAGTGTGTTTATAGGTCTGGACAACTCCCGCCACAGTCAGAACATTTCTGTCACCACCAAAGAAAGCACTAAGCACATTTATAGTCATCCCCAGTCCTCTGTCTTCCATGGCCACCACTTGTCTTCTTGCTTCTTCTGTGAATTTGTGTATTCTAGACATCGGATGCAAAATGAATCCTACCCTCCACAGCCTTTGACTCTGCATGTGGCCTTAACACAGACGCCTTTCCTCTCCCCTTGCCCTTTTCTGATCACCACCCCATATTTCACAGGGTCTCTTTTAAAAAATGTACTTCCCCCTTGTCTCTAGGTTCTACAAGGTAAAGGAAAAGTATTCTTAAAGAAAATGCTTGCCCAATCTCTCCTTTATGTCAGACCCTCTGTTAGTTCTGGTGTGATGTCAAACGGGTGACAAAACTGTCATCATGAGAGATGGATTAAACATCTGTACCAAAGTGTGGATGAGAGGCAGCCAGCAACATGAAGAGATGGGACGAAGAGAGCCAGGGTGATAACTATCTATAAAGTATCTGCTTTGTAAGCATGAGGACTTAAGTTTGATCTCAAGGCCAGAGGCAAGGGGTGGGGGTGGGAGGGTTAGGCACAGTGGCATGTGAATAAGCATGTGCACACATATGCACACATGCATACACAAGACAGGCTGGGCATTTGGGCATGACACTGCCTGAAGAACTAAGGTAGGAAAATGTCTGCAGGGAACTGGGGTAGCTGCCGTGCTTTGAGGTGGATGGCCCAAAGGGAGATTATCAGGAACAGGTCATGAGTTGATGGCGACAGTGGTGGATTTAAAACCACATTGTATGATCCCATTTATGCAAACCCGTGACATGTGAAGAACAGACAAAAAGAGGAAAGGCAGAAGCTGAGAATCTTCTGAGTGTGCCCTAGCAAGGGTGTTGGCAGCCAGGTAGGTCAGTGCAGAAGACTTGGATGAGGAAGGATACACTAATGCTCCAGAGTTGTAGGCCATAATCATGGGCTGGGCATATGGTACAGTCGGTTGCCGGTGCTTGCTGTTGGTTTCAGTTCTTGGGTACATGTTTACTAAAACAACAGCAGCAGAGCTGAGTTTTCTTTGGAACATGTTAAGTCCAAAATGTTCAGGAACAGTCTAGGTAGAAAGATCAGCTATGAGTTCGTGAGTACGGACGCCTGGAACTTACAGGCTAGATGGGAATGGAGATGTGGAACTGAGCAACTCTCTACAGGGAGGTGATATTTAGTTATTTCAGGGGTTGCCTTTGAGGCTATGTCTGAGACTCTACAGTCTAGCTAAAGATGACCTTGAACTGGAATTGTCCTGCTTCCAACTCCTGAGTGCTGGCATCACAGGCACACACCCCCTTGTTGGGTTTATAGGTGAACCCCAGGGCTTCCTACATGTCAGATACCTGCTCTACCATCTGAGAGACATTCCTGTTTATATCATAAAGTCTGGACATGGTATTTAAAAGTGTGTCTGTGGATGAGCTCTTCCAGAGGGAGAGAGAAGCCCTGAGAATTTCTGTTTCTAAACACAGAGGAGAGGGTAAGTGCCCACAGACGTCCAGAAAGGGACAGGTAGAAGGAGGAGGGGTGCCACCAGAGTTCGATGTCACAGCTTCACTGAGAGCACTCTGCACTCAACAGTGCCAACCCACACGTCCTTGGAGTCAGCAAGATGCAGGCTCCTGCACAAAATCGATCAGTGAGAGACTAGGGCTTAAGCAGGACATGGGGAAGTGTGAGGAGCAGGGGCAAGGCAGGAAGAGGCAGGGCAGGGTCTGTCTGCACAGCTCCCATCACCCTGGGCTAGGACCCACCGCCAGGAGAGAAAGGGTCCAGCTTCGCCCTTCACGTTAACGGTAAATTAGAAGGCCCTGGGGAAGATGTGCTCTGGACAGATTAGAAAGTTGAACATCAGACAAGTCGAGCAGCGGGACTTTGCACTTCCCCCTGGGTGATTTTTCTTCCCGTTTTAGTGCTTGGTCTTTATCAGAGCTGACGGGCTTGCACTGTTCTTACCTTGGGAAATTATAAATGAGAAGGCATCCCCAGAACTTATTTATCTTTGAGAGCATGAATCTTTCCTTCTTCAGTCTCGACTTGCCCATTCATTATTACGCAAGGTAAATTATTACATCCGAGAGATGAATCATGCCTGTTGGTGATGTGCACCATTTATTTTTTACAGGTAGGGGCTATATTTTAATGTGTGGAGCAATTTTGAGAATTACCTGTGCTGAGTGGTTTAAAGTGCTTAGAAGTCACCTGTATGGACTCCCTCTGAATTCACAGTCATTCTATTTCCTGTTTTTATACAAGAACATCAATGAGAAGCCATTATTGCCTAATATGGTAGTCTATAATACCATCCACCCTTGCTGGTGCAGTTCAGCGTTGTGTCTGAAAACTCACTTCATTCCAAGTATTTTGAAACACTAATTCACTGTAAATAATTTCTTTTCCTAATAATAAAGGAATTATTTCATAAATAATTTCATACATTTATTTCATAAATAATTCCTTTAAAATGTATGTATGCAAAGAAAGTGTGGCTAGGATTGAAGCTGTTGAGTTAAATTGTAGCATGATCTAAGAATTTTATCAGAGGAAAGGAATTTGGGATAGGACTCATGCTAATTGGAGTCAGGAGGAAGGAGGCCCTGGCGTCGTGCCGTTGGCTGGTCTCTGATCCTTGGCTGAGAGGGAAGGTCTAGTTACTTACTGTCTGGTCTTCATCGCACACTCTGGGTGAATTTTAATAAATGGCACACGCCCTGGGTATGGCTTAGTTATGTCTTTGATCTAATGATGAAATAATAAATTGTGGCAACCATAGAATTTTTGAAAAGCATCTACTCACTGAAATCAAGACATTCTAAATTTGTGATGGGAAATTCTTGATTTAGTATTTTCTCCTGCTTTGTTTTTTCTGAACATCTTTAGGGGTTGATAGACAGCAGATTGTTTTTCTGCTGCTGGGATAAAAATGCTTTCTTATAAGCAACTTAAGGGGAAGGGGTTATTTCAGCTCACAGTTCAAGGTTCTAGTCAGTCAGTCCATCATTGTGGGGAAAGTCATAGAGATGGGAACTGGAGACGCTGCACCTGCAGTAAAGACAGGACGTGGCTCAGTGCTTGTCAGTGCTCAGCTCACCTTCTCATCTTTACTGTCAAGGATCCCTTTGCTTAAGGAATGGTCCCAGCAACAGTAGGCAGGGAGAATTCTGCAGAGACATGCCCAGATGACCATCTTCTGGGTGATTCTAGTCTGTAAATGTAAAAATTAACACCTTGATGGCTCTACTCTTGGTCATCAGCTTGACCACATCTGGAATCAACTAGCACCCAAGCAGCTGCGTACACCTGTAAGGACTTTTTTGCTTAATTAAATCATTTGAAGTGTGAAAAATCCACTTTCAATCTAAATCTGTTGAGATGGGAAGGTACAATTAAATCTTGATGTTTTGAAGTGGGGATGTGGCTCAAATGGGACTTTCACCTGGGTCACACCTTCTGCTGGTAGCCTACAGAAATGTCATGGGAGAAGGAAGCTACTTTCTCTTTGCCTTCCTACTCTTGCTCTGACAAGTCCATTCTTCAGTTGGCTTAGAGCCAACTTCTTTGAGATTCCAGCATGTACTGAAGAGCAGCTGAGACATTCGGTCTCACGGACTGAACAAGTACAGGATTCTTGGACCTTCCATTCATAGGCAGCCATTGCTGGACCATAGCCTATAAGCAACTCGAACAAATATCTTTATGTGTGTATATAATGTATGTATCACATATATATACATGTACAAATGGCATATATACATATATGTTTACAGTCATGTATGTATGTATGTATGTATATATGTACATGTTTATTCTACAAGTTATATTCCTTTAGAGAACCCTAACTAATACAAACACTAACCATTATACAGATAAAATTTGAAAATAAGTGAATGTGCAGTGGAAGTTATGAATGTAAAGCTGGAGGCCAGGGCCTTTGGAGGTATGTACAATATATGTTTGTTTTTTTATTTTATAGTCGAGGTCTACCACTTAATGTGGAAGTTCATATTTAAGACCTGACATGTCACAGTCAGGAGGTTTGGATAAGTCACTGATGTTTACCATTGTTCTCTCCTCTGCACAGCTGTTAGAGCACTCTGCCTGCATCAGGATTGGGGAATTACTTGGGAAGCACATGTACATCTGGGGGCCCAGGCAGGCTAATAGACAGCCATAGGTAGCCCATCAGCATGCCTTCTCCTCTCTTTATTTCAGAAGTCCTCCTGACCTTCCACTCACTTTTCACAATTTCAGTTATGTGCAGTTAACTGAGGTCCAAAAATGTTAGCTGGAAGAGTCTGGAAATGAGCAATCCTGAGTTTCAAATCCTGTGCCGTGCTGAGCAGTGTGGTGAAGTCTCAACCATCCCAACAAGGACGCAGATCCTCCTTCATCGCCTGCCTCTGTGCTGTCCAGGACTTGCTCACGAGTCACTCCACAGCCATCTTTGTTACCACAAAGCATCACAGGCTGGGGCCGAAGCCATATTATTTTACATAATTATGGCCCCGAAGTTAGAAAAGCCATCTAAAGGGGTGTGAGGGCATACAGCATGCAACCAAGCTGCTTACCACAGCACTGAGGGGCAATGGGGAGCCTGTGGCTCAAATGGGACTTGGAACCATCTGGGCCATCAAGCATCCACTGCAGGTCCTGGGGTTACATTTTCTGATAAGGGGAGACTGCTGGAATTCTGCTCACTTTGGTGTTTCCAGCATGGGAACACACAATGGTTTCTTTATTCTCTTGGTGTTAGTTCAAAGATGTAGTGTAAGGCAAACTTACATCTTTGTGTATTGGATTACTTCCATACCATCTGGAAGCATGAAAATTATACCCTTAATCTTTTCTTTGAACACAAGTCCAAATCTTTAATGGTAATAGGTAAGATGGGGCTAAGGAGGTGGTATGTGAGATCAGCGCTGTGCCTTCTGAGCGACGCAGGCTTCAAACGTGCCATGTGCATGGTGTGCGGGCTGTCATCTAGGACCTCATCTCTGCCTGCAGAATGTTTGTGCAGCAGCCTCGACTTCAGAGTGGGGCACCGTCCCCAGCTGCCTTCCCTGACCTACATGCTGGCCCCCAAAGTAGCAGACCTATTCTTACAGCCATCTTTCCTAGGTTCCATTTGTGTGTTTCCAGATCTAGTTAGTTAGTTAGTTAGTTAGTTAGTTAGTTAGTTTAGTTGTTAGTTGTTAGTGTTTGTCTCCATGTGAGTCTGCATGTCTCCATGTGAGGATGAAAGCCAGAGGCATTTTCCGCCTTCCTTGTGAGTCCAGGTGTTGTCATTGATTGCTCGTCCAGCTAGACTAGCAGACCAACAAGCCCTGTCTCTAGCTCTCCATTGCTGGGATCCAGTTATGCATTGCCACACCCAGATTTTTATGTGGGTTCTGAGGCTCCAAACTCAGGTCTTTATGCTTGCCGGGCAAGCACTCTATTGACTAAACTGGCCACCCAGCCTCAACACACTGTCTTATCAGACAGAGGATATAGTTGGGCATCAGATGGTCTTTCTCATCATCCCATGCAAAGAAATCTGGCAAGCTGTAGTTTGAGAGAGCACCTGTTCTCAGACTATAGCAGAGAGGGTGAACAGTTCCTGGACTATAGGAGAGAGGACACCTTGTTCCCAGGCTATATGATAGAAGGCACCTTGTTCCCACATTATAGGAGAGAGAACGCCTTGTTCCCATGCTATAGGAGTGAGGACACCTTGCTCCCAGGCTATAGGATAGATGGCACCTTGTTCCCAGGCTATAGGATAGATGGCACTTTGTTCCCAGGCTATAGGAGAGATGGCACCTTGTTCCTAGGCTCCAGGGTAGAAGAAGAGCAAAGACAGACTCAACAGCAAGGACAAATGTCAGTCTTGTGTCCTCCAAGTGTCCCTCAAGTGTGGGAGATTTATAACTGTACAATGAGGTAATGGAACGTCTCCATGGACGGATGTGTGTCAGGCAGCCAGTGTACATATTTCATTTTGGTTTTGACATGGGACAAATACCTGACTGGTTGATTTTGTTTCCATACCTTCAGATCTATTGTTGTGGTAAAAGTCTGTGGCCCTTGCTAACACAGCAAGTGAGTAACAGCCCTTGCTAACACAGCAAGTGAGTAACAGAGTTGGGACTCTGACTTTCAGAATGAGATCTATAAGGACAGGAAAACACATTGCTTAGAGAATAGACCTGCTCTGTCTTTGCGGGGTGGAAGGAGCAGGGCATTAAGGAGCTGAAACTTAGTCCTGTGGAACGTTCCTGTGTAGAGCTGGAAGCAAGGCTCCAGTTTGCGACATACCTTCTCGCTATGGGGACTATTCCCAGGGTTGTGGTGCCTCCCTATTGGGGGCATATGCCAAACTTGAGGGTTTGTGCCCTACCACAATGAAAACAGTAAGAGAGATACTGTTTGACCCCTACCATTAGGAGAGCATATGTGACATGTAACTAGCTCATTCCAGTTTGTCCTGGATTATAAGACTGTTCTTGCTTTGGCTCTGAAAAGTCCCCTCAACCTCTAGGGAAAACCAAGAAAGTTAGTCACCATACATTTTCACAGTTCCTGTGGGTGTTAAACTCACCCTATTAAATTTGACTAGTTTTCTTACTAATGTCAAAAGTTCGGAAAAATAGAGAGATAAATCTGAGATTAGTCAAACCCCTCCCCAGTAAATGCTGAACATGGCACAGATGTCTCACGAGCAGGATGGAGTTTGTTTCCCAAGCACTTCTCCTCCCTGTGCCTGCCTGTGGCTTCCCTCAGAACTTAACAGGTTTCCATGGGGAACTTGAGTTGTAAACCAGGAAACTCAGCCTTAAACTCCTCCCTGACCCCAGCCCTCACTTCAGCCTCTCACACCCCCTTTTACACACTCCTGGCTTACACACCACTTTGCCCTTTGAGTGCTTCTCAATGCCTGGGGAATCGTGCCTCAGAACTGTTGAAACTCCCCCTCCCTGCTTACCACAGGGAGACATTTTCTTTGCTTCTGAGCTGAATGGTTGGCAAAGCCACGCACTCCCTGAGGAAGGTATAAAATGCAGGGCAGGAGTAGGAGGAGGGTGCCAGGGGGCAGCATTTCTGGAGCGGCTGTCGGTCCTCACGGCATGCTCACAGCCATCGTCCTAACTGGAAGCAGCAGACTGTGAGTCCCTCAGCCCAGAGCAGCTCCAGCTTCAGTGATCTTGGTCATGAGAAAGTGAGATGCAGAGTCCTGGTGTGTGGACTCTGACTGCTCCGTGGATTCTTTCCTCTGGGTTTCCGACAGACTTTCCCATTGCACACAGGGCATCGACAGGTAGGAATGGTGTGGTGGAACTTTGAAGTCTGCATGGCTTCTAACCTGGAATGGTGCACGTGGCTCCCAGGTGGAGGAAAGTCACCTCCAAGAGACATACAGACTTTCTTCTATGTCTTCCTAATTGGGGGCTATGGCTGCATTTAAGAGATAGCCAGAGTTCTTGGAGAGTACAGCAGGGTGGAGGCGATCTTCATGACTCTGATTGGGTTCTGTTGACTATACTTGATTCTGTGTGAAAGAAGAGAAAGGAATCTTATCTGTCCCTAAGCTGTCTGCCTTCTCAGCCCACCCTGCTCCCCTATCAATCTGACCTATTGGAACACTCTGGCAGATCCTCTAAGAGCTCTTTAGCATAAGGGGGAAAACTCACATGAAACTACCTATAGAGAGACTGGGAAGATGCCTCAGTGATCAGGTGCTTGCTGAGCAATGGTGGGACCCTGATATCCAATCCCCAGCCCCCATGTAAAATCCAGGCATGGTGGTACATGATTGTAACCTCAACAGTTGTAAGGGTACATCAATAAAGTGACTCCAGGGCTTGCCAACCAGCTGCTCTAGCCCAAATGGTAAGTCGAGAGATCCTGCCCTCTCCCTCCAAAAGATGGAAACCAATAGAGAAGTACATTTGACATGTACCTCTAACCTCCATGTGTGCATGCATGCATCTATGCATGTACATACAACACACACACACACACACACACACACACACACACACACACACACCATGAACAACAAAGCCCCACAGTTCTTCAGAGCACCGAAATGATCGCTGGGCCTCGCTTTCATTCACCTCTGCCTCTCTCCGCTCTGACACAGAACACTGCATGAGTTCACACTTAATACCATGTGTTGGTTTGATGAATGGAGCTTTATGTCCTGCCTGGAAAGTTAATAAATGTTTTTCTCTTGGTTTCTTTCTCCTTTTTTATTGTGAGGGAGAAGGACACGACTTTGGCACAGCAGAGCTAGCAGTGGCTTTCTGTAGCCATCATGGGACACAGAGGTCACTAGCTGAGGGACGGCTCTGTCCCCAGTGCTGGCACCATGGTCCTGTCGAGCCTGCCTTACCTCCCACTCTCCTTACCCCCAGAGTCTGGAGACAAATAGCGGATTCATGTTTGAAATGTTCTTTTTCATATTAATCTGTCCGTTAAAGCACATTTGTGAGAGTGAACGGAAGTGAATGAGAAAGTGCGTACTTGCACACTTGAGCGCCAGCAGTGGGTGGGCGGCTGGTTTATTCCCTGCGTCCTCAGGCCTTGAGGGATGGGACGATGTGGAGCCAGCTGCTGCCTCGCATCCCCGCCTGCCGTTCCTCCAACACCAGCCCCAAACTGTTTTAGCTGGTGCAGTCACGTAGCATTTGGTTGAACCTGGAATTGAAGTGGGTTTTTAATTTAGTTTTTCTTGTTAGGACTTGTGTATTGTTTGTTTGGGTGCTTTTATAGTTTGGTAAATTTTATGATACAGCCTTATCTTTTTTGTTGTTGTTGTTTCCTATTAGGTGTTCCTAGAAGAAAAATAAAGAATAAAAGACATAAAATCCCAATGAATTATGACATATGCGTTTCTTCTGCATAGCTCTGTACCTTGCAGGATGATTCTGACCTAATTCTGGGTAATTCTCGTTTGAGAAATATACACCCATGAAGTTTTTTTTTATAACTATATTATTATCAAAAACACATCTTTGTGTAGAGAAGTCTGCAGTCTCCTGCTTATTCCATTATCCCAGCACTGTCTATTTCTTTTTTATATGAGTAATTTGTGGAGGAACATTTAGGACCATAATGACTTTTTAAATTTTTTTTTGAGAAATTGGACCTAAATGAAAACCTATAAATAAATAGCTGACTTACGGGGAAGGGCAGAAGCAGGTACCACTGAAAATGTGGGAATAACAGATAGCGCATCTTGCTTCCACTTGGGGGTTTCCTATAAATCAAAGACCTTGAAGGTTTAATTTTCCAGCAGACTTTCATCTATTTCTTGGAGTGTGGCTTTGTTCAGCTAAGGTGTGAGGGTGTGCTGCCTCGAATCTTTAACAATCAACATATATAAAGGTGAATTGCCATTCTCCCGTTTGGCTTCTCAGAAGCTAATTGCTTTAGCAGAATATCTCTATGGAATTAGGATAATATGACGCATGCTATAAAGCATGGTACTTCCCATTGCAACTCTCATTATTGAACTTTTATTTCTCCTTCAACATCTCTGATCATCAACTCATGGGTACTGGGTACTCAGTAAAGAATTGCCTAGCCTGTTGGCTGATGCTGTAGCAGCATACCCCATCCCAGAGAAATGATACACTGTAGCCTTTCCTATGGTCCATACCCTATACCAAGGAAATGATAAACTGTAGCCTTTCCTATGGTCCATACCCTATACCTAGGAAATGGTAAACTGTATCCTTTTCTATGGTCTTACCCCATACCAGGGAAATGATAAACTGTAGCCTTTCCTGTGGTCCATACCCATTTCCAGAGAAACAGTAAACTATCGCCTTTCCTCTGAGTCTGTATCCCATCTCAGGGAAATGACAAGTAGTAGCCTTGCCTATGGTCCATACCCATCCCAGGAAATTTATAAACAGTATCGTTGTCTCTGGTCTATACCTCATCCCAGGTAGACTATAAACAGTAGAAGAAAGTTTCCTTTCCAATATCCTGTAAGCCTTGAGGTCTATAATGGCCTCTTGCTGGGTCAGGGCATAGCAGAAGGGCACACATGAAACAGTGAGAGAGCCATTAGACCAAACTGCCTGCTCATCAGGAGCCTGCTCTATCCACAGTGGCATTCTTCTGCCCATTGGAGCGGAGCCCCCAGGACCTGCTCTCCTTCTGGAAGTCTCACCTCTTAACACTGTCACAGGACAGGCACATCTTTTAGCATGAGATTGGGAAGAGACAGGGAGACTTTGGTTTCTCCTAGCCCTTTGATCTGACTCCAGCGAAATCAAAGAACTTCTCCAGCTCAGTTACTAGCCATGTCCCTGTTTCAACTAACGTCACCAATACTTTCCCAGTCACAAGATTTTTTTAAAATTGATTCTCTCTTCTCCTTCTGGCAAGAGACCCAGTGCCTTACTTATGAAGTGTACGTCAGGGCATGGGATGTATGAATAAGAAAGCACTAAGAGGCAGATGCTTGCATAGCCGCCGCCTCTCTGCTGATGATCACTCCTGCCAGTCCTCCTGGCCCTGCACAGCTCTCCCGAGTCCCACTCCTGTTAGGAGGATCCCACCTTTGTGTGCTGCTTTCTCCGCTGTTTTAGTGCTGCCGTCTTTGGATTCTTCTTATTATAAAACCAAAACCGAATGTATTCTTGCATGTCTTACTTCTTTCAATTTTCATTCCCTTGACTCGATGTGTGTGTGCTAGAGCATGCATGCGGAGACCAGAAGACACCTTGCAGAAGTCCGTTCTGTTTCTACCATGTAGGTCCTAGGGATTGCACTCGGGTCATTAGGCTTGGCATCAAGCACCTTTACCCTCTGAGCCACATTGCTCACCTATTTAGCTTACTAGGCAGGTTTTGAGGCTCACTCACATTGCTGTCTGTCTCAGGACCAGTTGCTTTCTCCCTGCTGTGGCCAGATCCTGACACAACGCAACTTAAAGACAGAAGAGCCTGTTTGGGCCACAATTAGAAATGCAGTCCTTTGTGGCAGGGAAGGCATAGCAGTGGAGACTGCTGCTCACAGTCTGCTTGCAGCCCTGACGCAGAGGGGCGGGGCCTAAGTGGCTAGGCCATAAATCCTCAAGGCAGGCCTCCTGTGGCCCATGTCCTCCAGCAAGTGTTCATCTCCGTGAAGTCCCACAGCCTTCCTTAACAGCTCTCCCAGCTGGGATGCAAGTACTCAACCGTGGGCATCCACAGGGAGATTTCACATCTGTAACAGGATAGCTACTTTATCTAATGTGTACTTGTCGCTGTGTGCATTTTCAGTGCGTGAGTATGCCCTGGGGCTTCTGGTTTGTGGCCTGACGGACTTGAATCTTGTCTGAAGCATTGGAGCTGATGAGCAGCCGCACGGTGGACATCTGCCGGTAGCTTCCTGATGCATGGCGTCGTCGGGTTGTAGCGTGTGTCTGCTTTCAACTTAGCTAGACGGTCAAAGAGATTCAGCCATTTCCCATTCCCACCACGATCATGGGATCCATTCTCCAACTCTGCCAAGCCCATTTAATTAAAAAAAAAAAAAACTGGCACAATGACATTTCACCACGGTTTCCATTTCATTTTTGTTTTATTGAGACGTGGTTTCATATAGCCCAGGCTAGCCTTGAACTCTCTTTGCAGCCAAGGATGACCTTGAGCCTGTGATCCTTCTTCTTTTGCCTCCCTAGTGCCGGGATGCACTATCACCACCGTACCTGGTTTCCTGCCATGCTGGGACTAGAACCTAGGACATCATAATGCTAAGCAAGCATTCTACCAGCACAGCCCCAGCTGTGACACGGTTGCTTTAATTAGCTTCCCCACCCACCCACCCACCCACCCACCCACCACCCCCCCCCCCCCGCATGATGGGTTAGCTGGGCCCTATATGGTCTTGTTGTTTTCTCAGTTGTGACTCATCTGTAGTCCGGTGCCTGCCTCACCACATCTTTGCCTGATTTCTCCATCAGGTCATCTATCCTTCCCTTACTGATTGGTACAAGTTCCTCGTTGATACTGACAATAAACATGTAGCGTGTTCCACCATTCCTGTTCTATTTAACTAATCTTTGTGGTTTGTCCTTTCAATTCTCATAAGAACCTGGAAACATCTGTCGTGAGCCGCGGTTTCAAAGCAGAGCTCTTTGCGTCCCTCGGAGGCTGCTGGCTGTCACAGCAGCCCTTCTCCTCCCAGAATCAGCTCTGCAGATCCCTCCTGGGGTTGCTGGGGTCTGATTCTTAGACTGTACCTTGTCCTGTTTATGGTACCTAGGAGCGTTTCACTCATACCTCCCTTCTAGGCCAGCCTCTCAAGAGCAGCAGAGTCCCTAGGAGCCAAGCTGCCTTTACAAGGTAACTCGGTTTATGCGTTAAGGAGCTGGGACATATTCTTTGTTTACATTCCAAATGCTTTCCCCTTTCCCGGTTCCCCCCTCCCCATAAGTCCCATAAGCCCTCTGCCCTCTGCCCGTTCCCCAAGCAACCCTCTCCCACTTCTCTGTCCTGGCAATCCCCTACATTGCTGCATCAAGGCTTTCCAGGACCAGGGCCCTCTCCTTCCTTCTTCTTGGGAATGATTTGATGTGTGAGTTGTGTCTTGTGTATTCAGAACTTCTGGGCTAATATCCACTTATCAGCGACTGCATTCCATGTGTGTTCTTTTGTGACTGGGTTACTTCACTTAGGATGATATTTTCCAGTTCCAACATGTGCCTAAGAGTTTTATGAATTCATTGTTTTTAATTGTTGAGTAGTATTCCAGCAATTAAATATACCACATTGTCTGTATCCATTCCTCCATTGAGGGACATCTGGGTTCTTTCCAGCTTCTGGCTATTATAAGTAAGGCTACTATGAACATAGTGGAACATGTGTCCTTATTGTATACTGGGGAATCCTTCTGGGTATATGCCCAGGAAGAACTATCTATTCTGATGTCATCATGAAGTGAGACCTTTCCCTATTTCTACATAATCCCGCCTGGGCGTATTCTCTGCACCCAGGTTAGTTTCCTTTTCTCTCTTGGACTAGGACTTTATTCTTTGAGTACTTTTTTCCCTCAAGCCCTGTGCTGATCCACCTGACACTCCTTCAGACCCCTCTACCTGCATTAGTTATAGTCCATCCATCCGAAAGCACAGAGCAGAGCTAGTGAGCTTTTCCCATGGTGCTCCAAAGGCTGCTGCTTGTCTTTTTTTCTTTCTCCTTTGTCTCATCTTTATGTGTGTAGTATGCATGTGTGTGTGTGTGTGTGTGTGTGTTGTGCATGTGTGTGTGTGTGTGTGTGTGTGTGTGTGTGTTCATACATGAGTGCACACTGAACGTTGTTTGTGGGAACAGGAAATGCTATGCCTGATCTGGATTCCACCCCGTTTCTGCCCTTAACTACCAGGTTAGCTGTCAGCTCTCAGCTTCTGTTTCTTTATCCAATACCAGGACAAAATAAGCCTTCAAATACTGTGAAGTTTCTGTGAACTCTCTGTTCCCTGAGTGTGATCAATGAATCTAGGTTCCTTACTATTTGCTAAGAAATCATAGTTAGTCCTTACATACTGAGTCTTACATATTGAGTCTAACGGAGACCTCGAGCTCATTTAGATTTCTCCAAAGAGGACAACAAACTTTCTCCTCCAGTGGATGATGCCCCATTCCCTAAGAATTCATGTGAAAACTGTCCTGGCCTCTCCCCTGCCCAAATCATGTCATAACATGCATCTGTAGGATAACACAATTACTCTGAATCTTCAAAGCACACTTAAGACAGCTAATGGAGACACAAAAGTCAAGTGAATATTACTTAAAAATATCTTTCCCCAGGCAATCAGCTAATCAAACCCCTTTACTGCTGTGATTGTTGTTATTCAGAAAAATATAATCCTGGAGGAGGCAGCCTTGTAGAAAACCTAGAAATTCAGAACAGCAAATGAAATCTATAATACCACTGGGAAATACCAAAGCAATTTGTGTAGGGCTTTCCCCTTTCTGACTTACTCACGTGTGTGTCTAAGAGGGTGGGAAGGGTTTTGTTTATTGTTTGCTATGGAAATCCACTGAGCAGACATCCCTCTTAGACCAGTGGATATATGATCACTTACAGCAGAGGCAGGAAGAAACTGTTCCAAGGTCAGATTGGACTGGCTCCATACTTCAGGATATAGGACATGTAAAACATTCAAGGGGTTTCTTGGGCTGGAGAGATAGTTGTGTTGAGTAAGTGCTTGTGTCCTAGTGTGAAGACTTGAATTCCCATCCTCTGCACCCATGTAAAAGGTGAAGGGTGCCAGCACGTTTTTATAATCATAGCAACAGAAGAGGAGATAGGAAAAACCCTGGAGCTCACTGCTCAACCAGTCTATCCTGATAAATAAGACCCAGGCCGTGACACACCTTGTCTTAAACAGTAAGGCAAAAATGGATAGTTTCTGAGGAACGATGTGCAAAGTTGACCTCTGGCTTCCATGTGCACACAATTATACTTTCTTAGCAACTATGAGGATTATCAGATCACTCTGTGATGAGCTGTGAGCTACAGGCCCTGAAGGATCATGGGATAAGGGCAGGAAGCCTGTAAGGAGAGACTACACTGGAGGGGAGATAGGATCATCTCTGGATTAGCTCCCACAGCAAGGATATTCCTGTATCCACACGTGTATCCACTGTGAGGTCATTCTTCCACACACCTCAACGTTGGGATGCTATGCTGTCTAAAAGGCAGGCCAATGTGAACATCTAAATCAATAGTATCCTAAGTGTGGGTGTGGGAGGGGGCATAAAGAGATGTAATAAACAGGTCATAAAGAAGGAAGGTGAAAGGAGCTCGGAGTCAGTCTAGGAAAATCTTACTCATAAGCACCTTGACAGAGGAGACGAGAGAGAGAGAGAGAGAGAGAGAGAGAGAGAGAGAGAGAGAGAGAGAGAAACATGAAGCAAGCAGAGTGTGCAGAGACTCCTTCGAGGACCCCCTGCCGTCTGCAGTGATTCTCAAGTGGGAGCTCAACTCTTGAAGCAAACATTTCACTAGGTGCATCCTTTAGTGTTCCTTCAAAGAATCCCAAATAATCCTTTCCCTATTGTTTCTTCCTCTGTGAAGCAGCTCTCACTGATAGTAAATAAATACTAAAAATGACAAAATACTTGCACATGTATTCCGGTATGCATGCATGTGTACATATGTGCACATCCACGTAGAAGCCTGAAGCTGCCACAGTGTGTCTTCCTCAACCATTCCCCACATCATTTTAAATGTTGTGTTCTTTACTTTTAATTATGTGGATAAGTTAAGGAAGGGGGTATGTGCATGTGCATTCCTGTGTCCAAAAAAAGCCAGAGGTGTTGGATGCCCTAGTGTTAGTTACAAGCAATTGGGAGCCACCCAACATGGGGGACAGAACTGGTCTCTGCTCCTCCTTGGGAGGAGCATGCATTCTCAAGTGCTGAGCCATCGCTCCGGTACACTCTGCCTTATTTTTTATTTTTTTATTATTTTATTTTGGCATGGTTTCTCTCTGAAGCCAGACCTCACCAATTTGGCTAGGATGACTGGCCAGTGCCGTCTGACCTAAAGACGCATGGATCCTCCTAAGTCTACCCCCAAGCACTGGCGTTTCAGG